>JAJMJE010000001.1:1256070-1856070 GCA_030568915.1 Starmerella powellii | reverse complement strand
ACAAACGTGTGGAACACATGGACGATGTTTGCTATACCCGGATCAGCGATGTTCTGGCTAATTGGGTACCCGCTTTATGCTGAGATCGGGCCTCGTGTCGGGGTCGGCAAAGAGAACCGGGGACTCATTCCGGCTCTTTATCCCACGCTCGTGTTCTGGGCGCTGCTGCTCCTTGTCCCCGCAATATGCTTGATTCGCGATGTGGCCTGGAAGTACTGGCGCCGGATGTACATCCCCGAGTACTACCACTACGTCCAGGAGATCCAAAAGTACAAGATCAACGACCGCCGCCCTCAAATGGACCAGTTCCAGAAGGCGATCCGGAAGGTTAGGCAAGTGGCCCGTATGCGGAAACAGCGCGGGTTTGCCTACTCCGCAGCTGATGAGGGCGCAGAACGTGTTGTGCGCGCATACGACACCAGTAAGGCGGAAGGCGGTTCCCATTTTTGAGATCTCGAGTTGAGCGCACAACGTAAAGCACGCAATGCGAGGCGGGTGGCTCGGGCTACCTCGCGTACCCGACTATTTATTGTTTAAGTGTCAAAAAGTACTTAAAAAGATGCTTACGGCTGAGTGACTTTTCCTCGCGCAAAATGTGTCTACTAAATGTACCTAGCTAATGCATAAATAAGTAGCCAATACAGGTGCTCATACAGGTAACCTATGCACTTGGCCCACTCAGCTGGCCTATCCTACGTGCCCCTGTGCTCAGCCATACTAATTACAAAAATCATGAGGGCTTATTCTAATTGTGGACATACTAGTTTGACACGCATAAATATGTGTGTATAACTATTAGTTTTCCTCTATTTTTTCACAGTTCACTTTACTATCTAACTGTTATCCTGGCGGCCAGTGGTATCCCTAATAAACATCACCAGTGCCAGTGTTTGCATTGCTGACACATGACGGCTCTAAATAGAAGCTCGAAGAGCCTCGAGGTACAGCTTGCGAATGACCGGATTCTACCGCAAGGACCGTCAGACAGCGTGAGCTCGCTGGCGTGGTCGCCTGTAGCTGATTTCCTGGCTGTTGGATCGTGGGATAACTCCGTCCGCGTGTATGAAGTGAACCCGGCGACGTTTGAGGGCCAAGGCCGCGCTCTATACAACCACGAGGCGCCTGTGCTCAGCGTTGCATGGTGGGCTGACGGTAGTAAAGTCGTGAGTGGTGGCTGCGACAATGCTGTGCGGTCTTATGATCTCGCAAGTGGTCAGAGTGTCCAGATAGGCAGTCACGACCAGCCTGTGAGCGGGGTGGCCCTCGTGGACGTTGGCCAGCCCATGATTGCATCTGTTTCATGGGACCGCACGCTTAAATACTGGGACATGCGCTCTCCGCAGCCCGTGGCCACTGTGCAGCTCCCCGATCGCGCGTTTTTCGTGTGCTCGAACAAGAAGCTGCTTGTCATTGCGTGCGCAAACAAACACGTTGTCCTGATCAACCTCGACAACCCAACTGCTATTTTCAAGACTGCCGAGAGCCCCCTGCATAAACAAACACAATCGCTGGCGTGCCAGGCAGACGCCTCAGGATACGCCCTCGGCAGTGCCGAGGGGAGATGCTCAGTGCAGTACGTGAATCCTTCTTCCACATCCTCGAGCTTCTCGTTCAAGTGTCACCGAAAACCGGCTGGAACCACCGCGAAGCCCGTCGATCTCGTATACTGCGTCGAGGCTCTGGCGTTCCACCCGCAGTTCAACTCCCTCGTCACGGCCGGCTCGGACGGCGTATTCCACTTCTGGGACAAGGACAACAGACACAGGCTGGGCTTCTCCAAGCCGCTTCCGGACCCCGTCACGGCCGTGGCATTCAACGCGCAAGGCACACTCTTTTCATACGCTTCCGGCTACGACTGGTCGAAGGGCCATCAGTTCAACAAGCCCGATAAGGCGCCGGTGATCAAGATTCACAAAGTAGAGGAGTGGGAGGTCAAGTCGAAACCTCGTTGATGCATTGATCGGTGCGTAATGAAGCCACCGGCATCTGCTAATGAAATAAGTCCCTGGTCGAGCCGAAATTTATTAACGGTTAATATGTGCTATATATAATGAGTTAACAATGGACGTCAACGCACAGTTCGGACCTGTGGTAGCCGAGTTCATGTCCACGAGCTGATTATACCCGACCTGTTCTGGGCAATTTACGTCGCAACTCCCGTGTACGCAGTTAAATCAGCGTGCATATCGTACACACCGAGTGTTAGAATGACAGGCTGGCTCATGTTACAGGAAGCACAATTTTGCATTAGTTAGGGCATTTAGCGAGGTGTTTTTATATTTAAATGAAACGGCCCCGTTCGACTTGGCACACATAAGTTCAGTGCTGTAGCGTGCTGCGCTGAGTATTCTGTTATTTACGAGCACGGATTAGAAAAAATTGTCTAAACTCGAAGTCAATGCATGCTCTGCTATGCAATCGATTGACTTTCGTTAGGATTGATCCCGTTGTGCCACCATTGAATGACGTGCCGCCAAACGGACGCGTGCCGCCTTAAAGCGGTCTACCGCCATAATCCGGTTTGCCGCCATAAACCGATGTGGCACGCCTGTGCAGCGGGTTAGGGGGAGGAGGTGTGCGTAAATCTAGATCATTCTAGCCACATGGAGTAGCCTTTCTGCCGACCCTTGAATTTTCTTCTGGAACATTCTGAAGCCCCCCGTCTATATTTCAGCCTCAAGCCTCAAGACATTTTCCTGAACTTTCAGCTGAAACAGGACAAAAAAAAACGGTTCACATGGTGGCAGAAACAAAACTTTACGATGTTCTAGGCGTGTCGGTGACGGCCTCCAGTAGCGAAATTAAAAAGGCATACAGGAAATTGGCGCTCAAGCACCATCCTGATAAGAACCCCGGCGACCAAGAGGCGGCCGATAAGTTCAAGGAGTGCACTGGTGCCTACGAAATTCTTATAGATGAGGAAAAGAGGTCGACTTACGACCAATTTGGACTTGAGGGCCTGAGCAATGGCGGCATGGGCGGCGGCGGAGCCGACGACCTGTTCGCTCAGTTCTTTGGCGGCGGTATGTTCGGCGGTGGCGGCCCGCGTCGCCCGCGTGGCCCCAAGCGCTCGGCAGACATCGCGCACACCGTGCGTGTTACTTTGGAGGACCTCTACAAGGGCAAGTCGTCTAAGATGGCGCTGAAGCGAACGGTTACGTGCACGACGTGCAAGGGTGTTGGCGGTAAACAGGGCAGCGTCAAGACGTGCAGCGGCTGCCGTGGCTCCGGTATGAAGATTATTTCGCGACAGATGGGCCCCATGATCCAGCAGTTCCAGACCGTGTGCCCCGACTGCGGCGGCCAGGGTGAGTCTATTCCTGAGAGCGACAAGTGCAAGGCCTGCAAGGGCAAGAAAACTATACAGGAGACGAAGATTCTCGAGGTGCACGTCGACAAGGGCATGCGAAACGGCCAGCGCATTGTGTTCGAAGGCGAGGGTGACTCCGGTCCAGGCGTGCTTCCGGGAGATGTTGTCTTCGTGCTTGAGGAGCAGCCCCACAAGCGATTCGAGCGCCGCGGTAACGACCTGTTGACCCACGTCAAGCTGGACCTTGTCACGGCGCTGACGGGCGGCAGCTTCCAGGTCGAGCAGCTCGACGGCGAATTCTACCACATCCAGCTCCCGGAGGGCGAGATCGTTAGCCCCGGTGATGTCAAATATCTTCCCGAGAAGGGCATGCCCGTGCAGAAGCTGCATTCATACGGCAACATGATTGTTGTATTTGACATTGTGTTCCCCGAGAAGGGTTACACGGGCGCGCAGGCGAAGGCTCTTCGTGGTGTGCTCCCGGCGCCCGTGCACACGCCGAACGCCGCGGATGCCGCCGAGGAGGTCGAGATCGTCGACATGGACCCCGACGCTATTCCTGCTGGCGACGACGACAGAATGGAAGACGATGAGGGCGGCCCTGAGGGCGTTCAGTGCGCTTCGCAGTAGACGAGCGATGCACACGAAACATAATACATAGATACTCATTTATGCACTAGTATAACTCGGTACATTATCACTCAGCACACTATCAGGTGGCAACCGGCTTCAACGCAGTCTGGCGGTAAAGCAGAACACAGCTCCCGCTCGGCCGCGTGCATCGATGGACACAATTGGATGCACCGATGGACACAGTTGGATGCAATCTTAGCTTATATAAATAGTTTTAGCGGTAGTTTGCGTCGGCGTCAAGGTTGAACTGGATTTCTTGTTCCCACTTGTCGCCATTAGCCAGCAACTTTTCCTTGTTGTACAGCAACTCCTCGCGGTCCATCGTCGAGTAGTCAACGTTCGGAGTTTCCACAATAGCATCGACAGGACACGACTCCTGGCAGTAGCCGCAGTAAATACATTTTGTCATGTCGATGTCGTACTTCGTGGTGCGACGCGACCCATCAACGCGCTCCTCGGCCTCGATGGTGATGGCCTGCGCGGGGCACACGGCCTCGCACAGCTTGCAAGCAATGCAGCGCTCCTCGCCCGTCGGGTAGCGGCGGAGCGCATGCTCGCCACGGAAACGCGGCGAGATCGGACCACGCTCGTAGGGGAAGTAGATCGTGTACGGGGCACGGAAGAACTGCTCAAGCGCAGTGTACATACCGCGGCCCATCTCTGCCAGCAGAAACCACTTAGTCGCCTTCGAAAGGGCGCCTTCACCCTCGGGATCGTCCCAGGACTTCGGCGGCGCGATGCGGAAGCCAGATGGCGGCGTAGCGAGCTTCGAGCCCGCAGGGTACGTCGGCTGCGCACTCTGCGTGCTCTGCATACGCACGCTCATCATCAGACTAGTGACAGGCACAGATCTCAGGCCTTGCAGCCTTCCAGCGCGGGCCAAAGGACTCACACCGCGCAGCATGAACACCTACTTTTTTCTATGGTATGGCAGAAGTTGCGAAAGGTATCCTCTCCAACGGGTCAAGGGTACTAGGGTCAGCCATTTGCTGTAAATCTCATTGGCCGTCCCTGCCCAGCCTTAGCCCGAGGCCGGGGATGGGACCCTACGCGTCTCAACTTCAAGCATCGTGCGCCACTGGAGCTTGTGCCGCAGCCAATTCGTGCAGCACAGCTCTTGATTTCATGACCGTGGCTTTGAATGAAGCTGGATCCCGACTACAATTCCTTGTTTATGGAGGAGCCAGTTATTTAGTCTAAGTGATCTACTGCCGCCAGTGCAATTTAGCATGATCCCTGGGCACAGGGTACCGTTGATCCATAAGCACCGGGCAAGCATATTTACATCGGCTCGTGGCAGCCCTCTCAGCGCAGCGTGAAAATGTAAGTGTGTGAACATGCAGGCATGTGTTCCTACCAATTCGCCGTCTTGGACGAGCATGGATCTGCGGCATGGCGAGCATGAGCAAGCGTTGGGCCAGCGTCGCCCAATAAACCTGCATTGAGCGACTTTCAAGCAACTATGTTGTTGCTGATCCCCAATTTAGCTCGCTCTCAGACTCAGACATTCTTATTTTTCCGCAGATTTTTTCCGCAGATTCTAAACTGTTTCATCAAACGAAGCATGCGCTCGCTCTGCCATGAATGCTCGCTGCTCCAACGGTGCCGTACTAATCAATTACTCATCTACTTGACGAAAATTCCAGGCCTGATCTCGAAACTTATTCCAGAACATGGACTCGTCGAAGGAGACCACAAAGCTCTGGCGCGCGTTCAGAACCGTCAAAGAGCTGGTGCGCGACCGCGGGTATAATGTGGGCCAGTCCGAGATCGACATGAGTCTCGACGAGTTCAAGGCGCAGTGCTGCACGCCGGACGGCAAGGTCATCCGGGCGAAGATGAACTTCCAGGCGCTGCCCATGGCCGAGTCTCTGGAGAAGTTCCCGAACATGGGCTCTATTTGGGTTAATTTCTGCGACGAGGCCAGCGTCGGTGTGAAGACGATGCGAGAGTTTGTGATTCTTGTTGCAAGCAAGCACTTCGCGAATGCCCTGTTCATCTACCAAACATCGATCACACCGGCCGCGCAGCGACTCATACCTTCTGTGGCTCCTGCAGTCATCGAGACCTTCCAGGAAAGCGACCTTGTCGTGAACATCACGAAGCATGTGCTCGTCCCGAAACACATTGTACTGAGCGCCGAGGAAAAGAAGGAGCTGCTTGTGAAGTACCGTTTGAAGGAGAGCCAGCTGCCCAGAATCCAGGGCCTCGACCCCGTGGCGCGCTATCTCGGCCTGAAGCGCGGCGAAGTCGTGAAGATCATCCGACGATCGGAGACAAGTGGCCGCTATGCCAGCTACCGCATCTGCTTGTAATCTATTTATATAATGAAAAGAGTCGCTTAATGTATTCAACCTAGTTGTTAACGCGCGCGCTTTCCAAGGCTCCTTGCAATGATCCTCTCAGCGACTAGCCTTGGCGGAGCCGGGCCCGCCTCGGCCTCATCGACCTCTCGCATTTACTAAGCCTTGAAGCCAGAGCGCGCGGTGGACAAGACATGTCTGGCGATTTGGGGCCCTCGGCAAGCGCCTCAGCACCTGAGACCCTCACGATGGACTTTACGATCGGTATAATCGGTCTGGGTGCAATGGGCAGGCTCTATGCCTCGAAGCTCAGCGCAGCGGGCTTCCGCATTGTGGCCTGCGACGTGCCCAGCAAATACGAGGAAGTCAAGCAGGAGTACGCGGACAAAAAGTCGCCGGTGATCATCGAGAGAGATGGGTTTCTGGTCTCGCGCCAGGCAGATTTCATTTTGTACTCAGTTGAGGCTTCAAACATTGACCGAGTCGTGCAGCTCTATGGGCCGGCCACGAAAAAGGGCAGCATCGTGGGCGGGCAGACCAGCACGAAAGAGCCCGAAATCAGGGCGTTCGAGAGGCACCTGCCAGCGGACGTGAGCATTGTTACTGTTCACTCGATGCATGGGCCGAACATCAGCACGAAGGGCCAGCCCTTGGCAGTGATTACGCACCGCGAGGTCCGCAAGGACGCACAACAGACTGTGGTTGATGTCCTGAGGTGCTTTGAGTCGAAGTTCGTGTTCCTGACGGCCATAGAGCACGATAACATCACTGCCGACGTGCAGGCCGTTACGCACATGGCGTTTCTGTCCATGGGCACGGCCTGGATGGTTAACAACCAGTACCCCTGGCTGAACAAGCGGCTTTCCGGCGGGCTTGAGAATGCAAAAATAAACATTGCGCTGCGCATCTACTCCAACAGCTGGCACGTCTATGCTGGCCTCGCGATCACGAACCCACAGGCCCACGTCCAAACGTTGCAGTACGCGACGTCGGTCACGGACCTGCTCAAGCTCATGATCTCGAACGAGTCCGAGCAGCTGCACGAAAGACTGCATGCGGCGCGCCGCTTCGTGTTCCAAAAGGTCATTGAGGACCCGCGCCATAGTCTGCTGCTTCCGGACCACTTGCTGGGCAGATTCTCGCTCGGCAACGACGCGTCAACAGGAGTTCGCCAGCAGAACTCGCATCTATCGATCCTCGCCATTGTGGATTGCTGGTACCATCTGAAGATCATTCCCTACGACCATATGATCTGCTCCACGCCGCTGTTCCGCATTCTGCTTGGCGTCACTGAATATCTGTTCATGACGCCGGGCCTTCTAGACCAATGCATATCGGACTCTTTGTCTTCGTACAAGTACAGGGGCGACGATGTTGAGTTCGTTGTGGCGACGAGGTCGTGGTCGAAGGCCGTGCGGAACGGCGACTTCGAGGCCTACCGCTCGATGTTCGAGGAGACGCAGCAGTACTTCAGCCACATGCTCGCCGGCGCGACCGAGGTCGGCAACGAGATGATCAGGGCCATCAATGAGCATACGCAGGAACAGGCCAGCAGGCTATTAGCGATAGAAGGAAAGCCAGAAAGAGCTTGAAAGCAGTCCGCCGCCATGCTGACGCCGTTGGCGGCCTTGCCAGCGCGCGTACAAGCGGCTGTGCCAGCGGCAAGACCGATAACTACAAGCATGCTCATAGCCACGTAGAAAAATATGTTATGTAGTTAATTGCTGGCATAGTGCTCCAGGCCGAGCCACAACTGAATGCAATGCTGCTCACAAGTCGTCCACACCAAGCAGTCTATGAACTCTCCTTCTTTTTCAGAGGCGGAAGCTGCACCCTGCCACCGCTGATTTCGGTAACGCCATTAACAAGAAACCCGACGCGAGGCTGCACGTTCCATCTCAGGTTGAACTGGACTTCTCTGTTGTCACCCCCAAACTCGGACTTCAAGCCCCACACAGAGTACTTGGACCGCTGCCCCGTGAGACTGAGGGTCGCCTTGTCCTTGTCAGTAATGATCGAGTCCCATACCACGACTGAGTTCGAGTTCTGGACGCCGACCGAGTTCGTGGTATTGTAGTCCGCGGTCACGTACGCGAACACCTGTTTTGTGTTCCAATTGAACAGCGGCGCCAGGTCCGCCTCCAGATCGAAGGTGAACCGCGCGTTCTCCTTGCGGTGGTTGCCCGCGGCTCCAAACCTCCACGAGTCGTGCCATCGCATCTTCGGCTCCACGGGCCCTAATGTGCTGCCGAGGTCGAAGGCACCACTATACCACAGCTGCAGATAGCCCAGCACGGCAACAAGCACTGAAGCATAGCCCACAGCCGTGGAGAACTTGCTAAAGCCCGCCTGCGCTCTGCCTATAAACGTATCCATGGCGCGTGTGTCGTGTGGTGGAGGATGATGTTTACGTACATGGTCACGTAAAGGCTGGGGAGCTGCAGTCGTGTAGAGAGTGAGGGCCATTTTATGTGCAAAGATCTAATTTGATTTAGTTAAATGCTCAAATTCCGAAAAAACGCGAAGGTTCGGGTCGCGCCAATACGGCGGCTCTAGACGAACTAAAACGGCTTGGCTATGTACTTGCAATTATACAGTATATGTATGGGCGACCAGCCTCGACGAGACTCGTCAACTTCAAGGCTTAGGCCAGGTTCGCATGCATTGCAGACCAAGCCCACGTTTTGCAACTGCATGCACTGCATGCTTCGTGGAGTCGCATATGGTGCTCACGAAGGGGACATGTCTACTGCACCATCGGACCGCACCACTTACCGGATTAGGAATGAGGCGAATCGCGCTGTATATAAGCCCCTGGCTACTAGCCCGGCTCAGCTCAAAATTCACAGGAGCACAATCGAGACAAGAAATAGAACGAGCAGCATAATGCTATCCAGGCAGCAGATTGCTCAAAGACTGCAGACTGCGAGTCTCTGGCTATTTATTGGCCTCCTCGGCCTGCTTGTTGGGATCGAGGCCGTTTACATCGCTGTGTTTGCTGGCAATGATCAATTCAAGGAAAAGTACCATGACCCCTCGGTACAGACCATGGGTCTGGTCACGTCGCTGTACCCGATATTTGCCGCGATTGGCGCGCTCTCGGTGCTGTATCTCGTGCACGTCACGAAAGAGATTATCATTTTGTCGGCGTCCGTCTACCTCTGGCTTGTGGGATACCTTGTGGGGTCGCTAGTTGTGGGCCACATTGCCGCGCTGATGGCAGCCCGCATTCTCAAAGGCCTGGCCATTGGACTCATGACGAGCACGATCCCGCTTCATGTAGAGAAGGTTGCGTGGTCGCCTCGCCAGGCGGCCCAGCTGCTCACGCTACTCCAAGCCACGGTGCCGCTCGGAATCCTGATAATGGCTCTTGTCGGAAAGCTCGCGAGCCCTAGTGTTCCGTTTTATCGCCGCTGGATCTTTGCCGCGATCCCAGCATTCTTTACAACGGTAGTTCTGTTCAACGTACCAGCGAGCCAGTGCGTCGAGCTGCTCCACCAAGAAAAGGACGACACTGAGAGCGGCTGGCAGAAAGTAAAGCAAGATCTGCGCGAGCTCCGCCGATCCCACAGGGCGGTTCTTCGCTGTGCTGCCGCCAGTTTGGCCCAGGCCGCGGGCCCGCTAACGGCGATCAACGTTATCTTCTACTACTCCGCGGCGATGTGCAACATGCTTGGTTTCGAAAGCGACGCCGCAGAGTACATGGCAATTGGGCTCTATGCGTGCAACTTCGTGGGCACAGCAGCGTCCCTGCTGTTTATCAACAAGCTGCCGAGATTGGCCACGATCCAGAGCTCGATCCTCGGCATGGCGTGCATACACGGAGCTCTGTTCACAGTGACACTGCGCAGCGACTACGACAAAACGAGCGGCGCGCTTGGCCTCGTTGCAATCGGCCTGCTTTTCGCATTTGTGTTTGTGTTTTCGTTCTTCTTTGCCGGAATATCGTTGGTCTACACAAGCGAGGTCGTGGCACCAAAGACACGCGGAATTTCTATAGGCATTGCCACGGCTTGCGGGTGGCTTGCGAACTTTGTTGTGGCCATGGCCTCTGCGCCCATGCTCCCGCTTATCGGCAGTTACACCTTCCTGTTGTTTGCCTACTTGTGCTGCGTGATGTTCGTATTGTTCAGCATGATGCCGACGATAAACAAGAAATTGTAGCGCTTTGCGCGCCAATGCCCGCCTCACTTGACTGCAGTAGTTGCAGCGACGTGGGTACCAGCCATGGCGGCCTTCCGTAGAGCTTATTTCCAGGGCAGTGGGACCGGCTAGGGGCATGCACATGCAACGCTCACCAGTTTGCATCTCCATATCGCATACCCCCTTGTACCGCTGCATGTCTTCCACAACCAGATAAAATAACCAGCGCTATTTATAACCTGAGCCATCGAGACCCGACCCAACCAGCCTATTAAATGCCCTCCAGGCCCATCGATACACCCAAGAAGTGTCCACAAATTAGCGATCAAATACCATCAGTCACGAACCCCACTAATAAAGCCTGGTACACGCTTGGGCAAAAAGCCCATTGTGTCGACGGGCTTCCCCGCCGAAGATTAGAACTGCAGACGCAGCACGGCATCAAAGTGTAACGACCTCAGTATTAGCTGGCAAATATACTCTAAATCAACACCTACAAATTGTTTATAATAAATAGCACGGCGCTTGCTCTGCTCTCCAAACTCCTTGCGTCACATTCGCCTACTCCGCTTCCCAGTTGCTGCTTATGCGTGACCTCTGTGTGTGTGTGTGGCAGGGATAGGACCGTGTCCCTCCATGCTGGGCGCTCCTCATCCGAGCCTTAAGCCGAGAGGAGCCCCTAACCGCGCTCCCTCCCACTCATATCATCATCACACAACGATCTTCATCGGGTACCGGTGAGTTAGTTTTACGGTCGTGAGATCTCGCGGCCCGTGCAGTAGATAAGGATTGAAGCGAGGAAGCCTCTAAGCGGAGTAGCCCCTCTACCTTTTGTCCTGTGGCAAGCGTACACAGGCAACCCTTTAGTGGAACTCTTTCCTCCTTCTTACTTTTTTTTATTGCTTCTGACTCTCTCTCCCTAGCAGTTTCGCCCTTTCTCCTCGTTTGGGCCGTTTATTTGTAAAATGGAGCATGATATGCGCATAGGGAAAAAATACCAGCTACGGCGACAGATTGGCAGCGGCAGTTTCGGCGACATCTACCTTGGCGTCAACGTAATTTCCGGTGAGGAGGTCGCCGTGAAGCTCGAGAGCGTGAAGGCGCGGCACCCACAGCTCGACTACGAAGCGCGCGTCTATAAGGCGCTGGGCGGAGGGATTGGAATCCCGTTTGTGCGCTGGTACGGCACGGAGCGCGACTACAACGCCCTTGTGATAGACCTGCTAGGCCCGTCGCTCGAAGACCTTTTTAACTTCTGCAACCGCCGATTCAGCTACAAAACAACCTTGCTGCTTGCGGACCAGCTCGTGTGCCGCCTCGAGTTCGTGCACTCGCGTGGGTTCATCCACCGAGATATCAAGCCGGACAACTTCCTCATGGGCATTGGCCGCCGCGGGAATCAGGTCAACGTCATCGATTTTGGGCTCGCGAAGCGGTTCAGGGACCCTTCCACTCACCGTCATATCCCATACAGGGAGCATAAAAATCTTACTGGAACGGCGCGGTACGCGTCTTTGAACACGCATTTGGGAGTCGAACAGAGCCGGCGAGACGACCTCGAGAGTTTGGCATATGTTTTAATTTATTTCGCTCGAGGCGGACTCCCCTGGCAGGGCTTGAGGGCACAAACGAAACGTCAAAAATACACACGCATCATGGAATGTAAGCTGCACACAGATATCGACACGCTAACGCGAGGGTTGCCGGCCGAGTTCAACTCTTTCTTGAGATATGCCCGTGAACTCAGGTTCGACGACCGCCCCGACTACGTCTATTTCCGCAGAATACTGCGCGACCTGTTCATGAGACAGGGCTACCACTATGACTACGTGTTTGACTGGAAGTTCGTTGCAAAGAGATCCCGCACGGGACAAGCCATAAGCGGCAGCGGCGACAACGACAAGATGCGCGCCATCGAGGACCAGATAAAACCGGACCAGGGCATGCCAGATAATACGCAGGAGCATTATTACCATGAGCCCGTGGAGTACAAGGCCGCAGCCGGTGCCTCGGCTGCACCAGCAGTAGCCACGGGACCAACGAGCGGAGCCGGCGCCACTGTAGGCGGAACGCCGGCCGCTACGGTCAACTACCGGTCGCAACAGAACCTGCCAGGTGGCATTCCTGGTAATATACCAGCCGGAATGGTACCCCCGTACCCGCGACAGGCGACTGCAGGAATGCAGGGATCCTCAGGATCGCCTCAGCCACAAATGCCGGCATCCCCGGGGGTCATGGCCTCGTCAATGGTGATGTCCATGCCCCCGCCGAGCCCCGCTCCGAGGCCACTAACAAGACAGCCACAGACGCCCGTGGGCTGGGACCAATATAATGGAGCCGCTGTTGGTGCGAGCCCCGTGGTGAGCCCCGTGCCGGGTGCATACAACCCATACCAACAAGCCAGCCAGTCGCAGCTGCACATTTCGCAAAGCATGGCACCCCAGGCTGTGTCCGGCACGGCGACGCCGGCGGACGCAACGGTCGACAGCCGACAATCCGCGTCCCCGGCCCCGCAGCCGCAGCGCAGCATCCTGAGCGGTAACAGTGCCGCGGCATACAAGGCCGAGGCTCTACCCAAGGTCGTCACCGATCCCTTGGACCCCACGAAGATATACTTCAATGGGCACCAGTTTAGTGTGGACCAGGAGCTGAAGCTTGTGCCCCGACAACCCCCGCCGCCGGCCGTGAGGCAAAAGTTGGTGGCTGAAAACAAAAGCACTCAGTTCCCGCTAACTTCCATCTTGCCGCAGAACTTGCTGGAGCTCGAAAGCAGGACGCGGCGCATTGCGGTGTACCAGCTGATGTCTCTGCGCACGTTGCTGAACGTGAACTGGGGCCCGTATTCTCGCTACGAAGTGTTTCAAACTAGCATCGAGCGTGCTTTGAAGGCCGGGTTCTTGCTTCCGCTATCCTTGCCGAGCCGTTTCGAGGTTTACGAGCAGGCATACTTGCGGTCCACTGAACCTGATCGCGGTGAGAAGCTTGTGGATCTCATGTGGAACCGCGAGCGCTTTTTGGTTGGTGGAAGCACCGTCGACGAGTACGACCAGCATCTAGCTGGGATCGGATGGCAGGACGCTCCGCTGCGCGAAGACGAGATCGAAATCTCCAAAAAAATGAGCGCTATGGCAGCGGCCTCAGTTTCCGCCCAGTCAGGGACCCATCCACGGCCTGCGGTGCCGCAGCCACCGCCGGCAAACAACATGTGGTGGTGATAACGCTCGTACGCTATAGATTAGCAAGATTCTTCGACACGGCTGCATCCCGACATCTCTTCCTACATCATCAGCCTTACATTGAAGACATATCATCGGCAGTAAATAAACATGTATGTATACTATACGACGGAGCCTCGAACCACACAGATGAGCACATCGCTAGTCGCATGAACACCCACGCGGGGGCAACACGAACGAAACGTCTACCACAAACTCTCTATTTTTGTTATCGCTCTATTATGAATTATTATGAATTTTTTTGTTACTCGTGAAACTAGCCGGTCCGCGTTAGTGTAAGTGCATCCGAATGCGGAAATGATCTGTCATCACGTCTCATGAGCGACTGGACCGCGTTTGACTGGAGTGATGTCAAGGCCGATGGACTCACCGAGGTGCCGGGACACGTAGCGCAAATTGCGTACAGCGAAAAGTTCAAGCAGGCCATGGGACTTTTTCGGGCCTTGGAGGCTCGGCGCGAGATCTCCACGAGGGTGCTTGCCCTCACGCGGGCCATCATCGAGATGAATCCTGCACACTACTCTGTGTGGGACTACCGGCTCGACGTCGTGCGCAAAATCGGCAATTCAGCGTTTGATTACAAGAAAGTCGGTCTAACGCCAAGCAGCAGCACCGAGCCTCCCATTGGCGAGGACGGCGACTGGCTGAACCAGTTCACTTTGTCGCACGCCAAGAACTACCAAGTGTGGAACTACCGACAGCACATCATTGATGCCCGAAACCCGCTGTGGTACCGCGGCGAGAAGCTGCTTGCAATGATGGTGTTTGACGATGATGCGAAAAACTTCCATGCGTGGTCACACCTGAAGTGGGTTATTCACCAGAACCGCATAGCGGGCGTCGACGCCTTCGGAGATGGGTCCAGTTTGCTGGCAGACTGTGACCGCATGCTCGAGGAAGACGTGCTCAACAATTCTGTCTGGAGCTTCCGCTACTTCGTGTATACGCAGTTCCCCGATCTGCTTCGCCCCACCGAGCTCCAGTACTTGGCACAGCGGCTCCGCGTAGCGCCGTCTAATGAAAGTGCTTGGGCTTATCTCCGCGGTCTTGTAGACAACTTGCTTCCTAACCATGCGAGCGAGGCCAAGCAGATAGCGCTTGAGTACCAGGACGAGCCGCGGGCCGTGGAGCTGCTTGCCGAGCTGTCTGACTCCAAGGATGCAGCCCCGCTGTGGCAGAAACTTGTCGAGCTCGAGCCCGTGCGCCGCCCGTTTTGGGAATGGCGCATCTCTGCGACTCAGTAGATTAGACGTTTGACAAGATGCTCAAGGAGTTGCAGACAAGACACTCGAAGGGGCTGCAGACAAGACACTCGAAGGGGCTGTAAACAAGACACTCGAAGGGGCTTCAGAAAAGGCACTTTTCAGGTCACGACGCGAGACAGGGCACGAGTCTATAATAGAATGCAGTTGCCAAGCTCTCTCCTAAGTGGTGATTTATTCTAGTTTTCTTGAATAATTAGAAATGATTCGAAACTATTTAGCTCAATTCGTCCCTGTTTGGCGTGTGCGTTCCGCTCATACCTCTTCTGCAGGAGGTCGCTTACTCCATGCAGACGGCCGCGGTCGAGGGTAGTGCACACTTAACTTGGGGAATATGAGGATCGCGATGGTATGCGATTTCTTCTACCCGCAGGCGGGTGGAATCGAAATCCATATTCTTCAGGTCGCTCGCCATCTCATAAACCTCGGCCACCATGTTGTTGTCGTGTCGCACGCGTATGGCCAGCGCAGCGGCGTGCGGTACCTCGAAGGCGGCCTGAAGGTCTACTACGTGCCATTCTTCGTGGTGTACCGCGAGTCGACGTTCCCCACGGTGTTCTCGTTTCTGCCGTATTTCCGCCAGATCATGCTTCGCGAGCGTATAGAGATTGTGCATGGCCATGGGTCGATGTCCACGATGTGCCACGAGGCCATCGTGCACGGCCGCACGCTGGGGCTGGCCACGGTGTTCACGGACCACTCGCTGTTCGAGTTCGACCAGGCGGGCTCGATCCTGGTCAACAAGCTGATGAAGTTCACAATGACGGACGTGGACCACGTCATCTGCGTGTCGCATACGTGCCGCGAGAACACGGTGCTGCGCACCGCGCTGGACCCAGCAAAAACGTCGGTAATTCCAAACGCCGTAGTGAGCGAGGAGTTCAAACCGCTGAAGACCGAGCACGGACTTCTGCAGCCCGAGGCAGGCGCAGAGCCAGACGACATCATCACCATAGTCGTGTGCAGCCGGCTGTACGCGAACAAGGGCGCCGACCTTCTCGTGCGCGTGATTCCGAAAGTATGCGCGGCGGATCCAAAAATCAGAGTCTGCATCGCTGGAAATGGACCCAAAATCGTAGATCTGCAGCAGATGTGTGAGCGGCACTCGCTGCAGGACCGTGTGCAGCTTGTGGGGGGCATCCGTCACGATGAGGTCCGCGACTTCATGGTGAGGGGCGAGATATATCTGCACCCGACTCTCACCGAGGCGTTCGGCACCGTGATCGTTGAGGCGGCCTCGTGTGGTTTGCTGGTGGTCACGACGAACGTGGGCGGCATACCCGAGGTTCTTCCCGAGTACATGACCGTGTATGCGGAGCCAAGTGCACAGGCGCTGACGGAGGCCACGTTGCGTGCTATCAGGATGTTGCGGCAGCGCGAAGTGGACCCTGCGAGCTTTCACGAAGAGATCACTCAGATGTACCATTGGCAGGACGTCGCGCGCCGCACAGAGGCCGTTTACAAAGGAGTTGTGAGCAACGGGATGGCACAGGAGTCACTGTTTATGCGGATCCAGCGTCACTACCAGTGTGGTGTCTTGGCAGGGAAGCTGTTTGTGCTGTGCGTGCTTGTAGACGCGCTGCTTCTGTGGCTGCTAGAATTGTTGTACCCCATCGACGAAATCGACGAGGTCCCGGACTGGTCGGCGTACGCTTCAGCGGAGGAGCCCGACCTCGTTGACGCACATTGAGCTCAAACGGTGCAGCCGTGGGAGCGCAGCCCACACGTATCCGCGGGAACCCACAGCCTGCACCATGATAGCATAGCCTGCACCGTGATAGCATAGCCTGCGTGATAGATTCCAGAAAAACCAGACCTGCAGCCATCGCTGGAGACGTATCTGATCCTTATTTATTTTATTTTATTCTTTATTTATTCTGTTTGTTTCTGCGGATCTCAATGCTCACCGGGCTGTTTCATGGCCGGTATAGGATGGTGTGCATGTGACCTCCTCCTAATTTTTCAGCGAAGCCGACCAATCCATACCGGACTCTGAAGCATGGCTAACTTGAGGTTTCAGCGGGCCGTGGCCCAGATGGGCCGTAAGGAGTTCCTCGAGACGGTGCAGGCCGCGCAAAAGACACGGCCTGAGGGGATGAAGGTGCCCCAGGCCGCGCTCATTGCCCCGTCGCTGTGGAAGCGGGCGGAGGACCTGACATTTGCGCCCGGCGACCGTGTTCAGATCACGCGCGGCGAGCACAAGAACAAGGTCGGCCAGGTGCTGTACAAGTACCCGTTCGGCAATGCGTTTGCCGTGAACGGCGTTGCGTCGGAGAAGGTCGTGAACTCCATAGAGACGAAGAAGCAGGTTGGCGCGGAAGACTACGAGCCGGTCTCGGACATGCCGAAGGTGTTCGACCATGAGGACCTCAGGCTCGTGTCGACTATGAAGAACGAATCTGGCGCCGATGTGGACGTCGCGATCCACTCGGTGTCTCTCGGAAGACAAGAGTACGATCCCGTCTCGAACACTCACAAACGCATCCGCTACGCCACGCACGACAACTCCATCCGCGTTCCGTGGCCGATGGTCCGTGCTCAGCGCGTGGACGAGGCGAAGGCGCAGCTCACGACGGCCCCCGAGGTCGCCGACACGCGCACGCACTATGTGACGTCGGCCGTCGAGTCCCCGCTTCCGCTGGCGGCGGTGCCGCAGATCACGAACCTGAACAACCGTTTCCGACGATCGAGGTACGCGCCCCGCATCAGCGCGCAGCAGGTCGCTCGCTACAGCCCGCCGGAGATGCCATTGGCCCCGAAGACGAGACAGATGCTCGCCGAGATCGAGGCCCTGCCGCACGCGCCAAAGATCGAATGGTCCGCAGAAATCGAAGACTTCATCGGTGCCGAAATCAAGAAGGGCCTCGCAGAGCGCTTGGCCAAGGAAAAGGATGCCCTCAAGCATTACACTTAATGTACATACATAACGAATCACCCAACTCAGAGCACGCAAATCACACCGCAGAAGCCCAGCGCTGCTTTTCAAGCCCCTGGCAATAAGGTCCCTGGGCGTTTACCGGGCGCTTGTAGAGCCCAGGCCTGTAGACTCGCGCTCTACGCGTCAAGGTTACTAACCAAACATAATGCCAGAAGCCGAGTGGCCCTTGACGGTCCGGCTCAATCCTGGCAGTTTGGGACTCGACAGCCTCATTGTGCCGGCGCCAAAATACGGGAATGCGAGAGGCTCCGGGATACAGCCCACGGCCACCGAGCTGAGCCGGAACTTTCAGGAGCAGCAGGATCAGCTCCTGGCAGACGTGATCTGCATTCTTACCGGCGGTGAGGGAGACTACCTGAAATTTGCCGAGAGCTTCGACCCCACAGTGCTCGACGATAGGCTAGGAGGACCGCAGTACAAGCTCCCGCGGGCCCTGGACCCGAGCCTTCGCGATGTGACAACGCGGCTCGCCGATGTGGCCAGCGCGGCTTACGCTGTGCGGTCGTTCGCGGACCACTACGGATGCATAGAGTACGGCAAAGTCAACCAGGCTTTGTCGAGTGCGTTCCGCGTTCTTTACAGCCTGTACCTCTCGCATGTGGCTAAACTAGAGTCGGCGCTGGCCGCTGACAATACGCAGACGACTTTGTATGCGCTCTGGATCCATCTTGAACCATTTGCGCCTCATTTACTGAACTCACAGATGCTAATTGCAAAATTCACGGAGGCTACAAAGCTCGCGCGAGAGCGAAAGCGGCTCCACGGTGCACTGGACCTCGTGGAACGCGCGTCCACGAACCAATTTGTTGCGCACGACGACAAGGAGGCCGTGATTGAGCTGCGCGGAGGGGCAGTGCTGCGAAGTATAGCCGACCTGATGCGCAAGGCCATGGGCGACACCGAGGCTTCGAACTTGTACGAAGAGCTGATCGCAGCGGCTTCGAGACCATACCTGAGCATGCTTGAGAAATGGATAACTAAAGGAGAGCTCGACGACTTTTACGAGGAGTTTTTAATTCAGCAGACGCATGCGCACAGGCTTGGCTCGAGTCAGGAGAATGTGGATGATTACTGGGACAAGAGGTTCGCCGTGCGGGCCATGGACTTACCTCTGCAGTTGAGCCCTCCGCGCATCTACAACATGCTTCTTGTCTCCGGAAAATACCTGAATGTCATACGTGAGACGAGGGGGCTCTCTGAGTCGAACGACGGCTCGCATTCGGAAATCCTTAGCCAGATAAGCCTGGACAAATGTCGGAGCGTGGAGGATTCAGGGGTCGTGGACGCGATTGCACATGCCTACAAACATGCAAACCACACGCTTTTGGAACTGTTTTCGCAGCCAAACCATTTGAACTTGAAGGGGCTACTCGAGACGCTGAGAAAAGTGTTTTGTCTTCACAATAGCGATCTGTATGATTCGTTCCTGGCGAATGCGATCGCCGAGCTCCGGAAGCCGGCGGGTCGTGTTTCTGCAGAGAGGCTCGAGCGCGCTTTGGCCCTCGCCAAGGACTCGGAGGACCCCTGGAGCCAACATATCAGCGTTGCCCTGTCGCATGAGCCTCTAAAAGAAGCGCTGCTGTCCGTTGTCGCCAGCGATAACGAGGGTGCTGCTAAGAGCGGTTCGTATGAAAATCAAGAGAATCAACAGGGAGAAAAGCTCACTGGGCTCGACATGCTTCAGTTTGACTTCGCGGTGCCCTTTCCGCTGTCGCTCATTGTCACACGGCGCTCAATTATGCGGTACCAGTTCCTGTTTAGACATATTATCGAGCTGAAGGCTGTTCATGACACACTGAGCGAGTCGTGGGTTTTCCAGGTTGTGGATCCGCGTTGGAAAGTGAGCAGCTCCACAGACAAACCTGAGGTTGCGCACTGGATTCGAAGAGCGGGCATTTTAAGAGCCCGCAAGCTGCAGCTTGTTACCGATCTGCTGTACCACTCTGCAGTAGACGGCATGCAACACGAGTACGAGAAATTCATCAAAAGCTTGGACGTAATGAGCGAGGTGAGCGAGGTTATCGACGCCCACATTAGGTTCTTGGACCGCTCGCTCATGAACTGCTTGTTGTCCGAGCCGCAGCTGCTCAAAATCAAGGCCCGCCTTCTCTCCCTGTGCCGACAATTCGTCAAGTTCCTGGATTCTAACGCAGACGCAGTCGCGTATTTTGGTGCGGGCAGCGATGAGCCCATGCTGGACGACAAGGGCAATGAAATCTTGGCAGAAGATGTGCTGTCCTGGTTTGCGGAAACCGTGGAAAGATACGAAAACGCGTTCCAACGCAACATCAAGCGGTTCTATGATCAATTAGAAGCTTATATGCCCACAAATTTTGTGGCCGGCGGCGCAACTCTGTATCTTATGCAACGCCTTGAGCCTCTCTTGTGATGCCTAGATAGATGCTCGGATAGATGCCCATCTAATGTCTGCGTATTAGTATAATTCCAACACAAGATTGAACCCATAATATGTATGAATAGATAAATAGCTGTATATGTGTACGTGTACTATAATGAGTTATGCTCGCCGCCAGCCTGATGATCGCTTGAGCCCCTGCTCCCACTTATATGGCGGTTCTGGTCCAGGGTAACACGCATGCATAGCTGATGTCGGCTCGCATAGCTGATGCTAACTCGCTGACACTGACTCGGGATGCTTTTACTCGGCACTGGAGCTCGGGGACTGACCCTGACCCATCCCTGCTACGCCTTACTCGGGCCGAGTACCTTGCAGTCGCGAACTGATAAGAGTCAATAAAATCTTGAAAAAAAAAATCGCCGATCGAATGTCGCTGATTGACGGTAAAGCGATTGCTACTTCGGTTCGTAAGACGCTCAGCGCTGAGATTCAGGCCATCCAGGCAGAGCATGCAGACTTCTTGCCGAAGTTGGTCATTCTTCAGGTCGGCGCGCGAAAGGATTCTTCGACATATGTAAACATGAAGAAGAAGGCCGCTGCCGAGGCAAATGTCGCCTGCGAGGTCGAGAGCCTCCCCGAATCTGTGTCGGAGTACGAGGTGATCGCTCGGATCGAGGAGCTGAACGCTGACTGGTCTGTCCATGGCATTCTCGTGCAGTTGCCGCTGCCGGCCTCGATCAACGAACACGCAGTTACCTCTACAGTTGCCGCTTCTAAGGACGTCGATGGATTCGGCGCGGGCAATATCGGTGAGCTCTCGAGTCGTAATGGTCAGCCCCTGTTTGTTCCCTGCACCCCGAAGGGTATTTTGTATATGCTGAAGGAGTCCAAGGTGCAGATCGATGGAAAGATTGCTATTGTGTTGGGCCGTAGCGACATTGTAGGAAGCCCCGCTGCCGCCCTGCTCCGCAGAGAGCATGCCACGGTGATCCAGTGCCACTCGCGTACCCCGAATGTTGGCGACCTTGTGAAGCTCGGCGACATTGTTGTCGCGGCCATTGGCCAGGCCGAATTCGTCAAGGCCGAGTGGATCAAGCCTGGTGCCGTGGTCATCGATGTGGGCACTAACTTTGTCGACGACAGCACAAAGCAGAAGGGCTACCGCATGGTGGGCGACGTTGACTTCGAAGGAGCCAAGGCCGTGGCCAGCAAGATCACTCCCGTTCCAGGTGGTGTTGGCCCGATGACCGTGGCCATGCTGCTAACCAACGTGTTCGATGCTGCCAAGCACGCGTTTGAGTTGTCGAACCGGCCCGCCGTTGTTAAGCCTCTGCCCTTGCAGCTCAAAACCCCGGTTCCGAGTGACATTGAGGTTTCGAGGTCGCAGAAGCCCAAGGACATCGGCGTTCTTTGCAAGGAGATGGGTCTGCTGCAGAACGAGGTCGAGCTGTTCGGTGACACCAAGGCCAAGATCAAGCTTGATGTGTTGGACAGGCTCCAGTCAAAGCGCAACGGCAAGTATGTGCTTGTTGCCGGCATCACTCCGACCCCGCTGGGAGAGGGCAAGAGCACAACAACTGTTGGATTGGCGCAGGCTCTGGGCGCGCATCTGAGTAAACCCACTTTTGCCTGCGTTCGTCAGCCTTCTATGGGACCTACGTTCGGTATCAAGGGCGGTGCTGCTGGTGGTGGCTACTCACAGGTCATCCCCATGGACGAGTTCAACTTGCATGTGACAGGCGATATCCACGCCATTGGTGCGGCGACGAACCTACTGGCTGCCGCCATTGACACGCGCATGTTCCATGAGCACACCCAAAAGGACGGACCGCTCTACCGTCGGTTGGTTCCGGCCAAGAAGGGCAAACGGGAGTTTGCTCCCATCATGTTCAAGCGCTTGAACAAGCTCGGTATTGACAAGGTCAACCCGGACGACCTTACTCCTGAGGAGATCACCAAGTTCGCGCGCCTCGACATCGACCCCGAAACCATCACATGGCGCCGTGTTGTTGATTGCAACGATCGCATGTTGCGTGGAGTTGAGATCGGCAAGGCTCCTACTGAGAAGGGCTTCACAAGGGAGACCGGCTTCGATATCACTGTCGCCTCCGAGTGTATGGCCGTCTTGACGCTGGCCACGTCTCTTGAAGACATGCGCGAGCGTCTCGGCAACATGGTCGTCGCCTCCTCGAAGGCTGGCGAGCCCATCACTGCCGACGATCTGGGATGCGGTGGTGCTCTGGCGGCACTCATGAAGGACGCAATCAAGCCGAACGTGATGCAGACCTTGGAGGGTACTCCAGTGCTTGTCCACGCTGGACCCTTCGCGAACATCTCGATTGGCGCAAACTCGGTTCTTGCCGATAAGGTTGCGCTCAAGCTAGCGGGACAGGAGGGCTACGCCATCACCGAGGCTGGATTCGACTTCACGATGGGCGGTGAGCGTTTCTTGAACATCAAGTGCCGTGCCTCGGGGTTGAGCCCCGATGCGGTTGTAATCGTGGCTACGGTGAGGGCGCTGAAGTCTCACGGAGGTGCACCCGAGGTCAAGCCGGGAATGGCACTTCCGGACGTTTACCTGGAGGAGAATGTTGACATTCTTCGTAAGGGATGCAGCAATTTGGCCAAGCACATCGAAAACGCCCGCAGCTACGGCCTTCCCGTTGTCGTTGCTATCAACAAGATGAACTCTGACACCGATGCTGAGCATGCCGTGATTCGCGAGGAGGCCTTGAAGGCAGGCGCCATGGATGCGATCGTGTCGAGTCACTGGGCTGAGGGCGGCAAAGGTGCCATTGACCTCGCCGAGGGCGTTATCCGGGCCTGCCACGAGCCGAAAGACTTCAAGTTCCTTTACGAAAACGATAAGCTCGGTGCCGAGGAGAAGTTGACGAAGATTGCGCAGGAGATGTATGGAGCGAGTGGCATTGAGCTCAGCGAGCTTGCCAAAAAGAAGATCGATACCTACACAGCACAGGGCTTCGGGAACCTGCCCATCTGTGTTGCCAAAACACAGTACTCTCTGTCTGCCGACCCAGCTCTGAAGGGCCGCCCCGAGGGCTTCACGGTGCCGATTCGCGACGTGCGTGCGAGCGTGGGTGCCGGGTACCTTTATGCTTTGGCTGCCGAGATCATGACGATCCCAGGACTCCCAACCGCACCGGGCTTCTTCAATATTGAAGTGAAGAAGAATGGCGAGATCGATGGCATGTTCTGAATTGAAAGCGATGAGATGTAAAATAGCTGCGAAAACTGATCGCTCGGTATTTGACTTATAGTAAATAAATCATGATACTACTTTTTTCTATGCCTCTCCTAAGGATTGTGATTGGCCCGTTTAATTGCAAACCAATGAGTTCGTGTGTTTATTGGCAGTCATATTAGCGAGCCATTGTATCGGGCGCACCTAAAATGGCCCTGACGGGCAAGGGTTCTGTATACTTTTCAAATGTCGATTTTGAAGCGCCGGCTGAATCGTGTAGTCCGTTACGGTGATGCATTGCTTCCTGAAGAGAAAGAAACCAAGCCAGATTACTCTGTGCTGCAGCATTTGCGGAGTCAGATCAAGCAGCGGTTGTCTCTGCCTGTAGCGCAGATGTGCAGAACAAAACCTGGGTTTGATCCCAAACACGGCCTTGTATACAAGATTCTGCGAACTGATCCGCACAGGCTGCGCAATTCCACGCTCTGTGCTCATGACGTCTCCTTCTGGTTACGCGATCACAAGCATCCCTCGGCTGCGCTGTGGGTTGTGAGGCTGGCAGGCCCCCACTACGGCGCTGTGTCCCGAAACCAGCTCCTGAAGTGGCTCAAGGAGCAAGAACACTTCGACGTTATGCAGACTGTTTACAAGTGGACGAAAAAATGGGGATTCAAGGACACGGAGCGGACGAAGTCGATCGTTTCTCAGCCGAAAACCGTGAACGAGGCGCGTGAAATGTACAAAAGCACCCGGCACAACTCACCAGAATCACGACGCATCTACGGAAATAAGCTTTTAGGCGAAGTTGCGACTTTACCAAATGCCAATGCAGAAGAAATTGTGCAATTTTTCCGCTCGCTGAACAAGGACATAGTGTGTTTCCAAGTCATTTTTGGTGCCATGATAAAGAAAGCCGAACTGCGACCGTACGCAGAAGAGATCTGGTCACTTGCGCAACGACAGCATGATGCCAAGAATATAAAGATCGACGAGAAGCTAAGGGAGACTTACGAACGCGTTAAAAAGTTGGCAGATCCGGAGACTGCCGAAGCTGGCGGACTCGAAACTGGCAGCAGAAGCATGAAAGGTAGATGAGGAGACTCATGTGCGTGAAGAGAATACTTTTGTTCTTGAAAGCATAAGGCTAGAAAAATTAGAGAAAAACACCAAAAGGAGAAAAAAACCAACAGACAAACAAAAAAATGAATGTCAAGCCAAGAAGCACCAATTCCAAAACTGGCGATTCTTCCACAAACAGTCACCTGACATGAAAAGTGTCTTAAGTCACTCGCACTCAAGCTATTTTTGCATCCTTCTCTTGAGGGATGCACGAGGATTTGAGCGGATCGCTTAGTCTCGCAGCCTTTGAAAATGCTGCGAAGCAAGCGTCGCCTTCAAATACATCGCTCGCAGAGCTTGCTGCTCCGGTAAACCTTCTTGATCCGTCAGACTCTACCCGTCTAGCTGCTGCTCTGGGGTTCGATACACGGCAGATATGCGCAGCGCACAACGTCGTTGTCATTAGCAAGTGTGCAGACTCTGTGAGTATCGTGACTTTAGAGACTTTGGTGGGACAGTTTCTGGACGGGACTGATCTGGAGCGGTTTGTTGTAGAGGTGATCGGGGCGAACCTGGCCATTTTGAGCGGCACAACTCTAGACCAGGTTTCAGGAATCGTGCGGTTCCGGCGTCACACACCTCGGACCGCGAAGTGGACCGAGCAAGTGCTGATGACTCTCTAAATGGTATGTGATGAACGTTTTTTAAACTCAGCTCACACTGATGCAAGCTTGATGTTAATTTTTTTTCCAATTCTGACAGTACTAACCCAATCAGCATTCCTATTTATACTCGCATATATATTTATTCCTATTTATCTCCTGCACAGCCGTATTTTGTGGGTTTACACGCGGAGGCTTATTCTATGGCTTATATCTTGCGTATCGCTGCGCTAGGTTTTGCCGGCTTACATCACCCAAGGGAAATTTCAGCTTCATAGTCTGCCGAGTATGTGGTACAGGATAACACAGAAGAGGTCGACTATTGGACTTCCTAGAAAGCTACGGAACACGGCTTTTGCCATGGGCCTCAAGCGCCGTGGCAACGTTGTCTACCAGCGTGTCAACGCGGCGAACGCAGGTCAGATTCTGACCCTGAAGGAGCTGCTTGAAGTTCAGGTTGTTGACAAGGCTCTGACGCGCGAGGAAGAGCGTCTTTTGCATCGTAAGCCCGCTGGATACACCGTCGAACAGGCCTAAGCTGTCCAGAGCTGGGTTTCGCCAAGCTTGGATTCCGCGGAGTCGTCTCGGCACCTCCAACATAACATTGCGTTCATGATCCGGTCACCGTGAACATGTTGTACATATAATTACTACTTAAGGGTATTATCAGATTCGTTTCAAGCTGAACGGTGCCAGCGTGGAGCTGGCCTTCGGCAGCAGCCCGCCATAGTTTGCGTACCGGGACCCCGAGCCATACGCATAGGTGGGCCCTTGGTCTCTCGGCGACGGCCCCGGAATTGCCCTTGAGACCTTGGGCGTGGCCGCGGCTACTCTCTCGGGAGTTTCGATAAGAGAGTTATCGATCATTCGCAGCACAGACTTGACCGTGTCCACGCTGACGTCGCTCTCATTGGGCGCGGAGGTGCGCTGGCGCTTAGCCGTGCTTCCCTGGGGCCCGGCGTAGCTTCTACGCATCGGCGTGACGAGAATAGACGAGCTGGGCGGAGCATTGCTGGCTGTAACGTCGCCGGCCAGCGTAGAGTCCACGGCAGCGCTGCCAACCAGCTCGGTCGGTCTCGAGAGCTGGCGCGCCCGGTATTGCGAGACCGGAATCCCAGTTATGGTCATAGATTCCTTGAATCCCTTTAGGTCGTGGACCTGGGCGAGCATAAATGCGGGATCGCCCTCGGTACTGCGTTTCGAAGTCTCCGACTGGGCCTCTGTCTCCTCGAAAGTAGGTGCCAAGCACTTAGAGATTCTGTTTGCGGGTCTGGTCGGTAGATGAGGACCAGAGAAGCTCGCACCGTAGGCGCAGGGGTCCTGAAGCGGCGCGGGCACCGTCATGCCGTAGCCTAGGTCTGCATACGATGTAGGCTTCAGCTGCTGAAATATGTCAATTGATTTGATGGGAATGTGATTGTTCCGCTTGGGTTGCCGACCCGTACTCGCTCGCATGCTTCCTTTTATTGTAAAAGGCTATTATTCCAACGAACGTCAGTGTTTTAAGGTGCCTTGATTGGCTTGGCTCAGGTAGTAGGCTAACAGCTAGCAGTCGTGAACCCTAGATCATTGTGTAAACACACAGACCTGAGTTGATAAACACAACCGCAGAGCGGCGGTGCAAAGAGGCCTTCCGGTACTTGCGACGTCTGAAGCCGTGTATTTACATGGTTTTAACAATACTCAAGCCTTCAGACTCCAAGACCCCCATCAGCTCTTCAGAATCCTCTTACAGGCTTTGTTTGCCATCGCGGCAGTGGGTCCCTCGCGAAACCGAGCGCCCTTGCCCATTCGATCTTCGCTAAGTGTATGGAAGGCACAAAACACATATTGGATGTCCTGAGGCAGAACCCGGAGTCCGATGTGTCGTCATATATAAGCACGTACCAGCTCCGTGCAACGCTTCTGGACACCATAATCCCCGAAAGTCTGCATTTGCTCACATCTTCTTATCTCGCTCAGCAGGGCCGTGCACAGCTACGTACAATTTACGTGTTTTGTCGCGTTCGCGGGTACAAAACTATACTGCAAAACTTTCCAACTGACGCTCACTTGTTGATTGCTCTTCGTGACAATCTCGTGCGTCTAAATGACGACGATTGGGAGTGTCACTACACACTGCTATTATGGCTTGCAGCCGTGACCTTGACGCCATTCGAGCTTGATCTGCTCGAGCCGGGGCTATTTGAAACTCTCTACGCAATTGCTTCACGGTTTTTGTGTAGAAGCGGCGTTCAGAGAGACGCAGCCTCGCTTCTAATGGCGCGGCTCCTTACCCGATCAGAGTCAAAAGTCCAGGCTCTCACCAACAGGTTTGTCAATGAGTTCAAGACGCCGAACGAGAGTACCTCATTTGCTTCGATCGCCAAGCTTCAGGTGCTCGCTGCCGTAATGGACCGTGTATCCACCGTCCCGCCTTCCGTTCGTGCTCTTGTAGAGGATGCCGAGTTCCACGCTACGGAGGAAGATGACTTCAAACCATGGTACTTTGATTCTGCGCTTACCGTGCGGCTATGGGTCAAAATCTTAGGCAGGGCCGCGCTTAAGGATCCAGACGCGTACGTTGAGTTCGCAGTGTCAGAGTTCTTTCGATTGTTCGACGACAAGTCCTCCCAGGCGCGGCTCGCGGCGGCTAAGTATATTGCTCGGGCCGCGAAAATCCTCGGTCTCGAAGCCCGTGAAGAGATTTTGAATGGTATTTTTGAGTCACTCGAAACCGATGATGTACGATATGCGTCACCGGATTACTGGAATGGGGCATTGATAGCTCTTGCCGAACTACTCAGGCAATCGTTCTTTGTCTCTGAAGCAACAATAGAGCGATTAGTCTCAAATATCTTAGCGATAAAGGGCCTTCATTTTATCCAGCCTACGTTACGCAACAACATTGGCGCAAACGTTCGCGATGCTGCATGCTATGTGTGTTGGTCGCTCTTTCGGAATCGCGAGGCCCAATTAACACGGGAGCTTCGTGTTGCATTGTATGCCTCGTTGGTTGCTCTTGCATGTTTGGACAACGAAGTCAACGTCCGCAGAGCTGCCGCCGCTGCACTTCAAGAGGGTTTAGGACGTTACGGCGCTAGCGCAGGTGATATGCCAGCCGCTGAAATGTTCGATCTTATCGATACAATCAACATCCACTCGGTCACTTTGATAAAAACATGCTACGAGGAGATTGCACCTCACGTTTGCACATGGCCGCACTTTTTGAGGTTTTTTGCTGCACATGGTATCAACAGTGCGAACCCAGATATACGTAGGCTCGCCGCACATGCAGCACCATTGCTTCCAGGATGTTCGAACGCCATCATCGATAGTCTTCTTGATTATCTTTACATGTCCGAGCAGAATCTCAGTTTGCACGGTAAACTGCTGACCTTAGGAGTACTCTGTACGAAGCTCGGGAGCAGCATATACCGCGCACAAGAATTGAGAGCTCTTCTGAATGTCGATCTAGCTGCCGAGTCCGAGCTAGCAGCTGAGGGAATGCTCTTGTTGGCAAGCATTGATACGTCATTTGCCGTTCCCATTCTCCAGGGACTAGCCACCGACGAAATGCATGTTGTTAAAGCAGCCGAGGACCTAATGATGCATCTTTCTCAGGATCAACTTATAAACGAAGTTGTTCCTTTATGCTCGACTAGAATGCAAGAGAGCCGCTTGTTTGTCAGTTGCTTTGTTCAGGTATACCAGAGACTACATTCCGAGACCCCACATTTGAAGGCGTTACTTCTTCGAGCCACTCGTTTGCCAGATCCTCAAAGCCGTGCTCTGGCCGTTAAATACATAGGGAACACCTCTGCAGAGTTTATTGACACACTCAGCTCAGCACTAAGTGACTATTCTGTGGACGAGAGGGGCGACGTAGGCGCATGGGTCCGTGAAGCAGCCATAGAACGAGTTGTTGAGCTCTCAAGGTCCAACACCAAGTGGATTACTGACAAGATCCAGTCCCAACTTTGGCACATGGCTAGCGAAAGCAGACAAAAGATCAGGCTGAAAAGCAGCTCGGCGCTGTTCCAACTGGGCTTTATCTCACAAGAGCTGGACACTTCTAAGTCCGACCAATTCTACCTTTCATTGCTCCAGCAGTGCCCACTGGATAAGCGGGCGATCGTTGCTGCAGGTTTGGCCTCTTCTGTCGGGGCTGCGCGAGCTAGCCTCGCCACTATCGATGGCTCTTTAGCGGGGCTCCTTGCATTTTTAGACGAAGGCCAGCAGCGTTATTGGATCCTTTCGGAAATCATGCAGCTGGAGCGGAAGTCAGCGGCCCGCATCTTTGAA
Source organism: Starmerella powellii (assembly GCA_030568915.1). NCBI lineage: Eukaryota > Fungi > Ascomycota > Dipodascomycetes > Dipodascales > Trichomonascaceae > Starmerella > Starmerella powellii. The sequence continues at coordinate 1,826,679 of JAJMJE010000001.1, read as the reverse complement.
GTTGTTCGGACCCTGAGGCGCGTTATAATAACTGGGTTCGAGTTGCCAGAAGAGCTTGCGATTCGCTGCCTGGCTATTGTTTACAACACAACGCTCAACGTCGGAATCTCCGAGCAGATTGTCATGGACGCCATTGATACCTTACAGGTCTTTGCTATGCAGGGCAGAGTTCAGGCCCGTGAAAGACTTCTCGGCCTCCTCAAGAGACATCCTAACGGCCGTGTTCGCCAGAGGGCTGCTGACGCTCTCTTCGAACTGGGCATCGAGAGCGATATTCTGGAGACCACGGACTGGACACGCCGCGACTTTGCTCGTAATGCTGCAAAAGCATCTATTTAGATTCTTCAAGGTCCTAATGTATGTCTCATATATGCTATTACTCCTCTTCGCTACTCACATCCTCGTCTTCAGCGGAGCCACCAGCGGTTCCTACGAAACGAGAATCTTGAGACCTGTGCTGCATCTCGTCCTCCATGAGCTCGTCCGCAAGCTCGTCTGCGAGGTCCTCGAAAGCGTCATCGAAGCCCGAATCCACAGGCTGCGGTGAGAACTGAGGTCCTGGCTGTGGTGATTCTGATGTCTTTTTGGGTGACGATGCGGCCGAAGAGACTGTAGATAATGACGAGGGGGATGTTGACGAGCTCTTCGAGTGGCTTGTTGAGGAGTGAGCTGTGGAGTTCGAAGGCGAGTCTATGTTGTGGGCTCCGCTTGACGGCTCTGGTGTTGCAGTCTTCGACATCAAAGGTCCAAGTTTTGGCTTGGCTGGCGCGAGTTTTCTGCGCGTTGGCAGCTTGGCCTTCGTAGATCTCTTCGGTAGAAATGCAGCCGATGGAGCTGCCGTCGCACTGGGCTTAGCCGCTTGCGCGGATCCATTCGTGGCCTGGGATGCAGGAGATCGCTTTGCGGGCGATGTCGATCGTTTCGTGGGTGACGTAGGCAGCGATTTGCTGACCCCGCCCGACAGGCCCTTTTGCGAGCCTCTGGCGTGAGCCTTTATATCCTGGGGTTTCCGGTCACGCACTGCGTTTCCGTTGACCTGGTTTTGGCTTGAAGATGAAGATGCACTCGCGGATCCAGCACCCGCGGATCCGGCACTCGATGAGTTCGTGGAGTTGCGTAATCGGCCCTTCAGCACGGGGGCCACTTGTATGTTCATTTCAAGAAGATGCAATTCGTATTTTTGAGCCTCCTCGTTGTATATCAAAACACACTCGGCATCATACGCTACGTTTCCGGGGCCCCGGAAGCTCGCCGTCATCGAGCCATTACTGCTAGTCTGAGAACCCTCGTCCTGCTCCGTGCCCACAGTTGGAGCACTGGTGGCCGCAGGCTCCTCGACAACGTACTCACCGCGGGTCGTCTTGCGTAGCTGCAAATCATTGTTGCTTTGCTTCAATGGCGCTGTCGGAACGGAGTAGCGTATGGAAAAGTTAGGCAGCCCGTTGCTCGAGGCCCCACTCGGTATGTTATCCTCCGTACGCCTGATCTTGGCCAGGAAGTCTTCGCTGACAATCAGGGGGAGCGCCTTACTGTCTGCCTCAATCATCTGTGTGGGCTTCCTTGTTGGACGGCCGTGGCTGGTGCGGAGTTGTCAAAAGCCGGGCTGCCATGATGGCCCCTTAGTTTATAAATACACCGGTTTCCCGTGGGGCACAAGATACCACTATTCGATATAGCTGCGAAGTGGGCTTCACCTAAGCTCCTCCTAACCCACTCTCCATCGATGACTGCTTCTAAGTTTCGTCATAGAGATACGCGCTGAAATAATATCGGGCTAATTTTTCAAAGCTGCTTCTCAGGTACGGCAAAGCATATATAATCGAACGAGATTGCAGTGCGTTCGAAAATGAAACTCATTCTTGATGCAATTGAAGAAAAAGTCCGACACTTGCTGTTACAGTACTCGAGGGAGTTCGCGAGAAACGGCAACCCAGAAGTCACCTTAAGGTTCACAGGCGGCTGGGTTCGAGACAAGCTGCTCGGCAGACCGAGCCATGACATCGACGTGGCCATCGACAAGTCGACGGGGGAAGAGTTTGCTGCTGGGCTGCACAACTACATGGTTGACATGGGCATTGACGAGACAGGTGTGCACAAGATCGCGGTGAATCCCGAGAAGTCCAAGCACTTGGAAACGGCGACCACGCGCATCTGCGGCCTCGACATCGATTTCGTTAACCTGCGAAGCGAAGAGTACGCGAACGTGGACTCGCGAGTGCCTTCTTCCATCAAGTTCGGGACTCCGCAGGAGGACGCATTTCGACGCGATGCCACGCTGAATGCTCTGTTTTATAACCTGACCACCGAGCTCGTCGAGGACTTTACCGGGAAGGGGCTCGACGATCTCAAGCGGGGGCTCCTGCGCACGCCGTTGAGCCCTACCGAGACGTTTGCCGACGATCCTCTGCGAGTATTGCGCCTGCTCCGGTTTGTCGGACAACTCGGGTTCACGATCGAACCGGAAACGCTCGACGCGATGCACGGCAGTAGTATTGGCAACAAGCTGTTGACGAAGGTGTCTAGCGAGCGCATGGGGATCGAGCTGTGGAAAATGCTGCAGTCGAGTCATGCCGCCGCGGGCCTGAAATATTTCCTAGATCTCGATCTTGCGCCATACGTTTTCAGAGTACCAAACTCCGACGTTCATAGCTCATCGGAAGAGCTGAAGGCAAGGTTCCAAAGCTTGTTGGACTCACAGAAGACCGTGCCTTCGCTTGTTCCCGAGAGCCCCGCTGATCAGGGCATTCTATGGCTGGCAGTTCTGCTTCAGGACTTGCACTACGCAGACCCAGCAAGATTTTATGTGTCCTCGATCGTCCAAAATGGAATTAAACTAACTCGTCAGGCTAAAGAAGGCTGCATGAAGCTCATCCAATCTTCCGAACCATTCGACAAGCTGCTGGCAGAACTTGCGAATGGCGAATTAAGGCGAAGTGACCTCGGAAATTTTGTGCGCCAGTATGGCCCCCTCTGGAAGCTATGCTTGGCGTTCAATGCTTCTCGCTTAGCAGCCTCTGGCAAAGACCCTCACGATGCCACTAAATTGAGCGATGCCATTTATACGAGAAAGCTGGACACTGTCTACGATATGAAGCCCTTGATAGATGGAAAGAGAGTCATGGCCTTGGCGCAGAAGAAGCCCGGAAAGTGGCTCCAACCCACGATCAAGCAAATGGTCGACTTCCAGCTAGAAAACCCGGATGCATCGGTAGAGGACGTGGAGAAGTTTGTAGTCGAACTGGTCAAAGAGTGAACATTGAGATGGCAGCTGGTCTTCCACGGCATACACCACCACTCTTTCTAGTCGCTCGTTTCTCCTTTCTGTGGTCCTTAGCTTTCTGAGAGTTAGTTGATAAAATGATATATAGTAAGGATGCGCAGGATGCTAGCATTTAAGGGCCTGGTATGTCCCAGTGTTGATTTTGTCTGCTGCCGGTGTAACATATTGGTTCACTTGCGGTGGAAAATGTACTTCAGCCATGAGAGACACAAGAAGCTTACCGAGCCTATGAACCGAACAATCGCAATCACCGCATTAGACCATAGAAGAACTGCGAAGAAGTACGAAATTCTTTCTCTAACGCTGGGGTTCATGCCTTCGGCTTCCTTGCCCGTAGCCGTGATGGCCCATACGAGCACAACATTTGACACGAGCCAAGTAACAATCAGGTATGTGCGGAACATACGGTTTTCATCATCCTCGGTGATCTCGGACTCCTCCTTTTCTGGCTTGAACGGGGCGAGTGCACGCTTCACCACCTTTTGGAACTGCAGATCGACGTCTTCAAGGTCGAGCACGACCTCCTCTACGACCGCCTTGTCGCCCTCACGCACGGCTCTGACCTCTGGGAGAGCTTGCAAGGTATTGCTGCCCTTAGTTCCCCAAGACACGTCATGCCAGTTGCAGAATGCGTAGACATTGAGCACGTTCACAAAACTCGGCATCATGAAGAAGTACTGCGGCAGCGATGTCGTAATATGCCACATGTCAAGGTAGAGTATGGCTGTGGATATGTACAGTCCAAATGTAGATGCCAACGCCACGACCACAAGTGCAGTCGTTGAGCTGAAGAAGTCGTGGAAGAAGTCGCCGATGCTGTGAATGCGTGTCCCAATGTCCCCAAGTTCGTTAGATGCAAGCCACAATGAGATAACAATGGAGTAGATTTGGATGACTCCGAACACTAAAATCATCACGTATAACATCCACTTTGTTCCTCGAGGTCGGTTTCCGAGTGCCAAGATAAAGCTAATGACAACGAACAAGCTGTAAACATACTTCACAATTTGGGATATGATTGAGGAAGCGTCAGTAGCAAACGGGAATGCATTATCATTGTTCTCACTACCATATTCTTTCGGGTTTGCAGCCAGTTCGATGATGATAGTAATAGTCAAGTAGTAAGAGCCAAGGTTGAACCACGTCAGGATCTGGTTCATCAGGTTGTAAAGGAACTGGAAGTGCAGCACCAAGAGGCGCAAGGGGTTATGCGAAGAGTGGTACATGCGACCAAAATGCAAGATAGAATAGATTCCCGCCGCAAACGAGCCATTAAGCCAACGACGACGCTGACCCATAAGCTCGCTGATGTCCTCAGGAACGTCGGTTTCGGCCTTGCTCTCCTTCACGTAGGTAAGATGCCATTTTTCATTCCGCTTCGAACAAACCTCAAAACACAGAATACGATCCTCAGCCAAAAACATGTTTTTCCTGAAGATTGTCATGCCATTCACGCCCTTGTTGCCCAAGCGGTCGGACAGCGTGACGTCACCCTGGAAATATTGACTCAAAGGGCGGCCCTCAACTGCTCTGTACCTATAAGCACTGAACGCACCGGGGAGCACCGAAATCAAGCCAAACATGGACTCCAAAGGTTTGTCCAGGATATTACTGATCTTGTACTCGAAAAACTGCGCGGCGACCAATGGGTTTATGAGCGCGCGCTTGTGTGGGCCCAGCATGGCGTGGATCTCACCCGCAGCACCGCCAACGTGCGGGTTATTGTAAAACTCCTGCCAAAGATGCATGATGGCTTTATTTCCTGGCTTTGTACCGGCATCGACAAGAACTACAACCTCTGGCCTGAGAATGGGGCAAAACGCGTTGAAAACCCAGCGGTGGGAGTTGATCTTCTTAGCGTTTTTCTGCTTCAAGCACAGAGTCATCTGAATGGGAGGCAGCGACTGCGGACTGCCCTCTTCGGGCTGCACGAGCTTCTGGTTCGGTAGCACACACAACTGAGTCGTGTACTCGAAGATGTGCGCAACCGTCTCATCCCCATTCACGTTCCTCTTCATGATACCGTCCTGGTAGATGCCCATGGTCGCGAGGACATCAAGCACATTCTTGTCGCAGGGGTCGATGCCATCCATGACCACAACAACCTGAATCTTCTTCCAGGCCTCGTCAGGCCCACCCCAGAATGCTGAGCGTTTGAGGTTGCAGATGTCTCTCACGTTCTGCATCACACCATACAGGGTGCGCGCCGTCAGTACCTTGTCCTCGTTGTAGTACGTGACGCAAATCAACAGTTCTGTTTCTCTTTCGTATTCAAGTGCACGCAGCGAGTATCCATTTGAGGGAGTAAAGTCATCCGGATCGCAGGTTGCAGCCGTATAGCGCATATGCGAGAACTCTGTGCTGCCACTCTCGAGGTCGCGGTATTGCGGCAGCGCCGACATTCTAACTGCCGACGGCACTGGATACTCGGAGCGGAACACCTGGCCTTTCACTAGACCGACACGGCGCGTGTTCGCCCGCTTGACACGGCTTAGGTTCTGTCGGCGTGCCCATCCGTTTTCACCATTTCCCTCATCAAAGGGCGTGTCCGCTCGCTGCGATGGGTCGACCACAAATTGGCTAATTGGCCTCGATGTGAATCTGCGCTCATCTCCTGCCCATTCACCGGTATACGAGTCTGTTTCATTCTTCATGGCGTTCATCGAGTCATAGTCGCCATCCGACCGGTAGGAGGGTGCCAAGAACGAGTCCGAGTACGCTGGATATGGAGTCTGCGAGTTCGTGTGCTGGTGAGAGTACGGCACGATCCGCGGCAGCTCATATGAGGTGTCGTCCTCTCCGGTGTCGTTCGCGCCAAAGTCGTTGTGGTGGTTCGCGAGGTCGCCGTCCTCCTCTAAGCCATATGGCTCGTAATCCTCGAACGGATTGTCATCCACGGGAGCATCGTCGGGATGCGCATACCTTCCTGCCATTCTTGAAGTCGATCGGACGGGATAAGTGCAGCGGAAGCGCGATCTATTGGGCTTTGCAGTGCTGTTTTCCTTATGGTTTATTTACTCTCCCTCACCTTGCCCTCCTCCTTTCTTCCTTTTTCACTTACCCCAGCCGCGCACGTGACTCCGCCGAGCGAAGGACGCTGCGCAGGTGGACAGCGCACAGGGCGCTAGGCCACGAGTCGGGTACCAGATGCAGAAATAAAGACCCCGGGATGCATGGCCAAGCTGCGAATTGGTTGTGCTCTTTGAGGGCTCGTAACGAGCCGATGAACTCCGGCGACTCGGCGAGCGACAATCTTGTGGCGCCGTCATACTGGTAGTGGACGCGCCTCGCTATTTATAGAAAAGGTAATATAATAACACATGCGTCGAGTTAGGGTTACACGTGCCTCACCACAACCGTCGCGCATATCGAGCCCTCGCTGGTACCGGATTGGTGAAACTGCGACATGCATAGCTCAGTAGTTTAGGAAGTAAATAATTAGAGACCTGCTCGAGAAATAAAGATTATCGCTGAGTTCAACCCACACTCGCAGTTGCGGGCTCACTGCTACGTGGCCATTCGTGGCTTTGATTAGCGCCCCTTGCTGTGGTCACTGCCTTGTTGGCGCTCGTCGTCGTAATGCGTATGGCACACGGGGCAGTTGTGATCCGAGGGCACTTTTTCCATGATGCACAGGCAGACGGAGCATACGTACCCGATTTCCACCACGCTTTTTGTTAGGAAGCAAACGGCACTGAAGTCGACGTCCTGCTTCGTTGCAAGGTTCACGTACTGCCGCACAGCGGGGCTTACAAGAAAAACAGACGTGAACACCGCGAAGAGACCAGTGGTACAGTCCCCTAAGTCAAGATAGGAGCCGCCCGTGAAGTCCGCGGCCTGTTGCAGTACCGACTGCGGTAAACCAAAGTTCGCGACGTCGATGGGAACGCGCAGCTTCTGGGCACTAAAAATTGAATTCATGGCAGGGATGTACTTTGACCCAATGTGATCCGGCGCGGCACTTACGATTAGAATGTGGCCGCGCTGCTCGGCGTTGGACGCAAGCTGCCGATTCAAGTACGTGAGCGCTAGGGACAGGGGACCAGCCACCGATGTCGCCTTCGCGGGCTCCTGCGCCGCGGCCTCGGCCAGCAGCTTCTGAGTCTCATTAAGGACTGCTGAATCAAGCGTCCTAAACTGCCTGATCATTGTCCCGCTGACCTCTATCTTGCTTGTTTCGGCACTGGGTCGTGGATCGGGCGGTGGAGACAACGACGAATACAGCATCCGCACGCCAGCGCCATTGTAGCCGAATATGGCAAGCTCGTTACCGCTATCGAGGGCAATATGGGCGTTCAGCATCACAACGAGGTTCGTGAGCACCGTCCATAGATCCACCTTCGAGTGCTGAAGCCAGCCCTCGGAGTGCAGGTCTATGACAACAACAAGAAACGACGTTGCCTCAGCATCACCCGGCTCGATCTGGCTCCCGAGCTGCAGCTGCGCTCGCGTATCGTCGATCCCGTCCATCAGTCTCAGTTGCGAAGTCTGGCAGTAACGTGGATCTCGAGATGCCCCGGAAAGCGACGACATACGTACAGAGATCTCACGGGGCCCAGTAACGATCCTCCCCGCTTTTGAGTCCTCCTAAGATCATCTGTGCATAATCGCCCTCTGCATTATCGCCAGTGCATTATCGCCAGTGCATTGACTATGCCTTCGAGCCCTAGTGCAGAAGGCAGCGAGAAAGATGGTGCCCGCAAAGCCCCTCCTGCCGAGGCGATGAGTTCGCCCTCGGGCTCGGCGGGGCCGGGCTTGCCGAGCGGTGCAGGCCAATCCGCACGTCCACCGCTTACGCGAGGCTCATCATCCTCCACTCTACAAGGGAATGGGCCATTGACGTTTTCGAGCCATGGCGTGTCGAACCATGCGTCTCACGGCGCGTCTAACCATACGCATACAAACCACAGCCACGCAGCACTGAGTGCCGCCGCAGCAGCGTCGAGCTCGCGCCGGCCCGTGCTGAAGGTTGTCCCTCCATTTGCGCTCGATGCGGGCTCAACACACGAATCACCGTCCAGCACCTACCACACTCCGAGCTCAACAGGCCGTTTCGGGCAAGTGGCCGGCGCTGTGGGCTCGCCCTCCAGCGATTCCTTCCATGACCCGAATGGTGCGCCGGCCAGTGGCGACACAGACGCCTCGATGGGCGCCTCTTTGCATTCGCATACAGCCTCGGCATCGTCGGTGTCGTCGGCTGGCTCGGCCCCGCCGCCGAACGAACTTATGCGGCGCCGGCTGTGGTTCCGTAAAAAGACGGGCGGCTCGGCAACAAGCCTGATCGTAACGTCTACTGAGCTTGTAGACGATGTCAAGATCCGGATACTACAAAAGTACCCGACATCACTCCAGCTGAAATGCGATCCGGCTGATTTAGTGATGACGGTCCCCCAGGCGTCGCGTATTAGGCTCGAACTACAGCCGGACGAGGATATTGTTGAGGTCGTGGACCGTTATTTCCCCAACGGTATGAAGATGAACGACGCATTGGAGGTAGGGCCCTCGGTTTCTTTGTGGGGCCCGAATTCGGCAAGCACTGGAGGCGGGCGTGTGGTGACGCCAAGATCGGGTCTGCAGCGCACTCGTAGCTACAGCAATACACAAAGCCATACGGATCAGCCGCCGCCGATCTCCCAGGGCGCATTTCCAAACCCGTCTATGCTAGGAGGTGCGGCAAGTAATTTCCCGAGCAACTATCCAGGCGTAGTGCCGGGCGCCTTGACCCCAGGAGGCTCAAACCCGCATCAGCACTTACTGAATTCCGGTGGCACCCCAAGTGGCCAGGGCAAGCCGCTGACGCCGACACAGGAGTCGGGGCCTCCATTGGTGCCGCTGCCAACAGGTTCCATGCCTCGGTCATCGCCGAACGAACATTTTTCGCAACGCTCGAGTGTATCATCGGCCTCATCCTCTGCGCAATCACCCTCAAATGTCACGCCAACAAATGGCTCGAACTCGGCGTTATCAACACCATCGGGTTCCACGGTAAACATGCATTCGGCAATTGATACTGGACTGCACTTAAGCACATCTAGTGTACTGCTTCTGCCAAAAGAGCTTGGCCCGACAAAGACTAGCAGCAGCGAGTTCAGGTCGGTGGACCCGCACTCCACAAAGCTGGTGCCCATTACAGCTCGAAGCGGCGGCGAAAGCAAGACCGACTCTGGTGGGTACTTTGTCGACGACCATTCCGGAGGCGGTGCGAATGCGGCGTTGACGCGCCCAAGATCGTCTACGCAGCCCTCGGCATTCTCTATGCTGCAGCAGCAGCTTTCTCCAACAACAGTGGGCAAGGCTCCGGTTGCGCCTCTGATCAAAGTGTTGATCGTAGAGGACAACCCCGTCAATTTACTTTTGTTGGAAACATTCCTGAAGCGCAAAAAGCTACGGTTTGGTCTCGCGAGCAACGGACGTGAAGCCCTCGATAAATGGAAGGCAGGCGGCTATCACTTGATTCTTATGGACATCCAGCTGCCTGTCATGACGGGACTGGAAGTCACGAAGGAGATCCGCAGGCTAGAGATCCTAAACGGCATTGGCGCCTTCCCACAGGCATACAAAGACGGGCAGCAGAATACGGCGGCACCGGCTTCGCATGAGATTATCAAGAAATCGAAAGGCGGGTTCCGGTCGCCAGTGATTATCGTGGCGCTGACGGCTAGTAGCGATACTGATGATAAGACCGAAGCGCTGGCCGCGGGTTGTAATGACTTCTTAACCAAACCGGTGAACTTCATGTGGCTCGAGAAGAAGATTGCCGAGTGGGGCTGCATGCAAGCACTCATAGATTATGAGGGCTGGAAGGGCTGGAGCGACGAGTCCAATGAAAAGGAGTCGTCAAAGTCTGGATCCTCTGGAAAGCACAGCCGCCGTTCTTCATCATCAGCGCATCAGTTGCCGACAACCGCAGAGACGCGTACGCCAGAGGTAACTGCCAACGAGTGATCATATATCGTGTAGTTTTGTGCCTTATTGAACTTTTATTGTTGCCGCATGCAAATGTAAGCCGCCGAGTTCAGGTCGACACATTTACGGATGCATAGACTCGTAGATTATGTGTGAATAAATATCGATCCAAAAAGATCAAGAAATGTGTGCTTATCAATTGCGAAGACGTCACGTTGGCGCCTCCGCACTCAAGAAAGCACGCGTTTTTTATAGCCTCGTACGAACTAGTCGTATCCTACTCAAAGACGCTCATAAAGGAACATCTGAGTCCGGCAAGAGGCAACGGGGTATCACTAAGTAGAAGAAGAGAAGAATTCGTTAAACGAATTCAATTGTCGATGTCCATGGTTTCTTCACCTTTGTCCTCCTCACGGTCGTCTCGAATGACAGCCGAGAGCAAGTCGTCAAGGATGTCATCCACCTTTGTTTCATCGCTCGATGTGCACCTTGCAACCACGTAGCGGTATTTTGCTTCCCCGTCTAACGACGAAGATCGCAGGCGGTCCCTCAGCTGCACAAGCTGTTTCTCGTTCTGCAAGTACGCATCAATACGTGCCTGCAACAGAACCGGCGGCAGCCTCCGTAGCTCCTCGTCTCCATGAACAACAAACGGCTCGTCGGCATCAAAACTTGTGTCCGGGACGGGAAGAGTTGAGAAATGCTGTGCGCTCTCGGAGTTGAACTTGGCGTTTTCATGAGCAGTAGCCTGGTCGAGTGCTTCGACACGCTGGCGCGCCCTGTCGCGCTTGATTTTGAGTTCCTCAAGAGCTTGCTTGCGCTTGAGCAGCGCCTCATGGCCGTCAGCAGCCTCTTTCAACCGCTGATGAGCCGCTTGCAGTATCTGTTCTTTGTTGTGCAGCTCGCGGCTGAGCCTGAGATTCAGCTCCTTCACTGCAACGGTTGTCTGGTCACCAAGCTCTTGGCGTTTTTCGGCGCCGTCCAGCGGTGCGCGTGAGCTGGATCGGCTGTGAGTCCTTGATTCGGGCTGGCCAAATGCAGACGCGCTACCCTCACCATTCGAGCCAAGAAGCCCGCCAGAATAATGTCGAGACATAGCACCCAAGCTCGACTGCCGCTCTTCCTTCACTGCGGCGGCTCGCTCCTTCCGCGTGGCAGAGGCTGGCGCTTCGATCCCGAAATCTGTGGGTCTCAGGCCCGCGCGGTTCGGAAGCTCCACATCCGCGCCTATATCCACAAGTTGTTGAGCAATTAGTTTGGAGCCCAGCCGCGCTGCTATGTTCAGTGCCGTATCGCCGTTTGCATCCTGAGCATCCAGGAGCTCATCTACAAGCCATTGCACACCGCTGGCGCCACGCCAACGCACCGCCCATTCAAGCAGGGATTCCAAGTAGTAGCGCGACGCGTCGCTACGACCGGGAATGCCAGCAGTCAACGCGATGTGATGCAGTACCGTGCGGCCCTGAGTGTCACCAAGATGAAGACACGGAAACAGAAGATCAAGAAGCTCGCCAAACGTATTGTTGTCACTACTATTTGTCACCAAAACTGCGCGAACAAGCGGCGACTCGCCCTTACGGTTTCCTCGGCGACACTCGGCGCCATGCGTCATTAGGTCTGCAACCAGCGGCACCATGCCAAGGGCCGCGGCCCAATGCAGAGCAGTGTGTCCCGCATCATCAATGGGAACGTCCGGCTGGATCTTTGTGGCTCCGTGCGTGGACATGATTTCCGTAAGCGGGCTTGTTTCGCCGCGGTTAGCACTCAGAAACAGCTCGGTCACAAGTTCGCGCGACTGCTCTGCCACAGAGTCACCCTCCTGCATTTCCACGGGCGGCATCGTCGTTAAGTCGTCGAACTCTTGATCATTTGCTGTAGCTGTAGATGATTCCGTGGCTGCTAATGGCGGCGCCAGAGTGTGGGGGTGGCCCGATGCACTTCCTGTGCTGTTCCTTTTAAGCTCGTCGCCATCAGTGCTGTTCCGCTTTGCCGGAGCGGGCACGACTGCCGCCGCTGCGGCAGCTGCTGCCACCGCAGAAGCGCTCGGCGTGCCGGAAGGATTAGAGTGGCCTGAGCTGGTTTGCAAGTCGCGGTTCTGACTACTCTGGCTCATGTTCCGCTGCGCGAGTTCGCGGCGGCGCTCGTCGAGCTCGAGCTGAGTCGGCGGCCTTATCTGAGGCCTGAACGCCATATCGAAGTCGAACAGCGGCCTCAGGACGTCATACACGCCGTACTGGCGGGCGAGGTCTTTGGCGCTCTCAAGCGGGACCCAGGTGCCCTGGTACTTGCCCGTTCCGCCCTGGATCTTCTCGAATTGCGACCCGATCTCGCGGTCCAGCACCTTCTGGCGCTTGCTGCGGTCGAGGTTGGCGAGCTTGAGGAGCTGCGTTGCGTTCACGGAGCCGTTATGTACGCGGCGCATGACCGTGTGCGCGCCCACATCCTGCTCAAGAACGTCAACGTTCGAGTACTGGGCCACATGCACACCCGGCACCGACGTCGAGACCCGCGCCAAGGGCGGGCCCTTGGGCGTGTCAACCACCGTGCTGTTCAGGCTCGAGTCGGCCGAGCCGTTGGAAGCGCTCATCACTGTGCTTCCGCCGTTGATTCCAGAGTTTTGGGCTTCTCCAGCGCTATCGGGGGGCCCGTGCGCACTGCCCAGGCCGCTGTTCAAGCCGCTGCCGAGGCCGCCGCCTAGGCCACTGTTAAGATCTCCGAGCCCGCTAAAACCCCCGTTGTGGCCGTTGTCGAGCCCGTGCATGCCTGCGTCCAGCCCACCCGCCGAAACGGACTTCGACATCGGCGTCGCAGGTGCACTGTCCATAGTGAAGCAGTCTGTCTATTCAGGAAACAAACGCGTCAAGGAGTTTTTGGGGTCAGGGCTGTCGACGAATCTGTATCACGTGTGACACTCCGCAAATGGCCTGTGATGTCGGAGCTCTGCAGATCGCGCATACTCCAATGGCGGAACGGATACGGTAAGCGCCGAACGTTGATAACCGCAACGAACGTTCGTGGATCTTAATAAATGCTAAAGTATGTTTTTCTCGCAATTCAGATACTTATTGTCCTGCATATCGTCACGTAAACCATCACGCCCCGCATTTCCTATGGCAGACGCGGGCGTCGTTTATGCGTAATGTGCGCCGAGCGTGTCAAAAGTTTCAGGTCACAGGAGAGAATCTTGGTTGCTGTGAAAGAACCCACGCGTTGACGAATGTTGACGGGTGCAACCTTTGAGCGATCTCGCGATTCTAGTTCCAAGTGATCTTCGCATAGCGATCTCCCGTGAAAGGCGATAAATATGTACATCAATAGCTTATTAGCTTAGCGGAGGGGTTTGAGACTACTCGTTTGAGTGGTTTTTGAGCGATGCTGATGGCTGGCTTTACGAACGGGTTGCTAAGTGTCGCCAGAAATGCGGTTCCTAAGTCCTTCTTGCTTGGGCCTAGCAACGGGCAGCTTCCGAACACGAGTCTAGTTGCCCTCGCCTTCGTTCTTGGCTTTCGCAGCCTCCTTCGTGGCCTTCAAGCCCGGTGCGTAGCGCACGGCCGCGCCGTCCTTGATCTTCACTGTACCCAGCGCGGCGTCTACAAGCTCATCCTCGCGCGCGCGCCGTTTGACTTGAGCGGGTAGGAGATCCGGCCTGAGGTACTTCCACCAAGTCGGCGTCTGTGTGTCATTTGTGCCGATGGCCGGCAGCGAGCGCACGGGCTTGAACTGCGCGGAGACACGGGCCTCGAGCTGGTCCTCGGTGACTATGAAGTTCGTGGCCTGTTGGTAAAGCGTGAGCAACGCGTCTTGCTCCTTTTCCAGGCACTGTTTCTCTGTGAGTCTGCGGTTGTACTCGCGTTTGAGACGCAGTTCCTCAGCTTCTTCGGGCGTGCGCTTCACGACCATGCCGTGGGCCAATGAGGCATCGATCGTCGGCGTCGTCAGGGCCGTGGCCAGCGACTCAGTGACCTCCGTCAGCTTCGTTGCCGATTTCGCGTCGTCCGAGCGCTTGCGCTGCTCGCGCAGCTTCTTGTGTTGAGCCTCCTGGGCTTCGTACGCGCGCAACGACGACTCGTAGTAGCTACGACGCACCTCGGCTATGTGTTGTTTCCAAGCGGTTCCAAGCGACGAATTCTCGTCGCTGCTGCGGCGCGGCGCCTTCGCGGATCCAGCGATCTTCTCCGCAACCGTTTTCGGAACGCGGGGCGGTGGGTTAGCAGCAGAGCCGCGCGGGGCCATCCGCGGATCGCTGAACCCGATCGGAAGCTTCGCCTCTTCAGCAAGTTCGAAATCCGTCTTCATCCTCGGAACGGGCTGCCGAGGCTGGGGCAACACCCCGGACTTGAACTTTATCCGGACCGTACGGGGCATCAATGTGGAATGAAGAGCTTCGCAGCGTGAAAAACACTCGATTTGTGGATGAGTAAGCATGGGCCATAAACCAGTAATCAGTCCGATCGTGCGCACACAGCGTACTGCCGTGCATTCAGTCTGCTCAATCGCAGATAATTTCACTTGAAGCCTTTATTTTTCTCTTCTTGAATCTTTTCATAGCCCTCTAGTATTCCTGGTATTCATCGCGTTCGTTATGTGTGTAGTCATTTAGGGCCCCACGCCTCATAGACAGCCTCGCTCAGCCCAATCCTAAGCTGTTGACGCCGCACACACTGCCGAGTTGCGTTGAAAACCATTTCCTTGCGTTTAGAATCGCTCGGCTCTTGCTCGTAAGCTCTTCTAAGGTGTGCTGGGGTCGGATAGGCACGCTGGATAGCAGCTGCTTTTTCGGCAGAGATCCCCTTGATTGTGCGCAGCATTAGCCTGAATGTCGTTCCCACAGTTTGCATCTTAGACTTCGCAAGAGCCTCATGGAATGCAGTGTAGTCGATAGAAACTTCATTCGGTGCGAGCTCGGCGCGAGCGAGCATCATTGACGCTTCGAAATTGTTTATATTAGGCACGACCACCTTCAAAGGCTTCGATTCATAACGTTTAGCCAGCAGTTCCGTGAGCCTGGCCAGGTACTGCACAGTCTCGTTTTGCGAACGTGTGAGTTTCAGGTGGAAGTTGTGCCTCACGAGCGTCTGCGACATTGCTGTCATGAACTTTTTGCGGTTTTCTTTGAACATCTCATTGTTCGAGACATTGTTGGCGAACTCCACAAGATACACTATTTGGGGTACTGTGGACTTCGACAGCCGCTTTTTCTGATCGTGGTAGCGGCCATCATGGATTGAAGAGCGCAGGTCGCCCAGCGTTTTGCGTTCCACTATCCAGTCCAGCACGGCCCGTCTCCCAGACTTTTTGTGCTCAGCTACCCAGATGCAGTCTCCCAGACTCAGGGCCTGCACATCCAAGTCAAGCCCCAGGTTTCGCAGATCATTAACAAGACCCGTCCGGTCGTTGCGCGAGGCTACCTCGCGATTATCAATGACAAGCTTTGTGATAAATGTGCCTGCGGCCCACTCATCCGCGACATAGGACGGGACCGCAGGATCCTCGGAGCAAGTAAAGCTCGCTGTTGCCGTTGCTCTGGGAATGCTCCCTATCGAGTGAGCTTTCTCGGCCAGTGCTGTGTCGCCACTCGCCTGCAACAGCTTTGTGGCCAGCACTCGGCCTTGCTCGTCTAAGAAGTAGCGACTGTTTTGGACATAAACTAGGTCATGCTCCTTCAGAGTTTTGAGTGCCATTCCAACCGCAGGAGTCGACCTGCTCATGGCGCCCTCGAGAACCCCAGCGGTTCGCGGTTTCATGAGCCGCTGCAGCTCGGACTGGCCAATACCTAGCGCCGCAGGGTCCTCGATCTCATTGAGTCGCATACTGATAAGAACGTGGTACGGCGCGGATCCGTACTTGGGAATATACTCGCGCTTTTTAGCTGCAGGCGGAGGGGCAAACGGATACGATTGGTTGCTGACTTTGTTTGCCAGAACTTTGGTTGCCGGGGCCTCCACAGGGTTCTGCGGAACCAAGCTCGGCGGAAGTGGAGTGTCTGGATTCAGCTCGCAATACTTTTTGATTTTCGTGCTCAGGAGCTTGACTGTCTTGTCCCCAACTTTGGGCAGACTGCTCAATTGAGCCACATCATGGACAGTTTCAGTGTTCTGCTCAATCGACGTGATTGCGCGGTCTAGAGCGGTCAGTTTGTACCGGGAGCCATTTGGTTTGGCGGCTTGGGTTTCTGCCGTTTTGCGAGCTTCCTGGAGCCAGTTTAGTATGTGCGGCTTCCAGTCCATTTGCGCATTTTGTAGTTGTTTGTTTCTTTACTGACGCGTTTGAGGCAGAAAGCGTGTTAGGGTTCAGCTTGTGCAGCTTTTAATCATCAACAGAATTGCCGGCCACTACGTCCGTAGAGCGCAACCAAAGCACACGACAAAGCCCGATAGAGCATGTCCGTCGGATTGAAGCGAATGTATTCGGACAACTTCGAGGAAGCTAAAACGCCGCGTGCTTCACTGTTCTCTACGCTGGGCAAGTACAAGCGGCGCAGGTCCTCGGAAGCGCCGGCCCTCTCCCCCGATATATCCTCCTTGGCGCACCGACCACAGCCTCTAACTCTGGCGTCTCGCATTTCAGATGCTCTGAGTGGGAAGCTGCAACCCGGCGCGCTGCTGAATCCAGTGCCCAAAGATAATTCAAGGCGCAGTACAGGAACGCAGACCAGATCCAGAACGTCCTCATTTTCGCGACTAACGCACTCGTTTTTGGGTGACTCGAGCCTCAATCAGAAGGGGTTCACTATCGTAGGGAACCGCAGCGTCGGAGTTGGCGCGCATAAGCCAAAGCAGGGTGCTCCAGATGTGCTCCTCTTGAAAATGAGGCTCTTGCAGAACTATCGTAATCAGATCGCTGAACGAGAGAGACAATTAACCGATTCTTTCGACAAGGAGTCGGAGAAGGAGGTTGCTGAGCGCCGCAAGCGGCATGAGCAGGAGGAGCAAGAGGAAGACGAGGTTGAGGAAACAGTACTCACTGATGACCAGAAGAAGCTTGTGGACAGGTACTTCAACGCGGCGCGGCGCAATCCACGCGCGGTGGTCGTGGACGCCTTCAAGATAGAGCTGACGTATGCGGATCTCGCGACACTGCAGTCCACGCGATGGCTGAATGACAACGTTATCGACCTCTACTTGAACTCTGTAGCAGTCGAGAACCCGAACGTTGCCGTGTTCACAACCCACTTTTTCAGCCGACTTGAGGAGTCGGGCTACTCAGCAGTGCGTCGTTGGGCATTGCGGAAAAAGCTCGATGTATTCGCTCCGGACTATGTGTTCGTGCCAGTGAACCAGGGCAGCATGCACTGGACGCTGACCGTCGTTAACAACAAAGATGCCAGACTTGAGTTCTACGACTCGCTTCCCTCTGGAAAGGGCAAACGTGAGTTAGATCTTTTGCTCACCTATTTGAAGGAAGAGGCCAAGAGACTGGGAAAGCCCAGCATCCCCGACTACACGCTCGTGCCTAATGCCGAGAGTCCCACGCAGTCCAATGGGTCTGATTGCGGAGTATTTGTTTGTGAGACTGTGACGCGGCTGGCCCGCGGAAAACGTCTCAATTACAAGCAACGGGACATGCCGTTTGTGCGAGACCGGATCGCGTACAGCCTGCTCCAACTGAGCAATACAAACGGCTCAAAATTATGAGATCACGAAGTATGTACACAGAAGTAATTGCCTGATAGGCATACATGTTAGATATGTGCTTCAAGGGTCAAAGACACGCGATTTGGGCCCTTGGCTTACAGCGCCTGGTTCACAGTTTGAGCTGATCGTTTCGGAGAGCCAAACCAGCTATTTATTGTTGTGCTGTTTGTGACCGAGTATGCAGGATCAAACCACTCGAGGTTCTTCAGCGTCGCTGCAGCCGCTTCATACGCTGCTTGCGACTGCTCGAGCTTGCTTTGAGCGCCGCCCAAGAGTTTGGCTACCTCTCTCTGGCGGTCGCGGACTTCGCGCTCATTCGGTAATCCGGCGAGCTTCGCCAACTCATTTTCCGCCGTTTCAATTTCGATCAGCGCCTTCTTCTGGCGTTGCTGCGCAATCCACGCGTTCACCATGTTCGAAACATAAGGATCCTGCTGCAGTTCTTGAAAAGCCGCCTTGACGAGCGGCCTCGACGCCTTAACGCCAATGACTTTCCCACCGACCCGGTGCAAACTAATGATACCGTTGGTTTCAAGGGCCTCCAAAGCTCCGCTGCTATAACTGCTGGCAAGCAATGGGTTTGTGGATAACCTGCCAGGTGCAATAAGCCACGAGTCTGGCGACGCACCTTGTGCCAGTGCCTTCATTAGACCCCAAGCCTGCTCAACTGACCACTTGTCCTCGTTCTCCACTAAGAAAAGCTGCGACGCCTGCAGGGCCTCTGCATGTATCATGCTCGACAGCGCCTCCTCTGGAGACTCGCCGCTGAGCAGTCTGCGCCCGTAGCTTTGCAGATCCACGAAGCGCCCACCAAGGGGCTCAAGGAAGCTTGAGTCGAGCTTTCCGAACCTCTCAATTGAGAGCTTGGCCTCGTTTGTGTCTGCGAGCTTTGCGAAGCGCCTAAGCACGTAGTCCTTCGCCGCTTGTGGAGAGGCGTCCTCAACTCTTACGACACGGAATACGCGATTCGGCAGCGCACTGCTCAACACTTTGTCAAAGCTTGCCGCGTCTTTCGTGACAACAAGCACACGCGCGATGTTCAGCTCCGTCAGCCTTCCTGCCCATTCAGCAAGCACGCCTCCTATGTGGCTTGTTCCCGAGAACCCAGAGAGCACGACCACGGGCCGCTCCTGAGGGTTCGCCTCGAGGTACGCAGAGTCGCTGATGTTCTTCGGCGAGTGTCTTAGCGCGAGCTTCTGAATGGCCCTTGTCGCAGTACCGAGCATCCTGTAGGTCTGCTGGTCCGTGGTTTCCGTTATTTCTGTTGTTTGGCCCGTAACTCCCTTGATGCCAAACTCAAGGGCCTTGGACACTTTGTTCGTCCATAAGAACATGGGCCAGTAGCCCAGAGACTGTGCGAGGTTGTGCATCAGACTTTCGTCTGATCCCTGCAGCTTTGAGCAGTCTATGTTCAGCAGCAGCTCGTCAGACTGCAGCGCCAGGTTCAGTGTCTCGGTCTTGCCGCTGCCCTCGGGGCCCACGAGCACCGTGAAGGTCGGCTCACCCTCGGCGATGTACGATTTAAGCTGCTCCGCGTTCTTGAGCAGCTCACTCCAAGCGGCACCAGTCTCCAACTCCTCCGATCCATCATCCTCACGGGAGCGCGACCCCCATACGATCAGCTTCTGGCCCGAGCGCTGGGCCCACGCGAACACTTTCGACACAGACGCGAGCGTGCCGTTGATGTTTGTGCGCACGCTCAGTTCACGCACTGGCTCGAACACAGTGTATGCGACGCCGAAAAGGATGGCGAGCAGTGCAGGAACGACGACTTTGGAGTGCGCAGACAGCCAAGTGCGAAGGCGCAGCCAGATCGAAGGCGGCGAGATGTATGCGATGCGCAAGAGGTCCGAGGCTACCTCGGGCGGCTGCGTACGCTGGGCACAGTACTGTGCCGTGATCGCATCTTGGAGATACAGAAACCGTGCTTTGCCCTCAGAAACACTGAGGATCCGCCCGTACGGTTTCAAAAGCTCTCTTGTTTCAAGGTCCGGCAATTTGGGCGTGACCTGCACAGTGCGCGAGAGCCGCACGGGGTTCTCGTCGATGAACGGTCGGCCTAGCACGGGGAAGCCTCGCGATTGGTGAGTCGTCAGAAGCCAACGCCGGCTGAGTCCCTTCGCGGCCGCTGCGTCGAGCTGCTCTTCGTTGTTGGGCACAACGTCAACAAGTGCTCCACCCTCACCAGGGCGTGGCCTCACGCGCGTCACAGTGCCAGCAGCCCCAATTGATTCCTGAATCGCATCTTTCAGGCCATGGTAGTACGGCTCGTACAACGCCCCCGGGACCAGGCCATGCAGCGCTCCTGGCGCAGCGAAAATCCGATTGTAGTAGAACAGCCTCGTGGCGGCCTTCTCGCTAGACATTGGTCTGGATATTTGCCAAATACAGGGCCGCGAACGAATACAAAGTCCCCGCATCTCCGCTTTCCGTAGCAATTGCTGCGTTTCGTGCCTGGCCTGAGGTTAAGGGCGACAAGCGCTGAGGGTAAGGGCGCCTGGGTGAAAAACCGGGTGTCGCCAAGATCGGCCAAGCCTTAGCCAAGTTTCGTCCAGCTCGCAACCAGGCCCGTAATTATGAGCTCGGACAGCGACGTAGAGATGCCGGATGCGCAAGCTCCTCCCTCGGGACTGCTGACGCCCGGAGAGCTAATCACAGATGACCCGATGTGGATGCGCGGGCACGGAACCTATGGCGGACCACACAACCAAACGTTCTCGTCAGTGGCTGGATCCATTGAGCGCGTGAACAAATTGCTTACTGTAAAAGCTTCTAGAGGCCGGTACATACCTGTGATCGGTGACCATATTGTCGGGCGCGTCACGGAGGTCGGCAATCGCAGATGGAAGGTCGACATCGGCAGCACGCAGGACGCCGTGCTCCAGCTTGGCTCGGTCAACCTCCCCGGAGGTATTCTGCGACGGAAGAGCGACGATGATGAGCTGCAGATGCGCGAGTTTCTGAAGGAAGGAGACCTGCTGAACGCTGAGATCCAGAGCCTGTTTTTCGACGGCGGCGCTGCTCTTCACACACGATCCCTACGCTACGGCAAGCTACGCAACGGCGTGCTGGTCCAGATCCCCTCCTCGCTCGTGCTCCGGCAAACAACGCAGAGTCACGCCCTTGATGGCGGCGTGGAGATCATCATCGGCGTGAACGGCTACATTTGGATCCGGAAGGCGTCGCCGACATCGTCGTCCGGAGGCGGCATCACGCGGCTCGAACAGGAGTCGGATGCAAGCAAAATCTACAAGGACACGAATGACGAGATACCCCTGGCTATTAGGCAAACGATCAGCCGCTACGCGAACTGCGTTGGCGCACTTGTTTACAAGGAGATGCCCGTGTTTGGCAGCCGGCTGCAAGAACTGTATGAAGCGAGCTTGGCTTACCCCGACGCCGGCCAGTTGCTGGACAATTCTGTAAAGGAGGAGCTCACGTCGAAGCTCAAGCCGCTGTGAGTTTTGACGAAGGACGGGCATGTTGGAGCGGTACAGCTCGTTGGCTCAGTTACTGAAGTGCGGAAGTCGTGTGCAACGTGGTGCAAGATACTGGTGCAAGTAGCTGGTGCAAAAACCCAAAAACCGGGTGCGAGCGAACAATGCACTCGTGCGAGTTGGACAAGAGCCTGCTCTTGGCGGCTTACGAACTGCGTAATAAGGAGCACAGGAGACTTTGGGAACCCGCGATATTGTTTGAAACATTGCCTGCAGCTTCGGCAGTCTACTTGGCTTGTTTCACGGTTAAGTATTTAATATGTACATAATGCATTAGCACTGATACGACCCGTTGTAAGCCGTTACTCTCTGCTTCGAGGCTTGGCCTGATTTGTGTTTGCATTCATGGCCTGGCTCAGGCCTTGGTCTGAGTAGGTACGTGAGGCTTCAGAACGTAGAAGTAGATCGTGCCGAAGTGGTAGTTGTCGCGCTCGACCACGTCCACGGCTGGCGACTTCTCAACAATTGAGCCAATGTCGAGGTTCCAGCGGCAGCCCCATTCCTTGGCGCGATCGGCGGCGCGCTTATCCATACGCTGGTTCATGGACTCAAAAGTTCCGCGGCCGTGCTCGAGAAGCACGAGCCGGCCGCCGGGCTTGACCAGCGCCGCCATCTCGGCCAGCGCCTGCTCGGGGTTCTCATGGGAGCACAGCCCGAAGGTCTCGAAAACAGTATCAAAGCGCTGACCGCTTTTCTTTGTTAGACCCTCCAGGTCCTCGGCACGACCGTGCACGAATTGCAATTGCTTGCCATCGAATCGTTTCGTGTATTTCGAATCGAACTTCGCGCGAGCAGCTTCAAGCATAGGCAAGGACGGGTCAACAAGTGTCAAGCTACTGATCTGAGCGGGCCGCAGCCAACCAAGGTTCCGTCCAGTTCCACATGCAGCCTCGAGCGCGTCGCCGCGAACGTGTTTGGCGACGCGACGCCGCATCCACCAAACATAGGAAGTGATCTCCTCGAAGTTGATTTTTGAGTCGTAAGCAGACGCCAGTTCGTTGTAGACCGGGGTGGTGTCGTGGGCCGGCACTATCCCGCTACTTTTGTCCTCGGCCGGCTCGGGTTTTGAGCGAGGCCGGTATGGATTCGGATCGCCGGTTGCTCGGTACCGCGTGTCTTGAAGGTACTGGTAGCCCGCAACGCCCGCAGCCGCGTAAAGGGCAAAAAAGGAAACAGCGGCTGTGCGCCGTTTCCATGGGGTATTATTGACCGAAGCGCCAAACTGCTGGAGCCGGCTCACCCACTTCTGCATGGCCAATACGGCTTCTGGCTCAGAGCTTTATTTCTCGATCCAAGGTCACGTTACCGAATCGGGAAATAAAGGCAGAGGGCCGTGTCAATATATGTATGGACGCAACTTTCGTCGACCACAAATGTGGATGGCAAACATCCCAGGATCGTTGACGCTTCTCAAGCGCTTGCTTTGAAATATGACGATTGCGAGTTAAGATTCGCTAGCTGATATATAATGTAAAATCGCGACAATTGTGTCTTGCCGAGAAGTTCAGACAGTGTCTCACGACTGGTCTGATATGTTTGAGTGCTTGGTTGCGTGAGGAATATAGAAAGCAAGCCAGTCGCTACGTTTTCAGGGCGGATGTAGGTCTATCAGCGTGCTCTGCTCTGCAGCAAATGGTTTCTCCTCGCTTAAGCACCTTCGAGCTTGCTGTCGAACCATTCTTTAAGCTCAGGCTCTGCTTCGAGGAACTTTTTAGAAAGCGCAATTGCCGTTTCTCTAGCCTGCTTCTGTTGTGACAGCTGGGATAGATGACCGTATGCGCGCGCGGACTCCAGCAAAAGCCCAGCGCGATCCACGTCCTCCTCGCCATTAGTGTCGATAACTTTTAGCCCCTCCTGCGCAGCGTCACGAGCAGCCGCCCAATTCTCGACGTGATTCGCAGCAAGAGCCCGCAAATAGCAGGCACGCTCTACATTCATCCAGGTACCGCCAGCCTGCCACAACTCGTAGGACTTTCGAGCAGCCTCCACCATGACTTCATTAATGGGAGCGCGCGTTATATAGGGCTCCTCGAGCCAGCTCGACACAATGTTGTTCAACGATGCGCCTAGAATTCTAACGACGTTGTCATTTTGTGACGGTTTTACTTGCTTAACGCTGCTACGGAGAGCGTCTGCGAAGCTGGACGTCGCCGCTTCGGCCTTCGAACTGTACTGCAGAACTGTGAAACGTACGAGAAGCTCTGTTTCGGCTGCGCTTGTGCTATATGCAGTCTGCAGGTGCTCCTGAGCAGACCACGCCTCTAGCGGCTTCCCCGCGAACACGGCTGCTGCCGCATAATTCCGATGAACAACGGGACTTAGGTCTTTCTCGCCAATGAACTGCTGGTGACGTTCGAACACGTCCTTCCAGGAGCCGGAAAGTTCCCCCAGAACGTGACACAGTAGCCAGCTATAAGTAGAGAGTACATCCGAGCTCAGTGATTTCGGATCCAGCTCGCGGAGCTCCTTTGCGGCGCCCGCTGGGTCTTTGTCGTGTGTTGCAGTTAAACGGTCAATAACATCCATGGAAATATTCTTGTTATGGGCTCAAACATGGCAGAAGCGTGTATATATATCTAGATGCAAATGAAGGCATTGTCATATCCTTGCATGTACCCTGCATCCACGCCCGTTATCGGGGAAACCGCGAAATCCCACGGGGATCTCAGATCCCGAGACTAAGGGGAGGAGGAGGCCAGAAACCGCGTCATCATGATGCAGCTCCACTCACAATGGCTACCGAGCCGCTTACAGGCTTAGCAACCAGCTAGAACTTCGCACGGGGGTGCGAGTCGAGCGACAGGCTGCAGGCGGCCGAACCGTGGCCATCGCGCAGGATACGTGGTCAAGCTGCGTAAGCTGTGCAAACGAAGATACTACAAGCAGATCGAACAATGAAATTCATGACCTTCGCGTCCTCATTTTCCAGAGTGCGGGAAATCGAGGCTGTGCAAATCTAAGCCGGCTGTGTGATCGCTAGCCCCGTGCGCCATCGGCTCAGGATCCCGTCGGTCGATCTCGTCAAGGGTTTTGATGCGCAATCTAGAGATTGTCTCGAGCCGCTTTCAAACGACATGGTCGTTTCCTTCGTGGCTGGCCTCTACTGCTCGGTCAGCGCTATTCATGTTAAGTCGTAGCAGACTCTTGCTGTTTCTCGATGCCTCCTCAATCCGTCTTTTGGTATGTTTTGCTACTTAGTATGTTCATTGGCATTAACTTACGCGCTTGTCGCGGTTCGTTTACGACTTCGCTTATGGCTTGTGGTTTATGGGTCGCGAACGTGTGTCGTCGTCTATGCCTGGCTTGCTGCCCTACTCCGGGTCACATTACTTGAAGTTGTGGCTGACCAATTTCCGAAAAAGTGCACGCAGACCATATCTTAGTTTCAACCTTCGTTGGGCACTAGTGTAAGAAGGATGTCTGAGTCGCCTGAGAAAGTTGAGCAACCAAAGGAGGATGTGGTTGCAAGTCCGGTCGAGGCTGGTGAGCCCGCGGCCGAGGCCACTGAGTTCATCTCTGTGCCGGAGGAGAAGCCCGAGGAGGACGTGTCGAAACGATTATTCGTGAGGCCCATCAATTACAACACGCCGATGGACGACATTGAAAACTTGTTCGTGAAGATCGGTCCTGTGACTGATATCAGCCTGAAGCCCGGCTACGGGTTCATCGAGTACGAGAACCTCGCGGACGCGGAGCGTGCGATTGAGGAATTGAACAATGATTCCTCGCTTGGCTACGAGATCCAGATCGAAAAGGCCATGGCCCGTGGTGCGCCAAAGCAACGGCTTGGTGAGGGCGAGGCCAAACCGCCGCGGCCCGAGGCCAAGCACCGTCTCCTTGTGAACGGTGTCAAGGACCACTTTTCGTGGCAAGACTTGAAGGACCTGTCGCGAACGCGCGGAGTTGAGGCTGTTTTCACTAAGGTCGATTTCGAAAATGTCGGCATTATCGATGTCGTGACTCCGGAAGACCGTGACAGCCTGCTCGGCATGGGCGGATCGGAATGGAAGGGTGCAACGCTCGAGGTGAGCGAGGACGCACGCGGACCTGCCCCGCCTCCCTCTGGTGGCCGTCGTGGTGGCCGTGGTGGCCGCGGCGATCGGTTCGGTGGACGCGGTGGCCGTGGAGGCCGTGGTGACCGTTTTGGTGGTGACCGCTTTGGTGGGGACCGTTTCGGTGGTGACCGTGACAGATTCGGTGGACGTGGCCGCGGCCGCGGTGGCCGTGGAGGCCGCTTCGGTGACCGAGACCAAGGCGACAGGTACGACCGCCGTGATCGGTTCGACCGCCGTGACCGTGGTCGCTCAGACCGCCGTGGGGGAGGCTACGAACGCGATCGATCGCGGTCGCCTCCGCCGCGCCGCCAAGAAGAGCCGAGCTGGTGAACTATCTGATATGGGCAATCACATGAGGTGTGGCTAATGACTCATGGCGTGGCTATTTACTAACGACTTGTAGCTAATGATTGTAGTATATATATTCGAACACTCCTTGAAGACGTACGTGCCGCGAGTATCACGCTAATACGATCAAAATGTTTAGCAGCGAACTTAGTGCGTGTATGGTGCTTGTGTCTACGAACGCATATTAGCTGTGTACGAAAATTAACTGTGCACGCAAACTAGCCTGCACGTATAGTTTCGAGACTACGAGGGTATCATCACACAGTCGGAGCGGTGCAATGCAGCGGGACCGAGATTTATTGGCATCTGAGATCACAAAAGAAGACGCGGTCTGTGATTTGTTCCGCGAGTATACATTTGTCTCAATGCGTACAAATTAAAGTCCCACTTGCATTGCGGTATACATCTTTATACGTACAATGATGTGCGCAGATATTGTTTCTGCCTTGGAAAAAAAAGATCGGTTCCGGTGAGGCTCGAACTCACGACCTCTCGATTGCTAGGAACTAACAGTCGAACGCGCTAGCCAATTGCGCCACGGAACCCTAGCCGCTTCTTGTAACCTGGCTGACTGGCCAGGCCACGCTTGTGACTTGTTGACCACGAAGAGCAAGTATTGCCTAAGTGTGCCTGGCTATTGTGCTCCGTATCGTCATGCGTCAAGATTACCCGTATCTATAGTACCTAGCCCTACCGGTGCCGAGGCCATTGCGTGCTGCCTACTCGAAGCTGCCTCTCAGCTACTTACACATAACCTCGAGTTTGTCTACCTTCACTCATTTTACACGAAATGTGCCCGTCGAGTGAGAATTTCCGCCGCAGTCGCATGAATGACGAGTTCGAGGTCGTTCCGCGCAAAGTCAGTGCGAACAAGTACGACCCGAACGTGTCCTGGGAAGACTACGCCTCTGGATACATGGAATTCACGGACACGGCGCCTACAATCTTCCATGCCGTCGATTACCTTGCGCGCGAGCTCGAGGAACAGGGGTTCAAGTACCTAAGCGAGCGCGAGCCGTGGAGTGAGCAGCTTGAGGCTGGTTCGCGCTTCTACACGGTCAGAAACGGGACTGCGATCACCGCATTTGTGCGGGGCAAGCACTGGCGCTCGAGCAACGGGTGTGCCATCGTGGGCACGCACATTGACTCGCTTACGGTTGCCGTGAAGCCCACGTCTTTGAAAGCGCCCGTAGACAACTTCGAGATGATTGGCGTGGCCCCGTACGCCGGTGGTCTCAGCGACTTGTGGTGGGACCGCGACCTCGGCATTGGCGGCCGCTTGGTTGTCCGCAACCCGAAGGCAGGGAGATCGGGCATCACGACGAAGCTTGTGCGTATTCCGCACCCCGTGGCTCGCATTGCCACGCTGGCTCCGCACTTTGGCGCTCCGTCGCAGGGCCCCTTCAACCCGGAGACCCAAAAGGTGCCCTTCATTGGTCTTGTGAGCGACCCCAGTGCAGCGGCTTTGCAGCCAACCGAGGAGGAGAAGCGCAGCCCCGTCGTCGGCAAGCACAGCCTCCGTCTGTTGCGCGCACTCGCGCGCGAGGCCGATGTCCGCGTGTCCGACATCCTTGAGGTTGACTTGAACCTTTACGACACGCACCCGTCGACCCTCGCCGGACTCGACAAGGAGTTCTTGTTCGCGCCGCGTATCGATGATAAGTCGTGCTCGTACACTGGCATTCACGGCTTGATCGAGGCTGCTGAGGCCGTGGAGCAGGGCGACTCGCTCGCCATTGTGTCCTGCTATGACTTCGAGGAAGTGGGCTCTCTTGCGCGCACGGGCGCGAGGGGCAACTTCTTGGAGAGTGCGGTCGAGCGCATTCTT
Organism: Starmerella powellii; assembly: GCA_030568915.1. Lineage (NCBI taxonomy): Eukaryota > Fungi > Ascomycota > Dipodascomycetes > Dipodascales > Trichomonascaceae > Starmerella > Starmerella powellii. The sequence goes on along the minus strand of JAJMJE010000001.1, from coordinate 1,799,131 downwards.
GGAGACGAGAGCGGCGATGCCAACCGCGCGCAGTTCTGGGCGAACTCGTTCTTCCTCAGTGCGGACGTCACGCACGCCGTGAACCCGAACTTCGACAATGTTTACCTTGAGAACCACAAGCCCCTATTGAACCGGGGCCTTGCTTTGGGCCGCGACCCGAACGGCAATATGATCACGGATGCAGTCAGCGCGGCGTTTGCAGCCGAGGTCGCTCGACGCACGGGCAACACGATCCAGCAGTTCCAGATTCGTAATGACTCGCGCAGCGGTGGCACGATTGGGCCCGCGTTGTCCTCGAAGATCGGCGTTCGAGGCGTGGACATCGGCATCGCGCAGCTCTCGATGCACTCGATCCGCGCGGCCATCGGCTCCAAGGATATTTGGCTTGCCGTCCGCTTCTTCAAGTCATTCTTCAAGGAATGGCGCGATGTTGACGCCGAGTTCAAGCTTGGCGATCTCTAAAATGTATAATACGCGTAAATTTATGCTGCAAAGCCGTGCTGGGCGAGAAGTGTGAGCTAGGAACACAATCAAGAGTATGCGTGTATGATATATGTATATCTGACAGCAGTGTTCATGGCTTTGTGCTAGGAAACTCGCATCGATTTTAGAGCCTGCAGGCCGCAGCGACAGGCTTCGAGGGAGTTTAACAGCCCCTAACGCTTGATGCCATAGCCTCTCCCAATGTTTATAGATCCATCACTCGGTGTATAAAGAATGCATTCCATAAACTAAGCGATGGAATGTGGCATGAAGAATTTTAAGTGCTAATTGCTATTTTCTAAGGTTGATCCAACGTCTTTGAATTACATTTGATCTTAGTGGTTTGTTATGGCAGAGACGGGGATGATTAATTGGGTAGGGGAAATAACGGGCATTTTGTGGCGTGAGTAACTTTTTCTTGTCATGAGCACAATTCTTTCGAAAGATGACCTCAATGACTTCATTTCGCCAGGTGTGGCCTGCATCAAGCCTGTGGAGGTAGAGAAATCTAGAGAGACTGCAGAAATCGCCATTGGCGACGACGGCCAGCCTCTGGAGGAGGGCAAGGCTCTGGCTCCCGCGCAAATAAGTCTTCAGGACTGCCTTGCGTGCAGCGGGTGCATAACAAGCTCGGAGGCGATGCTTGTGGAGTTACAGAGCCCCAAAGAGCTGTTGAGTCAACTGGAGCAGGCTCAAGCCTCGGGCAGCTCGCGTGTATTCATCGCCTCTGTGTCGCACCAGACGCGTGTCTCACTGGCCAAGGCTTACAATCTATCCATTGAGACGGTGGATGCAAAGCTCGAGGCCCTTTTTGTTGGGAAGCTTGGTTTCAGGTGTGTGTTTGGCACCGAGATTGGTCGTGCGATTGCTCTGGAGGAGAGCTGGCGAGAGATCGCTGAGCGTCAAGGCTCCGGTGTTGTGCTTAGCAGTATCTGCCCCGGGTGGACGCTTTATGCGGAGAAAACGCATCCCGAAATTCTTGACAACCTGTCTGCTGTGCGCTCGCCTCAGCAGATTACAGGCATGCTTGCGAAAAGGCTGCTCAGCGCCGAGTTGGGCGTTAGCCCCCAGGACATTTATCATGTTAGCGTGATGCCCTGTTTCGATAAGAAGCTGGAGTCTTCTCGGCCCGAATTCAGCCTGGACAACGGCCGTGAAGTCGATCTCGTTGTGACCGCAAAGGAGCTCGTAGACATGCTCACGAACACGCTCGAGATCGACTTCCTACAATTGCCCACAAACAAGCTCGAATTGGCCTATCCCGCTGGGTGGCCGAGCGCAGATCAGTTTAAGTCAAACGAGGGCTCGAGTTCGGGTGGATACCTTGCTTACCTGCTTCACAAGACCCAGCTGCAGCACGAAAACACGAAGATAGTGACGATTCCGGGGAAAAATAGCGACTTCATTGAGTTCCAGGTTGTGGACGCGAACAGCAAGCCGATATTCAGAGGTGCGCAAGTGTACGGGTTCCGCAACATCCAGAATCTTGTACGCAAACTGAAAATCAAACGCGGTGGCAAGGCACGCGCTATAAAACCTGCGAAGCGGACGCTGACCTCGGTCAGCGACCCCACAGAGCTTGACTATGTCGAGCTCATGGCCTGTCCCGGTGGCTGCGTGAATGGTGGCGGCCAGATCGGCGCGCCCGCTGATGTGCCTGCGAAAGTCTGGACGCAGGAGGTGAACGCTATCTACGAGCAGATTGACCAGTTGGAGGTCTCGCGCGAACTTGTGGACAGCTATTATAAACAAACGGGTGCCGCTCCTAATAACCTGCTGCTCCGGACAACATTCAAGCCAGTCGAGCGCGACGAGTCACTGCCCGCGGCCCTCACTGTAGGCACGCAGTGGTAATATTTATTGAACACGAGAATAAGGAAACGAATACCGAAGGACCTAGAGATTCAAAAATAAACGGACGCTGAGGTTACCCCTGAATGCCTGCCATCGGCTGACCTGCAGCTTTATTTATTTGTAGATTACCAAACTTACACTTTTTTGACCCGCCGGTTCCAATTAGTCCTTAGGTTCGACCAGCTTCGCTTTTATATAGAGAATTGTAAAGTGCTCGGGGTGCCGAATCGGTCGCCTTTGCGACGGCGATGCTTGCTACAGCATCTGTAGTGGCCATATTTACATTATTTAGCGCACGATGAAGGAGGCGCGGTTATGGTCAAATATGCTTGTACGAAGTCTACATGTGAGATTCCTGTTCTCGTAGTTTGCTTCCAGTGAGTTCACCTCAAACCGTTTCTGCCATTGTGTTCGAATCGTATTCAGTTCAATTCGACTTGTGGCTTACCCTGGACCCAGGTCGTACTGATCGTGGATCGCGCTCGCACGAGCTGAGAACAAGCCAATGACCTACCATTTGATCCTGCTGAGGCACGGCGAGAGCGAATGGAATAAGGAGAACCGGTTTGGTGGCTGGGCGGACATGAAGCTCAGCGAAAACGGCAAGCGCGAGGCGCACACCGCCGGGCTCCGTCTCAAGCAGTACGAGCACCCGCCGCAGAAAGTATTCACCTCGAAGCTCAGCCGAGCGATCCAATCAGCGAACATTGCATTAGAGGCTGCAGACCTGCTGTGGCTCGATACTGTTCACACCTACAGGCTCAATGAGCGTCACTACGGAGCCCTGCAGGGCCGCAACAAGGAAGAGGTCGAGCAGAAGTATGGCTACGACAAGTTCATGCTGTTTAGAAGGTCTCTGGATGTCCCGCCGCCCCCCATAGACCCTGAAGACGAGTGGAGCCAGGTGCATGATCCACGCTACGCTGAGCTGCGCGAGATCCCATTGACGGAGTCGCTGTACACGATGGCCGAGCGCATCCGCCCATTCTGGTGCGACGAAATCGCGCGCGATCTGCGCTTCCACAAGTCCGTGCTGGTCATTGGCCACGGCAACTCGCTGCGAGGGCTTATTCGGATCGTGCGCAACGTGAGCAACGAGGAGATCAAGAAGATCGACCTGAAAACGGGTGTTCCGTTCGTGCTTGAGCTTGACGAAGACCTCCGGCCCGTTGACCCCATAAACTGGTGTCAATACCTCGAGTAGCTGCGGGTCTAGCATTGCTGCATGTCTTAGAGGTTTTGTGCTTGGCCACCTCACAAACGCCGCCCGAGTGCAGCACAAACGACTAGCACGACTCGCGCCAGAGGTAGCATAGTTCAGGGCCAATTGACAGTCTCAGTTGCTCACCAGATTGCACAACATCAACCGTCTACTAAGCATGCACAGCCCGTGGGCCTTACAGCGTGGATCGCCGCGCACGGATCGCCGCCCAGAGAGCACCGCCAGAAAAGAACCCGGAAATACACGCGCATCGCTTCTCCAAGAACAAACACATTTCACAGCGCATGCAATTCGCACTGGCACACGCAATTAGCACAGTCGATTGTATAAATACATAATAAATTAGTAGCCGAATGGCTTCCGTGGAGGTTGCTTCATCAGTAGTTCGCGAAGGACCAAGCCTCCGGCTTTTGGCACGATCACGCGCACATTTAGATATGCTCGCGAGACTCGAACGGGTTGTAGAGCAGGAACTTCTGGATGAGGTCCACATGCGTGAGCACCATGCGCCGGCAGCAGTAGCGCTTGAGCCCGAGGCGGTCGAGGGCGTCGCCCTCGGAGAGCCCGTCGTCCTGGAGCAGCGACAGGTACGGCTCCCACTTGTCGCCAACGACCTTCCCGCACGAGAAGCACCGAACTGGGATAATCATCAGACTTAAAGACCAGATGCAAGGAAGCACTGAAAACTCTTATGCAATGGCGATGTAATACTGTGCATGTTGATTATGTCATCAGACGTGCTGAACTGCACGTTAGGAAGATCGCGGTTAGGTAGCTAATAGTCATATCTCGACGGGCTCGCGGCTTCTTGCAGTTAAACCGCTCAGCTGGCTAGAATTCTTTGGCGCTTGGCAACTGCACAAAGGTCGTGCACATGGCGCCGATTGTGGTTGTGAAGCTCGGAACCTCGAGCCTTTTCGATGAGTCCACGATGGACACGCGCTTGGCCAGTATGGCACAGCTTGTGGAGATGGCCGTGAAACTGCGCCGCGACAGGGGCTACGCAGTGTGCTTTGTGTCTTCGGGGGGGATCGCCGCGGGGCTGCAAAGAATGAACCAGCGGCAGCGGCCACGCACGGTCTCGGGGGTCCAGGCTCTCGCAGCCATTGGCCAGTGCCGGCTAATGACGATGTGGGACCAGCTGTTTTCGCAGCTCGACCAGCCCGTGGCCCAGGTCCTGCTCACGCGAACAGACATTGCTGACCGCGTGCAGTACAGGAATGCGCGCAGCGCCTTGCGCGAGCTGCTGGATCAGGGCGTCATCCCCATCGTTAATGAAAACGATACGCTCACATCGCGCGAGGCGCGCTTCGGCGACAACGACACACTCAGTGCAGTTGTAGCTGCAATGATAAATGCCACCCACCTCTTTTTGCTGACCGACGTGTCGTGTCTCTACACTGCGAACCCGCGTTCTGACCCCAAGGCCGAGGCTGTACGGGTTGTTGACGACGTGGGCCAGATCATGCGCGACGTGTCCACCGCTGGCGGTGGCTCGGGCGTTGGCACTGGAGGAATGACTACCAAACTCATTGCTGCGCGGCTGGCCACCAGCGCGGGCGTGGCCATGTACATATGCAACAGTGCAAGTCCGCAGGTCGTTGCTGGGGCCATGCACGATGAGGACACGGGCATTTCGCCTGAGCAGAGCCAGCATCTGTATACAAAGTTCATGCCGGCTCGCACGAACCTGTTGCGCGACAGGGCCTTTTGGCTGCTGCACTCGCTCACGTCGAGCGGGTCCGTGGAAGTCGACCATGGGGCACTGCGCGCGCTAACGCGCCGTGACAGGGCGGGATTGCTTCCTGCGGGCGTTGTTAGTACCTCAGGCCACTTCCATGCCGAGGAGTGCGTCGATATCTATTGCCAGGGCACGCGCGTCGGCAAGTGTTTGGTGAACTACTCCTCGATCGAGCTCGACCGGATCAAGGGCAGGCACAGCCACGAGATCATCAAAATTCTGGGCTACGCAGACTCCGAGTACGTTGCGTTCCGCGACAACCTGGCCTTCTATCCTCCAGATACTCCTGCTCAATCCCCAGCGCCGTCGGAGGCTCCTTCGGAAGCGCCCTCCGAGGCCCCGTCGGAACTGACGGAGTATCTCTGAGCGCACTGCATTCATTTGAACCGAGGGATGAAGATACCGGGTCATATCTTCCTGGACGCTTTGCTCCATAGGAAGCCTAAAAAAGTGCATAGTTAGCTATCGGGTGTACCCTTACGCTAGTTTAAATATTGGAGAAATTACCGCTTCGCGAAATGTCAGTTCAAAATGACTGGATGCAAATACCAAGCACATTTCCAGACACACGCACCCACCCACACACACACACACACACACACACGTTCTCCGTGTCCGACTTAGGGCTGAAATCAATCCTGAGCTACAAGGTCTATTCACACAGTTACGTGTTCTATCTATGTGTTCTATCTGAATGTTCTATAAGTTTTGTGAAGTCTATCGTTGTGAAACACCTATCACCACGAGTATCAGTGAAGGCATTTCAAGCACCACGGAAGGTGGCAACATCCAACACAAATCGGTTTGCAATGTCGCCCTTGGTCATCTGTTCCCAAGCGTCGTTCACCTTCTCCATCGGGATGAGCTCGTGGTCAGCAACGATCTTCTGCTCACCGCAAAGGTCAAGGAGCTCCTGCGTCTCCTTGATACCACCGATAAGCGAGCCCGAAAGCTTCTTGTTGCCGAAGATCAAGTTCGTAGTCGCGAGCTGCTTCTCGAGCAAACCGACGTGTCCAACGATGCAAAGTCCGCCGAAGGGCTTAACAAGGGGAAGGTACTGGCCGATATCGTGGTCCCACGGGATTGTGTCAACGATGAGATCGAACTTGCCGGCAGCCGCGGTAAGCTCCTCCTGGGAACCCGAGGCGACAATCTTGTCAGCACCAAGCTGCTTAGCCTGAGCATCCTTAGCGTGCGAGCGCGAGATCACAGTGACCTCGGCACCAAGCGCCTTCGCGAGCTTGACTCCCATGTGGCCAAGTCCGCCGAGACCAGCAACGGCGACCTTGCTGCCCTTGCCTACGTTATACTGGCGCATAGGAGAGTAAGTGGTGATACCAGCACAGAGGATGGGAGCAACACCGGCGATGAGCTTCGGGTCCTGAAGGGCCTTAGGGACCTTCAAAGTGAAGTGCTCAGACACAACAATCTTCTCAGAGTAACCGCCTGCGGTCGAGTGGCCAGGGAAGCGAGGCTCCGGGGCGTTGTAAGTCATGGTAGCTCCCTTGTGGCAGAACATCTCATGGTCCTCGTCGCACTGCTCACACTTGCCGCACGAGTCGACCATGCAGCCAACTGCGACAACATCGCCCACCTTGTGCTTGGTGACCTTGTCGCCAACCTTCTCGACGACACCAACAATCTCGTGGCCCGGTACAACGGGGTAGTTTGCACCAGTCCAATCGTCGTGGGCCGTGTGCAAGTCGGAGTGACAAATACCAGAGTGAGTAATGGCGATCACAACATCGTCCGGGTGGATGTCGCGGCGCTCGAGCTGGTGCAGCTTAAGCGGGCTCGACTTGTCGAAGGCAGCGTAACTCTTAACTGTGAAAGTCATATCAATTTCAATCGATCTTCTGGGAGGATCCTGGAGGTGGAAAGAATATTTCACGGATTTATATAGTCGATCGCCCGAAGCAGTGTTACCCGTACCCTTGCATGCCTTACCCAATTTATAATCGTGCGCAAGGGTAACGCGCCCGCCCTACTGGTAATAAGCCAGCAAAATCAGAGTCGTTGAGGCGGCGCGATTAGTGAGGCGTTTCCCATCACACGGTGGCTGATGTACGTTGACGCGCCACCTGCATCTTCTCCCAACCCATTTCCTCGTGCCACTGCATACCTCGGTGTCACTCGGTGAAATATAAGGGCTTCACGTGGATAACTCCGTCGCTCGCCCGATTGGGTCAGAGAATATTAAAACACTTGCCGTGCATTTTGTGGTCAGCAGGGCGGTAGCGAAATAGAATACTCATCATCAATTAATCAAAAAAAAAAAAAACTATAAGGCTAGTGTGGCATTCATAGACTGGGGCGCAAGAAATGGACTTTCTTTCTCATGCACTCCGTAAGCCTATCAGCTTACTGATGTCGCGTTCACTTAGGTTTTTCCGCTGCGTGTGACCTGTATGACGTGTGCGCGTGATCCATATGGCAGGCCTATGTGCATTAGGAACGGGATATTAGGTATTGATTTGTGTATGAGACGTCAGAAGTTCTTTCATTTATTTTTTCTGTTTTTTTTTGAACTGTACCCCTGGTTGAGCTCAATTCTCTCTCAGAGGTGGATTGGATTGGGCCGATGATGTCATATATACATATACTTGTTTAGGAATCTTCCACGAGTAGAATTACATATTTCATTTATGTTTGCTCCAATAATGAGAAACTCGATCGCGTGGGATGCGCAACGCGCCTGGGGAAAGAAACCCCAACATGTCTGAGTGAGATCGTGTGCGGCGTTGGCGGAAGCGGCCGCAAAATTGGACATGAACAAAGTCTGTGTATGTACCTGTCTACATTAGTTGATGTCGAAAATAGGCTTGAGTTTTTTGAGAAGCAGCCAGTCCTCGCGAGGCACGTTATCGCGGAATGCCGGATCCTTGAGCGTGTCGATGCTCTTGCGTGTAACGAGTGAGTACATCTTATCAGACTCCGAGATGTGACGGCCCCAAGTAGGCATGTTCGTCATGTTTCCGCTGTCAAGACGGATGGCGATACCGCCCTTGGCCTGTCCCTTACGGACATCGTCGCGGGACTTGTGCTCAACCTCCATGCTCTGGATGCGACCCAAAGGATATGTAAGCTTCATACCAGTCGTGGGGTCCGCCTTTACAATCGCAAGCGGAGTTCCAATACGGATCGACCCCTCGACAATGTCAACACCAATGATCATAGGGTTGCGCTTGTTGATGACCTGGATAATGCTCAACACAGCGGGGAACACAGCATCCTTGACCTTCTCGCGGCGTCTCCTCTCCATCATCTCGGCCTGATATCGCTGGAAGTCGTCGAACAGATGGTAAATGATGTCTGCAGTGAAGATCTTGATGCCGTTGTCGTTCGCATACTGCTCAGCATCTTTGTCGACACGAACATCGAAACAAAGCATGAGAGCGAGTTCAGGCTTGCGGTCGAGCATTGTAGTTGCTCTCATCACATCGCGCTTGTACACGGGACCAAGTCCAATAGACATTACGGGGATCTTCATGTCCTTCAGGAAGTCAAGCAACGCCTCCAAAGAACCCAAGGTCGAAGCCTGCACGCACACACCTTCACCGCTCTTGTCCACCATATCAAGAAGACCACTCATATCATCCATAACATCGTCCATAAGCTCCTCCTCGTCATCATTAGGCCCCACAACCAAAAGTCGGGAACCAGCAATGGCATGGTCAAGATCATTCGCACTGATCTTAATACCCTGTGCAGCCTTAACTTCCTTGTGGTGCACATACTGAGACTTGATACGGAGCTCGCGCGCAGGCTGCGGTGTGAGCAGGGCTCTCACGTTTGTTGCAATGGGCCCGTTAGAACCGCACAACACAATACGATCACCCTCATGCAAGATACCGTTAGATAACACAACATCAATTGTCGTACCGAGACCCTCAACGACCTTGACTTCGAGAATCGTCGCCGAAAGTTCGCTGAGGTACATGAGCTGGCGGGACATACGGGTTGTAGTAAGATCAAGCAACAAATACAGCAAGTCAGGAACACCCTCTCCACTAACAGCCGACGTCGGTACGATCGACACGTACTTGGCCAGGTTCTTGTTCTTGTAGTAGACCTCCGAGTTGAATCCCTGCTCGGCGAACAAGAGCTTCGTCGCCTGGAGCTGGTCCTCGAACTGCCGCTGCACGCTTTCAGATTGCTTAGCGAGCGTGTCACGGAAGTTCATATTCGGTTGGCTCTCCCAGCCATAGATACGATCGACCTTGTTCAAGGCAACGACGAACGGAGTTTTACGGTCGCGCAGCAATCTGATAGACTCCAGTGTCTGCGGCTCCAGGCCATGCATAATGTCGACCACAAGAATAGCAATGTTACACAGCGAAGAACCACGCGAGCGCAGGTTTGTGAACGACTCATGACCTGGGGTGTCGATGATAAGAAGACCCGGAACGTTGAACTCTGGTTTAACGTACGCCTTCATCGTTTCAGTCTTCTTCTCGATCATGTCAATAGGGAAATACGTGGCACCGATTTGCTGTGTGATACCTCCGGCCTCACCCTCCTGGACATTGGTCTTACGCATGTTGTCCAAAAGCTTAGTCTTACCAGTATCGACATGGCCCAAAATAGCACAGATCGGTGAACGCAAGTTTGACTGGTCAGCACCGGCAACCGCCTTGGCGTGACGCTGTTCACGTATCGAGTCAACCTCAGCTCTTCTCCTTGCATCCATGCGCTGTAGACTGTTGATATCGCCCTCAACAGGAGCGGCAGCCTCGCCATCAGACCTTCGGCTGCTAGTGCTCGAGACCGACTCCGGTTCCGGTGTCTCAGGCTCTGGCGTCTCTTCGGGCTCCTCGGCCTCATCCTTTGCATCGTCTGAGTCCTCGAGACCCGCCTCCCAATCGCTGAGAAGAGCATCCTCTTCCTCTTCCTCAGATTCCTTGGGCTCTTCTTTCGGTTCGGCCTTGGGCTCGGCCTTGGGCTCCTCTTTGAGCTCGGCCTTAGGCTCGGCCTTGGTGGGCTCTTCCTTGGGCTCCTTCTTCAAGTCCTCCTTCGGTTTCGGTGCAGCCTTCGGAGCGGCAGCAGGCGAAGAGGCCTTGGACGACTCTGTCGAGTCCTTCATAAGCGCCGCGACCTGAACACCAGACGCAAGCAGCTGTTCTCTTCGTCGCGCCGCCTGAGCCTGCTGCTCCTTCTGTTTCTTCGTGAGGAATTTGCCCTGGCGCTTAAGCTCGTCGTCCCTCGCCTTCTTTTTCTCGCGCTTGATCCGTCGCGCTTCCTCGGCCTGCTCCTCCTCTTCAATAAGACGTCTCTCTTCTTCCTCGGCAGCTAGGCGATCGGCCTCAGCAGCCCTTTTAGCAGCCTCCTCAGCAGCAGCCCTCGCGGCCTGCTGTTTCTGGATTGCAGCGAGGGCCGGATTAAGCTTTTTCTTGCCCTTTCCAGCCTTCACGGAGGCAGCAGCAACAGCGGCATCCTCCTCGTCTTCAGCGCCCTCGTCGTCTCCAGCCTCCTTCGGAGCACTCTTGGGCTTCTGGGGGGCAGAAGCGGCCTTACGAGCAGCAGCAGCCTTTTTCTTGGCCTTTTCTCTCTCTTTCTTCTCCTTTTCCTTCTCCTTCTTCGACTTCACTTGCACACCTGAGTTCGCCTCCTCAGCCTTGCGCGCAGCCTCAGCCTCGGCTTCTTCCGTTCGTTTGTCCTTCTTTTTCTTGTTGCGCTTCAAGGCGCCGAGCAAACCGTTGTCCCATTCGTCTTCTGGGTTCGCCTCCTGCGGTGCCTTTCCATCATCAGCGAGCTCGTCGCCCGAATCGTCGGCAGCAGGACTACCGTCGAACTCCTCCTCAGCAGCGGGCTCGGCAGCAAGCTCGGGATCCTCGTCCCAGAAATCGCCGCCCGCCTTCGACTTGCTCTTTTTACCCATTGCAATTTATTTCAGGATACTAATTTTCCTGGTGTACAGAGAAAAAGCGCCTGGGGAGTGAAAAATATCGTAGTAATTAAGATACACGGAATTGCTAACAGCGCCACGATATGTCCATGAGGGCCCACGCCATCGCTCTGTCGTGCTCTTAAAGCGTATCACGCATCCAATGTCTGACTAATACTGATTTAGCTCTCTGTTAAGATTTTTTTCTCTCAGCTGTGTCAGTTGCGACACGTGACCACCACAAAAAAGACAAGAGCAGAAAGCTCATTAAACAAGAGTTTAAAGTCGGTTTGAAGCCGAGCCATTGGAACCAGTTTAGAAATCCGAAACAGAGCGTGAAACGCCGGATATTTCGTGATGGCGACGACCGTGGACAAGATCAGGGACATCGAAAATGAGATGGCGAAGACCCAGAAGAACAAGGCAACCTCGTTCCATCTCGGGCAGCTCAAGGCCAAGCTCGCGAAGCTGAAGCGCGAGCTGCTAACGCCGTCAAGCGGCGGCGGTGGTGGCGGCATGGGTTTCGATGTTGCCCGAACCGGTGTGGCTTCGGTGGGGTTCATTGGGTTCCCCTCCGTTGGCAAGTCAACGCTTCTCTCAGAGCTTACAGGAACCCATAGTGAGGCTGCTGCGTACGAGTTCACGACACTCACGACGGTGCCTGGTATTATCAAGTACCGTGGAGCCAAGATCCAGATGCTGGACTTGCCAGGAATCATCGAAGGTGCGAAGGATGGTAAAGGTCGTGGTCGGCAGGTTATTGCCGTTGGCCGCACCTGTAATTTGATCTTTATTGTGCTGGATGTCAACAAACCGTTGCATCATAAGCAGGTTATTGAGCGCGAGCTCGAAGGATTCGGGATCCGTGTGAACAAGGAACGGCCGAACATTGTCTTCCGCAAGAAGGAGCGGGGTGGCATCTCCATCACGTCTACGGTGCAGCTAACGAAGATCGAGCATGATGAAGTGCGAGCTGTCATGAACGAGTACCGTATCACGAGTGCCGAGATCGCGTTCCGTTGTGATGCGACGATCGACGACGTGATTGACGTGTTGGAGGAGCACAATCGGTTCTACGTGCCGGTTATCTATGTGCTGAACAAAATCGACAGCATCTCGATCGAGGAGCTCGATCTGCTCATGAAGATCCCCAGCTGTGTCCCGATTTCAAGCGAGAACAAGTGGAACCTCGATGAGCTGCTGGAGCGTATGTGGGACAGGCTCAACTTGGTGCGTGTTTATACGAAGCCGAAGGGCAAAGAACCCGACTACGACGAACCCGTCGTGTTGCGTTCTGGCCGAAGCACTGTCGAGGACTTCTGCAATTCTATTCATAAGTCGCTTGTCGAGGATTTCAAAAACGCGGTAGTGTGGGGCACAAGCGTGAAGCACCAGCCGCAGCACGTTGGATTGACGCATGTATTGCAGGACGAAGATGTCGTCACCATTGTCAAGAAGTAATTTATTATGTAGTATATTTTCGAGGACCCCAGGGCAGGGGAGTTTCCGTATGTGGATATCGGAGACTGAAATTCGCAAAAAAAGCGTTGACTCCATCTACCTCTCTGTAAAGCGATACTCTGCTGCAGATGTATGCTCTCTATTTCGCTGTCTCTGAAAACAAACCCGTCCGTGTGTAGCAGCAGACACGAAAGAGGCGCTTATGTGGACTCGCAAACCAAATTCATTTGCAGAAACTTTGCACAAACTTTCTACGAGTAAATGGCTTTCATGTTAACAAATCTGTTCAAACCTGCGTAGATACCTTGCGCATCCTTTGATATGTTTTTTATCTAAGGTCGGACATATGTTTGATTTCTGCGTGAACTGCGACAATTCGATTCTGAGACTGAATTTATATTTTCAGATGTCAATTAAGATAGCCGCTATGCTAACACCCTTCAACATTTCACGGCTTAGCTCGAATTCTGTGAATCCTGTATCAATCCTTTCCCGACGTTTGATGTCTCTCATATAGGCCCTTGCCCAGTATTTGTTTCTTTATGGTTAACACTGAGCTTGTGCGCGCCGCCTTGGGTGGCCAGCAGCCTCAGCGACCAGCTAAAACAGCTGAAGAGAAGCTCGAGGCTGAATTTCTGACGCCTAAATCGGAGTTCAGCGCAAGCTGGCTCGATGTCTTCCAGCCCAGTTTGGCCTTGGATCCTGAGGTCCTGGCGCCCCAAATCGGCAGCGTGCCGGTCTATGATCCTCGTGTGCGTGTGCATTTTCTCAGAAGTGGTCTCGAGGGCCACATTGAGTCCCTAAAATTGGCTGCGACTCCTTTGCTTTCGGCATCCTCAGCTGACGGCATGGCAATGACGCGGCGCATGGGGTCCAAACGAAATGCTGTCCGTGGCAAGGCAGGTCAAATGCCATTTGTGCCCGGAGGCCTCGACATAAGCGATGTCAGCACGGCTGCTGAACTGCACCGTGGTGAGCACGGCCTCTTGGATACTGCACCAGGCCTGTCGCGTCCAGGAAGACTTCATGGCTCTGCAGCATCGTCAGCTGCCACTGCAGTGGCAGCGGTGGAGGGAGAGCAAAGAGGCAGCGATGAGGAAGAAGACGAAGGGTTGCTGGATGCCTCCTCGGACATAGATGCGGGCCTGCAGACTGACATTAGTGATCTGGACAGCGACGCCGAACTGAAGACGTCGCAATACAACAATATCGACAGCTTGTTGCCCCCTACATCGTCCTTCGTAAGAAATACAGTTGACTCCTCGATCAAACGCGAAAACCCCTCGAAGTCTTGGGCCCACATGGTGGATATCAACCAGACGATGTCGAACTTTGATGAGCTCGTGCCGAACCCGGCTCGAACTTGGCCTTTTGAACTCGACAACTTCCAGAAAGAGGCTGTATTCCACCTTGAACAAGGCGACTCAGTGTTCATTGCCGCGCACACGTCTGCGGGTAAGACAGTTGTTGCTGAATATGCAATGAGCATGGCCGCGCAGCATATGACAAAGTGTATATACACGTCACCTATCAAGGCATTGAGCAACCAGAAGTACCGCGATTTCAAGCAAGAGTATGATGACGTCGGTATCCTCACAGGCGACGTCCAACTGAACCCGGATGCCTCGACGCTAATTATGACGACCGAGATTCTTCGCTCGATGCTGTACCGCGGCGCAGATATTATTCGCGATGTCGAGTTTATCATATTCGATGAGGTGCACTACGTTAATGATAGCGAGCGAGGTGTTGTGTGGGAGGAAGTCATTATTATGCTTCCGGATCACATCAAATTAGTGCTGCTTAGCGCCACAGTCCCCAACACCTTCGAATTTGCAAATTGGGTGGGCCGTACGAAGGAGAAAGATGTCTATGTTATCTCAACACCAAAGCGCCCTGTGCCGCTGCAGCACCACCTGTGGGTTAAGAATGAGATGATTGAGATCGTCGGAGCTGATCGCACCTTCAACGCAAAGAACTACCAGCTAGCCGAGAAAAAGTTGGCTCCCAGTAAAGGCGGTAATGCGCCCGGGGGTCAAGGTGCGTCAGGTAACGGCCGTGGTGGATCTCGAGGAGGTGGCGCCGCAAATCGTGGCTCAATGGTGAACCGTCGCGGCGGCGGAAACTCTGGCCAGCAAGCCCTTAAGCGACAAATGGGGCCAACGCCAGGCAGGTTCAACAGCGGGCCCGCTTCCAAGACTGAGCTTCTGAATCTTGTCGAGCATCTGCGGAGTAAGAGTTTACTGCCAGCCGTTTTCTTTGTGTTCTCGCGAAAGCAATGCGAACAATATGCTGCTAATATGCAGAGCGTGGCCCTGAATACAAGCAAGGAAAGATCTCAGGTGCACATGTTCTTTGAAAGGGCTATAGGAAGACTGCGCAAGGAGGATCGCCAACTGCCTCAGATCCAGACTCTCAGAACCTTGCTTCAGCAAGGAATTGGTGTCCATCATAGTGGTTTGCTGCCGATAATGAAAGAAGTTGTTGAGATTCTGTTTGCCAGAGGCCTCGTGAAGCTGCTGTTTGCCACGGAAACGTTCGCCATGGGTCTTAACTTGCCAACGCGTACCGTCGTATTCACCGCTGTCAAGAAGTTCGACTCCAAAAATATGCGATTCCTTTCTCCAGGTGAATACACGCAGATGGCAGGACGCGCAGGTCGACGTGGTCTTGATACTGTTGGCACCGTCATCATAATGAATACAAGCAAGGACGAGGTTGTTCCCAGGGCCTCTCTCAACCAAATGTTGTTGGGAACCCCTTACAAGCTGTCCTCTCAATTCAGGTTGACCTATAATATGATCCTTTCTCTGCTGCGCATCGAGGCGCTGCGTGTTGAGGATGTGATTCAGCAATCATTCTCAGAAAACAGCCGTCACGTTTTGCGACCTGAACGCGAAAAACAGCTGGTTGCTCTAGAGAAGACGGGCAAAGAGGCGAAGAAGGAACTCGAAGTTCTCCAGGTGAAATCTGGATTCGACGACGAAACCGTGAGCGCGCTTACTGAGTACCATAAGCTGGCAACTGAATATCATCAACTGACGTTGAAGGCTTACCACAACGTGGAACTTGGTGTTAATTCCACAAGGGGGCGATTCTGTCTTTACAGACCCTTCTCCAGCCAGGGCCTTATCGTAGGAGTCATCTATTCAAGTGGAAAAGGCTACGACAAATCAACGAAGGGTAGCAATAGCCCATGGAACCTGGGAATCGTCTCTTTAGGATTTTTGGCCGCTTCTCCGAGCTCCCTGCTCCCGTACTTACTGACCAATGTTGATAGAGGCGACATTGCACCTTCTCTAAACGGCTTTTCTGAACTTAAGACTAGACGCGTGTCCGCTGACCAAATTGAAATGATCAGTGGGGTTCGCATTTCGTTGAATGTGAAGGCGTTGAACGATAATGTGAGGCAAGACCTTCTGAAGACGTATCGCGAAAATGTTGATGGGATCTTCACTGAAATGGTACTCACCAACACTAAGAGCGTGGAGGCAAGGCTAGCATTACGGGATCGGCAGTCGATCGGTGAACAACTTAAGCTTGTGGGTACTACACTTGTAAGCGGCCTGAACGGTTCTTCGCGAAAGCACAAGTCTTCATACGAATCCTTGTACTCTGGTGTTGCGAAGCTGGCCGCGGCAGAAGCTGAAGCGAAGGCCCTCCAAATGTCGGCCACGGTTTCCAACACCGCCTTGCTCCCTGACTATGAGCAGCGCATTAATGTATTGAAGGCCGCAAACTATGTTGACGAGGGCCTGAATGTTGCCTTGAAAGGACGTGTAGCATGCGAGATCAGCACCGGGCACGAGCTTTACGTTACTGAGTTGATAATGGACAACTTCCTTGGGTCTTATGAGCCCGAGGAGATTGTGGCTCTGCTGTCGTGCTTTGTTTTCGAAGGTGCTCGAGGCGCAGAGGACCCGCCTACGGTCACACCCCGACTGGACGAGGGTAAGGCTCGACTGCTTGAGCTGGTGGATTACGTCCAACAGCTAGCAAGCGAGAATCAGGTAGCCTTGACTCAGGAGGAGGCGGAGTTCACGGAGAAAAATCGGTTTGCTCTCATGCAGGTCGTGTACGAGTGGGCTCGTGGCATGACATTCAGCGAGATCACTACGCTAACAACCATTCAGGAGGGTCTGATTGTAAGAGTTATAAACAGATTGGACGAGGTCTGCCGCAGCGTCATGTCGGCTGCGAGGATCATCGGGGAAGTTAGTCTCTACGATAAGCTCGCGATCGCGCAAGAGAGGATCAAGCGTGACATCGTGTTCTGTTCGTCGCTCTACCTCTGAGTTCACCATTTGGTAACTAAGTTCTTGTTTGGAGACACCCTGTCTCACATAGGCTTGCTGAGCATGAAGAGTGGATGTTTTGAGACGAGGTCTCCAGGGCTGAAGAACCTTGAGCTAGATTGCAAGAAGCTAGGACATGCACACGGCTACGAGCTCCGGCTTGTGATCTGATCTGAGCATGCTTATTTTGGCAATGCAATTTACCTGGAACAGAGAAGGGTAGATTTAAAACTGCAGTTTATTGTTTTGCGTTACGCTCGCCAAAGGCCTTGTAACACCCATCATACTTCAGTCACAGTAATGCTCTGGTATATAAACGAGGCTTATGCCCCAAAAAATTGCTATCCAATTCACACTATGCTCGCGCTCCCTCTTGCTGGACTCCTCGTGAACTTGCTCCCTTCCAATGCGGAGGCCATAACATCTCCTGAATACCTGGAGGACCCAATTGAGACCCACCTTGCTGAGGACTGGTGGTGGAAAAAAGGCTGGGGAGGCTACGGCGGCGGCGGCTATACCACTATTGGTGGTGGTCCCGAACAGACTGGTGAGGCTGGACAAGGCGGCTTTACGTCTTATTTCACCTCGTACTTCACTGACACTCTTTCTCAGCAGTCTGTGTCGTACATCACGGTTCCTGGATTCACGACGACTATTTATCAACCGACTCCTGCAGCGCAGGTGACGACACTGTTTACAGTGGCTACATCGGTCGTTACTGTTTACGCAACCCCCAGCTAGTCGCGTCGCCAGCTCACCGTTTACTCTGCATCACGAGCCATACATCACCGCTAGCATACATGGCGATCACAAATCGGTTGTCTGCCACGATTGTCACAAACTAGCCAGTGGATTCTCCCATATACCTGATATACACTACGTTCCATAGTCCGCTCGTTCCAAAGAACACAAGACGCAATGGACCACTGTAGAAGTTAGCTTCTATTGAGACACGCGATAACCCACCATACGTTGAATAGTCTGTCAAAGCATTGTCAAAGCCTTTCGAAATCCAAAAACTACCCCATATTCATCGCCGAACGCGCCAGGTCCAAGAATAACCTGCAAGGCGAAGCCCAGGTGCTCATCAAACTAAGTATTCATGTGCCTGGCCCCGAATGCATGCCACGACTCTACCGAAGTGTACCTTAAGCAGAAAATATACATGCAGCATTCTTCAATCTCTCGTCGATTTGCACACCTGAATCACACTTAAGCTTTAATGAGATGACTAGGCGATAGAACGCAATCGGTTATATTGCGGACTGCGGCTGTGTCTGTGGAATCTTTTTCGTTACATCATATAAATAGTTGTTAAACTGGCTAACGACCTTATGCATATGCGCCCACCGGCGATGGAATCGATGAAGTTACTTCAGCCCAGGGACCCAGCCCTTTGCTTTCGTTAAGTACCCGTTGTAGTCGTCGTTGTGGTCCGAGGATGAGTTGAATACGGGGCTGGCGCTGTTTGCCACTGAAGGAGGGAGCTCTCGCGCGCTGGAAGAGGTGAGTGATCTCTCGCCCCCCGGGCCTAATGTAATTGCCGACTGCGAATAACCGGCCGCGCGATCCCTCCGCTGCCGCAGCTCTCTCTGTGATAATATTTCCTTTGCGACGAAGGCGGTGCCACCTGCAACCACCGCAACGCTTGTGAGTCTCAAAAATCTCTTCATTGTAATGGGCATGTTAGATGTTCAGGATATGCGGAGTTCGGCCTAGTTATATACGAGTCTCTGCCCCACACTCCGATAATACATCGGAAATAGCTAGGGTTGTGCGTTAGGGTATCGTACATCAACGGTTTCCGGGCCGCGCTATTGCTCAGTCCCGTGAACCTCGGCGACAGCCGTGTCACGTCAGCCAGGTCAGGGGCTACCCCGGACTGAGCCAGGCCTGGCATGCCGTGAGACAATTAGTCCGGTGACCGGCCGGTGAATGTGGGTGGCTAATGGCGTAGATGCCGCTAGGCCACGCCGCGTTGCCGACACGCGTTGTACAGCAGCACAGCAAACGCTATGTCGAGGCGCAAAAAGTCAACGTTGGGGATTTAAAGATGGAAAAATTCGTTTAAGGGCGTTTCGTTATGGCGAATGTATCATAGGGAATGCGTTCATGAATCCATACATAGTTTTAATTCATCATTCATAAGGCATAATCATAGCAGGGGTGGTTGCCCGCCTAAGCCCCTGAGGGTGGCTCAAGCAGCTGCTGCTGCTCGATCCCGGTGGATCGTCGAGCAATGTTGCGGGCCTGCATAACGAGAGCAACAATGAAGAGGGCTAGCGCAGCAAGAAAGACGAGGAAGCTGTCGCCGACTTGGGTGAAATGCAGAACGAGCGACACGCCGAGAAGCAGCGCAACCAGCGTAAGTAGTTGAAAAACGATTCTTCCCTGAGACGCCATTGTTGGATTGGCAGACGCGGCAGGCAATTTCATCCGTGAAGTAATTTTACGCACGTGATCATATTGCTTTCCTTACCCTTAAACCGAGTCCTGTGCCTGAAAGTAAATTATCCGTATGCACAGGAGTGTGGGGTATGCAAGCCCTGGAGGTGGCGGTCGTTTCCAATGCGTGTGGATTGTGGCTAACTATCTATCAATGATGGGATTGGACACTTTGCTGCTGAGAGCACTTACGAGGTCTCAGATCTGCTGGACTTAAGCCGCATCGACTTAGGTTTAGATTTACCTTTTTGTTTCGCTCGCAAGCCAGCGTTTTGCATTTTCAGCTGCTTTGCCGCCGCGAGCGAAACTTCGAGCGTATGTTTCGAAATCTCCATGCGCGTTCGCATGTACGATCTCGCCATATTGTCGGCGTCGAAGTCATGTTTCTCAACTCTTTGGAATTCATCTGACACGCCAGCAAATAAGATCTCTAGCTTCTCCTTGACAATGCTGTCCAGTCTACGGCGCATCGATTCGGTCAATTGCGACAGCTTCGAGCAGCATCGTCTCAGCGTCTGAGAGTAGTGAACCTGCATGTTTCTCCCGTTACGGCAACCACCGCCAACGGTGTAAGAGAGTTTGGCTGCTTCTGGGATGATCCACCATGGGATATTGTCCGGCTTCTCCCGCGCGCGCACGATAAATAGGTTTTCTTCAGCCGTGTACCTGTTTCTCCAATGCGATGCAGGCTCGTCTGGGCTCGTACCCAGGCGTCTATATCCGCGCGGTTGCATATTCATGATGGGCGTCAAAATAGCACGGTTTGAATCCAAGCTCGCACCAGCCGGGTCGCCAAGCTCGTCAAGCTCGAGAGCTTCGGGATCCATAAGCACACCGTTCGAAGCAGCTGCTCTATCTGTGGAATGCGGCACGTCGTTGAAGGGACCGCCTCCTAAAAATTCTGAGTACTTCACATGGTCTGATGTGGCCAGCGGCACTGTTGTGGGCGGCGACATCGATATTGCCTGTGGTATAGTTGGAAGCGACAGCGCCGCGAGGGCGGATACATCATTATCCAAGTCAAGCGTAGGATGATCTGCGCGAGCGTACGCGAACGGCCTTGGTGCCGCATAGTATCTGGGGGCGGCTGCATGTTCATAGAGAACTGCGCCGTTTGTGTCGGGCATAATAGTGTTGTACTGCGTTAATACAGGCGTTATTGCCTGCATTTCCGAGTGCAGGCGCTCGAGGGACGCGTAATCGGGTTGCGAATATTGCGGCAGCGCTTCAGCTGGATGACCATTAGCAGCCGCCTCGTCCATCTCACCAGCTAGCGGGAAGTATGCGGTCCTGGGGTATCCCTCGCTCGAGTGTCGCACGTCCAGATATGGCACCAACTTGTCGTCCATTGCTGGGCTCGGTGTCGCGTCGGCTGAGTGGTAGCGGCTTCTAACGAGTTGCAACTCCTTGGAACCCATGCTACTTTTATACGAGGGTATTTGCCGGTTGCTACTGAATTTTGCGGCGTTTTGTACCGCGCGAGACAAGTTTTCAGAGCGATACACCCCCCTGCTCCGAGATCCAGGAGTCGACAAGCCGCGGACTGTTTGTTTACAAATAAGGATATGGGCTCGGCCTAACAAACGGGCTGATCTGCTGTGCTCTACGTGTCCGCATTACGGGGTTACAAGGGCCATTTTTCATTTTAGAAGCCCGGTGAACCTCCCCAATGCATCAACACAAGCTCCGAGATCTATTACATTCACTGGATCACCGTCCCACTGAAACCGGCTAGCTCCTGCCGCTCCCCTTGTTGTGGGTTTCAGAAATGCGTTGGCATGTAAAATCTATGATATTGAGATTGCGCTGTCTCATATATTCTGCATAACCCTACATATGACGAAAGTCATGCATGCTGCCTGTCCGAATAAGCAGCAGGCCAGAGACTCAAATGAAACAGAAATACAGAAAGGACAACGGCTCCCACAGCTAGGGTTTTTAGAAACTCTGTTTCACTGTGCCGTCATGTTTAAGTGTAGCCTGACTATAGAGTTTTACAGATCCAGACTTAAATGAACCGTGTGACCTCTACAGTGCTAATGGGTAGCAGGACGCCGGACACAGATATAGAGTCTGAAGAGTTAAAGCACACCATTAAATAAATTAGAGAATGTTCTGGCTGATGAACTGAGCGAGCAAAGTGAGCAGATCCACGGATTGGTACATCAGAAGTTTTTGTCCCAAAACGGTTCAGGATTGTTGTCAAGGAAGAAATCGCGGTCATCGTCATCCCAAACATACGGAATAAAATACGCTGCCTTCCATCCTTTTCTGCGCGACAGCCGCGTAGTCCCCGCCACGAGGTACTTCGCTCGCTTGCGAAGCCATGCAGAATCCGGGAGCGTGCGCTCTTCCGGGTCGAGGCTCGCGGCCTCGATGCGCTTGCGGGCCATCTCTTGCCAATTCTGGTGCTTCATACACTGCTTACGGTCGCCCTGGCACAGATCGGTGGGCTCTTCTTCCATGACTTCTTCGTCCAGCGATTTCTGAAGCATGTTTAGAAGATTCCGATCAAACCCGCATATGTTTTGCACGTTGCTCGCTTCAATAGCACGTTCCAAGAGCTCTATTCTCCGCTTTTGCTCCGCGTTTGGAGGTTTGGAAGGCTTTGGAAGGTTGCTTGGGTTCGCTTGCATGAATGCGCCGTGGTCCTCCCCACATCTCTGGGCCAGCCATTTGAGAATGTGGGCGTTTATACCAGGTGCGTCCTTCAGCGGTTCGACGGCCTTTTTCCAAAACTCTTCGCGGTGCGCGGCGCTGCAGTATTCACTGCCCTCCGACACTGCGTTCAGGCATGACTCTAAACGGCACTTCGGTAGCAGCACCGACGACAGCTTGTGTTTGATCTGGCATCTGCGGCAGTAAAGCTTGTCTATGCGCGGCTTGAGCTCGGCCGGGAACGCGATGCACTCGCCGTGGTACCATCTCGAGCAGTTCGCGCACGTCACGGTCCAGCCAAAGGACTCGGGTCTCTTGCAAGAGCAGTATGATCTCCACGGCTTGACTTCATCTTTCGAATGCGGTCCACTCTTACGGCCCCTCCTAACACCCATGGGTGGCACGTCGAATGCCTGCAGGATCGATCTACTGGTATAAGCTTGGGCCCTAGCCACATCCACTCGCGCATTAACAAGCCATCGAAGAGACGACAACAGAGCAAGCAGTAAAACTACATGTATCTCTATAAAACTGAAGTGACATCGCAATTAGCGCTGTAGGTTCGGCAAGTAACTCGAAATAGAAATTATTCAGTGATATGTGGGGAACTTCAGTTCCGGCTGGCTGTGCACGTAGGACAAGTGGACCTGCAAACGAATTTTGGTAATGTGTCGCAAAAATTACCTGCCCTCTTTTGTTTCTTCCAGCTGAACTTGTTTGCGCGTTTATTTAGCTTGTTGTCTCATTAACGCTTATGAGGCCAGTTCAGCTTAGCTCAGTTACAGGTGAGGTTTGGTGTGGAGAGTGAATAAGATGCGTATGAGTGTCACTAGTGCTACATTAATGTTCGTAATTTTATCTAGGCTGAAAAACGAATACTGGAAGCCTAAACGCGCTTCTTTAGTTTATAATGCAAGGGCACGTCTCCGCCTTTACGCCAGATGCGTGTGCGTATTGTGGCAAGTGTTGTATGGGCGGTCAACTCAGAATCCAGACACGAGAGCGAGATCAAGTCCTCCGGGGCATGGTTAGATGCTTCAGCGCTCAGGATCTTGTGCTGCTGCAGCTGACCGACGGTGTAAGCCATGATTTTGCGGACCCTGAGCATGGCAATTGCCATGAGCCTTGTGTTGTCGGGCGTCAGTTCCGGCATGTCCGGACGTTCTGAGATGACCGCGAACCCAATTTTCGTGGCCTGCTTCATGTTCAGCTTGCCTAGCAGAACTGCGTCACCGACCCACCCAGGAAGAATGCTCTCGATCTTCTGAGCCTCGGTTTTGCTATCAATCAGCTTCCCGACTGTCGTGCTGAAGATCTCCGTCGGTGCCCCGGCCCCCGGCGCGATCTCAGTAACCACAAGCCGAGTGCGGCGGTTAAGCACCGAGGGCTCTGGAGCCTCGGGGTCGGCGGACTGCAAGGACCGGTGCGCGACGGCAACTGACCAGGCTTCCTTGAACGAGGCGGATTCCGGATCGTTCTGGTGCTGCTGCTGGATTCTCTGCTTCACAAGTTGCGGATTCTCTTGTGTATCCTTGTTTGTTCCAGTCTCACTGCCCGCGGAGGTAGGCACAGGAGTCCCACCGCGGCTGCTATTTGGAGTCTCCTCATCCTTATTTTTGCCAATACCAAACATCTTGAGAAATTTCGTGCGCTTACGCTCGGTTTTACCATCGCTGGGCGTCTGAGAACTCTTGCTGCTTGTTTCCGTGGGCGCGCCCGAGCCCGCGGCCGCTACTTGGTGGGCCGAGGATTTTGCAGAGGGCGGCTCGGGCAATGCTTCGTACTCCTTCTTCAAACGTTCGAGAACACCCCGCAGCAGGTTCTCTAAAACATAGTTCCCAAGGTTGATTCGGATCTCGTCATCCGCCGTCTCGGAGTCTCCATGGTCTTCCGCATCATTTACTGAGATGTGCGGGGTTGGCGCAGCTGGGGCTTGCGCGGCAGAGCTCGGGGCTGTGCCAGCCGAAGCTGCCGATGCGGGCGCTTCAGGCGCTTTTGAGTCGTCATCATCCTCATCAGGGTCATAAAACTTAGCATTCCCCTTTCCCGTGCCGAACCTCTGCTTCTGTCGTTGCTGCTGCTCGAGCTTCGCGAGTTCGGCGAGCGATTGGTTGCTGGGGACCCTGGAAACTGCCGGCGACGTTAGTGAGCTCCGACCCTGCCTAAAGAAACCAGAGCCAACTGGCGTGCTCAAGGGTGATGCAATTGGCGTCGAGAAGGGCGACTGGCCAGGCGATGGAGCCGGGGTTCTTGGGGTCGCGGCAACGTGTTCTATGAGGTCGTCGAGATACACTTCGGTATTGTTGATCGACCGGCTATCCAAAATGACACACACTTGTCCGGCCCTAGTTTGGACTTGGCACCAATTGTCCAGCACGTCCATGGTATTCACCTCCTCGAGTATATCATCGAGCTCTTGGTCGATATTCTTGCCTCCAGACACATCAATCGACCGGTGGAAGTCCAGCTGTTTAGCGCTGACGAGGTCCACCATTGCGACGGAGCCCGCTGTGTCGACGACGAGGGCGCGTCTTTTGTCGTTGATGAGCCGGTGTCTCCGCAGGCCACGGTGCCCTTTGATTTTCTCAACTTCACTGCGGAAGTGCAGGTTGATGCACCGCAGATCGGGCGTGAAAGGTGTACTCACCCAGAGGTTGGAGGTGACAGGGTCGCGACATAGTCCCTTTAGACCGCCCTCGGGTACCGCATGCTCAACCACAATGCGCGGCTCAGTGTCGAGCCGGTCCGTGTGATAAATATTACCCATTCTGTCCCCGGCATAAAAGCCCCCGCGGCCAGAGCCATCCGACGCGTTGGAGCTAGGGGTGGGGGTCAGTGCCCAAACAGAGCTGTTGAACTGATTCAGAGTTTTTAAGACACGACCGGTCCGCAAACTCCACACGCGAACACTCGCATCGCTGGAACCCGAAACCACAGTGTCGCCTCCAGTCACAAACAGGCTACGCACGCTATCGGTGTGCCCGGTGAACTTCGCGATGTAGTTGCTGTCCTTCTGCCGGGTGTCCCAAATCCGCACTGCGCCATCGGGGAAGCCGCCAACAACCAAATTTGGAGCCACCGTGGCGAGTGCGTAAACGGAATGGCCCGTTTTGATTTCAAACAGCGGCGGGGCTCCTGGTCGCGATACGTCCCAGCCGAGAATGCGCTCGTCGAGACCACCTGAAACCACCGTGGTAGGCGAGAGCTCTGCCAAACACTGCGCGTAGTCCTGGTGGTGGCCGATAGTCACCGTATCGTTTGACTCAAGGTTCCACAGCTTGACGGTCGTGTCCGCGGAGCAGCTGACAACCGAGTTATTGGACAGGACCAGCAGATCGGACACCCAGTTTGTATGCAGATCCGAGACGCGCGTGGCCTGGGTTCCCTGGGCCGGAGTCTCTGGGCTCAGGCTCCAGGCGTTTATTCGGCCGTCGCGCCCACCCGTGAACAGTGTGCCATAGCTATGCGGCAGCAAGCGCACATCCGAGCTCAGCGAAAGCGTTGAAATGCCCAACGAATGTCCCGTGGAAGGCCGCGGAGGCCCAAACACGTATTCAATCTTCCGATGGGCCATTATACCTGGCGCCGCTTCAGGCTAGATCAGATTAAGTGATTTGAGGGGATGGCGGTCTAATCGCGCAGCTGAGGCCTGCCCAACCCCAGAACCGCGCAGAAACCGACGCCGGTACGGCATAACGACACCTAACCTTGTTGCCGTGCGAGCGCTTCTGCAGGACCACCGTTGCGCGTACCCCACTGGAGTGCGGGAGCGAGCAGCAAACCAAGCTTCGGCCAGATATGTGGCCCTGAAACTTTGGTCGAGGAGGGGGCGTTCGGGTGCGAGTAGCCGTAGTGCTTGCAAACCGCTCTACGTTGTTTCTGCATGCAAACCACGCAACCCGTGCCCTGTCACACGAACGCATGAAATGAAATGCAAGAGCTAAAATGCACGAAGTAAACGAAGCGACGAGGCGGACAAGCGCTTGTGCAGGCACGCCCTGCAATTCGGCGCGTGCACAGACAGCACTATTGACAGACCACGTTCGTGCCGGCCTCAGGCCACGTGCAACTGTTCCTATGAATAAGTGGAACCCCGTGCTTATGGCAGAGAGATCTAATGCATAATACCTCCACTGGATCTAGACTGCGTATGTTCCCAGATCAACTAAAGCGCAGCGGGTTCATATACATGATCCGTTCCTGCTGTCCGTACTGGAACTAGCATTCGAGCACTTCGCATCCTGAAAGCCCATGTATATACGTATGTATTTAATGCCTTGGAACTCTGTCAGGGCACACCTTGCAAGGCACCCTGGCAACTACTTGCAAGGCACCCACATACCAGGAACTCGAGCAGAAAACAGACAAACTGGAGCCGCACCAAACGCTCTCCCAAATGCGAACCAAATAATTAGCGTCCTCAAACATTGAGCATTCTGCCCGTGTTTGGCGGCCTCGCAGCCGTTCGCCGCCTCGAACCCTGGATACGGCTAACTCCGCCCCTAGACTAAGCAGGCACCTTCACCTCGAACGCCTCGCCACAGCCTTTGACATGTCGAGGTTCAATCCGTACGGCGACAGCAGCGGCGGAAGCACAGTGGCAATTGCCGGGAGTGACTATGTGGTGCTCGCTGGCGACACGCGGCACTCCACGGGCTTTTCTATAGACTCGCGCTACATGTCGCAGATCCAGAGCGTGGGCGACGGCATGTACTTTGCCGCGAATGGGTTTAGTGCCGACGGCAAGCAGCTCGCTGACGACCTGCGCCAGAGCATAAAATGGTACCACCACGACAACAACGACCACCCAATGAGCGTTGCGGCCGCGGCCCGGACAACGATGCATCTCATGTACGGCAAGCGGTTCTTCCCCTACTACACAAACCCGATCCTTATCGGGATTGCTCCTGATGGCACGGGTGCGATGTACTCGTTCGACCCGATCGGCAGCTACGAGCGCCATCCGAGCCGCGCTGCGGGCCACGCGTCGGCTCTGCTTGTGCCCTTCTTGGACAACCAGGCCGAGCTGGCGAACCAGGTCGACCCACAAACAAAGGAGCCGCTTGCTGTTGTAAATCTAGACCGCGACACGGCGGTGCGTATCGTCAAAGATGCATTCACGGGCGCTGCCGAGCGCCAGATCCAGATCGGCGACACGCTCGAGATCCTTGTGCTCACGCGCGACGGTGCAACGCGCGAAGAGTACCCCCTGCGCCGGGACTGAATGCCCTCAGCAGTGCGTGCACCGGCTATAATCTACGTAAATGCTCAGTCTACTGCGATCGTCCCACCCAATCGACTTAACTGGACCGGGCTGGATCGGTCTTAACTGGACCGGTCTTCACTGGATTGGCCTGGATAGAGCAGGCTCAGACAAGTCGGAAAAATGCAGAACTGCAGCAGAGGCTTGCTGAGCACTAAACAGAATGTAGCTCTTCAAGATTTAACTTTTCAGACTGATACGCATATATATGTACATGGAAAGGCACTCGCGCCTCTACTCGCTGGCGCTCGTAACGAACTTTCAAAGCCTCTATTAAACCTTCACTGCCGGCTCTCAACGCGCGGTTCGGCCCTCGAATCGTACACGCCCACCTCACTTTTAGCCACCTCACTTTTAGCCACCTTGCCTTAAGCTTGGCCGGCTTGTGATAGCGTGATCGTCATATGCGTTCATCAGTGTGACGTGGGGTTGGGAAACTCTTCATCATGGTTGAACTTGTGTGCCTCGGAAACCCGCTGCTGGACCTGCAGGCCCATGTGGACAAGTCGTATCTCGACAAGTACGAGCTGAAGGCCAACGACGCGATCCTTGTTGAGGAGAAGCACATGCCGATTTTCAGCGAGGTGCTCGAGAAGCCCGGCGTTGTGCTGATTGCCGGCGGCGCGGCGCAGAACACGGCTCGTGGCGCTGCGTACCTGCTTCCCAAGGACAGCGTTGCGTACTTTGGCTCCGTTGGCAAGGACGTGTACAGTGAGAAGCTGCTGGAGGCGAACAAAGCCGCCGGCGTCGTCACGCACTACCAGTTCCAGAGCGAGTACCCGACGGGCAAGTGCGCGGCCCTGATCACGGGCAACGACCGCTCGCTTGCCACGGACCTTGCTGCTGCGAACCACTACCAGCTCTCGCACCTGAAGGCCCCCGAGCAGTGGAGCCTTGTTGAGCAGGCGAAGGTGTTCTACATCGGCGGATACCACTTCACTGTGTGCCCCGACGCGATCCTCGCGCTTGGCGAGCACGCCGCGAAGACGAACAAGCTGTTCGGTGTGAACATGAGCGCCCCGTTCATCCCCACGGCCTTCAAGGAGCCGTTCGACAAGAGCAGCCCGTACTGGGACTATCTGATCGCGAACGAGAGCGAGGCCGAGGCGTACGCTGGAGCCCACGGCATTGCCAGTGACCCCGAGACGGTCGCGAAGCACATCGCGCAGCTCCCGAAGGCGAACACGCAGCGCCCGCGCTCGGTCGTCATCACGCAGGGCCTCGAGGACACGGTCGTCGCCGTGAGTCACAACGGCACGGTCGAGGTGCACCGCTTCCCCGTGGTTCCGCTGGACCAGAGCAAGATCGTCGACACGAATGGTGCGGGCGATGCCTTTGCTGCCGGCTTCGTTGCTGCTCAAGTCGAGGGCAAGCCCCTTGAGTACAGTATCAAGCAGGGCCAGTGGCTCGCCAGCCTTGGCATCCAGCTTGTTGGCCCCTCGTACCCGAAGGAGAAGCTCTCATTTGCTTAGACGCTTATATGTAATTGACAGCTGTGGTTCACATGTGCTGCGCTACGTTCCCGCGATGTCTGGCCGCGATAGCTGGCTAACTGTTGTAGCTAACTGTCATGGCCTACACCAGACGTGGCTTGCAGCGCTCGAAGCAGCGCCGCGTTCGCAGTGGCTGTGTAATTATAGACGTGCAAGCGCATATATACATTGATAAAGGCTGCAGCACACATATTTCGTATCCATACAACTCGATCGCGCGTGGCCAGTAACCGGTGATGGCTCTCGTTTCCAAGCTGTTACTCGCCCGCGACAGCTTTGCACGCTCCGAAGCGGGACTGATGCAGCAAGCTTAACAAGAATTTAGCGCTCAGCTCTTCTAGCCTCGACAATAGTTATGATAAATTACTTAGGTAGTGCCTATTTCTGAGCCTTGCGAACAATGCCGTTAACACCACCGCGACGGCCGGTGGAGTTCGTGTGCTGACCACGCACACGGTAGCCCCAGAAGTGACGGAGACCACGGTGGAGACGCATGCGCTTCATCTTCTCGATGTCGTCACGCAGCTTCGTGTCGAGCTGGTTAACAAGAAGGTGAGCGTCCTTGCCGTCCGTCGGGTCACGCTGTCGGTTGAGGAACCAGCCCGGGATCTTGTACTTAGCCGGGTCCTGGATGATCGTGATGACACGCTCGAGCTCATCAACGCTGAGCTCACCAGCACGCTTGGCCATGTCAATGTCAGCCTTCTTGCAGACAATGTTCGCGAAGCGCGGGCCGACGCCACGGATGGTCGTCAGGGCGTACATGATTTTGATGTTACCATCGACGTTAGTCGACAAAAGACGCAGAATGTGCTGGAAGTTGCCCTTCTCCGTGACCGTCAAAGACATTTTGCTGATGTTTGTGTAAGATCAAGTCGGGCAGATATTTCACCAAACCGAAAAACCGGGCGGAGGGTACACTGGGTGGGTGCCTAACCGTATGGCGGAACATCTTTGTGTGAGTCGTCTTGCGTAATCATAGGGTGCTTAGGGCAAAGCCCTATGTGTACTCCACGTAAGGCTCACGACGACCTTCATCTCGCGAACGGCGGACACGGCTGTGAGACTGGCCACGCACTGAGCCCCGCACTGAGCCACGCACGGAGCGAGCCGGCTGATGAAGATCCTCGCCAAATCGGGGCCTTTGCTGTGCGATGCAGAGGTCATGGAGCACGTCACGGCTGTGAAGGCCGCGACGAGCGCGTTGCAGAATGCCCAGACAATCTGCGTCGAGATCCAGGCTTATCTGCGCGAGCGGCCCTCGGCAAACTCTGAAAGCCCGCAAACGACCGCCGGAATCGCAGCGTTCATCAATGGCTTGCGCGACCATGGCATCGTGCTCGAAAAGGCAGAGGTCTTGCAATTGGTGAACTCAGCCCCCGATAACTGGCCCGTTCTGTTCTGCTTGATCGAAGAAGCTGACATCAGGTTCTCTGAGGAGCAGCTCGGCGCGATTCTCGAGCTCAGCCAGCAACACCTCGGCCTGGAGAAGATGCCCGCTTAGTGGAACCCTTCACCTCCTTTCCCTTTCGAAACCGCCAATAACCCAACCTCTCTAATAACGCACTGCCATGTACCGCCAGACATGGTCATGCAAGCCAAGTGAAGCGCTCTGATGCCGCTCACCATTAACAGACTTTATTGCCCGACCCGCGACTTGAGACTACCCTCTTGATGAGCCAGCAGCGCTACAAAGACAAGGCGAAGGCGCTTCACCAGTTATCTGAAAATGTGCAGGAACACACGAAATTAATGGAAACTAAAGTCACTGAGATCAAAGCCGCACTGCTCAGAATAGATCAGGAGGAAGCCATCGACTCCTCAGAAAGAGACAACGTGGGAGAGGGAGACAGTTGCGTCAGTGCCACAGACTATTGCTTGTGTGGTGGGCCATCGCGCGGGACCATGGTTGCCTGTGATAATCCGAAGTGTATTCTAGTTTGGTTTCATCTGGACTGTGTAGGTCTTGAGCGCGAGCCACAGGGACAGTGGTTCTGTCCAATCTGTGGGCCGCGATCCTAATGTACATAGAGATCCGCAAGGTAGATCAAGACATGTTAGATAATTCATTCAGCGGCAGCGCATCAATGCATTAGTTCGATTTCCTCGTCTAATTCGAATACGTATTCGGGGCTCCCAGGGTCAGTTAGTTCTCGCGGTTTTTATCGCCCCCACTTCCTGGCTTTTGAGAGTCGAACGGCTATTTGAATACTCAAGTGCTTATCCTCTCTACGAGAGCTGGCGTCGTCGAGAGTCACCGTTTGCTATGTACAGATTTTTATTATTATACGGTATAAGAGGGCTACGGCTTTGCCGAAGCAGCCGCTTTCGCAGCATTAGCCTTAGCGCGGTTCGCAGTTTCAGCCATGAGCTTAAGTAGCTTCCGGATCTGCGGTCGCGGGATCCGCAACCGGTTCACAAGCACGAGAATCGATGTCAAAAATGCGAGGGCACCTGCTTGGTGCAAAGCCGCTACGGGTATAGGCACGACGTACACAAGCGTAGTAATACCAAGAGCGGCCTGCAGAGTCGCAAAGCCAAACACGCCATGCGCACCTCGGTATATGTTACGCGGCAGCAATGCACGGCGTTTGCGAGCATACAGCAGGTAAGCGAGTGTTGCAGCCCACGTCGTCACGGCAAGAGTGCGGTGTGTGAGCTGCACGGTCACAGGATTGTCCAAGACGTTCTTGTAGATCAAGCGCCAGGTGGTCGGGTCAGACTCGTTCGTATACCGCTTGTCGAACAGCTCATTTGTGCTCGGCGTCAGTCCACGGCCCATCATTGGGAATGAATTATAGAGCAAGCCCGCATCCAAACCAGCAACGAACGAGCCGCTGATCGACGTCAAGAAGGCGAGGCACAGCAGAGCAGTGGCCAACCGGCGTGGGCCAGTAGCAAGCGCGCTGGACAAAACAGTCACCTCCTTAACTGCGGCACTCGGGTTCCTGAGGTAGCGCTGCTGCTTCAGGATGCCCAGACCCGTCAAGGTCATGGCGAAATACAAAAGGAATGCAGCCCCAAGGTGAGTCGCGAGACGATAATGGCTTACTCGCGGCTGCGTATCGGCACGAGAATCAAGGTTTTTCCGATCGATTCCGCTATAAACCATCCACCAGCCGATCGCGCCCTGGAGCCCGAGCAGCAGCGAAATACCAAGGAGTCGCCGGTTCGTTTGCGGGGAAGTACGGCCCTTAAGCACAAAGTAGGCGCCAGGGATCAACACAAGCAAACCAATGGCACGGCCCCACAAGCGGTGTCCCCACTCCATGTAGTAGATGAATTTGTACTCATCGAGATTCATGTGGGCATTAAGCTCCCTGAATTCGGGGCTTTCCTTATAGAGACTGAACTGCTTTTCCCACTCTTCCTCCGTGAGGGGGGGCAAAGCTCCAGTGAGAGGTTTCCATTCAGTGATGCTCAAACCGCTTTCCGTCAGGCGGGTCAACCCTCCAAGTATAACAATGCCGAACACGGCCGCGCCACAGAAGATGAGCCAGTACGCAACCCCTTTGGTCGAAACGACGCGCGGCTTGCCCAGTGCGGGCGCTTTTGGCACGGGTCCTACCCCGATCTGGGCAGCCGAGTTCACTGGGTGACTCAGGGGACCCGCGGGGCTCGGTGTTGACTGGTTGGCTAGTCTGGAGCATGCAGAGTGAAAGGCAGATCTTTGCACGAAACCTTTGAACTCAGAGTTCAGGTTCGAGGTCTGGAGCACTGCACTGGATAGAGGCCGGGTCCTGGACACTTGCGCGAGTCCAAGCCCCTGCGATGCGGGAAGTGAAGCCACACGCAACCCTGCGAGCCATTTCGTGCCAGCCAGACGACAATTCTGGGCAGCCAGCTTCAACATGGCAGCTTCTGAAGCGTCAAACGGTAAGCGGAAATCGCATATCCGGGATTCGTCATCTGCATGATAACCTAGCCCGAAACGCGCCCACGAAATACGAATCGAGCGACCTGAGCGATTTGTTTTCTATTTTGAAATTCGAACGTTTGGTGAAAGCTCCGCCGCTCGGAGACTACTTGAATAAAAAGTCTGCCGGGTCTTCCGGGTCTTTCGGATCTGCTCATTGAAGTCAGCGTTTGCACGGGTCTTTGCTATCCACTCTACGCTATTGATCCGGAAGAGCCTTTGGTCAAGCGCGAGAAGAATTACTCGTTTAATCTTGGTTACTCTTTAGACTTGGTATGGATATCTAATAATCGTTAATCATGAATCACCAGACGTCTTCCTGGTACTTGTTGCGACTACGCATCTTGCGGATAACCTTGTCGGCCTCGTCCTCCGAGATACCGCGCGTGGTGGACAAGATCTCGAGGAGTGCGGTGTGCACGTCGCGAGCCATGCGAGCCGCGTCACCGCACACGTAGAACGAGGCGCCCTGCTCGATGAGCTCGTTAACTTCAGAAGCGCGTTCCTTCAAGCGCTGCTGCACATACACCTTCGAGGGTCCGTCGCGGCTGAACGCTGTGTGGGTCTCCAGCCACTCCGAGTGCTTCGGCCACTCGTCACGGTACAGGTAGTCTTGGCCTTCGTGGCGCGAGCCGAAGAACAGTAGAGCCTTGCCAACAGGCTTGCCCTCAGCAGCAATCTTCGCACGCTCACGTACAAATCCGCGGAACGGCGCAACACCGGTTCCGGGGCCGACCATAATTATCGGCACCGTGTGCTTAGCGGGCAACTTGAACACAGAGTGCCTAACGTGAACGGGAACACGCAACGAGGTGTCCGAGGCTCCATGTGCCGCCAACCGATACGAGTTGTCGCTTTTACCGCTTAGCGCATGCTCCAGGGCCAAAATCTCATTCGTCGCCACACCGCGGATCTCGTGGTCTGCGCCGTCGGGCTTCTGACGCTCGACGACGGCCGTGATCGAGACTGTTTCGGGCGTCTCGAGCGACGACGACGAGATCGAGTAGTAGCGCGGCTGCAAGTGCGGCACGGTCTCGATGACGAAGTTGAACGGCACATTCGTCCACGGTTCGTTGTTGCTGAGGTGCAGCATGAGCCGCGCGAGGTTAAAGCACCGTTGCGTGACCTCCGTCGCGAACAGCTCCTTGTTTCCAGCCAGCTTCAGCGCCGCCTCCTTCGCGGCCTGTGTCGGCGCGAACCCGGCAATTGTGCTGAGCACCTGGCGCGACACGTGGCCGTTGATCTCAAGGAAGTAGCGGATCACAGTTTCGTACGTCGTAGGGGACGGCACATGCAGCGTGGACGTCGTGTCCACAAGCTTGATCGCGATCTGCTGCTGCGGATTCTTCAGACCCAAAGCCCTGATGAACCGCTGCACCTCCTCCTCAGAGTTCTGGCACCAGAACGCGAGATGGTCGCCCGTCGTGTAGCGCAAGCCCTTAACGTCAAACTCCATGTGAATGCAGTGCCGGTCCGTGTTCTGGAACAGCTCATGCGCTCTCACGACGGGGGCCAGCAGTGGGTTCGACGACGTGTAGGGACCCGCGGGGACCTCACCGCTCTTACGTGCCTGCAAGTGCTTCAAGTTCGGCTCGCCGAGGTACACGTCCGAATCAGCATGTGCGACCTCCTCAGTAAGAATTGAGGGCTCATAAACAGCCTCGCGCTCTTTGACACCCCACTGGGACACAAGGGCACTGTAGAAGTCCTCCTTCCACGCCAAGAAGTCTTCCTCAAGCGATCCCTTGCTGTCGTCACCCTCGCCATAGGGTCCGACGCAGTGCGCGCCAGTCCCGGTCAAAAACTTGTACATGTCCTTACCGACCTGGTTGAAGAACTCGTACGAGCGGTTGCCGAGGCCGAACAGCGCAAAATGCAGGTTCGGGAGCTCCTCGCCACCGTTGCTGAAGGCCGGGCTCGAGCTCAGGAACGAGTGCAGGTCCTGCGCATTATCAGTGGGCTCGCCATCGCCGTAGCTTGCCATGAGGAAGATCGCCAGGAAGTCCTCCGGGAACTGGTCCAGGTTTTCGAAATCGAAGTTCTCCGGATCCGCGGTCATCGACTTCAGACCGAACTTCGAGCTCAACTCCTTCGACAGCTTCGAGGCAAGATCCTCAGCAGTTCCCGTCTGCGAGCCGTAGAAAACAATGACGTTCCTGTTGTTTTTGCGCATCTTCGCCAAGAAATCCCTTGCATTGCCGTCGCCTTCCGAGGAGCCGCCGCCGCCGCCGCCCGAAAACAGATCTGAGCGCTCGACGTCGGGGCTGCTGTAGAAGTACTTGTAGCCTACATATACTACAATCAGCGCTACGCCGACAGAGAGCAAAAGATCCAAACTGGGCATCTATGTGTAAAGAGGGAACACGTCGGTGGAGCTGAGACGACCGATACCCGAGCGGACCTTACCCCACGTCGCGTCACATGGAGAAGCGCGCGTCACATGGATCGACTTGCCGTTATCGGCCCGGGCAAGAGATTCGCGGGGCAGAAGTCTCGAAATGCGTGCATATGCGCGCTTTCAGGCACCGCGCCGACGAGGAGCATCGAGGCGGTGTGGCGTCGTGCCGATCGGGCATGACAGATCTGCCTATGGCTGGCCGCAGATGAGAGCTTGGGCTCCGTAGATTCTGCAGAGATTATGGGCTTCTGTCGGTTACACGGCCTCAACCAGGGCGTAAAATGGCACGGACATGGCGCCTTGACGACGCGAGCGCATGCGCATGGGTCCGCGGCCGCACAGCCGCATAGGTACTTTAGCTGCCATGGGCGGAGGCTCACGTGCCTTCATGCGCGTCGTAAACGTCTGTGCCGTCGTGTTTGGTATCAAGGCAGCGCAGCTCGCGGCTCTGTTTGCGTCCCCGGCCATTTGGGACACGTCCACAGAAGTCCTTTTTGACATTGTGGACAGCCGCCCCGAGCAACCCAGCTGCGTGACCGCGAGGGCTGCGAGGAAGCTGGCGCAACGGCTGCTGATCTGGGACAACGTGTATTTCGCTTCTCTCGCTCTTGATGGGCCGAACTTCGAGCACGAGTACGCTTTCAGCCGCGCCTGGGCGCGTGCAGTGCATTGGGTTGCCCAGATCGTAGCCTCTGCGCTCGGATCGGATCGCGCAAACGTATCGCTTACGCTGTATGCGCTCACGGCCGCGTCGCTATCGCTGTGTGCGCATCTTGCCGCTTGCTACGCTATTGCGCTGCTAGCTGTACGCGTGCGATCCCTGAAGCTTGCTGGCAATGGCCACCGCGTTGCACTGATCTACGCTATTCACCCTGCAGGATCGTTCCTGTTTTCTGGGTACGCGGAGAGCGCATTTGCGCTGCTGAGTTTCGTGGGGCTTCTGTTCTACACGTCGCGCAAATACTTGTTTGCGGGCGCTGCCTTCACATTGGCTCTGCAGCTGCGCTCCAATGGTCTTCTATGGGGCATCCTGTTCGTCGTGACGCTGCTCGGCGAGCTTTTGCGCAAACGCTGGCATTTCTCACGCATTGTCAGCATTGTGGCCGGAGGTGCCCTTGTCGGTACTGGCTTCGTGGTTCCTCAGCTCGTCGCGTACCGTGAACTGTGTACCACAAAGACACTTGCGTGGTGCTCGCACAGGATTCCCTCTGTCTACAGCTATGTGCAGTCGTATTACTGGAACAATGGGTTTCTTAACTACTGGACGCTCGCGAATCTACCGAACTTCCTGATTGCCTTGCCCACGCTCGTGCTCCTCGCACACTCGGTGCAGTTCTTGTACAAGCGGCACCTACTGGGCCTAGCTGCCGTGCACGCGGTGACCTTAGTCGGTGCGGTCCTGTTCTGGCATGTCCAAATTGTCGTGCGTCTGTCTTCGTGTTTACCAGGGCCCACCTGGTACGTCAGCTCGCTGCTCTCGAGCGGCGATCCGCGCGACAAATGGCGGGCGAAGCTTTGGATCACTTACTTCCTGCTATGGCTCGGCGTCCAGGCAGCTCTTTACGGCGCCTTCCTTCCGCCCGCTTGACACGAACGCTTGACACGAACACTAGACGGCTAGATGTAGTCTTAGATTATTTAATTAGTATTTTCGAAGCTCACCGCTCTTGATAACGCCAACACGCGCACGCATATGCAAAGCTCTGCATACGCTGTCGTACAGGGTGGTGTGCTGCTCGTTGTTTGGCGACTTGTTAGTGCATGACTTGTTAGTGCATGACTTGTTGGTGCGTGACTCGCTGGTGCGAGACTCGTTCGTGCGTGACTCGTTGGCTTCCGGCTCATTGTGCCGTACTTCTCTCTCTTCGTGTGATCAAATAGCAGTAAGACGTGCAGCCTCGCGACGGGTCGCGTCCTGCAGCAGATCGCTGTCCACAGACTCCTTGGGCAAGTGGGTGTAGCGGATTGTGGATCCGCGCACAAACAGGGACGACACGGCGTTCAGATGCGGATAGGTCTCGCCGTTCATGACCGTGACGCGGTCCAGCCGCAGGTTGTGGTACTGGTCGACCGAGCGCAGCACGCCGCGGATCTTGAGGTCATTCTTCAGCTCCAGCACGACTTCTTGGCCCGTCAGGGTCTTGAGAAACGAGTACAAAAGCATGCTAGTGAGCTGCTAATACGTGAGCTGCTGGTTATGGGCCGCTCGATCTGGACGGTGGGCTTTGATGCTGCGGCACGTGACTCCACGGGCGATAGATCTCACGGTGCCTTACCCTCGTTATCAGCACCGTGAAGAGGTCGAACAACAAACAGGTGTTGATCGACCATGATCGGTGCTTGGATAACGGCAATTCTGGGAACTTGTGTTCGCGCGAGCCCGTTGTCTGGCCCTCCGAAGGATGCGCAACAGGGACTGAGACGGGGCCCGGGTCATGGCGGCTCGGCTGGCGACCAGTTGCTCGCCTTGTCTGACGACGGTCTTGTGTCGTTTTCACGATCCGCAAACACTCTTTCTTATTCAGTCGATGGCGGAGAGAACTGGGAGATCCCTCGGTTTTTTGATGCTGACTCGGCTGTCAGCGACGGCGGCGTCCAGTATGTGCACGGTATGAATTCTGCGTGGCTTCTTGCAGGAGACCGCTTTTTCCACTTCCAGGCTGGTGCGTGGCATTTTGAGTTTCCTTTCAATTTGGCAGATCGCATGGGGGACTCATACAACATTGTGCTACACCCAACGCACGAGGACGCGGCCGTGATTTGTGGGCAACACATGTGCACCGCCGGCTCTTTTGGCTTCGCTAGTACGGGCTTCGCGGACCTCTACAATGCCACTGAGTGTGTCATGGATCCGTATGCGCAAGCAGCTGCATGGTGCGCAGTGAGGGAGAGCGACTCGATTCCAGGCGCACTCGTTTACTTAAACTCTGGCGTGGTGTCCAGTACGGGTGTAGCAGTCGGTAGTGGGAAACCGATTGGAGCGGTCTCCGCCGGGACACCTGCGGGACGCGAACATCCAAACTCAGGAGTTGAAATCGATGGCGAGCCCGTGCAGTCGGTGTCTTCTCTGTTCACAACAGCTGAGTGGACAGTGGCTGTGTCTAGCCACCGTATTGCCGTGAAGGGTCCGACCAAATGGCAGTACGCCAAGCACAAACCATTTGACTCCGTCTCGTTCCAGCAAGGAGCTGCCAATGGAATTATTGCCCATGCGACGCGTGGCGGATCCCGCTACTTATGGACCCTAAGCTCGGACGGAGCAACTTTTGTTGAGTCTGATGTCGAGGACGCACCTGTGATTGGCGCGGGAGAGACGCTCTACACCTATAACGTTTCAGACCCGCAAGTGTCGTACAACAACGGCCACAATTGGCAGGCAGTCCCGAAAGTTTTAGAGAACGCCAACTTCACGACTCTGCTCACAAGCAAGCGACTCAATTTATTGCTAGCCAAGGGCTCAACTGTGATATACTCTTACGATGGTGCGGAATGGCACACCGCGGCCCTGCCGGTAAAAAATAATGACGATGTCTCGCTGATGCTTGTAGACGAGGGCTCGGCGGTCGTATGCTGGCGTCGCAAATCCAACGAAGCCTTTATCACGCAGTCCTCGGACCTCTCTAGCTGGGAACCACTCATGCTACCACTGACCAATCCTCTTAGCGACTACGCGTGGGCTGCTTCACCAGAGAGCCCGAAGCTAGTGTTCAAGAGTGATAGCGAGACTGCTATTTTGGACCTCACTCCTTTCATGGGCAACGGTACAGCCTGCAGCGCTTCCGATTTGGCGCGCATTGACCACGAAAAGTGCGTTCTCGGCTCCAAAATCTCTATCCAGGCTCGTAAGCCAGGAACCAAATGTGTAATGGGCCCGCTTGTGGAGAATCAATATTCTGTTCAGAGGTGTGCATGTACAACTGAGGATTATAGCTGCGGATCGCAGTACATGGCCAAGGGCTCTGAGTGTGTTCCGGACGAGGGTCTGCAAGAGAGGATTGGCAAGTGCGAGGCAGGCTCAAAGCAGATTGTTCCACGGCCGTTCATTCCTGTCTTGGGCACACAATGTCAGGAAGGGGTGCAGTTCGCGAGCAACGCCTATCACGAGTGTGGAAGCTCCTCTGTGGTCTACTCCGATAATCCCATCGGAGTTGAGGCATCCAATAGTGGAGTTTCGGCAAACATTAAGGAAAT
Source organism: Starmerella powellii (assembly GCA_030568915.1). Lineage (NCBI taxonomy): Eukaryota > Fungi > Ascomycota > Dipodascomycetes > Dipodascales > Trichomonascaceae > Starmerella > Starmerella powellii. The sequence continues at coordinate 1,759,827 of JAJMJE010000001.1, read as the reverse complement.
GAGCGGTAGAATGCGAGATTATCTTTACCTGCCAGGGTACGCGGATGACACTGATGAAGAGACACTTCTTGTCTGGAACAACGAGGGCGATCTCTTTGTATCCATGGATCAAGGCACTTCCTGGAAGCAGCCAGAAGAGGTGCGTCATGTGCTTAACATCTACAAGAGTGACACAGACGATAATCAGATCTACGCGATTACTGAAAATAGTATGGACGACAAAGTGGTGTGGGTATCGTGGGACCGGGCGCGGACCTTTGAAAGGATCAATTTACCTGCGACGCCTAGTTTGGTGTTCTCCTTTATGCCTGATATTGTAACGTTCCACCCCGCGCACCCAGAATGGATGCTGTTCACAGGGATGGAGGAGTGCGACAGCCTTATGTGCCCCGGCGTCTCTTTCCTCAGTAAAGACAGGGGCAAGACTTGGAAGCAGTTCACGAGGGAGACGAAATTCTGCCAGTGGGTGACAGGCCTCGCGTTGCCAACAGATGAAAACCTCGTTTATTGTATCGATGTGGACATCGAAAACCTTCGGTCTCCGGTCAAGCTCTCTTGGTCTACGGACTACTACGCCTCCGGTCCTAACTTTGTAGATGGTCTCAGTGCAGTTGTCAACGTCGCCGTTGACGGCGAGTATGTTATTGTGAGCCATCTCAATGACTTTGAGGAGCCCGAAATCAAGATAAGCCGCGATGGCATTAACTTCGAGCCGGCGAATTACCCAGCTAATATCAAATTCAGCAAGACTTCTGCGGCCACCGTCGTAACCACAGAAAGCAAGTCCATCAAGCTATTTCAGACAGTAAGCTCGAAGATCTCCAACGAGTTTGGTGTACTGCTCAAAAGCGACGAACGTGGGACGAACTTTATTACTTCCTTGGCAAATGTAAATCGCGCATCGCGAGGTTTCTTTTCCGAATTTATTGACTATGACCGCTTACAATCCGTGAAGGGAGTTGCTATCGCCAACGTGGTGTCCAACCCAGACGATGTTCTTCGCCGCGGTGCAGACAAGAAGCTCCGCACTGTTATCACACACAGTGAGGGTGCGTTTTGGGACCCCCTAGAAGGCCCGCTTGGGCAGCAGCTGCAACTGCACGGGTACACCGACAGATTGGATGTTCGAAACCAGCCCTCGTCTCCATCGGCAGTAGGACTCATGTTTGGCCGTGGCAACGAGGGAGACGAACTTGGGCCACTGCGCACCGCGCATACTTATATGACTCGTGATGCGGGCATAACCTGGAAACAGGTCAGCGAACGACCAATGTTTTGGGAATTCGGTGATTCCGGATCGGTAATCGTGCTGATAGACAGTATGGAGCCAACCAATATGATCAAGTTCAGCTTGGACGAGGGAGAGACCTGGCAGGAGTATCAGTTCGCTGAAGTTGCTGTGAAGGTGGTTAATCTGGCAACTATTCCCTCGGACACTAGCCGAAAGTTTATCATTTTTGGCGTTCCACCAGTTGCGTATGGCGACAAAACCCTCGTCATCCAGCTCGACTTCAGTGGCCTCGAATCGAGGGTGTGTAGCTCGGGTGATTTCGAGTGGTGGAGTCCGAGCCACCCGCGATTGGAGTCAAAGTGCTTGCTCGGTCAGGAGGTCGAGTATCGCCGCAAGAAGGCTGGCCATCAGTGCGTCGTTGGCAAGAGCTTCGACGACAACGGGAAGCCGCTCGGTGGGATAACGCGAGTTGTTCAAAACTGCAAATGCACGCGACATGACTACGAGTGCGATGTGAACTACACACTGGGTGCCGACGGAAGATGCGAGCTGATTCCAGAGGCCGAGGAGCCTACTAAGGAGGTCCAGTGTGCGAACGGTGCTATAGCGTGGCATAAAGTCACCGGGTATCGCAAGATTGCGACTTCGACATGTGAGGATGGAGAACAGCTGGCAAGCTCCGAAGAGTTCGCGTGCCCTGGCAAGGAGAAAGAATTTGACGAGCAGCGCAAAGGCGGTAACGGGGCTGACGATCATAAGAATGACTCGTCGCCCGGCTTGTTCAGCCGTATTGGGAACTTCATTTTTTACGCGATTGTTGGAGTCGTGTTCACGCTTCTCTTGGCTGGACTCGTGTATGTTGGATACAACACGTTCACCAAATACAGATCTCGCATTTCCTTGGGGGGCGTGGGACCCTCTGTACAATTTCCGGATGCGGAGTACCCCCAACGCGCTCTGCACCGATCCTACGATGCTGCTGAAGGGGTGTTATCACATGCTGCCGGCATCTGGCGGCTGGTTAGGTCGAGCATTCCCTTCTTTGGATCCCAGGTGCCGCAAGATCGTCTTGGGTTCTATTCTCGTATGAGCGACGATGAGCGGTACAGGCTCTTGGAAGAAGAAGGCTTCGAAGACGAGAGCGAGGGCAACGAGGATGTCTTTATTGATGAAGAAGATGCGCCTGGCCCCACTGCCTTTGCTGATGACTTCAATGGCCATACAGACTCCCCGTTCGTGGACGACGCGGCTCATGATAGCCCCGCGCCGAGCAGCGAAGCCGCGCCCGCAGAGACTGATGCGAGCAGGGCGAGCGCTCAAGAATACCATGACAGTGAATAATGATAGTGAATAATTGCACGATTAAATCGTTGTGCGGGAATTATTACATAGTTTCATAACGGACCTCATGTTACAATCACCAAGTAAATGAGTTCTTAATAGGCAATGCTCCTGAATCATTATACTTAGTTGCGTTTGCGCTTCACAGTATCCGGCAGCGAAAGCGGAGCCTTGAGTACCGCGATCCGATAAGAAGAAGCCTGGCCAGCCGTGAGCTCGCGCGCGCGGGCCTCTGCTACCTGTGCAGTACGCACCGTGCAGCCGAGGTTGCGGAAAAGATTCACAACCTTTGCGGGCTTGATAGAAAGCTCGTGAGCCAACGGAGTGACATCAACCTCGAAGTCATTGGCGTGTAAGCACAAGGCCAGTATGTAGCAGAGCAACTTATCGGCGTGATACGGATCGATCGTGAAGCTGCGGTCCTTTGATTGGCCAACGCGGCCTGCGCGCGACACTGTGAATCGCTCCAAGATGCCATCAAAAAGAAGCTGCGGGTAGTTTCCAACGCGCTCGATCAGCGTCTGGCGGCTTGAGGCCCGGCGGTGCTCGTAAACAGCCCGCAACAGACTGAGGTACACAAGGATCTGCAAACGCGGCTTGATGTTCTCGCCCTCAGACAAAACCTGTACCACGCGAGCATTGATGAAGTCGCTGCCGCCGAATGGCAGCTTCGCAACTCTGTCGTCGTCGCTTTCAGCCGCCATGACCTCGTCGACAACAGGGAGCACAAGATCGAGCTCCGCCGCCGGAGCGATGCCCTCGACGGGGTATATATCGGCAACACGCCTTGTTTCAAGGTTATATGGCGGAATGGGTCTCTCAGTCTCGGCCTGCTGCTGGCGTTGATCGGCTGAGGGCAGGCTTGCCGTGCGCTGTTGCACGTTGTCCACAATCGCTGTTTCCAGGCCCTCGAGCATATCCGCATCCAAACGGTTGCGGGAGATATCGCTGATTGCAGTTTTCGCTTTCTTCGTGCCGAACGCCTCACCGAGAGCCGTGCGCTGCTGCCAGTTCTTGACTCCGCTCTGTCTAATCGAGGTCTCAAGATCGCGCTGGCGCTGTGATCGCACATAGGCCTTGACATCGAACAAGTCCGCATCTTTCAGTTCGACACGGCCCGTTTTCAGGTCTTTAACAACCAAACAGTACTTCTGGTTCGAGTCGCGCGTGCCTTCGTAGCCAATCGCAGTGTTCTCAGCATTGGTGCCCTCAATTACGGCTGAGCTCTGCTTGCGCTTCTCGCCTTGGCGAGCGCTGACTTCAAAGCGCGAGTCCGGGCTCACACGGACTCCTGGGGTCCGAATCACAACGGTCATCCGAGTCTCGTCGAAGTGAAAAGTTATATAATTTTCTTGGCAGGGCTGGGTCAAAATGGCCCAAGCTTGGCGCGCCTTAATTTAGTTGCCAGAAATCAAAGGCAGTGACCGGGCTAATTAAAACTACGGGGATGTGGACAGATCCGTACGCTGTGCTTGGCATTGCGCACGGATCTAGTGACATAGAGGTTCGCCAGGCGTACAAAAGTACACTTCTGGCCTCGCACCCGGACAAGCAGACGAGCCACACAAAGCCTCGCTACAGCATAGACGATGTCAATGCTGCATACCGGCAAATTCGCAACACTGAAACCCATGCCGAGCCTGCTCTCGAGCAGACAATCAACTTCAACGAGGTGGTGGATCTCTCCGACTGTGTGGAGAGTGAGCTTCCCGACGGCTCTCTACAGTGGTCCCGCGCATGTAGGTGCGGTGAGACAAACGGCTACCTTTTGTTTGAGCATGACCTCGAGCTCAATGGCGAAGCCGACGAAATTGCCGTGCAGTGCTCGGGGTGCAGTATATGGATCCTCGTTCAGTACTCGGTAGAGTGATCGCAACTGCAAATCCATGAACTCGGGCATAAAGAGCTAAATGTGAGCGTAAAACCCGCACTGGGCTAACTTGTACTGTGCTTCACCCTGCAACTGTGCCATGACTCCATAATTATGTCGGTCTGCCTAGATGTATATATAGCCTCTGCGTCTCTTGTACACAACTCATTATCTATTGCACATTTACAGGATCCATGCAGCATAATTTTGTATTCGTTATACTAATTTATTCGGCTCAGCCGCTTATACTTTTGTCAAAATGAGGTCTCAGGCCAAGCCATTTGGCCCGCAAATTGATCGCCCATCCACACGGATCAAATCCCGTGATGGTAGGCTAGATTGCCCAGCCGTGTCTACCAAGGCGACGCTAGTTCGGAAGCATGCAAGGCAATACCGAAAACGCCTGTAGAAGACCTAGGAGATAGTGTAGGACCCCCTGAGCGTTTTTGTTGCCTTCAACAGCTCACCAACTGAGATCGTTGACGTATCTTTCTTAGTTGCACTTACATTCACAAATTTATATTAAGCCTAGAATAAAGTAGTGCAAGGTTACCAAGTCGTAGCCGAGTGGATTGATCCCCACTACTGCGGTACCGTTAAATCGCCCGCATCCTGCTTAATTGCAGAGGCTCATACATGACGATGTATGAGTAACACGGTATGAGTTCGAGTCTTGGCTCCATGACCATATTTAGTGTTCCACGCTTTCTAAGTCGTCGCAATACGTGACTAAAGCACTCTTCGAGTTCGAGTTAAGGCTCCATGACTGTATGATGTGTGCACGGTAAGTTCCGTCGACTTCGTGGTAAAAATTGAAGACGTAGGGAAGATCCCGAACTTCTTTTTTTTCGCAGAGAAGGTAATTTCGTAGCCAGTTACGTGCCAACTGGGCTACTGTAAAATTGTTCCCCCTTTTCCTTATATTAGGCTTGATTTTTGGGCTATGATTGATTTGCCTCTCTGAGTGCTCAGCTGAGTGTGCAACACGGCCGCGTGCAGAACCATCCCACGAGCCTCAGCGGGTGGTGCCGTGCTCTACGCGCGTCTTGCGACACCGCAGTGCCCGTGCACTATAACCATGCGCAGTTAAAAGAAAAAAGGCAGTTAAAAGGTAGGCTCGGAATGGGCTTTTTGCAATGCTCGTACTTTTACAGCTTCACGTTGCAAACAGGTTGGTTTTAAACTGTCAATTGCCTTAATGCGTTTACGCTATTGCGTGTTCAGCTGGATCCTACGTTTGTTGAGCGAGATGCCTAGGCGAGCTCGGTATTAGGTTAGCGCGTTCTGCATGTGCTATTGGAGGGGCAAGGGCACAGAGGCTCACACTTGTCCTTTCACGCAAGCAACTATGATAGAGAAGCTAGGATTCGGCCGCAAGGAGAGCTCAACAAGCCACCACAGCTCTGGTAATAGCGCAGTTCCATCGTTCTCGCCAGTACCGGCGCAAATGCTCGAGGTTCGGAACACGAGCCGTGATCTTGTGCTGGAAAACGCTGTTGGCGTGCCACCGAACACGTTCCACGACGGTCAGTACGTCATTTGCGACGGAAAGTACGTGTTTACCGCTCGTGTTTCGAACGAGCAGCCTCCCGGAAGCCTCGGCGTCGGTGGTCCGCAGCGAGACTGGGCTCAATGGCCCCTTGGCCGTGCCGTGCAAGTAGCACCGTTTGATATATTCCAGTCGGGACAGGGCGCCCAAGTGTACCTCGCGGACATTCTGCTCGAAATCGATTTCTTCAACCCGAACCGTACGTCGAACGCAGAGTACGAGCAGAAGCACCTCGTGGAGCAGTTCCTCCACATGTTCAAGTCGAAGGTGTTTGTTCCCGGCCAGATTTTGGCCATCGAACGCAGCAAGATCAATTTCCGTGTGCTCGTCAAATCCACATCAGTCATAGATCTCGAGGGCCACATGGGTCCTATGCAGAATCGTCGCGGCATCCTACTGCCCCAGACCCAGATCAGCTTCGCTAAGGCGCCGAACAGCGTGATGAACCTAAAGGGCGCGGCGCGGTCACGGCAGAATTTGATCCAGCCGAACTTCGAGTTCAAGAGTATAGGCATCGGTGGTCTCGACCAGCAGTTCACGACGATCATGCGCCGAGCCTTCATCACACGAATGGCCAGCCCGCAGGATCTCGACAAAACCGGTGTCACGCACGTCAAGGGTATGCTTCTATATGGCCCTCCTGGTACGGGCAAAACACTTATTGCCCGTCAGATTGGTAAGATGCTGAACGCTGTGGAGCCGAAGATTGTCAATGGTCCTGAGATGCTGTCGAAGTTTGTAGGTGCTTCTGAGGAGAACATCCGTAAGCTGTTCAAAGATGCTGAAGATGAGTACCGCGCCAAGGGAGACGATTCGAACCTGCATATTATCATTTTCGATGAGCTCGACGCCGTTTTCAAGCAGCGTGGCTCGCGGGGCGATGGCACGGGCGTTGGAGACAACGTTGTTAACCAGTTGCTCTCAAAAATGGATGGTGTCAACCAGCTGAACAATATCCTTGTTATCGGAATGACCAACCGTAAAGACCTCATTGACTCTGCACTGATTCGCCCCGGACGTTTCGAGATTCTGCTTGAAATCCCGCTGCCGAACAGCGAGGGCCGTAAACAGATCTTCACTATTCATACCAAGCGTATGCGGGAGGAAAATGTGCTGGGCCAAGACGTAAACTTAGACGAGCTCGCGGAACTGACGAAGAACTACTCGGGTGCCGAAATCGCTGGTGTTGTCCGTGCCGCTTCGCAAACCGCTCTGACTCGCAAAATCTCGGTGGGCAAGTCAACCTCGGGCGCTATCACTTACGACGACAAGAAGCCACTTATTGTCACGAGAAGTGACTTCATTGGTGCGCTGCAAGATGTCAGGCCTGCTTTTGGTGTCGCGGAAGAGACCCTGCAGCGGTGCATCTCGAACGGCATCATCCCATTCTCCTCGAGTGTGAGCAGCCTGACTGCCGAGGGCCGTAAACTCGTGGATGCCGTCAAGCTCAGCGGCGACAGCCTCATGTCCGCGCTATTTTATGGACCGCCGCAGTCTGGTAAAAGCGCGATTGCTGCCTCAGTTGCTTTGGGTTCTAACTTCCCGTTTGTGAAATTGGTTACAGCTGAGAACATGACAGGAATGGGCGAGCAGCAAAAGGTCGCCCACATCCAACAGGTGTTTGCCGATGCCTACCGGTCAGAAACGAGCGTAATAGTTATCGACGATATTGAGACCATCATTGAGTGGTCGGATGTTGGCCCTCGTTTCAGCAACCTGCTCGTTAATGCACTTCGCACAATGATCCGCCAAAGACCGCCTGCCGACCGGCCACTGCTAGTCATGGGAACGACGAGCCGTGTCGATGTCCTTGAGAGACTCGACATGACTTCTTTGTTCACCAAGCGGTTGTTTGTGAACTCGGTCTCGTCGACAGATGAGCTCGAGCAAGTCATGGAGGCCGTCGAGTTCCTCGAGCCACAGGAGCGTGCCGCCGTGGTCCACCGTATCAGGTCTCAATCCGGCTCAAGTGTTCTCGGCATTGGCATCAAGACTTTGCTGAGCTTGATCACCCTCACGCGCGTATCAAAGAACCCAGCTGCGGAATTCGTGGAAGAGGTCGTCGAGGCCATCAATGTCAAACATGGCAAGTTGACGTTTTGAGCGTGCTCATATACACTTTATTTAGATGCTTAGTACCATGACATTTCTGGTTCCAGAGTCTGGTCTGAAAGCCCATTAAGTATTTCCTTATTATGATCTTCACTGCCACAAGTCCTCGACCCAACGGCGGCCCGTTGAGTCGAGCCATTGTGTGTGGCTAGGGCTGAGCGATACCGAAGCCTTGGCTGTGATCAACTCGGCAGACGACAGTAGATGAGCTTTTGGGACTCTTTAGTATCTGGAGGCATTGCCGGGACAAGTGTGGACCTTGTATTCTTCCCAATAGATACACTCAAAACAAGGCTGCAGGCAAAAAATGGGTTCTTTGCTAACGGAGGATGGAAAGGCGTATACTCAGGCGTGGGCTCGACGATCGTGGCCAGTGCCCCAGGAGCAGCTGTATTCTTCGTATTTTATGATGGGTTCAAACAAAAGCTGGCTCAGCGCCATTGGTCAGAGCCCGTCTCGCACATGACGGCTGCTAGTATTGGCGAGATCGCTGCATGTACGATCCGTGTGCCCAGCGAGGTCATTAAACAACGCGTGCAAACGGGCCAGCACAGCCGTAGTACCCATGCGCTGCTTGCGATTCTTCGCAACGTTTCTGGTGAGGGAGTCGCTCGCGGTTTGTACCGAGGATACGGTACAACGCTCATGCGTGAGATCCCATTCACCGCCCTGCAATTCCCGCTGTACGAGAAGCTGAAGAAAATCACTGGCGCGAAGGAGAGACCCTATATCAGCGCAGTGTGTGGCAGTATAGCTGGAGGGTTTGCCGCGGCAGTAACGACCCCATTGGATGTGATCAAGACTAGAGTCATGCTCCGGAGCCACTCGGCTCAAAGTGGACAAAGGTCATCAGTGGTCCGTGAGATTCGCGCTGAGGGCCTAGGCGCATTCTTTCGTGGTGTTGTCCCTCGCACCTTGTGGATAAGTGCAGGCGGCGCCGTGTTCCTTGGTGCGTATGAGGTTGTTAAGGCCTCGCTTATCGCTCAAAAGAGTCCCAAAACCAGTTTAGAATAGAGATGTATATACGATGCTTATGATCTTGCCAATGCCTGCAAAAACTCACTGGCTGTAGAAACTCACTGTCTGCGTATTGGTGACACCAGCGTTTTGGAGCCAGCGCGTCTCCGACGCGCATACTTTAAGATCCAGTTATCGACCTTTTGAGTGGTCGGCACCAGTGGGGCAATAAATGGCTCGATTTCAGCGAGATCCCACTTTTGCTTGATCGCAAAAAGATCGTCAAACCGGCGGCGTGGGTCTGTCGCTAGCCCCTGCGAGTCAAAGTATTGGATCCAGCCCTCCTTAGGCTCAATGGCGCTGCCTCGCAAAAGACTTAGATCAGTGCGCAGGTTAACGGGAAGACTCAGCTCCCATTCCTTGATGAAGTCGGCCTTTGGCACACTCGATGTATAGGTCGTTAATAAATAGAGGCCGATCCAGGCTGACAGTTTCGTGAAATCCATTCCCTCATCGGATCTGAACTTGCGGAACACTGCATCAACCACTTCTACTGGCTCCTCGGTTTCCAACTTCAGCTGGTCAATACTTGAGCGCAGCTCGAGATCGCCGATCTCCACCATGGCCGAAACGATGTCGACCACAACGTCATAAACAATGTTCGGAGCTATAACGTGGATAATCGAGTCCAGCTCGACTGTAGGCTTCTCACGGCAAAGGATTGCAAACTCAGCCCGCGAGCAATTCCACTCTGGCTTTTCCGAAGTTTCTGGGCCGTCTGTGGCCGACAGCTCCTTCTGGTGCTTCTTGTGTCCCCTGTACACTGGGAACTGTGCCCATTCCACAGACCCACTGATTTTCGTGGTCTCGAGCAGCTCAAAGGGGCTTGCAAATACTGTCAGCTCGTGCTCTTGCGAACCGGCGAACAGCAGCGAGTTCGATTGTTTTAAGCGCCGCACGGAGTATGTGGAATCTGCTGTGCACAAGCGCACCTGGCCCGGCGTCGTGCCACCGCCTTTAAACGTGAGCGACCCATCACGGAGACTTTTCTCTAGGTCTGGAGTAAGTTCCAGCAAGCGGAACTTCTTCGCTGGATCGAGACGCGCGGAAACCTGCATTTGTTTAGCCTCCGCTGTTATCCGAGCAGTTTTGGTGCCACTTTGAGTGTACTTATTTAGGGCAAGGGGCAATTAACCGAGGAGGTCGACGAGAGTCGCGCACTAGGGCGCAGCCAAGATGCCATCCAAGACGAAAATCGCTCGCTAGTGAGTCTCACGATTGCGCACTTAGCTGTTGCATCTACTAGTACTTCTTCAGGTGCTACTTCGCATCGTGCTGGTCGAGCCCCAGTGAAGAGCCGTGCTCCTACGCGCGACGCGTTCGCTGTCTCCCTGTGCCCTGGATCTGCGTCCCCCAACCCTACATCAGATAGAGCAGGACCCCTTCCCTTAGTGGACGCACGCTGCCTTTACGCGGGTGAAACATTCACGCGCGGATCGCACACTACTCCTCAAGGCAGAGCAAGGCGAAATGAGTTTCGTTATCGACTCCAATGCGCCGTATTTCACCGAGTTCCCTATTAAGAACACGGGAGATGCGGTCTACATGACTGCCGAGGACGACTGCCTCGGCCATGTCTTTGCAATCGTGTACCGTGCTCACCGCGGAGTTCCTAAGCTCAGCGTCATCTTGTTTGGTACGCACGGAACTTCTGGTTATGTTGATATGACTTTGGACCGGACCTCGCGCTACTTTGGCGCGTGCCGTGGCCTGGCGCAGTCTCACTACAGATCGCCGGTCCGCCGCGCGCTTGCCATTGCTGTCTTGCGCACGTACGCGACGGTTGACAAGCCCCTAAAGCAAAGGCTGCGCGGACTGAGTGACGAGGCTGCTGCTGGATCGCTAGGCAGTCGGTTCCGCCTTGTGTATGGTAAATTCCCGGCCACGATTGGCCGCCGCGTGCTCGAGGCGGGCCTTATTTCACCAAAGAAAATCACCTCTTCAATTGTTGACATTGTTTACGAGGACTCAGACTCGACTATTGACCAGAACAACGAGCTCGTTTATCTACTTGGCGAGCAACTCGAGCAGCTTTTCGATCCGCTCAGTGAGTACTCGCCAGAGCCCACGGAGAAGCTTTATGTCGCGCCTGATCAAAGTTCAAGCCAGAATGCAAGTAAGGTAAGCGTCGGATCTCTAGACAATGAACCGAGACAGGTGCAGGACATCTGCGAGGAGCTCTATCTGCTGCAGGCACACGCTCGTGGAGACATACTGGATTTGCTACAGACAACGCTGATTCCGTTGCGGGTCGAGGTCCTGAAGGGCCGCTTCGCTTCTTTGTCAATCGCACGTCTCAACTCCGTATTCCCGCCAACCATTGACGAACTGTTCCGAGTCAACAACCTGTTATACGAAGCCCTGCGCGCAGCTTTGCCCTTCGGTGCTTTCGAGGTAGTGCGCGCCTGCGGCGCTACCATCCCGTACTTCTTCCGCGCTTGCATGCGCCACGAGGCAGCAACGCATAACTTCGCTCAGCTGCTGGCAGATTTACTCGCTGACGAGCCCGAGGTTGCTCAGTTCATCCGCACGGACAGCGCGAAGCTGGAGAACGTAATACGCAACAAGTCTCACTTGCAGTCGCTCAGACAGGTTCTTGATCGGCTTGTGCAAGCCAAGAACTGGGGTTCTGACGCGACCAAGCTTCAGGTTGACGAATTCTACAATGCCGCAGTATCGACAGTCGACGCCTTTGATCGCAAGGACAGCAGCTCTGCAGTAGGGAGTGCGCCGCCAGGTTACGGCAGAAAGCTGGCGTCCACCTCTCGGTTCGTAAATGAGATAATGCAGGACTGGCCCGTCGAGCTCGAACAGGGCTGGGATCATCGAAGAGTTGTGACTGTCTTCGACACGATTGATGTCCTCGACCCGATGAGCGAGTCTCAGGAGCTGCACACTGTATTTATAATGTTCACGGATTCGCTCGTGCTTTGCCAGCCAACGGAGCCGATTCCTGTGGCCTCACCAAGCCAGGTTCACATACCATCAGTGGGCGACCTTCTAACGCATGCAATGATCAATGAAGCTCCGCTGGACCGGAAGCTGCCGCCGTTAAAGGTTGTGTCTTGGGCACCGATACTTGATGTCCACTTCGCGTCGTACGACAAGCAGCATCTCTACGTGTTCTCACCGGGCGTTGCGGGCTCATACAGGCTGCTGCAGCCGCAAAACAACACTGATGATCTTGTAACATTGCTCGCGAAAGCAAAAATCACTACAAAAACACAACCGTTCCACCTGTTCAAGATTGAGGGGCAGGAGACTACGGTTTACTCTACGGTGCAGGAACTTGAGGGCTACAAGCATGAGGCGAACCGAACGAATGTGGCCTTATTCTTGAGTGCCTCCATTTCCGAACGGACGCTCACAGATTATCGGTTAGCCGGCGCCGTGTCTCTACACCTTCAGGAGGATGGCGAGACCGTTGGGGTCAAGGTCGTGAGTAGGATGAGATATGTCGCTGAGTTCACGATCAAGAAAACTGAATTACAAGACCTTGTTGTGAACGAGCTGGCATATTTAATGACGCTGTCGCTATCATCTCAGAATCAGGCTATGCTTGACCTGATCATTGCATCGAACCGTTTGACGGTTACGCGATTAATCAAGTGGGCGACCCAGCCTGAACCCCACCGCATTCGCCGTGACGATGGGGGTAAAATCGGTCTTGGTATCGAGCCAAGTGGCAAGGAGGCGCGCACTGATGAAGAATCACCAACAAAGGTTGGACGGACGCAGGCGCCCAGTAGAGCACTCTCGAACACAACCAGGGGACAGGCTGTATCAATGGAGGATGGAAGTGAACGCCGCCTTTTCGTTGTTCCCGATGAGAGCTTGGAGAGTATTACGCCGGTGAACCGCAGTCTTCGTAAAATTGTTGGTCGCATCCCACCGAACTCTCGTGACACAACTCGGAATCCTAATGATGAAGAGGCGACGGAGATGGACAGGGACCCCAGCATGCAAAGCGAGCAATTTTACTCGTCTTACAGCCTTTCGTCTTCGGCAGGAGCGCACACTGCTTCCTTTTCCAATGGTGGAAGTAGTCGCTTTGAGTCTTTCTCATCTATCGAGGGGTCTTCTGAGGAAGCAGAGCAGCGCGACGTTGATAACTGGTATCACCAGCTGCATACTGGGGCGCACGACGACCAGTCTCTCAGCAGTGACTTGAGCGATGTTGAAATTGGCACCACGCCATCCCAGATGTCGAACTCTAGCAGCATTCAAATCGGTGGTTTTGTCGACAAGAACGCGTCGAGCCTGTATAACAAAAACGCGGGTAAGGCATTCCCTCGGATCGAAGATGGCAGTAGTGCAACAACATATTCCAAGGACCAACACCGGAGGCAAGATACGGAAGATTCGTTCGAGACGATCGCATCCTTGCAAGACTCAATCGCATCCTCCGACGAAATTACCGAGTCCCCTAATACGACTGTGGAGAACGACGACGAGGACTTCTCCTACTTGGCAGACCTCGTTGATACGACAAGCTTAAGCTCAAAGCTGAGCGAGCTCGAACGTGGTGGTGTCTACCCAGACTTGCGTGAAACCTCGCTTGTAAGGCTTGGAAGCTATATTTTGCGGACGGACAAGAGCCAGCGTGATTTCCCAGGAACTACGTTAAATACTATCAAAGAGTCCCAGGTGAAACTGCCGCCGTCTCTCAAAGAAGCAGCTCCCAGCGATGAAGAAGAGGAGTTGGACATGGAGACGCCCAAGCTCAGCAGTGGTAAATTCTCAGCAGCCCCTGCATCTCCCGACAAATCTGGTGACGATGGCTCGTACACACCCTTTGCGAACGTCGAGATGGCAAACTGGCACCCAAAGCCTGTTAAAAGCGGTACTACGGCAACCCTTAGTGGATTACTTCCGCGCGCGAACCGTAAGGCTGAATATGGTAATCTTGAGAGCAAGCTTGGAAGCGACAAGTCTGAGAATGGCAAGTCGTCCACGACTATCGAGCGAGACCCAAGCATGAAGACCCTAGGTGAAGAATACGATGACTTTGATGAGGACGCTACTGAAAACGCGAAGCGCTGGCTGGCTTGGGCCGAGAGCTCAGGACGGCCCACGTCGATGCTGAGTTCCATGAATATCAACGAGATGGCGCGTGCTGGGTCTTCGCGGTTTGACTTGGGTAGGAGTATGACGCGCAGCAGCATGGGTAGCGCCGGGATTCCGGAGTCGAAGTCGCAAATTTCGTTCCGAAGGATGGTCATGAGCTCGAGTCTGCATACGCTGCAGCTAGCCAGCTTTACGGTTCAGGTTGATCAGAAAGAGTCCACAAGCAATGGCGGGGTTGTCTTGGTTCTGCGAAGCCTGAAGAACTATATCACTGAGGTCTACAGACGACGGGTAATCACACCTGAGGACGAGCGCGAGGTTCGCCAGAAACTGCTGGGTCATTATTTGCTGTTGATGAAATACGACTGCAAGCAGCTTGCTTATGGATTGCTGGAGATAGAGTGGGTCCGCCGCTCTCGTATTGTTGAGCAGCAACCCAAAATCCTGCCGACATTGTGGAAGTTCGACTGAACTCTGTTGAACTTTAGATAACAGAGAGGCGCTTGTGTAATTCTCCGTTGCCGCTGCTCGAGGCCAAAATCGCAATTTTCTTACTACAGTTTACATATCATATTTTAGAAGCCATAGACTAATAATTTCCTTTCTCAGTCGCCCTTAACAGAACAAGCGAACGACCACGCGCAACCGATGCGACAAACAATCGCCAGACTAGCGCGGCCCTTGAAAGTTTATGAGGCCGTAACAATGCGTTTACGTTCGCGGTCGCCGTCCTCTTCTCTGCCGCGCTTTCTGTCCTGAGCTGCCCTCTGATGCCAATGTTCACGAATAGATGGAATGTTCGCACTGAGCTCATCAAGAGTTATGGAGTCTTCAATGCTCTCTATCACCTTCATAACAACGTCGACATGATTGCCGTGGTCCTTATCGTCTCTGAACCGCAAGAAACGCCAGCGCGGCTCGCCCGATTCAGTCGCTTCACGCACAACCTCAACGATCCGATAATTAAGAGGCTCTCCTAGCTGCTTCCAGTTTTCCCACTCTTCATCCGAGATATAAAGCTCGGCGAAATCGCGCTCGGTCTTGCCCTCCCATACGAGCAGCGCTACTGTAGGCTTCGCCTCGTAATCAGTCGCGAGGTCGGGGTTATTAGAGTTCACAAAATCCAAACGGATCGCAAAATCCACGGAATTTTCCTCTGCAGGTTTCCACTTGAGGATATAAGGGTCCGTGCCGTAGATGTAAGGATCCGGAACAGAAGTGAAGATCAGGCCATCACTGAAATGCTCACGCTTCTGCGTAAG
The DNA here is from genome assembly GCA_030568915.1 of Starmerella powellii. Lineage (NCBI taxonomy): Eukaryota > Fungi > Ascomycota > Dipodascomycetes > Dipodascales > Trichomonascaceae > Starmerella > Starmerella powellii. The sequence goes on along the minus strand of JAJMJE010000001.1, from coordinate 1,744,378 downwards.
CACAGAGTCGAGGCGGTAAGCCTGCGACATAGTTTTCATGTATATTTTGAAGCCGAAGGATGCTGCCGCGGCCGGCTCGCGCGCGCAGAAGCTTGCGAACGGGCGGTAAACAAGTTGATCAAGGTATCCAAGTCTCTTCTCGAGATTGCGGTCTGTGAGCACCTTCCCCTGGTGAGCGAGGAGATCGAACATGAAGAAGCGTAGCTTGCCGTCATTAGAGCGTACGAGCTCGCCGTCAATAAGCGTTCCGATCTGGAATGGCCTCGGGCTTCCACGCTCGCTGGGGACATGCAAGTCTGGCACCCAAGCGACCTCTGACTTGCGCGTTACAAGATACACGCGCTCGTCAGCACTACCATCTTCGTTCACAAATTGTGAAAGCAGCATGAGGCAGCGCAGTCCGTCGCTCTTCTCGCAAACGAGAAAGTCTTTCGTGAGCAGGGCGTGTATGTGTTTTCGGGAGAAGCTGACGGGCTGGGCACCAGGAAATCCCGCGTTTGGACGATTCAGCAGGTGCATGATCTCTGCCATGATCTCGCGGGCACCCTCGCGAGGTGCCACGACCCCTGGCAGGTCCGGCACGCTTCCTGCCATTCGCGTATGGAGTTCTAAACGGCCACCCTAGCCCGGGTTCCCCATATCAGACACGGATCAAGCGCACACAAGATCGCACAGAGTACTCGAAACAGCGAGACAGGCAAAATTTGATTGAGCTAGTTCAGTTTTATTAATCGCGTCCTTCTATTTGCTCGCTCCATGAGTCTAGTCGTTCCGCTAATTGGCTCGCTTCCATAATTTAAACGACGCTGTTATTGATGCAAGCTCAATTACCTGATCAGTGCAGTGATTAATTTAGTCGGCCGCATGGCTGGGGCCTTACATCTAGATTAGTATGTACAATACATATATACAAGCTACCAGCGCACGGCAGTGAGTGTTGCTTCGAACACCATGATTGACACAAACGAGCCGGGCCAGGCCTTCAGTAGCGAGACCGGCAGGCCACGGTACAGGCCCTGGAGACCCTCGCGTTGGTAAATCGCCTTGCCCGCGAGCCAGAAGTTGTGCGAGTACTGTTCGCCGTAGCCAGCGCTGTGTGAGTTCCGCTGGACACGCAGGCCGTGCACCTGCACGCGCTTTCGGATCGTGTCCAGAGGATAGACGGCGCCCTTGCTCACGATCGAGGCAACTGAGGAGGCCGTGAATGCCGCAGTGAGGCCGCCCTGCTTGCTTGAGATGCCGAGGCGCGTGTCGCGCAGATAACTATAAGTGCCAAAGAACAGCGCCATGTACGGGAACACCGACACGACCGTGGCTGTGCAGCCATGATAGAAGCCGCCAATGCCGCTGTGAGCGTAGGTTTGGCGGATCGTCGCGAGCAGCTGAGACCGTGAGCTTATATTTGCCGCGCCCCGCGTCCGGAGCAGATCGAATGGGTAAGATACAAAGGTTGCAGTCGAGCCAGCGACGCCGCCCGCGAGCAGCTGCTTCGCTTGCTCGTTGCGCAGCCCCAGTTCGCCAAGCGCGTGATTTACGAACCGCAGCGTCGAGTACTGCACGCTGCTGTACACAACATACAGCAGCTCGGCGGGCGCGTTGCCCTTCCAGAACGCAGACAGGCCCTCTTCGCGTGCGATCTTCGACACAAGGGGCAACATTTTCCCACGCTCGTGTAGCTGGAGTCTGATCTTGACAAGATCGAGCGGCGCGATCACAAATCGCGCGACGAGACCCGCGTTCGCACCGCATATCAGCGACTCCATGCGCGTCAGGTCCGACTTCGAGTTCAGATGGTTGTCGCCCATTCTGAAGACCTCAGCGGCAGATCAATCAGTATTGTGAAGCACTTGGCCTGTCGAGTGCGTTTTTCACGCGCGTATATGCTGCTTGGCGCCAGATCAAATGCGGACTGCACCGCGCGAGCCTTGGAACTTTTAGCCAGCCCGGTTCTTACCCTTGCCTCGCAATCTGGCGGACTTTCTGTTGCACCACAAACCATTGTCTATCCAATGCCATCCTCAGTTGAGGTCCCCCGCAGCTTCCGGTTGCTAGAAGAGCTCGAGCACGGCGAGAAAGGCCTGGGCAGCGATGCCTGCTCAATTGGCCTCGCTGATTCAGACGACGTGCTTATGACGCACTGGAACGGCACGATCCTGGGTCCCCCGCACTCGGCGTATGAGAACCGTATATACAGCCTGACGCTGGAGGCCGGGCCCGACTACCCGAGCCAGCCCCCGAAAATCCGGTTCTTGACTCGTGTGAACTTGCCGTGCGTCGATAGTCACGGTAAAGTGCTGGCCTCGAGGGTGCCTGCACTCTCGGCCTGGAAGATCGAGACCACAATGGAGAGAGCGCTGCTTGAGCTCCGCAAGGAGATGGCTGCGCCCTCGAATCGGAACCTCAGCCAGCCGGCCGAGGGAGCGACTTACGAGTAGCTGGCACGCTGTGCTGATAGATAGTCGCAAGCATGGGTGTATCACAGGCAGAGGCCACCCGCGCGGGCCACTTACAGGAGCGCCATAAGGAGCGCCGTAAGCTGCAACGAGAGACTATATTAAGGCCGGCATCCGGGTCTGGGACCTGCGGTCTACGATACAACTGAGCATAGACTGGGCTAGCTATGTATTACAGATATTACACTGGTTTGTGCTATGAGCGCCGTTGGATGCGCGCAACAACGCCCTGCGTGTCACGCTCTGCACGCTGCAGCACGTCTATGAGCTGCTGCTCTGAGAACTGGCCCGTGCTCTCGCACATTACGAGCTGCGACTCTTCACCGACATGGCGGTACGCAACGGCATGCATGCTTTCGGCATCCGCCGTCAGCTCTTCCAACCGCTCGATGTCGCCTTCGGCCGATATTCCATAGCTTGCTGCAGAAACAAGACCGCTCAGCGGGACGCCCGCGTCCAACAGCGCACAACACATGACATTGATGCCCTCGCTGATCTCGGCCTCGAGCGCAATGTCGCCCTCGATCAGCTGCACAACTACCTGCACAAGACTGCGCGGCAGTAGATCCCGCCGCAGCACAGCCAGCAAGCAGGTATGTAGCTTTTCCTGGATCAGGCGCTCGCGGATCATGGGCACACCCACGTTGCGCCGGTATACAACCTCAAGCGTGGCCTGCTGAGGCAGCTCGTCACGAATTTTCACCTCTAACGGCCCATTCACCGAGCACGCCAGTTTCATGGCTCGAGGTGGCGAGCCTGCCGTCCACTCCGCGCTGCCATCGCTGTTCCTTAGCGGGCCCATATGTGATAGTTTCGTGAAGAGTCGGCACTGCCCTAGCCCGGAGTTTTCAGCTTCAAAGGCGTTGCAACGGTAACTGCAAGGTCCTCTGTTCATGGAACGTTCTATTGGTATCATATAGCTATTTAGTCTTAAGAGAGCTGCTCTCACATTTCAGCTCGAGGTATGTCGTACATGTCAATCGAGTACGTGTGGAACACCCAGTGCGTGTGTGCATTGACATGTCGGCCACAACTGCGTCTCGATGCCGATACATTCCGAGCAGCTTAAGATGATCGCGGCAAATAAACCCAAAAAAGAATAGTGCTTGAGCTACAACATAGCTGCATTAACGATCAACTTTCCCCACAGAGTAATTGCCTTGTTGTCTTGCGTCTACTACTAAGGCGGCCTAAGACGAGTGAACCTCATCGGCGTGAGGTTCCGAGATAGCCGACTCGGCTTGGGACTCCGAGGACTCTGATGCAGTCGTCGGTTCCTTATCCGGTTTCTCATTGAGCCGGTTTTGCAGTTTCTTGTCGAGAGCGCTCATGATGTAGTCGCTTGCCGCAGGCTGGTCAAGAAGCTCCATCTCGTTTGCCCACGGCCAGTACCGGGGCAGCAAAGCACCGATGACCATGAGCACGAAGAGCACACCCGGGAAGCCAATGGCCGCGATGGTCTGTGTAATTGCGACTTCGCCGGCGGTGCCAATCGCGCTGAGCACCAAGAAGGCGAACAGGTGGAGCCGTGGGATCCGGTTCAGAGGCTCGTCCGGGTCGCGGCGCCTTGGATCCGTCACGAGCAGCATGAGCCTACGGATGAGCTCGTTGCCCAGTAGTCCTGGGACTCCCATCATGAAGAACAGACCTGCAAGCACGCCCTGGGGCACGAGTTGCAGGACGTGCAGAAGCGGACCGGTCATGAGGCCAATCGTCGCGAGGCCCTGCAACGAGTTCGTAAACCGCTGATCTACAATCGTCTCGAGCTGTGAACCGGTGGCCAATTTGCCAGTGCCCAAACTCTCGACATGCAAGGGCGCCTGCGGGATGAGCCCATTGGGAGCCGGCACGCCAAGGAACCCCGCCACGAGAGTCGTGAAACCAAGCAACAGGAAGTCCCAGTGAAAGCTCGAGGGCTTGTCGAAATGGTAACGCGGGCCCTGCGCCATGATGGACGAGATGTTGTGGTCGAAGTAGAACAGCAGCGTGAGCAGGATTGCGAACGGAATGGCGAGGAAGACGTAGCCAACTGGTATGTTCCAGAAGTGGATGAACCATCCATGTTCGCGACCGTAATTGAGCGCACTTGCCGAGGGCTGGAAAGCCTTCGATTCTGATAACCTTTGCATCTGTCCGTCGAGGTTCGCGATACGTCCTGGGAAGAACGTGAACCCGGTGAAGAACACAACCAGCAAGGGCAAGCTGTAGTCTGCGACGAATTTGCGCAGCTGGGGGTTACCCCAGAACGAGGTCGGGCTTCCGAGTATCACAACCAGCGACACGCCGAAAATAAGGATGCAGAGCGCGACGACGATCTGGAAGTACGAGGCAGCAAGGGCGTAACGCGAGCCCTCGTCGATGCCCTGGTGGGGCTCGAATTGCCTGATCAGGATCTGGATGCCCTTCTCGATATAAATGATGTTGATGAAGCACCCGAAAATGTCAGCGCTGAACTGCGTGATATAACGCATGTACCTAACGCCATTGAACACGGCTATGAGGAAGTGCATGATGAACGACCAAATGTTGATCCAGCACATGAACGCAAAGAAATTGACGTTCTTCGGCACAATTATTTGAAACACCGTGTACGTGAAAATCGTGATGGGGCCCGTCACGCCCACAATACACAGCGGCTGGCCGCCAAATAGCCCAAACACGATCCCGCCCATCGCAGAGCCGATCAGAACCTCGTTGACGCCATAAGAGCCATCAGTGCGGTCAAACATGTCCTGCGCAAACGCAATTGCGGGCAGAATGTTAGCAAAAAAGATGTAGACTACAGACGGAACGACGCGGTAGTTGAACGCATCCGTCCAGTCCGACCAATAATAGGGCGCGCGTCTGCGGAGGTCCTCGCGAATGTCCTTGCCTACCAACTCAATCGAAGGTCGCAGAGGCTTCATTCTCAATGTAGAACAGCAACACTTAACTGGGCAAAAACTCTCTCAGATATTTGGTACTTAGCTTCTGGTCGGTGGCCCGCGGCGGGGCGCTTAAGCGAACGACACGTGATACTAACACTCGGAGCCGTGGAAATTAGCGCAATACCCCAGATTTCAGTAATATTAACCGAGAAAATATTTGAAAAAACTACAATAAAATTGTGTATCTCCATAGCAGACTTCAGAATACTAGCAGCCACGCCCAGTGGGGGTGGTGAATCGAGCCGTTGAGCACAACATGTACTGTGCCTTGGCCCTAGGCTTATTGAAATGGCTAAGTGGATCGAGTCCCAATAAGGACCGATCAAGTACCCCAGCGAGGTGAGGTAGAACATGCTCTAATCGAGCTCACAATATGCCTGCCGGCTGCAGGGCAGACTAGAGAATGGGATCTTGGTGGGTCCAATTTTTTATTCGATGGAAATTTCTTAATGGCTCAATTACTCGAACCACTCAAGCTCTCACTGAACCATCCAACCCTACGACCCCATTCGCGCGACTCACCTTTGTTTACGGATCGAAGCCATGCCGAGGGACCCCGACGCAGCTCCGCTAACCGTTCGGTCGCTGGCGATCAATACGGGAATCTGCACCTCGGTGATTGGTGGGTTCTTTGTGTACCGATGGTACCTGCGACGGATCCCTAATGCTGGCGCCCTGCCCGAGAGCTGGCTGAAGAAGCGCACGATGCTCGGCCATGTTGTGAGCGTTGGCGACGCAGACAATTTCAGGTTCTTCCACACGCCCGGTGGGTTGCTGGCTGGCTGGGGCTGGCTGCGACGTGTGCCACATGTGAACGAGCGCGGCTTGGGCCATCAAACGATCTCGATCCGGCTGAACGGCGTTGATGCGCCCGAGGGTGCCCACTTCGGGAAACCCGCGCAGAAATACAGCCATGACAGCTTGTTGTGGCTGCGTAACTACATATTGGGGCGCCGTGTCCGAATCGTGCCGCTGTCGAAGGACCAGTACCAGCGGATCGTGGCCGAGGCGCGAGTCTGGAAGTGGACCGGGCGCAAGAACGTGAGTAGAGAAATGCTGCGCGCTGGCTGGGCCACCGTGTATGAGGGGAAGACTGGGGCCGAGTTCAATGGGCTTGAGCGGGCGTTCCGCGCGTTGGAGAAAGTAGCGAAGCGCCGGCGAAAGGGGATCTACCAGCAGGGATCAAATATAGAGACGCCTGCTGAGTACAAACGCAAGCACGCGTGAGCTCGAACCGTACGCGTGAGCTCAAGTCGCGCAATTGAATCTGGTATATCATAATGTACGCGCAATGTGCTTGCGTGTGCATGGCAGCCAATAGAGCACTCCATCATAGAATTCGGCGCGCATGGCATGCCTGGGCTTGTGTCCGTGGCCAATGCAGGCACGGAGGCACAAACTAGCACACTTGCAATCCAAAGGAAAGCAACGTAATAATAAGAACAATATAGCAAACACTTTCACACGCACCTGTGCGCCTTCAGATGATGCCAGAAGAGCATTTCACTCGAGCATAATTAGTACTTCGGCTATATACACCTGTGCGCTCGCATTAAGGATTGTCGAGGTAGGCGAGCACAGCGTTGCCCCAGCGGGGACGGCCCTTATAGTGTGCCATGTCCTCTGGCCACGCGCGAATCGCCTTCGCGAGCAGCTCTGCGGAGCCCTCGCGCTTAATGTCTGCTACTGGGTACATGTACGTGCGGACGCTGAGCACGACAAACTGCGACTTCTTCAGCCGGGACAGGACCTGGCGCTCAACGCGCACGAACACCTCGTTCTCGAAGTCGAGCTTGTTGACGTCGAGCTCCTCGACGTTCGTGTCCGACTTATGCAAGTGCTGGCCGCTCGGCCGGAACAGCTGGTCAATGCCCTTACCAATCTGGATGCCCCATGTGAGTCTCTGGGTATACTCATCGTGCTGGATCCGGTGGAAATGTCTGTTCATGCTCAGCTGCAGTCGCTGAACGTACTGTGGCACGGGCTCGTGGATATCGGTCAGCTTCAGATTCAGCTTCTTCGACGTACGGAACCCGTTTGCTCCAATGCCTGTCGCGGCACGTAGCACGTACTCGTTGCCTTGCAGCGGGTCGGCCTGCATCAAGAGGAAGTCCTCCTCAACATTGCGGCAGAGCACGCGGAGCAGATCGCGTGACCCAGGAAACTTTTTCTTGTCACGCTTAGATGCGTAGCGCGGTAGCTGCTCGTTATGCACAAGGTTCGTCACAATGTTACCCGTTGCGACAAAGTGCATTGGGTACTTCTTCAGCATGTACGAAACGACATAGTCGTACAGTTCCTCCACGGCCTTTTCTGTCTGTTGAGCGACCTTGCGGCTGACTTCAGGCTCTGCAGAAACGAGGCAGGTTTCCGAAGGTTCACTTTCTGAAATTTGCTTGCGGTAGGCCGTGACGGCGTCGTACATGTTTTCCATCTTCAGGTACTCGCTCTCCTTCGTGCGCGCGATACCCATGGTCACGAAATATACGGGCTTGAAGGGGCGGTACTGAGCCGGCTTCGCGGTCTTCCAGTCGAAAGAGACGTCGCCTTCAACAACGTCCACATCACGGTCGACCACACGCACGGCCTTCTTAACGCTGTCGTTCTTTAGAATCAGTGGTATGACATACCTGCTGACAAGAAAACTCAGCAGCCAGAGCACCACCGTTGTGGTGGTTACGTTTTCGAACATCTTTTGTGGAGTCGAAGGAAGGTGTTCGAGAAGAGTCTTATAGTGAAGTTTAAAAGTAGATAAGATCAGCTCGGGCTATCTCAGGGCCAGGGTCGCGATAACAGTTAACCACTCAGATAATCATCGCACGTGGATGGATGCAAATGCACGCAGGGCTGACTACGCCGGCGGCTAGCCGAGCGGCACATAGCTGCCTTACACGTCCAGTAAGTATCGTCGTGTTAGCGAGACACCCATATTTCGATCGTAGTTTTCGATATTAACGCACGAAGTTACCCAATTTTGGGCCATCTTTCCAATTTTCTGCCCTCTCAATCACACAGTTTGGGGATGGGAGACCTAACCCTCGACGCAGTCCACAAAGCGAGACGCGCGCGTACAATTCTCCGCAACTCCACAAACTATACACGGTAACCAATGGTCCGCAAAAACTACAGCTTCCGGTCGGCAATTGCGCTTGTACTCCACACGCTCGAGTATCTCATTGTTTACGCGCTTTTCCAGCTGCGCGACGTGTCGCACGTCGCCAACGGTTTCTTCCTGTGGGCGCTAAGCAATGTTCTCAGCGCCTTCCACCAATTAGGGAGCCTCACGTCCTCCGAATGGAATGAGCGCTGGGGTACTAAGGAAGAGCTGTTGCACCGCTTTATGATCAACGACACCCTCCCGAGTCTGCGCTACGAGGTGCATCTCACCGAATAATGTTGTTACGTATGAGTACTGCTAGGCGCGTAATGCGAGATTTATAGAAGCACCTGTTGATAAGTACAGCTACGCACCACGAAATTGTGCTAAAAACTGCTAATTATAGTTGAGTGTCAGGAGTTGAGCTTGGCTCACAAAGCTTGAGGCGCTGCGCCCTCACTCCATGCATCTGTCGAACGCAATCCTGCCAGAATATGTGACGTCTAGACTCTTTCTTATTGTGCGTCCTTTATATTGGTGGATCCTCTTGAGGCTCTCAGCGGGGGCTCAGTCACACTTGGTCAAGGCCTGGCCATGCAGAGACAAGGCTTAATATTATGGGTAATTTGAGACCTTGAATGCAATTCTGTGCATATTAGGGGCTTCTCTGTCGCACTAGCTCAACAATGCCGGAATTTGAGCTATTCCGAGGCTGTGAGGCTCGGCATTCCCCTCGCTTTTGGCTTTCTTGAACTTCAAGGGCGGATCATTTTGCGTCAACAGGGCCTTAGCTGCATAACACTATCGAAATCACTCCCAGCCCCAACTACTGAAGCATCGCAGCCAATATGGGCCTTCAGCATCGCGTTCGCATATCCGATCCGGTGTTATTGGTGTTATCCGCTGATATCACAGCAGCTTCGGATTCAGCCAACACGAGTGGTATACTGGCGCAAGCAGTAAAGCAAATTCGAAATGCTAGGCGTCTCGGGCTTCACATTAGTCCAAGTTGTGAGAGCTTCGCGCAAGCTCTGTATTTGACAGCTCAGTCGTTCACAACAAGAACACTACTGCTGGAGAGCTCCAAGGCATGACGAGACGCGGTAAAGTTAACGTAAACTCTGCTCATTACGATGGGTGTGCAAGTATCAAGTCAGAAGAACATGCCAGAGGCTTCGTAACACAATATTGGCTAAGCCTCCGTACCGAAAGTAGGAACTAAGGCTGAGCGTCGGAACCCGGTTTAAACGGTGCTCAGGCGCAGGCTGCGCGCTCGGCAAGCTGGCTGCAAACCGCGAGATCGTCATCACCGCGAGATCATCATCACCGCCCGCCATAACGACTCGACGAGTGAAAAGTTCCAAGGCGTGGAGAATGGGCATCGGCAAACAAAGCAAGCGCTAATCCTACTTTTTATAAATTATTTACGAGGTTGGTACTGCGATGCACTGAGCTTATTTCTTGTGGACGAGCTTCCTGAGGTAGAACTGGAGCTCATCGCCCTCAAGGATGTAGCCGTCGACGCGGCCGCTCTGGCCCGGGCGCGACGAAACGCAAGCGTAAAGACGGCCGGCGCCGAACTGCGGCTCGAGGCCGTTCGAGAGCTTGGCAGCGGAGGCGCGCGCAGCAGTGCGGGCGGTCTGGCGGATGGTCTCCGTCGACTGCTTGCCCTTGGTGCTGGCGGGAACACCGTAGTGCGACTCGAAGTACTGACGGAAGGGGGCAGCATCGATCTGGACAATGGCGCTCTTCGTCAAAGTGTTCGTACGGACAAGCTCGTTGTTCGACGGGTGGTAGACGACAGAAATCACACGAGTCTTGCGGGAGACACCCTCGGTGCCCCACGAGAAGTTGCCGGTGTCAAGACGAAGAGCACGGAACTTCTGGTTGCCGCCGCGGACACGGACGGGGTGGATGCGCTTCGCACCGATCTTGGTGTTGGACGGCTGGCGGCCCATCTCGAACTTCCGCTTCTTGCGGAACTGAGCGCGCATGGCGCCAGTGTGCGAACGCTTGTGGCGAGTGTCACGACTAATACCCATTGGTTCGGTTACGCTAAGAAGGAAAAAGCGAGACTAAACCGAGTTTTTTTGTCAGTAGGATCGAGCCGGGGCAGGGACGGGTAGGGGCTAGCGCCTGAGCGAGACCCAGGGCTTTGCGAGGGTGTAGAGCTGTCACGTGTACTATTATGCGACGAGCCCTCGCGACGCAGTGCTGCGCGGGGTCAATGTGCAATTAAGCCCTAAGCCCTCTTACTAAGGCGAGCGAGCTGATGAGATCGAGATTAGACAAAGGCCGCCCTCGCCCTGGAAAATACTCATCCGGTAAAGCGAGTTTAATTTGAAGCCGACGGAACTTCGCGCGTCGCTCAATGAGTAGCATATACGACTCAATTGAGATCGAGGACATGACCTGGGATGCCACGACCCAGGCATTCTACTATCCGTGTCCATGTGGTGACCAATTCCAGGTTTGCATCGAGGATCTCGCTGATGGCGAAAACATCGCAACGTGCCCGAGCTGCTCGTTGATGATCGAGGTAATATTCGAGCCCGAGGATCTTGCGCAGTTCAAGAACTGACCCACGTCTAGTTACATGGTTGGCTGTACATTCGAGTCAAAAGCTGGCCCCTATTTATTCTTATTTATTATGTACAATAACTGCATCGCGAAGCCGCAGGTGCCGCCGATGCTTCGAGGAGAAATTATACTAGATGGTTTCAAACGAGCAGTATCTCAGATAGTCCCGCAGGCATCACTAGACGCGAGAAATAAGAGGTCGTGGCTCGAATATTATGGGTGGTTCGTAGATTCGTAGGCGTTCGTATGCTTCGTGGATCTGTGGGATGCGTCCTTCGTGAATGTTCAAAGGTAGGCCGCTTGATGTGATGCAAGTGATGGCCGATGTTTATCGGCGAGTCTTTTTTGGGCGTTCGGAAGTCTGCTGCGAGCGCTTCGAGGGCGGCACAGACATGTTTGCGTCGGCGGTTGCGACCCTGCGCGCCGGATACACCACGGGCTGGTCCGCAAAACAGTTTATTTTGCTGAAATGAGGCTCGTTGCTCTCGCTAAAGTAAGGGTGTTCGAGAGCATCGGCAGCCGAGATGCGTTTATCCGGGTTATAGTCAAAGAACCGCTGCAGAAGGGACAAAGACTGCGGATTGTGTGGATCGAAGTGGCGGTGCCACTCATCGAGGCACCATTTGTACTGCCGGAGACTGCTGAGATTGCGGAACTCGGGGGTGGCCTGAATCGAGGGCCACTGCTGTGTCGTGGGCGTCCCCAGGATCTTCGTGACTTTGTCCACCTGGTCGCGCTGGAAGTTCGAGACACCTTTGTCGCCAACTGCCGTGGTTTCCTCGCCTTTGAACATCGGCCTAAGGCTGAGCATCTCGGCGAATATGCATCCCACGGCCCACGTATCTATAGCGGGCGTGTAGTGCCGGCTTCCGAGCAGCAGCTCGGGCGCCCGGTACCAGACGGTAACCACGACTTTATCGCCAGCATAGAGGCTCTGCAGGGGCTCATGGAAGATGCGCGCCAGCCCCAGGTCGCCGATCTTGACACGGCCCTGCGCGCTGATCATGATGTTCGCCGGCTTCAGATCGCGGTGCAGCACCCAGTTCTCGTGCAAGTACGCGAGCCCCTCGCACACCTGGTATAGCACCGACTTCACAAGGTTCAATGCCAGTCTCTTGTGCATGGTGCCGCCGGCAGGAACCGACGCGGACCGGCTGCCGGGCTGTGAGCCCTGTGTCCCGGCCTGCGTGCCTACCTGCGTTGCCGCCTGCGTCGCGGCATGCGTCGCGGCCTGTGCCGAGCTGTAGTGGTATTGAATGAGCTGGAGGAGATCGTGCTCGGCGTAGTGGAACACGAGGTATATGGCCTTGTCGTGCAGAATCGTCGTGACAAGGCCCACGACGTTCGGGTGGTCGAGCTCCCGGCACAACCCAAGCTCCCGGTACGCAGACTGCGAGAGCCCAGTATAGCTCGCCTTCTCGCCCTCTTTCTCAGTTTTGAACTTCTTAATGGCCACTAGCTGGGCCGTCGCAGGCGGGGTCGGCTTCGTGCGCGCCTTGTACACGCGGCCGTAGGTGCCGGCTGCTATATACCCAATTACCTCGAAGTCGTCAAGAGGATCGATCTGCGCAATGTGCCGGCTCTTGTACCGCGCCATCGGATCCGTTAGGTACTGCATGGCGACCGATAGTTGATAGATCTGATGAGCATATCGCTCAGGCCCTAGCCACAGCAGCGCCATAGCAGCCGCTACACAGAGCCACAGCGCCGTAACGCCCGGGCGGATCTGATGGAGGACAGTGCAGCAGCGAACCAGGCGCTTGAGCGCCTTGGAGATGGCAACGGACAGAAGCCCGTGGAGCTCGTGACGCTGCGGTCTGCAACGTTTGGTCTCTACAGAGGCCTGGCGCGCGACCTTGCCGAGCATTCGAGTGCCCAGCAGCGGCTCGCGTCGGCAAAGCTAAGGCTCCAGCGGCTGCGCACGCAAACCGCGCAGAGGCAGCGCGAGATCCATTTTTTGCGCATCAAGACCGGTCTTGATGCAAAGCAGGCTGAGGGCGATGCGAACGAGGATGGCCCGGACGAGGCACGCGCTGAAGACGGGCGTGACGAAGAGGAGCAGGAACCGTCCGTAACGGGCGCGGTGCTGAACGATTTCCATGTCGAGGCCGAAGGCGAGACCGCCGAGGCCCGGATCGAGGCTGAATTCGAGGCACGACGGCGCTTGGCCGTGCGCAACGCTCGCACGAACCATCGCGTGGCTACTCTAAAGGCGCGGGTCGCCGAAGTGGCAGAGTTCTATGCGCGTGGCCGCGAAACGCAGTGGATGCTCGAGATCATGGCCTGGACGCGCAAAATTAATGATGGCTACCGGGCAATGCGCCAGGCTGTTTCTGAGCCAGAAAGCTCGAAGGACGCCGAGCGCACGGAGCGTGCGGACCGCGGAAAACGCAGGGCCGAGCCGCGACGACGGGCGAAACGGCGCGATCCGAGGGACGAGCGCAGAGACCGCGACGACAGAGACAGGAGGGACGACCGCCGAGATGACCGCAAAGACGACCGCCGCGACGAGAGGAGAGACGATCGCAGGGACGAAAGAAGAGACGATCGTAGAGACGAAAGAAGAGACGACCGCAGAGACGAAAGAAGGGACGATCGCAGGGATGAGAGAAGGGACGATCGTAGAGACGACCGTCGTAGCGAGCGCAGAGACGATCGGAGGGCCTGGAAGCGGTCTCGTCATTAATATATGTACATGAACTAAGCTAATTGTCGCGCTTCGCGTGCTGATCAAGAGCGAGGGCCAGGCTCTGCTGAGATGCTGATAGTGTTTGCGTAAGACCCGCTCCGCCCAGAATGGTGAGCACGCCCGCGAGCTGTGCATGCAGTTCGGGCAGCGTCGGCAGCTTGCGCAGCTCGTCAAGTTCCTGGCGGAACACAGCACCGTCAAGACCCTGCACGAGCCCGCCGAGCAGTACAAGCCGGCTCTGGCTCTTGTCTATGACCTGCACAACGCGATCCACTGCGGCCGGATCCAACTCGGGCAGAGTAACGATTGCCGAGGGGCCCGTGAATAGCACGGCGAGCGGGTGTGGTTTGCTTTTCTTTCGGGGGACGGCGGCTGGGTCCGGCGAGTCCAGGCCGCGCAGGGCCACGCGCATGAGCGACGACCGCACAACAGTGAGCTGGCCGCCGGCCTTTGCGAGTTCCGATCGCAAAGCGCGGTCCTCGTTCATAAGCAGCGTCGAATTGTGTAAGGCGAGAACCACAGCGTTCGACCGCAGAAGGTGTGTGTACATGTCAACCAAAAACGTCTTGCGCGAGGCCAGCGGCTTGATGGTCTTGCGCAGGACCGTCTGCGGCACCGTATCGGCGGCATCAGAACTGTATAACCTTCTCAAGCCGAGTCGCAGGGCCGCTTGAACCGGCATTCGCACACCCAGCATTTGCGTCTAGTCCAATTAGTGAGCACAGGTCAAACTGAAATTTCAAGGCTGCTGACTGATCAGAACCACAAAACCGCTGCGAAACGCTGTGGAGAGCGGGCTCGACAATCAAATGAGCTGGTCGCACACGCTGCAGCTTCCGCGTTCCTCACTGTCGAACCGGTCCAGCGCTGCGCTCATTGCCAGCAACCTGCCGCGGATCACAACGGACCTGTATCGATGGCAGGCTGCGCAAACGCAGAGACCCACGAAGGTTCTGCATGACGGCCCGCCGTACGCCAATGGCGAGCTGCATATGGGCCACGCTCTGAACAAGGTGCTCAAGGACATCATCAACCGGTATTCCGTGAGCTCTGGGTTCCGGGTCGCTTACCGTCCCGGGTGGGACTGCCATGGCCTGCCGATCGAGCACACAGCCCTGAAAAAGGCGAAACACGGTGGCCGGGGACTGAGTTCCGTGCAGCGCCGTGCTCTGGCACGAGACCTTGCCGAGAAAATGGTATCGAAACAGAAGGATGGCTTTGTTGGGTTCGGCGTGATGGCCGATTGGGACACACCATCCGAACGGTACCTGACGCTTTCTAGCGACTATGTGATCCGTGAGCTGCGCGTCTTTGCGAGCCTCATGGCAAAGGGGCTCATATTTCGGCAGCGTAAACCCGTTTTCTGGTCAGTGGATAGCGCAACGGCTCTCGCAGAGTCCGAGCTCGTGTATGGCGAGCGCGAGTCCACGGCTATATACTTGGCGTACGCTCTCACTGAACCTTTTGCGGGGCTCGACGGTGTTTCACTGAGTGTCTGGACAACAACGCCCTGGACACTCCCTGCAAATCAGGCCATTGCTGTGAACAAGGATATAAGCTACTGCATTGTACAGGAAAACAACCGCAAGCTGGTTGTTGCCGAATCTCTTGTCGAGCAGCTTGCTGCTGCTGTTGGCTCAAACCTTGAGGTTGTTGCACGCGGAATTCAAGGGGCAGACCTTGTTGGATTGAAGTACAGATGCCCGCTTCGTGGTACCATCAACCCTGTGATTGCCGCTGACCATGTTATTGACTCCGCTGGTACGGGTTTAGTACACACTGCACCGGGTCACGGTAAAGAGGATTTCGTGGCTGGTCAGAAAAATGGACTTCCCGTGTTCTCGCCGGTCGACGGGCATGGGCGGTATACTTCTGAGGTTGAGCTGCCTGACCTCGTGGGTCTTAACGCGCGTAAAGAGGGGTCTCTAGCCATTCTGGACAAGCTGCGAGCAAACGAAGCTTTGCTGTCCATGCAAAAAATCATTCATTCTGTTCCTTTGGATTGGCGCACAAAGACACCAGTCATGGTCCGTGCTACTCCTCAGTTCTTCATAGATCTTGGCCCAGAGGTCCGCGGTCTCGCACTCAAGGCATTGGACAAGGTGAGCTTCCGGCCCGAGTCGGGGAAACACCGGCTTCAGGCGTTCACTGAGAGCCGAACAGACTGGTGCATCAGTAGGCAGCGTGCCTGGGGTGTGCCGATCCCGGTTCTTTATGAGAAAAGCTCGGAGAACGCACTGATATCTGCAGATGCCATCGACCATATCATTGGCCGCATTGAGCAGCTTGGTGACAAGGGGCTGAATCTCTGGTTCGAGGAGGAGGCAGATGTTGAAAAGTGGCTCCCAGAATCCATGCAAGGGCAGGGCCTTGGTACGAAGTACCATAAGGGACGTGACACCCTGGATGTGTGGCTGGATAGTGGGTCCTCCTGGACCATGCTTGACGAAGTCCCGGTCGACATCTATCTCGAAGGGTCTGACCAACACAGGGGCTGGTTCCAATCGAGTTTGCTCACGCACGTCGCCGTAACGGGGAAGGCAGAAGCTCCCTTCAAGCGGCTTATCACGCACGGCTTCGTACTTGATGAGAACCGGCAGAAAATGTCTAAGTCGCTCGGTAACACCGTGGATCCTGGACAGCTCATCAAGTCTTTGGGAATCGACGGATTGCGACTTCTTATTGCGCAAAGTGATTATACCTCTGATATCTCGCTTTCGGGTACCACGTCGACGCAGGTGGCGGCCATGGTCAAAAAGTTCCGCCTCACATTCAAGTACTTGTTGGGCAACCTGGCCGGCTACGAGGGCAACGGAAACTATGACCCCGCTTCGCTGTCGACTCTCGACACTCATGCTTTGCACAAACTTAACGAGCTTGTGGATGGTGTGCGCGGTGCGTTTAGCGAGCAGAACTTCCAACACGTCGTCAAGCTCGTGCAGGTTCACATGAACCATGATCTCTCATCTGTTTATTTCGATGCCGTCAAAGATACCTTGTACACAGACGCGGTCGCTTCTCCTCAGCGTCTTAACGTGCAGCACGTTCTGTGGCATGTGCTCGATACTTATGTTCGACTGATGGCGCCCGTCATTCCGCTTCTGACTCAAGAAGTGTGGGACCTTTGCCCAGAGTCCATCACGACCTCGCGTCATGACGGCAAAACACGCCTATCGTCGCCGCTCATGGCTGGCTTCCCCGAGTCCAGTGCTGTGAAGGGAGGCGCACAGGCTTCGAAAACAATTGCGAATGCGCTCAATGTTCGCGAGGTTGTTAATGATGCAATGGAACAGGCCAGAGCGGATAAAAGCGTCGGATCGTCGCTCGCCTGTGACGTCTACATCCAGGCGACTAACGGGGATGCCTCTGCGTGGCTAGAAGCCCTGAACTCGTCGCTTCTGGAAACGCTATGCATTGCTTCGAATGTGCAAATTGGTGTCGACGCCCCCTCAAATAGCCAGTGGTCCTACACAAGCGAACGTCATGGCATTAGGGCCACGATCGTGCCGCCCTCGAGCCACAAGTGCCCTCGATGCTGGAAGTTCACTGCTCCTAAGGAGGATGAGCTCTGCCATCGTTGCGATGCTGCTGTACATAACTAAAATTCTATTTGCATTTCTCAATAAATAATGCACTTGTCATTGCACCGTTTGCCGTCATAGCGGCATCCTTAATAGCTGGGCAGCAGGGTTTCCTCCCGATATTTTTCACGCTGCGTATGTCCTCGAAGTCCGCGCTCGACGTGGTTTCCAAGCTCGCGAAGCATAAATCTAGCGGCTCGAAATCTATTTCTGCGCCTTCTGTCGTGCACTCTGCGAAAAGTGCGACAGCAGCGATTCGCAATGGCTGGAAGATCGCGGACATCAATTCAGACAAGCTTCGCTACGATCCCCTGGAGGTGCCGGGCCAGCCCCCGGTTCCACACCTTGCGAACAAGCTGGATCGCGTCTTGTTCAATCCTGGAGTCAACTTTTTGAAGGATCCGCGTACTAATGTGTATAATTTTGACTCCAGGCTCGAGCAGATCATGTCAATCACAGACTTCGACTTCAGTCTCATAGCCCCTTACATTCCTGCAGGCAGAGACTCCAGGCTATCGAAGCTTGCTAGTGAGAATGGCAGAAAATTCACAGGTAGCACGAGCAGCCTCACACCTGTTTTGACCCAGCTGCACCATGCGCTCTCTCATAACCGACCTCCTCAAATTCTGAATCTCCCGAAATATTTCCCTGGTAATTTGGCCACATTCAGCGCAGTTCAACGCGCACCAACAAATATGTGGCTCGTTAACCACCCTGAAACCGAGACTTATGCGGTAACAGTGGCCGGCGACTCGCAGGAGCTGATCCTCACACTTCTTGGCCAAGCAATGGAAACGATGCTGACCACAGAATGCGGCGAGTTTGAGAAATGGTCAAAGCATCATCCCGAGAACCACAGGCTCGCTGCTGGCAGCGATGCAGCCTCGACATACAACTACACTACCTCGGGCAAGTTCCTTATGCGATCCCAGCTCGACTGTCACGACCCACGGCTGCCTGGAACAGGTATGTTCGACCTCAAGACACGGGCATGCTGTGCTATTCGGCACGACATCGACTACGCGCAGATCCATGATGGCTCGGACTACCAGATCTTGAAGAACAATGGGCAGTTCGAGAGCTTTTCGCGCGAGTTCTTCGAGCTTGTAAGATCCGCTATGTTTAAGTACTCGCTTCAGGCACGCATTGGTCGCATGGACGGCATTTTTATTGCATACCACAGCGTGCGCAGGCTCTTTGGGTTCGAGTACATGCCATTGGAGGAGATCGACAAGATATACCACACTGCGCAGCTTGTTCCTCGCGACTCCGCCATGAAGCTCCCGAAACCACGCATGGAGTCGGTAGACCTGGATTCACGGTTCGCCAACGTGGCTTCTGTCATTGCTGAGAACGAATTCAAGCTAAGCATAGAGCTGCTGGGCGAGCTGTTCGAGGCTTTGCACAAGAACATCGCTGACAGCTCGACGAAAGACCTCAACATCGTTGTGCACTGCAATGGGCCGGGGCAGCTGCTCGTTTTTGCTCGGCCCGGGATCTACGGAAGCCCGGACGAGCCAAAGCTCATGGGCCGCGAGCCAGTTCAAACGGTCCCGCACGACTTGCATGGGTTCCAAGTCACATTCACGCAGAGCATCAATGGCAAGCCTGTGCCGAAAACGAGATACCCTTCGCTCCACTCTGATGCCGACCAGTGGCGCGTTACCGCAAGCATGGAACGCCTGAGCTCTGCTGATCTTGAGGCCAGATTCAAGGAAACGCAGTCGCAGTATGTTTTCCAGGAGCTCACCTCGGAACCCCGAACCGATGAACTCCCTGATGCAGAAGAGCTGAAGTCTATGCTCTCGAAACTGCCTGAGGCCACGGAGCTGCAGACTGTTCTGCGCAAGTACGGGGAGATCGGCTCGATGTATGCCGAGTGGGACAGCAAAAGACCCAAAATAGAACTCGAGTCATCGAGCAAATCATAGACGTTAGCTAATTATTTATTGTACATATTCGCTGCTAAGCTAGCATGCGATACCGTAAGCGTTTGAATATGAGAGCTTTTTTAATCAGGCTTTCGAGGCTTCGCGAACCTGCGCGACAAGCTCGGGATTCGCCGTCTTTATTTGGCGCAGCATATCGCCAAAACAGCTCGGGAACTCGAATTGCCTGATAAGCTTTGGCACTGCCTTCCCTCGAAGCTTCAAAATTCCAGGCGAGTCTGTGCAGAAATGCCGCGAGTGGTAGATCGTAGCGGCCAAATGCAAAATGAGCGCATAGTTCTTGGCAGAGTTGCTCGTGGCCGCGAGTCGGCTCTCAGCACGCTCCCTCAAATCTCTAGTAGTTTGTTCAACAGTAGTTTGAGAAACCTGGAATTGGTGCACTGCAACCTCGAGGTTCGCGGGAACTGTGAACTGGTGCTCGCTCACGTACTGCTGCCATTCATCCCAGGCCGCAGCGTACAGTTCAGAGCTTTGCGGGAGTGTCGCCACGGCATTCAAGTAGCTCCGAATCTTGCTCTCCAGATCCTCTAGCTTCTTTTCTAACCGCGGTTTGAGCTCCTTCGTCGACAAGTCGAGGTAATGTCGGCGCACCTGAGGGAGCAGGCTCTCTGCTAACTTCAGCTCGCTGGGAACGCTCTCGTACTCTTCAACAAGCGAAGCAACCTCGGCGAGCGAAGGCAATTTCAAGCGATTCACGTAGTCCGAGATCACTGAGGACCCGTTCACGTCGCTGAGGCTGAGCTCGCGCGCCTGCTTCACTGCATCCTCGCTGAGCTGCGTGTTGAGCTTCGTAAGTAGATCACGCTCGAGCTGTGGCTTCAGAAGATAAGACGGGTATTTTGTCGATCGGAACTTCAGCAGGTTCTTCTCGTTCTCTTCCTCCACGATATACTTCGACAAGTGGGGTCCAAGAGGGAGGTCTCGGAGGTCGAAATATAGGCGTTCGTTAAGCTCGTCGGTAACGAGTCGGCGCTGGCCAGCAACGAACTCGCGGCTAACGACCCAGGCTCCCGATCCGAGCACTATGCTGTTCGTACGCTTCGCGAACTTCGAGGCGTCCTCGACGCCATTGATAGAAGATGACGCAACGTATCCAGTAGTCTTCAGCAGATGTTCGGCATGGCCCACTTTTTCAGCAACGTATTTCGGGGGCAGGAAGTCTTTCTGGTGCTCAGAGAATCCCAAGCGGGCCTTGACTAGGGGAAGCAGCACCGCATCAGACTCGATTGCTGAGAATTTGAGGGGCTTTTCTGCAGAATCAAGCTCAAGCTTTGCGTGCTCAACGTGGCGTGAGAGCAACTCCGCGGGCACAACATAATCCCTTTGAACGATAAGCTGCGGGGCTTGGCGCTTCACTGCGTACGTGGCTGCCCTTACAGTTATTTTATATTCGTCGCAGATCTCGCTGATCCTTGTGACGGTCTGCTTGGCGAGCACGCTCGAGCCGATAGAATCGATCCGTTTCGTGGGCAAGACGTGTATGCCATCGAAGAAACTCCCCGAGGAGTTCACAGCCTGTTCAATGACAGCATCCACGCTTGGTCGCCCGAGTCTCAGCTCCTCAGCAAGGTGCCTTGTATCCAGTGTTTCAGACGCCGAGGAGAGAAGCCGCTCCACTTCGCGAAGCACTTGGGATTGCGTAACCAAACTTGGCAGGTCCTCATCCGTTACATATACGGGCTCTCCGACAGACTCGCGGATCGCTGGAAGCGCCCTCACGACCAGCGCCCGCACATCCTCAGGAGCAAACTCTGGCGACTTCTTCTTCCAAAACATGCTGACAAACAGTGCTGTAGAGGTTCATATATGAAAGGCTGGTGATCTTTCAAAAGTGCAACTGTGGACTTGGCTTCCAAATTGGAAACTGATCTGAAAAGCTGTGGAAGCTCGAGTTGAGCATTAGGTTGCGTGCGGTCTTATTTATTTACAGTAGGTAAAGGCGGTCCTCTATCTCTTTGGCTAGGTAATCGAGCCCCTCTTGCACGCCTTCTCCAGTGACTGCAGAGCACGGGAGAAGCCGGCAGTTATGATGCTTTTGTAGTTCGGTGATTTCAAGCGCGGCCGCGAACTGCTCAACAGTCGCCTCGGGGTCCGCGACTGCGTCTATCTTGTTGATCCATATAAGCAAGCCTGCGCCTACAAGTCGATCTTCCTCGGTCTGCAGCGCATTGTGGAGCTCGGATTTGCAAGACTCCAGTCGTTCCGGGGCTGCGGCATCCACGACCCACACCAAAAAGTCTGTCTTCTCGAAGTAATTGTGCCAGAACGGTCGCAGGCTCTGCTGGCCGCCCACGTCCCAGATGTTGAGAAACAGCCCGCCGTGCTCCAGTGTTTTGATCTGGAAGCCGAGCGTAGGCTGCACGTCGTCGAGCGGTTGGTCCAGGGCACGAGCAACAAGCGTGGACTTACCGGCATTGTCGAGTCCGAGTATGAGCACCCGCGCCTGCTTCTCCTTGCGCTGCAGCTTTCTCAGCACAGTGAGCAGCACCATGCCCGCTCGTGCTCAGCTCGTCGCTCAAACCGTCCGCTTCAAAGACCAGCTTCAAAGGCTTACCACGGCTATACGGGTTCCGCACCGATCCAGAATTATTCACGGGTTAGGTTTATGACGGTTCTCGCGGCGTGGGTGTGGGCGAGGGCGGGGTTCAACCCTTAATTGGCATCCTTCCTAAATTCGAGGTTTTCGGACTAAACAAGCACCAATACAATGGAGGCGACCCCGACGGCGGATGCTCTGTTCAACGACCGTGTTCGGCGGTTCACGGAGTTCCTTGATCCCAGTGACCCGGATGCTGCCTCGGCCTCTTACCGTGACGAAATCCGTCGAATGCTGTTGACGGAACGGTCGAGGCTCGTTGTGTCCCTTGACGATATGCGCGAGTTCGATAGGCATCTTTGGAGCGGCCTCCTGCTTCAACCGGCCGAGTTTCTGCCCCCTCTCTCTCAGGCGCTCAAGGATACTGCGCTCACGCTGCGCGATGCGTCCGTGACATACATCGACGACTCGACGCCGTTTTACGTCGGTTTCAGCGGCACCTTCGGCTCGCATTTGCTGAGCCCGCGTACCATTGACTCTGGGTTTTTGGGAAAGCTCGTTTGCGTCGAAGGTATCGTGACGCGGTGCACGATCGTGCGCCCGAAGGTCGCTCGTACAATCCACTACGGCAGTGTAACAAACGAGTTTTTCGCACGCGATTACCGAGATCAAACTACCTCATTCGACCCGATGCCGACGACGACAACTTATCCGGCCGATGATGGCAAGGGCAACCCTCTCGTTGTGGAATACGGCATGTCCACGTACCGCGACCATCAAACGGTGTCTATCCAGGAGATGCCAGAGCGTGCTCCGGCAGGACAGCTTCCGCGTGGAATGGACGTTATCATGGATGACGATCTTGTAGACCTGGTTAAACCCGGTGACCGTGTCCAGCTTGTGGGCGTCTACCGCAGCGTCGGTGGCACTGGTGGCACGAGCGACCGCGGATCTACCTTCAGAGCACTGCTGCTCGGCAACAATGCAGTGATGCTCAGTAGCAAGGGCACGTCCTCGGCTGCGTCCCTCGCTTCCATCACAGATCAGGACGTGCGCGCCTTCAACCAGCTGTCGAAACGATCTGACATATTTGAGCTGCTCGCGCAGTCGCTCGCGCCATCGATCTACGGCTTCGACTATATCAAGCGCGCGGTGCTGCTCCAGCTGCTTGGTGGCACTGAAAAGAACCTTGCGAATGGCACGCACATCCGTGGTGATATCAACGTGCTCCTCATAGGCGATCCCTCGACGGCGAAATCTCAAATGCTGCGATTTGTTTTGAACACG
This sequence comes from Starmerella powellii, assembly GCA_030568915.1. Classification (NCBI taxonomy): domain Eukaryota; kingdom Fungi; phylum Ascomycota; class Dipodascomycetes; order Dipodascales; family Trichomonascaceae; genus Starmerella; species Starmerella powellii. The sequence goes on along the minus strand of JAJMJE010000001.1, from coordinate 1,721,279 downwards.
GCGAACTTGGCCATAGCAACTACTGGACGCGGATCCACTGGTGTCGGTCTTACTGCTGCCGTGACTACAGATAAAGACACCGGTGAGCGGCGGCTCGAGGCCGGTGCAATGGTTATGGCCGACCGTGGCATTGTTTGTGTTGACGAGTTCGACAAAATGAACGATGCAGACCGTGTTGCGATCCACGAAGTCATGGAGCAGCAAACAGTCACGATTTCAAAGGCCGGTATCCACACGACCCTCAACGCGCGCTGTTCGGTGCTGGCCGCCGCGAACCCGGCGTATGGCCAGTATGACCCCCATAAGGAGCCGCACCGCAACATCGCCTTGCCGGATTCGCTGCTCTCGCGTTTCGACTTGCTATTTGTGGTCACTGATGACGTCGAGGACGCACGGGACAGGCAGATCTCGGAGCATGTACTGCACATGCACCAGTACCTGCCGCCGGGCTCTGCAGAGGGTGCACCTCAGCGCGAGCAGCAGCACTCGGCGCTCAGTGTGAGCCAGCCCACGGCCGCTGACGAGGCCAATGCTGCGCCAGCCCAGGTGTTCGCAAACACAACCGAGACTTTGCTAACGGTGCCATTTGTGAAACGATACATCAACTACGCGAAGGAGCGGGTGCATCCTGTGCTGGACGACTCGGCCGTGGACTACATCACGAATGTCTATGCCGAGCTGCGCAACGACCCGCTTGCCCAGGGACAGCGCCGCACCGCACCGGTTACGGCGCGTACGCTCGAAACTCTGATCCGACTTTCGACGGCCCACGCGAAGGCGCGGCTCAGCATTGTTGTTGAGCAAAAGGACGCCATGGCTGCTGAGTCGATCTTGCGCTACGCAATGTTCAAAGAAGTGCTTCGCCCCGGTGCGCAGGCCAAGAGGCGGCGCGTGGCCGAGCACATGGCTATGCTGGATGAGGAAAGCAGCGATGATGACGAGGAGCTCATGACGGCGAACCAACCATCGGATGAAGAGGATGAGGACGATGCAGAGGACGAGGAGGCCGACGATCCCGAGGTGGACTTGGCAGCCGAGCCACCAGTGGGCACTCGACGCCAACAGGAGCTGCGCACAAGGCCACGGCGCGCCTTGCACACGCCGCCGAACCAGCAGGACGAGGATCTTGGCGGAATCTCGCGCTCTCGACTCACAGTGTTCGAGGAGGTTGCTGGCGGCCTACTCGCGGACCGAAGCCTGTTCCAGGACGAGGCAGTTCTGGCGTCAACACTCGTCGAGCGCGTGAATTCGCGCATGCCGGCGGAAGACAAGTTCACTGAGGCCGAGCAGGCGGCGGCCCTCCGAAACATGCACGAGTCCAACAAACTGTTCTACGATGACAACGACGGTAAGGTCTATACTATTTGACCAGTATTTAATGTATTTAACTTAATATTAATGGAAACACGAGCCATTCTGCATCCAATATTGAATCGAGATCGATCGCGCCGAGCATAACGTGTCTCCGACCACGCCTATCAGTCGGGGGCTAGGGCACGAGAGTCACCACCTAAGCATAATACTGTCGAAGAAAGAGGCCACAATCTAAATCTTTCATCTTCAGCAATGTTGGTGGACGCCCCATACATCGGTGAGGCTACTTTGCGGGACCCCTTGCCGTTTTTCCTGAGGCCTTACGGCGCTGGGTTCACCTTGCTGTATGGATTCCTCCTGCGAAAGTACAACTTTGAGTACGACACGTTCTTCGGTTCGAGCGAGTGGACGCTGTTGTACTTTGGTGGCGTCGCGAGTTTGCAGCTCCTGCTTTGGCTGCTGCCGTTCTGGAATGTGAATATTCGCGAACTTTTCGAGACGAAGGCGCCGTCCTCTCCGAAAACGGCGGCGCTTATCAAGATCGTTCCTAAGGCCGGAAATGGCACCGCTGAGTTTGTTAATGTGCAGCGCACGCCTGACGGCAACCGTGGATTCATTTTCCAGCAGCGCAGGTTCCTTTGGGACGAGAAGGAGAACACCTTCCGCCCGCCACGGTTCTGGATAGACCGCGCCGGTACGACGATTGGCGATATTCTAGCGTTCAAGGGCACTAATGGCGGCACCGCCGAAGAAGAGAATGAGTTCGGCCCGAATATCTTTGACATCCCCATCCCGACGTTTATTGAGTTGTGGAAGGAGCACGCCGTGGCCCCTTTCTTCGTGTTCCAGATCTTCAGTTGCTGCCTCTATTTCCTTGATGAGATGTGGAAGAGCTCTATGATGATGCTTTTCATGCTGATCACTTTCGAGAGTACCGTGGTGTGGCAGCGACAGCGCACTATGACCGAGTTCCGCTCAATGAGCATCAAGCCCTACGCGATCAACGTCTTCCGTAACGGAAAGTGGAAAGAGGTGCAGACTCCAGAGCTGCTTCCAGGTGACCTTGTCAGTGTGGCAAGAAGCCAGGACGACTCTGGACTGTCTTGCGATCTTATTCTGATCAGCGGCACTTGTGTCGTCAACGAGGCCATGCTGAGCGGAGAGTCGACGCCCTTGCTCAAGGAGAGTATTAGTGACCGTGACCATAAGGCTGTCCTTGATATTGAGGGCGTTGACCGCATCTCGCTTCTTGCTGGTGGCACTAAGGCCATTCAGGTCAGCCAAGGTGAGTCCAAATTCACCGGTAAGACTCCCGATGGAGGCGCGCTTGCCGTCGTTGCGCGCACTGGATTTGAAACGACACAGGGACAGCTTGTGCGCACGATGATCTTCAGTGCCGAACGCGTCGGTAGTGGATCCAAGGAGGCCTACTTCTTCATTCTGTTCTTGCTCATGTTTGCTATCGCGGCAAGCTACTACGTTTGGGTGAAGGGTCATGAAATCGGCCGTAAGCAGTCGAAGCTGCTATTGGACTGCGTTATCATTATCACCTCCGTTGTGCCCCCGGAGCTTCCAATGGAGCTCACTCTCGCTGTAAACAACAGTTTGAGCGCGTTGAGCAAGCACTTCATCTACTGCACAGAACCTTTCAGGTTGCCTTATGCCGGCCGCGTCGATGTTTGCTGCTTTGATAAGACAGGTACTTTGACCGAAGAGGATCTTGTTGTTGAAGGAAGCGACATCTGCGATGGCAACGGGCTGCAGAGTCTCACTGAGTTGAAGGGTGACGCTGTCGCCACTGTTGCGAGCGCGCACGCCCTCGTCTTGCTAGAGGATGGCGAGGTTGTCGGTGACCCGATGGAGCAAACGACTTTGAAGTCTTTGGGCTGGACTGTTGAGAAGAATGATGAAGTTGTGTCAAAGGATGGAAGCTCGAAGCTCAAGATCTTGAAGAGGTTCCCCTTCAGTTCTGCACTGAAGCGCTCGTCGAGCGTGGCTCGCCTTGACGGTACGACTTCGATCGTTTCTGCCAAGGGTGCCCCCGAGACCATTGAGAAGATGCTTGTTGAGGTTCCTGAGGGCTACAGAGACACGTATACACGATACACGAAGAACGGATCCCGAGTCCTTGCATTTGCCTACAAGACGATCAAGGCGAAGAAGGTCACTGACTACTTGCGTGAGCAGGCCGAGAGCGACCTCACGTTCGCTGGATTCATTGTGTACACGAGCCCGCTGAAGACGGACGCGATTGAGGCCATCAAGATGTTGAACGCATCCTCTCACCGTGCTGTCATGATCACTGGTGACAACCCATTGACAGCTGTCAAGGTTGCGCACGATGTAGGAATCGTGGAGCGCGAGACGCTGGTTTTGGACACGAATGCCGCTGGAGAACTAGAATGGACCGCCGTAGAGACTGATGAGAAGACCTCGTACACAAGCGCGAGTGTTGAGCTGTATGAGAAATATGATCTCTGTATCACCGGTGCTGCGCTTGCTAAGATTGAGCACGCAGCTCCATTGGTTCAGCTCATCAGGCACACGTGGGTCTATGCTCGTGTATCTCCGGCTCAGAAGGAGTTTATCCTCAAGACTTTGAAGGATGAAGGTTACATGACCTTGATGTGCGGTGACGGTACTAACGATGTTGGTGCGCTCAAACAGGCCCACATCGGCATTGCTCTGCTCAACGGAACGGCGGAAGGTATGAACAAGATGGCTACGCAGAACAGAGAAAAGCAGATGGTTCAGATTTACGAGAAGCAAAAGGCGATGATGGAGCGCTGGGCTCCTGGCAAAGCGCCACCGATCCCTGCAGCCATCGCTCACCTCTACCCTCCAGGACCCCTGAACCCGCACTACTTGAAGGCCGTCGAGGCTAAGGGTGGTAAGGTTGATGAGAAGACTCGGGAGGAAGTTTTGCAGTTGTCGAGAACCACTCAGGTTCAAAGCCAGGTCCAGGCTGCTGGTCTGGCTGACCGCATGACCGAGATGATGCAAGAGCAGGAATCCGATGATGCGCCCCAGTTGAAGCTTGGTGATGCCTCTTGTGCAGCTCCGCTCACGTCGAAGCTGCGCGATGTGGATGCTGTGGTGAAGATTATCCGTCAGGGTCGCTGCACGTTGGTGACCACGATCCAGATGTACAAGATCTTGGCCCTCAACTGTCTGGTTAGTGCCTACACGTTGTCGGTGCTGTTCCTTGCCGGTATCAAGATGGGCGATGGTCAGAGTCTTGCAAGTGGCTTGCTGCTGAGCATGTGCTCGATGTCTGTGTCGCGCGGCCGTGTTGCTGAGACTCTGTCGAAAGAGCGTCCGCAGCCTGGTATTTTCAACACGTACATCATGGGTTCGATTCTGGGCCAGTTTGCCGTGCATGTCACGACACTCATCATTGTGCGTGGTTGGGTTCACGAGTACGAGCCGCCTGTGATCATTGACTTGGACAAGAAATTCGAGCCTTCCTTGCTCAACACGGCAATGTATCTGCTGCAGGTGGTGCAGGAGATCTCTACGTTCGCTGTCAACTACCAGGGCAGGCCTTTCCGCGAGGCTATTTCTGAAAACAAGGGAATGTACTACGGAATCCTTGGGTGTCTTGGTTTGGCGTTCAGCGGTGCTACCGAGATCTTCCCGGAGCTTAATGAGAATCTCAGCCTGGTCCCCATGCCTAATACGTTCAAGATGAAGCTCACTACTATTATGCTGGCTGACCTCGGCATCTGCTTCGTCATTGAGCGTAGTCTGAAGTACTACTTCTCAGACTACAAGCCTAAGGACATCGCGCTGCACCTCGACGAGCGGGGCGAGAAGAAGGTTCAACACTAATCGGCTCTAAAATTATGTATGTACCGGCCCTACTAGTTGCTTGTTTACGATTTACTTTATGGATCCGACCTGCAGATGTGCGCTTAGATAGACATGCAGCGCACTCCAAGTTATGGTGCGTATTCGGGAATCGCATGTGTAATTACATGTCAATAGCAAGTTCGAATGTTACCTACGTGCACTACGATGCGAACTTTTTCTCGCACTTAATATTCTATGCTTCTGCCTCCTCGGGGTTTTAGACATATGATGAATTTTCCACGCTTAGGGGTGGTTCATTTCTCTTACTGAGCTTACTACACCATGGGGAAGTGGAGGAAGCCATCGAAGGTTACTATTATAGAGCCGACATGGAGGGGGATCTTTGTTACCTGTAACCGCGGCAGAGAGTCTCAGTGTGCCAGGGAGGCAAGAGAGCTTTTCGAGGGAGTTGCGGAGTCTCTGTATGGCGATCTGCAAGAAGACGGTGAAGAGAAATCAGGATCGATCGAGGACGAGATCCAGCGGGAGATCGATAGCCTGAAGTCGACAAAGCGCAAGCACGTCGTTGTGCATGACAAGCTTGGAGTAGAGTGCGTCGTGTTTGTTCAAACTAGGTATCCTGTCGATCCGACAAGGCTGGCCCTGGAAGTGTGTTCCCTGGTGTACAAACGCGAGCGCGCTGCGAAATACGTGCAGCGGTTGGCGCCAGTTCAAAAATTTGTGAAGTGTGATGCCGAGCTCGAGACTGTTGGCGACCTCGCGCCGGTTCTCGCCTCGAACATGGGTGAGAACACGAAATTCGCAATTCGCCCGACGCTCCGACTAAGTCCGGTGACGCGTGACAAAGTGATTCCTGCTGTGGCGCGTCTTGTGGGCTCTGGCCACTCCGTGGACCTCAAAAGCTTCGACGAGCTCATCCTTGTAGAGGGCTTCAAGGGGGTTCTTGGCATTTCTGTGGTTCCGGCGAACTCGGAACTCACGCAGAAGTACTGCCGGTTCAATCTCGTGCAGATGACATCAGAGCGTGCGGAGGCAGACGCGAAAGCGACTTAGTCTCGGATACTACAGGGTAACTTGCACGGTCTGCGACCAAAACGACCACCACCACCGCCAACACCACCACCGCCAGTATTAGGGACTGTGCGTCCGGCTCTGATGCTCTTGTACATATTTGACAGCTCTCGGCTCAATGAGCTTTTTCGAGAGACCTTCCGACCTCAGCCATAATCTCCTTAGGGAGGCCGAGCTCGTACCTCGTTGAGCATCAACATGGGATCGGCCGGCTGGGCGGATCAATGGCATCTAGGTTTTGTATTATAGCAATAAATATCAAAAGTAATATTTTGCGGGCTGCTCCCACGCAGTCCAGTCTGATTTGTGGTTCGGCAGAAGACCCATCTGGGAGACCTTCCAGACACCGGCGGCCACGGCAGCCAGGTTGCCCAGTATGTAAACCAGCTTCGTGAGCACGATTTCCGACTTGATGTTCTTGCCCTCTAGCAGCTCGAACTTCCGCTGCACCTCGAAGATCTGCGTGAGAGGGGTGATGAAGAACATGTAGAGCGTCATCGAGATCGTGACGACCTGGAGCCCGGTGCCGCTGAAGTACCCCATGATCAGGTTCATTGGAAGGCCCTTGGCCGGTGCGAGCGCCAGCTCCCAGGCTTTCTTGACCTTGAGCGTGTCTTCCTGGGCCCTCGCCTTCTTCACAGAGCTCGACGCGCCAGCGGCGCTCTTGCCCCCTTTCAGCAATTCCGGCTTCGCATACTTGCCTATCTGCGAGGCCTGGATCTTAGAAGAGGTTCCCGTAGCCTTTTCGGGCTCGGCAAGATCATAGTACCACTGCGGAAGCATCGTCAGAGATAAGCTACGGTTGAGTCGATCCGACCTTACCCTTTGCAGGCCTATCGGCCTCCGGCCGTGAGACACCAGATCAGATCGGGATTTCGTTAGATCCGCGACCTGGCTTTTGTTTGAGCTGCCCGCTGCTTCGTCCTGTGTGTGTTGCTCGAGCTGAGTCCTCGATGAGATACCTCGAGATACATCCTTTACGACACTAACTTAGCCTGCATAGCGCGGCAGTACGGGATCCGTGGAGGTGGGTCGGGCTACGACCAAGAATAGCTGCAACACAAAAGGCAATCGAATTGAGCCCATGGATGCTTTGCTTAACATGTTCACAATAAGAGTAAATAAGTAAACTAACGGTACTGAGCCAGCTCCTGGCACAGCGCCTACTGGAACCAGCAGGACCAAGGTCGACAAAGGGTTGGGTTCGACCACACACGAAATCCATGGATGGCGGTGCGAAAGCTGAAACGCAATGTGCTACCGTCTAAGGCGACGCAGAAGAATGTCCAGTCGACAGTATATATAGCGCCATCAACGCCGCTCCCCGCAGCGCTCAAGCGCGTCGACAGCCGGCTGGTCAAAGGAAAGGTCCGCGTTATAGGGATGGGCCGCGCGATCCAGACGGTTCTGCAGATCGCAGCCGCGCTGAAGTCGAGGAAGTACCTTGTTGACATCAGCACCGTCTCGCTCACGGCAGTGGACGAGATTTTCGACGAGGACAAGGCCGCATCCACGATGAAGGAGCGAGCCGCTGCTGCTGTCGAGCTCATTGTGCTCCAGCCCAAAGTAAATTAAGCCTGCGATCACAAGACACGACCACAGCTACCGGAGAAAGGCAAATTGCACAGCCCAGCAACCATGGCGGCAGAGCGGATCGTGCATTATAGTACATAGAGTAATTAGGTCGATGTGACTAGCATTTCCGCCAGCCGATTCTAAGTGGCCAGCTTCGAAACCGCACGTTCTTTTAGTTTGTCAAGCTCGGCCTGCCGTTTTGGGTCGCCGAGCGGGTTCGCGTCAACAAGCTCTATAACCTTCTTGTAATTACGAGCGTAGTACTCGCGCTCGACGGCATACTTGATCTGCTTCAGATCAAAGCTTTTGTCACCAACACTGCTGCCGAGAACACCCGACGGCGGGCCCTCCGCGGCATACTGCTGTTTTTGCTCCTCGTACTCTTCGCTAGACTGGCCCTTCCGCCGCGGCTTTGTTCCTTCTTCTTCCTCTCCACCCATCGTGAATTCCACAGTGACCGTGTCGATGCTGACCTCCTCTGTATCCCTCGAGGCGTCGCCGGTCTCGTGAATCAGGACGGCGAAGTCCGTCACGTCGCCGAGCGAGATCATCGGAGCATGCCAGGTCCCCGCTCCATATGTGACGGCCTGGTCGCCGCGCACGACAAACGCCTCGGTCTTCTCGACGAGCGGCAGCTTTTGCGGAGAGGACGGGTCCGATGGAGCAACAATGACCATGTAGCTGATGTCGCGTTTTGGTCTCCCCATAGGAAGGAACGTCTGTGTAGAAAAGGGGTGTCTTTCAAGGACCCTGCACGGGTAGCTGAGCCCATTGTCCTCAGCGCGGTGGTCTTCGATCAAATGCAGGGGCGGCGAGCACCGGAACAGGTTCAGATTCGCGCGCGCATCGTCATGTAAACACTCCACGGGCGACACCTGGAACAGCTTCGTTGCCGTGCCGTAGTTCGCGCTAGAAGACTTCACCGTGGCCAGCTGGTGGTCCGAGCTGATCACACCCCCGTATTTCTCGAAGTTTGCGGGCGTTACTGGCTCCGCCACCACTGTTTTCTTGGTCTCGAAGTGCGCGAGCTTACCGTCCATAGATAAGGTGATAAGCTCTGTCATCTGGCGACTCGGCCCGGCCCAAATACAGGAAAATGCGGCGCACACAACCAGCAAAATGCACACACCTGAAACATCACAAAAGGTGTTTTATAAGTAGTGCTGGGGCTGCCGAAGCACACTAAAGCAAAATACCAGCAGAAAAGAGCTCCAGGCGGCGGCAATTGGACGTGCATGTCATTGCCCGGCCTGGCCAATAGCGACGCTCGCAGATAAGCGCGGTAACTGCAAGCGAATAACACTCAAGAGCATAGTCTGGAATTAGCGCATTTGATATTCCGCATGAGTCCGGGAACCGCCGTTTGCCGCTACTCATTGTGTTCCCCACCTGCCCCGCATTAGCTCATGTGCCGTACCATGGCGCCTTCTGGGAGACTAGCCGAATACGACCGAGTATAAATAGGAGTCGGTACGGGCAGCAACAGTGCTCACCCCAACAACTGTAAGGAATAGGATGGTGTCTCGGCTCACTAGAGAAATTGCATTCTACAGAAAGTACCACAGAAACCCCGTCAATGTCGGGCTGCACATCGTAGGCATCCCCACGATCTTGGCGACCTCGCTGTACAACCTGACGCCGATCAGGCTCCCAGGCTCCGTGCATATCACACTCGGGCTGGTCATGGCGCTGTACTACTGGTTCTATTACACAAGGCTGGACCCGAAGTTTGGGTTTTTGGTGGGCGGCGTTGTGACCTTGGCGACGTACTGGTTTGCGCAGCTCAGTGCCACGAAGCCGCAATACGCACTGACCTGGGGTCTGTGGACGACCGGCTGGGTCGCGCAATTCATTGGCCACGGGGTCTTCGAGGGCCGCGCGCCGGCTCTGTTCGACAACCTGCACCAGGCGCTCGTTCTCGCTCCATACTTCGCGGTCCTCGAGGTCGCGGCATTCCTCGGTGTCGAGCACGCAAAGAACGAGATCGCCAAGGTCGATTTGGTGGGCGTTGAGAAGGCGAAATAGATCCTAAGCTATACTCGTACTTACTAGGCTAAGCATTGATCCGCACGATGATGCGCATCCACAACGGTTTCGCATCGACGTAGGTCAATTATTACGCAGTCTGCGTGAATGCGCAATGTAGCACACGACTGAGCCTGAGTGGCCTCCTAAATACACATGTAGACACGACGTGCCTCTGCCTCACGCTTTGCTTGCGCTTGTGGTGCGTTTGTCGAGGTTTGTGGCGCTTGCCGTGCTTGCGTAACCTAGCCCTCGATCTCGACAATTGCGACCCCATTTATTCGCGAACTTTTCGCTGCGAACAGTACAAACATGTGGGTGACCAGAGACTTGAAGCTTGCACCGCGATCCGAGGGCATCTACCTCATAGAGGGTGAGGTCCAGAGCGCATTGCCCGAAATCAAGAACGTAAAAGTAGGATTGCTCCATCTATTCGTGAAGCACACCTCGGCCGGCATTACCCTGAACGAAAATTGGGATGAGGATGTTCGAACGGATATGCACAACGTGCTTCGCAAGCTCGTGCCTGAGAAGGGCCCGTACTTGCACAATGCCGAGGGCCCCGACGACTTGCCCGCACACGTCAAGAGCACGCTCGTCGGGAACTCGGTGACCATTCCCATCAAGAACGGGAGTCTGAACGTTGGCACCTGGCAGGGCATCTACCTGTGCGAGTTCCGCCGCTACAAGCACTCGCGGACGATTGTTGCCACTCTACAGGGCGAATAGATAGTGCATAAAATGTATATAAGTGCAAGCGCTTCTGCTTGAACGGCGTGCAGCCTTTGATTCGTGCAGCCTTTGATTCGCAGTTAACGACCGACATCAATTGTTGATGGCAAAACTGAACCAAGCAGTTCAAGCATCTCGTTGCCCGGCACATCTGGCGTACATCTGGCTTGAACTCCTCAGAACCCGCTTGTGCCAAGAAACTTGACTCCAGTCATCCGCGAACATGCATATATGAAACAAGGTTTCCAGTGGACAATTGGTCACCGAGCCTCAATTTCGCGAGCACAATTTTGCTGCCCTGGATTTGTCTCACGCGGCCTCAGCCACGCACGGCTCCGCGCCATTTCATTCTGCACCCGTTCCCTATACTCACGATACGCAAGCCACCAGAAGAATGCATGGAAGCGAAGGAACCACGGCCCGTGCCGGTCCGCATGACGCAGGGTTTGCTAGACTCAATAAATCCGGGGCTCGCATCGAGCAAAAAAAAGGCGCACATGCCGATCTGAAAATTAAGAAAATCCATTGTGGCCCAATGCGACAACTTTATATAGAAGATTAAGAAGCGAGGCGGACCATGCTGAATTGAACAGCCTTGTCTCATATATTTATCAACTACACTCTAATAACTTGGCTAGGCTTTTTTTTCTTGCACGGGAACACAGCCCCCCGCAATGTTATCGTCAGACGGCCGACCGGGGTACAAACCGAACCCTAACGATAAGCCGCTGGTAAGGTGACCTGTCAGAAGACGCAATCGGCCTGTTTTTAAAAACGCCGAGCTAGAGGCCTTCATAACGCCGCCAGATCACATACACCAGAGATTGCAGAGATCGAGTGAATCATTATGCAGCTGCTCGATCTACCGAACGAGCTCCTGCTGAAAATTTTCGAATATGGCGGCACAGACGCCCTGGTTGGCGGTGTCTCCCAGTCCTGCTCGCGGCTGCGAGAAATCAGCAACGAACCCGAGCTGTGGACAGAGTGCTTGGCTCCGCAGTTCCGCATGCAGTACATGACCCCGTCGCAGATCGATAAGATCAGAGACTACAGAGAATGGTGCCTGCGGCAGCGTGCAGCCACGAAGCGGACCACGGAAGAGGTCGACGTCATTGTTAGCGAGATGCACGAGTGCAGCCCCGAAGATGTGGAGGCATATGCATGGCAGATTCTTAAACTGCGACTGCGGGCCACCGAGGGGCTCGAGGCGGTCAAGCGCGCGCCACGCACGCTCGCACACTATCACTGGGCCCATTGGCTCACGGAGATCATGCACCGGCTCGAGGGCGTGCACCTGCTCTTGGAATTGTCGACGCAGGACAATTGGGGCAACGATGCGGTTGAGAACCCGATCGACCAGATCGTGGCCCTCTACACCCTGCGCAATGGCCGCTTCCCCGTACAGCTCATCGACGCTGTGCACTACGCGCAGTGGAAACCGTCAAGCTTGAAATCTGCGAGTGACATGGGCCCGGTCTCGGCCGAGGCAGCGTACGAGGCAGCGGCAGAACTCGTGCAGCACGTTGTTCAGATCTTCTCCCACATAACCACGCGGAACGACTTCCTGGCGACGCTCGGCCGCGGGTCTCTATTTATTAACCTCGCAATGCAGGCCGCGCCAGAGCTCGGCTGGAGCGCGCGCCTGCTGAAACTGCCCCTGGGATCGCTCGTGTGCGTGCAGCCCGCTAACGGGCCGGCGTTCTTCGTTGACTTCCAGCGAGAGGGCAAGCTCCGATCCCTGGAGGAGGTCAAGGACCGCCTTAACCTCACGGGCGCCGCGGGACGCGTCCAGTACGGCATTTCCCTGAATGACACGCTCGCAACGTCGTACGTCTGGCACACGGTGCCGACAACTACAAGGCACTGTGTCCTGGACCTTATAGAGCACGCAGCGAACGACGTCAACGTGACGCACCTTGTGCAGGCTCCACGGCTCTATTCGCATCTTGTGCGCCGAATCATCAGCCGCAACGTAGCCGAAATCGAGAATGCCCCGATTTCGCGCGCCGTTTCGTCGGCGTCGCTCGCGAGCATGGTCGGAACCTCACCGGGCGGCTGGCTGCGCCGCGGCCGCATTGTGCGCGTTCTAGCATCCCAGCATGAGGAAGAGGCCAGCGAGGCCACACTTGGAGAGACGGAGGGACCGCCGCACTTTGGCGTGGTGCTAGAACCCTCCGAGGGCTCGATTCTTGTTCTCAGCGGCGTCAAATTGATTCGCGTAATCAAGCAGATGCTGCAGCCTGCTTCGCATGTACCACTAACATCATTTGCCGGAATGACTGTGCCGGACATTGGTGCCGATATGTGCCTACTCGGCCAGTACTTCTGGAAATACAACAAGAATACCGAGCGATTCGAATAATGAATTACGACTGACGACAACGTACCATTGCGTGTACTGAAAATGCTTGTTAGCTTCCATCCAGCATTGTGCATAGCACACGTATTTTATCACACACATTTCTTTCACTGATATATCCACGACCTTTCCTCCGTCCATTCCGTGCGGAGAAAGGATGAAATCTATAATTAATTGCATTCTTTACATCATTGCTTCGAACATTAGGAATAAATAATAGGTACAATATTAGCACACGACAGGAGTAGACTTCTGGAGCCTGACGTGGGTTTTTGATCCAACGGTCACGATCGAGCACAACGTCGGGTACATCTGCATGAAGAGTTGCAGCGCGCGTGACAGTTCATCGTCACCGAGCTTAAACAAGTTTGTGCGCAGAATCGCCATGATCTGTTCTATTTCCAGAGACTGTTGACCTGAGGACTCAACGAGGTCGTCCATAACGCGCTTGAGCTTGGGTACTTGGCTGCGCAGAAACGTGTCACGCGTCCGTGCCAAAGCAGGAAGACTGCGCTCCTGCTTGAGCCGCGACTCCTTCGCCCTGATCCTGTCTAGCAGGTTCAACGACTGGTTTGTGGGCTCCTTTTTGAGCCGGCCCATGAGAATGGGTTTCGTGATATGCTGAAGAGGTTCTCGCTTTTCGCCCAAAGTCTGCGCCGACGAATTTTGCGAGGTATGCAAAAGAGGCCGCTGGGAACGCTGCTGAGAGTCCGACACCTGCTTGGCAGCAGCGGGTGTCGCGACATGCGGCAAGTTCTCTTTTTCCTTCCAGAGCGCTGCATAGGTTTCGCGCCGTTGGTGCGCGTTATGAGGCAGATCAGAAGCTTCTATGACAAGGTTACCTCGCGAGTTGTACATTCTGTACGCCTGAGGCCAAACCACAAGGATCGAGTCGATATCCTCCTGAGAAACCGGCGTACCATTCTGAAAGCATCTGAGCCTGAGCACAGCAACTCGAAGAGGTTGGCGCGACGTTGTATGATGGAAATGTAGGATCTTCTCAATCTCCAAAAATTTCTCCATTCTTGTCAAGATGACGAGTCGCGTACTCTCTTGGTGTGTGGTATTCGAAGATAAATTATACGCGTCGCGGTTCCCAGGTAAGGGCGCGCGTCTAATTAGAGCCCGAAGCGGAAGGAGCGCGTCTTGGCGAGCGAGACGGTATCGTGTGTGCCGATAGCCATACCCATGTGTGCTGATAGCCATACCCGTATCGTGGCCCTCAGAACGGCCGAACCGGGGTCGATCTAGAATATTCTGCTTTCATAATCGGCCGACGGTGGCTACGATGGCGTAGCGGTTATATAATAGAAACCCCACGTCCTATTGAACCCTCAGAATTTTTCAGACAGCAAAGCTACACTCTTGCGAAACACCATAGAAATGTTTGCATCGAGATTTGCTCGCTCGGCGCGCTCCGCCAGCCGGGTTGCTCCGCAACTCGCGCGCTTCCAGTCCACGAAGATCCAGGGCCAAGTTATCGGTATCGACCTTGGTACCACGAACTCGGCCGTTGCCGTCCTCGAGGGCAAGATCCCCAAGGTTATTGAGAACGCCGAGGGTTCGCGGACGACTCCGTCGGTTGTCGCCTTCACCAAGGACGGTGAGCGTCTTGTTGGTGTCCCGGCCAAGCGCCAGGCCGTTGTCAACCCGACGAACACTCTGTACGCCACCAAGCGTCTCATCGGCCGCCGTTTCCAGGACCAGGAGGTCCAGAAGGACATCAAGGAGGTGCCGTACAAGATCGTCAAGCACTCCAACGGTGACGCCTGGGTTGAGGTCAACGGACAGGAGTACTCCCCGGCTCAGATCGGTGGCTTCGTTTTGCAGAAGATGAAGGAGACCGCCGACGGCTACCTTGGCAAGAACGCCAAGAACGCGGTCGTTACCGTGCCGGCCTACTTCAACGACTCGCAGCGTCAGGCCACGAAGGATGCTGGTCAGATTGTTGGCCTTAACGTCCTGCGTGTCGTTAACGAGCCGACTGCTGCCGCTCTGGCCTACGGCCTCGAGAAGACCGACGACAAGGTCATTGCTGTGTTCGACCTTGGTGGTGGTACCTTCGATATCTCGATCCTTGAGATCCAGAAGGGTGTCTTCGAGGTCAAGTCCACGAACGGTGACACTCACTTGGGTGGTGAGGACTTCGACATTGCGCTTGTTCGCGACATTATCGCCAAGTTCAAGACCGAGAGCGGTATCGACCTTAACGGTGACCGTATGGCCATCCAGCGTATCCGTGAGGCCGCCGAGAAGGCCAAGACCGAGTTGTCTTCGAGCAACCGCACCGAGGTGAACCTGCCCTTCATCACCGCTGACGCCTCGGGCCCCAAGCACATCAACCTTTCGTACACTCGTGCGAACCTTGAGAAGCTTGTTGACCCGTTGGTCAAGCGCACTGTTGACCCGGTCCACGCCGCCCTCAAGGACGCTTCGCTGAAGCCGTCTGACGTCAACGAGGTTATTCTCGTTGGTGGCCAGACCCGTATGCCGAAGGTCCAGGAGACTGTCAAGAACCTGTTCAACAAGGAGCCGAACCGCAGTGTCAACCCGGATGAGGCTGTCGCCATTGGTGCTGCTATCCAGGGTGCTGTTCTCAGCGGTGAGGTTCAGGACGTTCTTCTTCTTGATGTTACCCCGCTTTCGCTTGGTATCGAGACTCTTGGTGGCGTGTTCACTCGTCTGATCAACCGCAACACCACGATCCCGACCCGCAAGTCGCAGGTCTTCTCGACTGCCGCCACTGGCCAGACCTCGGTCGAGATCCGTGTCTACCAGGGTGAGCGTGAGCTTGTCCGCGACAACAAGCTGATTGGCAACTTCACGCTCGGTGGCATTCCGCCGGCCCCGAAGGGTGTTCCTCAGATCGAGGTCACCTTCGACATCGACGCTGATGGTATCATCAACGTCAACGCTCGCGACAAGGGCACGAACAAGGACGCCAAGATCACTGTTGCCGGCTCGTCGGGTCTTTCTGACACCGAGATCGAGAGCATGATCCAGGATGCCGAGAAGTACGCCGAGAGCGACAAGGCCCGCCGTGAGGTCATTGACAACGCAAACCGCGCCGACTCTGCTGCCAACGACATCGAGGCTTCGCTCAACGAGTACCGCAGCCAGCTTGTCGAGGAGGACGCCAAGGCCCTCGAGACTTCGCTGACCGAGCTGCGTGAGCTCGTTGCCCGTGCTCAGGCTGGCGACGAGACCCTCGACAAGGACGTGCTCCGCACGAAGACTGACGAGGTCCAGAACAAGTCGCTGGAGGTGTTCAAGAAGGTTTACGAAAACAAGGCCCGCGAGGAGCCGAAGGACGAGGAGAAGAAGGAGTAAGCTCGCTTAACCTCTGAACAAAACCCCGCTCTTTAACCTGTGTACATATTACCTTATCTTTTTAGATATCACTCAGTATACTCAGTCTACTCAGTATTCAGCGCGTCCATCGGGAACCGTGACGGTGGGCCATGGGTCGTGGAAGCTGCACGGCGTGGAAGCTGCACGGCTATTTGCACGGTTGTTCGGCGAGCATTAAGGAATCATTAAAGAAGTATATGGACAGACTATCGGTTTGCGAAAAGCTCGATATTCCCGCGCATCCCAAAGTGGTAGAACAGCTCGCGCTCCAGCACTGTTCTTTCGCCGGTTCGCGGTCCACGAGCTACAACAAACCGGCCAGTGATCTCCCGCGCTCTGCCCGTCGCAAGGGGTTGGAGCTGAACAACGAGCTGCGCATCGTAAAGCAATTTCGTGGCGAGCCTGGCAAGTTGACTGCCGGTTTCGTAATAGCTGTCTATGAGCGCATCGCTCAGTGTAACGCATACAGCCAGATGGGGCACTTTGCCGCGCAACGCTTTCACCATGGAGACCAGCTCATCAGCGGTGGCGTGCCCGGACAGCACCGGAAGTTCGAGGTTTGTGACGATAACAAAATCAGTGTGGGAGCTCGGCAGCTGCGGCTTCTGAACGCCTAGCTCGATAAGCGTTGCACTGAAACGATCGGCAAGGCTTCGCACGAGCCATCCCGGATTGGTTTGTGGCGAGCTTGTGATCACTGTGAACTCATCGAAAACAAAGCCGTTTTCTTCGTAGAAATCCAATTCGTTGATCCGCATCTGCAAGTTCAAATGCAAGGCTTCGGGCGATGGCCGCTGCAAAGAATTAGATAAGCAGCTGAAAAATTACGAGACGGGCGATCCTTACAGAACTCGACCTAACAACCAGCATGTCTTTCAAGCCAGTTGCTCAGCTTTCCAAACCTGCTGTCGAACCGGTGGAGCCCGTTGGCCCCGCGTTCTTGGCGCACGCTCGCCGTGTGATCCGCAACCGCACGTGGAGTGAGCACGAGCGCATCGAGAGCGAGGAGCAGGCTAAGCTTGCGGCCTCGCGCAAGACTGACAATGACGACGAGTTCGCTGATGTTGCCGAGGACGACGAGATCCTCAGCCTTGACGCTAAGGACTGGAAGAGTGCGGATCAGTACGCTGCTCTCGGCCTTCAGCACATCCGCTGGAGAGCCACTGACGACCAGATCCGTCGTGCTCACCGCCGTATGGTGCTGAAGCACCACCCGGATAAGACGGCTGCCGCTGGTATTGAGAGCGACAGCTTCTTCAAGATCATTCAAAAGGCCTTCGAGGTGCTGACGGACCCCGCGCGCAGACGCCAGTGGGACTCCGTGGACAAGAAGGCGAACGTTGCGCCCTCGAAGAAGGGAAACGAGGACTTCTTCGAGAAGTGGGGCAAAGTGTTCGAGTCTGAGGGCCGCTTCAGCACGAAGCAGCCCGTTCCGCAGCTCGGCAGCGCGGACTCCACGAAGGAGGAGGTCGATGCCTTCTACGCCTTCTGGTACGCCTTCGACTCGTGGCGCACGTTCGAATGGCTCGATGAGGATGTGCCCGACGACAGCTCGAACCGCGACAACAAGCGCTACATCGAGAAGAAGAACAAGGCCCAGCGTGCGAAGCACAAGAAGGACGACAACATGCGTCTGCGCAAGCTCGTAGACACCGCTTTGGCCGAGGACCCGCGCATTCTTGCGTTCAAGGAGGCCGAGCGCAAGGCCAAGGAGCAGCGCAAGTGGGAGCGTGAGTCTGGCGCACGCGAGGCTGCGGAGCGTGAGCGCAAGGCCAAGGAAGAGGCCGAGGAGAAGGCCAAGCGTGATGCTGCTGCGGCTGTCGACGCCAAGAAGGCGAAGGAGCAGGCCAAGAACGCGAAGAAGAAGAACAAGCGTGCCGTGCGTGCTAGCGTTAAGGAGCTCGAGGGCTCGCTGCCCGCTGGCGACGTCGCCCACATGACCGCGGACGTTGATGCCTTCATTGAGTCGCTCAACGACCTGCAGCTCGGCGAAGCCGCTACGAAGACCGCCGACCTGAAGAGCAGCGATGACATCAAGGCCTACTTCACGGGCGGTCTCAAGGAGAAGGGAATCTCTGCTAGGTACTTCAAATAATCATAGACTTATTCTTTAGAATGCGTACAACTGAGATCGGTGATCTTGGCCAACAGATGCGATGCTGCGACTGAAACGGATACCGCCAAGAGCAGATCGCTTTCTGTTTTGCGCTTCACATCTAGTGAACGTGCGTTCTAGATTGTATTTATTAACGTACTTTTCATTTTTCATTTTTTTGAAATACTCGTTGTCGCGCACGCGTTCACAGTTAGTGGCTGACATATGCGACCCGAGCGCAGGGAGCCGGAGGAGTCTGATTTCGTGCCTGCACACGAGTACGAAACGTCTGCACCGGCTTCATTCGGCCTGCCAGAGCTTCCTGTACTCTATGCACATACTATATTTGCCGGTGTCGCGGTCTGGATCGCGTCGAATGGTGTGACTGTTTGGCGCGACGGATCAGGCACCGTCTACGAGCTCGACGAGGTTTCTGTGGGCAGAAATAGCCTGGATTTGCCCGAATCCAGTATAGAAGTCGGCGGCGAGCTTGCGATCCAACTGCAAAGCGCTCTGACTCGATGCCGTCGCATGTTCGGCAGCGCCATCAGCGACAGCATCGAGCTCGCGGTTCCTGTTGACTACGAAACCGGGGACGCCGACGACTTGGGTGACGCGCGGCTCGTACAATCAGAGGGAGAAGGTATGAGCGTTACCGAGGGCCCCGCTATGGCGTACAAACGACGTCGGTCAAGCTAATTCTCAGTTAGTATTATATACATCCATGAGGGTCGATTCAGCATAACTGCTTATGTAGTAGTAGGCAAGCTCACTCGCTTCCGGAGTCTGCGCTCACGCGTTTCAAGCTGCGCTGGCGCCTAAGCTTAACCGACTCGGCACCTTTCTGTTCGGTCTCGGGCAAAGGAGGTAGACCCTCGTTTTGAATGTCCGCGCGCTTCGCCTCGTCGAAGTTATTTATGCAATCTCGGATCCCCTGCGCACCAAGCATCAGAGTGCCCTTAGGCAGGTGCTGAGTGCCACTGACTCCCTTGAACTCGCTGATGAGCTCAGACTCCTCTCTAAGGACAGAGAACATTCGCGAGATGCGGCCAATGGCCAAGACCTTGTTCCTGAATTTTGCGAGTGTTTCGTCCGAAGTAGGCGCTCGAGCTGCAGCGTTACCGCTTTGTTGGACCGCAACGCTACTAGAGGCTATTGAGGAATTGGAAGCCGACGAGGCCACACTGGAGATGCTGCTCACTGAGCTGTCGCCCGCTGGATCCGCAGCAACAGCGGCCGCATTAACAGCTGCTGCAGCCACCGTGGCCGCGGAATTATCCTGCGGGACCGACGCAGATGCCATGACGCGTGCTCGATCCCCGCTCGATACAACAGCTGGGGCATCGAGCTCTTCCTGCGTGCAGGTGTTCAAGATGGCCACGAGCATCTCGCTGACCTTTTCGCCAACAAACGGAAGCGACCACGTAAAGACGTCCATGAAGTTCGGCAGCCAGTACGGGTGTGGAGACGCGTTGAACTGTCTGATGTTGAGAACATTATTCTCGTATTTCAGCACGGCGGCCTTATTGTTATAGGCATCCAGATAGTTGGGTGCGCTGAAAATCGTCATAACCGCTGGGAATCCAGTGGCCTCGTTCTTGCGGTACGTGCGGTAGCCAGCGTCCTGCGCTTCATGTGCCCGAATCACCGAAAGCAGCCCTGTGCGTTTCAGGAAGGTTGTGATAGCCTCGAAAGTATAGAAATACGAGCACCCTCTCACGTTGTTGGGCACGAATGCCCTCGTTCCCTCGGGCTCCTCGCCAAACTCCTCGTGCGGGTCGGCCCACAGCAGATCGCACAGCAGACCCTTCGTTGGCGGCTCACGGAACCGGTCAAGCCGCTCGAGGTCCTCTAGAGTCTGAAGCTGGGGCGAAATTCCGCCATGCACACAGAAGAACTGCTTGTTCATGACTGCGGCCAGCGGCAGGGCGTCGAAGGAGCGCATGCACGCGTCATAGACGTCCAGGCCATACTTGTGCTCGATCTCGCGCTTGAATGTAAAGTAGTTTGTCAGGTGGCGGCACTCGTGGTTTCCTCTCAGCAGCCAGAAACTGTTTGGGTATTTAATCTTGTAGCTCCAGAGCAGGAGCATGCACTCGATGCTGAAGTACCCGCGATCGACGTAGTCGCCCATGAAGAGATACCGCGTGTTTCGCGGGTCTCCACCAACCTCGAATAACTTGAGTAGATCGTAATACTGGCCGTGGATGTCACCGCACACGGTGATAGGTGCGCCGAGGTGCAGCAGGTTTGGCTCCGCAGCGAGGACCTTTGTGCCGGCCTCGACGATGTCGAGCGCCTGCTCATCCAGCAACCGGCCCTCGCGTCTGAAGAATTCAGTAAGGAAAGGTATATTTACAAGCCCCTTTCTCTTGTCTGTCCACAGCTGTGCGTCGGTAGGTGGCTTCGATTCCGGATACACAACATCCTTCACAACGCGTTCTTTCGTCGACAGCTCAATGCCTTCACTGGTGCGGTACACAGTGGTATCCGCAGCTTTTGTGGACATTTCACACCTCGATCACAGTCACGGCTGATAGATGTTTGTAGAAACGTGGTTTGTGAGGCAGCAACAGTCAAACGTGACCTAAGATCCCCTTGATCTGGCGATGCGATTGATTTGGGAAACGCCTCTTGCCCCACTGGAAGTTTGGGAACCGCCGCCCTGACGGTACCGCGGCGCTCGTGTGCACAGCGCTGTGCTCCTCGGGCAGTGTGCCTCGGGCTGTGCACTGTGGGAGCTGTGCTCGTACCCTCGACCCAGCTTCCCGCGTGCATTGCATATCACGTTCGAAGCTGTTAAAAATTTCGGTCCTGCAAGCGAAATAAGGCACGATGTCAGAGCCCTCAATTCTTCTGACCACGGACGCGGAATCGCTCCGCTTTGAGGACCCGCACCAACAGAATCAGTTCGAGCTCGGTGTAGCCAGTGCCGTGTTTCTTTGGGAAGATCTTGCCACGGCCGTCGCAAATGGCTGGGGCGGGCCCGAGTCTGCGGAAAAGCGCGAGTGGCTCGCCGGAGCCGTTATTGACCTGTTCGATGCGAACGAGGTCGCCACGGAGGACGTCGAGTTTCGCTTGCTGGCTGCCATGGAGGACGAGTTCGATGCGACAATCGAAACGGGCACGGCTCTGCCCGTCGCCCAGCAGATCGTGAAGCTGTACCAGGACTGCGCAGACAGGAAATATGCGTTCGCACAGGAGCTGTTTGCTAAGTTCCAGGTGCGCCAGCCTGCGGAGCGGATTGCCGTGCAAGACGAAGATGAGGACGAAGACAACGAAGACGACGAAGACGACGACGAGGCGCCTGAACTCATGGAGGTGGAGGAACCAGCTCCAAAGGGTCCTATTGTTGATGATGAGGGCTTCACGGTTGTGCAGAAGAAGGGCCGCAGATGAAACATGAGCTGCGGGACTGCGTGTATATATATAGACTAATTAAACAATGCCAATGACGCTTACGGAGCCTGGGCACACTCGTGGAGACTTAGCTATCACCCAGTGCCCACAATGCCTTAGCTGATCAACCTACTGGCCGCCGTTCTCAGGAATTCCACGGCAGGCGTTTGCCTCTGTTCCGTGACTCGGAACAGCTTCATTGCTGTGTGACTCCAGATCCTCGGTTCCAGCTTGTAGGCGCTGCCCCACAGGACTCCTTGATACCACCGAAACCGTGCGGGCTCCCACTGGAATTGCACGGGCATCCACTTACCGGTGGACTTGTCATCGCTGTCGATACCCAATGATGGATTCCTTGGCAGGAGCACCTTATAAATGGACTCGATCACAGTATGCACTGTCGGGTTATGGGTCTTCAGGAACTCTCGCATTTCGTTGAACTGCTGCGACTCTTGGTCCGTTAGGATAAGCGAAGGGGCGCAGTTCCACAAGACATCCACGAGCGTCGCAAGCTCGATCGACGGCTTGGCCAGCTCATGCCTATCGGCAAGGATCTTGGACAGTACCTTCGGACCTATGGCCCTCGCGCTCCAGGAATTCTGTGCAGACATAGTCAGCAGCGTGAAGGTTATCAACCTTAATTCGTTTGTCGACCGTGGCTTCGTGAGCTCTGCTTGGATGCTCTTGACCGGATTCGCATCTGCGTGGGCTTTATTTTCGCTCTTCGTGTCGACGACGCATTTTACAAGTGTTTCGGCTAGGGCTACAACACCTTCGCACGATGATGCAAAGCAGCTGTTAGCCTGCACAATCTCCCACATCAGGCTAGTTGGCAACGTTTTGTCACCACTCGACTCGTAAATATGTTTCAGCCGTGTGCTAAGCCATTCGAAGTCTTCCGAGCGGTGAAGCTGGGCAACCAACTTCCTGAGCTGGTTCTTCCTTTTCCCCATGTACACGAGAGACACCGTCAATAAGCACAGAGATAACGATGAGATCTTCGAGTCTGTGGCCATGAGCGAGGCGTTGAGCAGCGAACTCAGTAGCATCGGGTCGCTGCTTGTTGCTGTAAAGTATTCCAAAGCATCCACATGGTCTGTGTACATCAAAGAACCCAATACACTCAGGAGCGCCCTCAGCACCTCCACTCTCTGCTTGTTGTACTTGTTCGTGTCGGGATCTGACACATTGTATCCAATGCCCGGAAACCAAATAGGACTAGGCCGTGGATTGAGAGCCGTAGTGTAGCCCGGATAGTGCAGCAGCGTTTTAAGAAGGTCTAAAACTTGGTGGATTTGGTCAGTTTGGACGGTGAAAGAGTCACATTCATAGATTACAGGAGCCAATCGAGTTAGAATGCGGCAGCAATTGCTGATTTGAGGACCCATTGGACCTTGCGTCCCTATTTTCCCATTTTTAGTGAGACCCTGCAGCCTCTCAATCGTTTTCAGGAATAGCAGCTTGAAATTCTGGGGCTGGTTTACGCGTATGCGACGTATATCATCAACCGTGACCATGCCGAAGAACTCGTCATCAGTCAATTCGACATTACTAGTGCTCGAAGAGAGCATGGCTGTCCAGATAAAATCATCTTTGGGAATTTCTGGGACTCGACTGAGCTGGTCGAAGCGATCCTGCACTGCCACCTTCGATGTCTCGTTGCCCATATAGTGGTAGAATGTATGTAAGCGATCATTTGCTTATACCGCAGATAGGGGGCGGTAGCCATGTCGGAGTCAAGAGCTTCACAAGAGTGACAAGCTGAAATAGCTGAAACAGGATCGAGAGACTCGAGTGCTCCGGAGCAGAAACCAAACCAGCGCAATTCTATGTTGTGGTATATACAATAACGACAGACGACGGTGTCATGCCATTATATACGGGCACTGAATTGCTATTCTAACAACAGTCGAAATGGCCGCGTTGGAAGTCGCGGATACGACTAACTGTGAAGGCACTTTGGCCGAGTGGTTAAGGCGGAAGATTAGAATGTTTCGACCTGCTTATCTTCTGGGTTTCGCCCGCGCAGGTTCGAATCCTGCAGGTGTCGCCATCTTTTTTTGCCAAAATTAATTTTTGTTTCCTTACATTCTGCAATGCTTTTGAGGTTGCAAATCACCATTTAACTGCTAAAGCTTTTGTAAATAATTATCCAAGCTAAAAGAACCGTGAACGGACGTCACATATTAGACGTCAGATCCACAGAAATCCGAAAGCGGTAGCGCTACTCCATCCCTATGTCACGTTGTGAGGCACTTTGGCCGAGTGGTTAAGGCGGAAGATTAGAATGCTTCGGCCTATTCATCTTCTGGGTTTCGCCCGCGCAGGTTCGAATCCTGCAGGTGTCGCCATCTTTTTTACCCTCCACGTCAGTTCAATCGCTTTGACATCATCTTGTTCGAGTAAATCAATCAATAGATTGCAAAAACACCGCGTCTAACAATGCCCATGCTTCCGGGGGCTGCTGCAGGTCAGGCATTGTTTTGTTTTAACGTCTTAGCTTGGAACCCTACTTAACCATATTTACACAGACATACACACACATACATTCGTGAAAACACGACGCTTCTTCAAAATGGACCTCTTCGCTGGTCTGGACGGTCTAGGATCTACCTCGTCGAAGAAGCTGTCCCTTGCGGAGCAGCGTAGGATACAAGACAGCAATAATAGGAACACAGCGCAGGGCTTGGAGTCACTGGACATATTCACAGCCTCGCCGTCTGCTTCATTGCGTTCTTCCCAACCTGCGACGTCATCCACGACCTCGAATGCTGCTAGTCAGGCCTCTGAGGATGATGATATGTTTGGAATTTTCAATTCTGCACCTCCCCCGAAGCCACAACCGCGGGCTGCGGCGCAACCCGATCCTAGGCCCAGATCGGGCGTTGAAAAGCCTGTGCAACTGAGAGAAAACAAGCCAAAACAGTACTCGGCGTTCGCAGATGAAACTGAAGCTCTTAGACCTCGCCAGTCGCCGCCCTCAAGGAGCTCGGTGAGGCCCAACGCTTCCGCATCCAGGTCCGTACCACAGGCCGCGTCGCAAGATCGCAACCTCGCTCAGCTCGTTGACATGGGATTTGAGCCCGAGGATTCACAACGTGCACTAAAAGCAATGAATGGCAGCGTTCGCGGTGCTGTCAACTGGCTTATGGCGGAGGCCCAGGGCCTGCCGTTACCGGAACCAAAGACGTCCGGTTTGGGCTCCGCTGATTTCAGCGACTTCCAAGCAACTGCATCGCAATTTGGAGCTTCAATGTTCTCCAAGGCGTCCACTCTTTTTGCCAAAGGCCG
This sequence comes from Starmerella powellii, assembly GCA_030568915.1. Classification (NCBI taxonomy): domain Eukaryota; kingdom Fungi; phylum Ascomycota; class Dipodascomycetes; order Dipodascales; family Trichomonascaceae; genus Starmerella; species Starmerella powellii. The sequence continues at coordinate 1,696,254 of JAJMJE010000001.1, read as the reverse complement.
CAAAGAGATCGAAAAGGCATACAACCAGTACAACAACCAGTACACTGGCGACCAGAGCCAGCCAGCATGGATGAAAGATAAGCCAAAATATGATGCCCGCGCCAGGAACAGTCCTGATCCCGAGCTTCCTCGCAGACCGTCTCGTCAATCGAGTCAGCAAGCGTCCATGTCTCGCGAGAGCTCGCGAAGTGTAAGCCTCGACGAACAACCTCCTAAGGTGCCCCCTAAAGAGCCCGTGCGCCCTGAAAGGCCCAGCCGCGCAGAGCTGTTCAGACAGAAGCAAAGGGAACGCGAGTTGAACCGATCCGGAAGAAGCTCTCCTGCCAGTTCCTTAGCATCCGCAGCAGAGACTCCTTTGTCAAGCTCCCCAGCTCCACAGAACTCCGCAGCAGATGCCATGCCGGACGTGGATCTTCTTAATTTGAGCAGTACTGCTGCAGTGCAGACATCTTTGAGCTCCACGGAAACGGACTTGTACGCAACTTCAAAAAGTCTGGGTTCCGAGGCGTACCGCAAGGGTGACTACGAGGGTGCTGTAACGCACTACACTGCAGCCTTGCAGGTTGTGCCGGAAGGCCACTCCCTGCGCGCTCTGCTACTTTCCAACCGCTCTGCGGCCTCATTGAAAGCAGGCAATCTTCGTGGCGCATTCGATGATACGGCGGCTGGAATAGCTCTGCTGCCTAACAAGGGCCAAGGCATCGACATTAGCGAGGAAGGAGTGAACACGACTGATATCTGGGTTAAGCTTGTGACTCGCAATGCACAGGCTGCTGAGAACATGGAAAAATTCGAGGCGGCTTTGAATTCTTGGCAGCTTTTGTTGGACAATGGCTATGCTTCTCCAGCTGTTTTGGATGCTAAGCGGCGGTGCATAAAAGCGCTGAATCCTGAAGCAGTTAAGAAGGCATCCGTTGGCCCCGAAAGTGGTTCGAATGTCAAAAAGTCACAGCGCCGTGGCTGGGGCACCACTGGCGCTGTTCCAACGAGCGCGGCAGGTAAGGCTGCTTTGGAAAAGGTGAAGGCCAACCACACTCAGCAAGCTGAGGAAGAAAAGCAGAAAGATCTGCTGCGCGATAAAGTAGGACAGCGAGTTGCACGGTGGCGCGATGGAAATGAAAAGAATCTACGCGTTCTGCTCGCGACTCTTCAAAACGTTCTTTGGGATACGTGTGAATGGACTCCTGTCAGTGAAGCAGACCTGGTCATCCCCAAGAAGGTTCGTGTTGTTTACATGAAAGCTGTGGCACGCACGCATCCGGACAAGGTTCCAAGTAGCGCCCCAGTAGAGGTGCGCATGATATCGCAGAGCGTGTTTGTTGTCCTTCAACATGCCTGGGATAGCTTCCGTCAGGAGAATGGATTGTGATGACGCACACGCGTCTTCGGAATTCTTTAATAGACATATAAATACACTTAGCACCAACAAAAGTATCGGCATAGGCTCTCTCTCTCATTGACATTCAAGATGAAATCGGCATTTGCAGCGCGCAATCTAGGGAATCCATGAGTGGCTGAAGGATTGCGCCTTCACTTCCAAGTGCTTGGATTCTTTCCTGGCTTTTCACCAGATATTCCAGCAGGGGAGCGGCTTCTTGTGGTGACTTCATATATGCATGCCAGAATTGCTTGAGGAATTCTAGCGAAGTGGCTTGCGTCAACTGCACCTGGTTGCTCATTACGGTGTCAACAGCGACATACGTGGCATCCCGATGAGGGGTGAGTGAGGCTATAAGCACTTCTGTGCTCTTGGCCGACCCATCGAGGAAAGGATCCAGAGTCGTGTCCAGAGATACCCCATCTGGTACCTGCCTAGCGAGCTCTTTAACGAACTGGCTGGTGTCCCCTGGAGCACCTGTGCGTATAGGAACTGCTTCGTTCAGTTTGAGGTTGATTCCAACCTCGTGCTCAGTGTGCTGGTCACCAGAAAGATCGTTGAGCCTCAGTTCGGAGCCCATATTGCCTATGTCTGAGGACTGGAGCGACTCTAGCACTTCGCGCTGCTTCTGCTTTCCCATCAAAAGTCTGTAACTGAGTCCATTCATAGAACTTATTAGCCCGCGCGTTCCTTTGCCGGCCGTGACTAAAGTGTTGTTTCCATAAGTCTCAGGATTGTTCTCTGCGTTTGCTTCAACATTGATGAAAAGCGGTGCAGGATGCTCAGAGTCTTCCAATGCGAGCCTGGCCTTCTGCTTTTCCTGCAGATTCGACAGGACGTCTATATATGGATCCAAGAGAGAATCTGGAGGGTGGTTCTGGGCTACTTTCTCACCCCTAAGTACGAGAAACAGCTTGGACATGAAGAAACGCTGCCAAAACTCGCCCTCACTCAGCTTGGGGACATTGTCGTTGTAAGCCTTTCGAACCAACGGGTACTGATCAAAGACATCAGTGATTTTTTCTCTTGTCAGGTTGATGTTTACGCGGTTATCGCTTCCGGTCGTTGGCTTTATGGTGCTGAGAACGTTATAGCTGCCTCGCATCTGGAGCTGCTGCTGGGCAGCAGTAATGAGTAAATGCATCCTCAGTGACCAGAACTGCTCATTTGAGAGAGCCCCTGTTGAAATAACGACTTGCTGGAACGTTCTCATCAGCTCGGGGTCCTGCCGAAGTACTGTACGCTGCAACTCCAAATTCTGCAGAAGCTTAGCAGGTTCCAGCGAAATCTTCTTCGTGGATTTTTTCGGAGCGCTACCAGCTGGGGCACTGCCAGCTTGAGCACTGCTCTCCCGAGTCTGCTGCGGCGGCGTGGAATCGGCCGTAGCTGGGGTGGCTTGTGCCGATGATTCCCTGTGGTTCTTGATTGCTTGCTGAAGCTCCTTTCTGGCCAGTTCCAAATCCGACGCACCTGAGAATTCAAGCATCATTGAACGACCGTCGTTCGCATTGAGCTTGATTCGTAGTTTCGCGGCTGTGGGTGGTGTGGCCTTCATTCCCTGAACGTCAGCCAGTTTAATGGCCACGGCGGTTCCCGAGGTTGCAGGGCTCCAGGCCACTGCCTCTGAGTTCAGTATAACCTTTCCGGGTGCCTTGTTGAGGGCACAGGCCACCTCCATGTCGCTACCGCTGTTTATGGTGCTTGACGAGAGGATGCTTGGTGGGGGCCTGATCCCTAACCAGCTTAATCGTCGAAGATGAGCTGTGGATTGAGTGAGCTGCCAGCAATGAAATACACGTTGCAGCTGAACTCAGAGACGGGAAAGCAATTTTATATTGAAAATTCCTAGCGACACGTGTTTATCTTCTATAGTACCACCAGCTCGAGAGTTACTCGATAGCTGTACCATCAAGTGGTTAAAGCTTTCTGAATCCCAGCCTTTCGGCCACCTCGATCCAAAGCATGTATTACAATAATTAAATTTTGATACAGAACAAGTGCCATGTAGTGACTCGGCGACTTACACGTTGGTGACCCTGCAACACGCGGCTGCGGCTGCCCTATCAATATGCGATTAGTAGATTCGAAGCTGAGAACAACGGCCCAAGGGAAAGAACCACTTTTCTAAGGTGCCAATAAGACTAGACTTGATCAGGCACCAAGGTTGACCTTCACCTTGGCGAATTTCTGTAGTGCACGATAGAAGACCATGTAGTGGAACTTACCGTTGTTGTCCGGCAAACAGAACAATTCTGTAACGCGCACTAGCCACGGTGAAAACCCGGCAAGGTCTAGACGTGAACCGAATGTGACCAGCAGATCCGGCTCATTTCCGACTCGCCGTTGGAGATCCTCGTGAATCTTGTTGACGGTGATGTCCTGCTGCTGGAGTGCACCCTCGGAAATATACGCTGCATACTCTTGAGCAAGCGTGACGAGCATGGGCCTGCCATCCTCTTCAGAAGCCAGCGTAATTTTCAGACTCGAACGAGGTGTCTTCGCTGCTGTTTCGCTGACCGCAGTCACACTGACCGCGGGGGAGCCCGCAGGATCCGCGGCACCGCTGCCATTCTGTGCGCTCTCTATAGGCGAGACTGACACAGGGCATTTTGTTTCGACAAGGCCGCACTTTATGATTATTTCGGGCAATTTGCTGCGGTCCTTGAAGTACCGCGCCAAGCTCGACGTGACGGCCAGGGCCAGCGTTTGGTGGTCGAGGCGTTTCAGCACTCCCGTGCGCTCATAGAAGGTTATTTCCTGGGACCCCGCGCCCAGACACCAGGCGCTGCTCTCCAAAATGGCGTTCATAAGGGCCTCCACGCTCACAGCTGTGGGGCCGTCCAGCACAAATGCCACATGTCGAGGGATCTTGGAGAAGCCCGCAATTTCTTGGCGGATTGCCTGCGGCGTTCGGTCAGCAAACACAAAGCGGCGCTGTAATGCGTAGCTGGCCTGCCGGAAATACAAACGCACAAAACTGAAGGCGCTGTACACACAAAGCAGCACTTGGGCCAGCGCACTAAAGACAGCGTCTAAGATATAGTTCAGCACTGCATTGTCTTGCGGCCCCAGCTCCATTTGAGGGAGCAGTTCTGCCGCATCAAGGTCTTTCTCGTCAACCTTGATGTCCTGCATCATCTCGAGGTTGTATTCTGGGTATTTTGTTTGTGGAGTTCAAAGTGTGGCATTATATGCGTTACATTGGGGGGGGAGCCTAGGGTTCGGCCACAAAGCCAGGCGCGTGTAGAGAGTAGACGGTTGGAACAGACAAATCTGTCTGCATGATCCCTGCGCATTGAATTTTATATATAAGTACAAGAAAATACTTACGTATAATAATTGATGTCCAAAGGTGCATGATACTGCGATTTACGGCCCATAAGGTGGTAAGCATGGACATAAGGTGGTAAGCCCGAATATAAGGGGGTGGAACTCGTTGGCCTATAAGATTTTGGCGTCGCACATAAATTAGAGCGAAAAGCATGAAATCCAAATCACTTCTTGGATTTTGAGCAATATTAACCAGTTTATCATTTTGCAAAAATACCGCTTCGGCCTTCGACTACAGCGCTCCAGCTGCAGGATTACCTCATACAGCCTGGACCGCTCTTTATCGCTAGGCCAATACGCGCGCATACATTTATCACTCCCCACGACTACTACGAGAACACAATGCCTGATTCAGCCGAGATTTCAAGTCTTCTTGCTTCCGGATATGCGGACCCAGTGAGCAGGGTGTGGCAGAAGAATCGCGAGCTCACAAAGGACATGCTTGTGTATCCTCTGTTCATCACGGCTGACCCTGACGCCGAGAACGAGATCAAGACGCTACCTGGTCAGAAGCAATGGGGCCTGAACAAGCTTATTCCCTTCCTTCGGCCGCTTGTAGCCAAGGGTCTCAAGAGCGTTCTACTATTTGGCGTCGTTCCCGACTCGTGGAAAGACCCCGAGGGAACGTGGGCCGAGAAGGAGGACACGCCAGTTATCCAGGCCACAAAAGCGCTACGGAAACATTTCCCCGAGCTGTTCATTATCTGCGATGTTTGCCTTTGCGAGTACACGAGCACTGGGCATTGCGGAGTCTTGCGGGACGCGGACGGCTCTATCAAGCGGGACGAGTCGGTTAAGCGTTTGGCCGATGTCAGTGTAGCATACGCGCGGGCTGGAGCCCACGCTGTGGCCCCCTCGGACATGATTGATGGCCGCATCCTTGAAATCAAAAAGGCGCTTCTGGCGAATGACCTCGCCTACAAGACCATGCTGATCTCGTACTCGGCGAAGTTTGCTAGCAGTTTGTACGGACCCTTCCGGGAAGCCGCGGCATCCACGCCGAAGAGCGGCGACCGCAAGGCTTACCAACTCCCTCCCGGTGCTGGCGGTCTTGCGCGACGAGCCCTGAGGCGCGATATTGGCGAGGGTGCGGATGCATTCATCATGAAGCCGTCGACCTTCTACCTCGATATTATTGCTGATGCAGCGAAAATTTGCGAGGACTACCCCATTGCGGCATACCAGGTGAGTGGTGAGTTCGGCATGATCCATGCAGCAGCGGAGAAGGGATACATGGACCTCCAGACGTTGGCTCTCGAGGCCGCTCAGGGTGTGCTGCGAGCCGGAGCGAACATTTACATCACATACTTCGCTCCTGAGTTTTTGGACTGGCTCAGCTAGAGCCCAGTAGCATCATACATTTCAATGGCTTAAACTAGTGTACATATACAAGGGCTCATAATTGCGGCACGGCAATGTTGGCTATGCCACCGACGCCGAAACACACGACTGTTAATAGGAAGATGTGCACGAGAACCTGGCTTGACCAGCTCTGGGTACTCCGGAAATTATAGGCCACGTAGCCGAGCAGAACCAGAGCGAGAGCAATGAGAAGGAAGAGGAAGAGTGCTACTCGCAGCCCCGAGGGCAGCAAGAAGATATCTTCAGTGACCAAAATGGTGAACACGAGCGCCACGATGCCCAATGAAAGGCAAAAGCACAAGAAAGTGATCAGCATCAGCCCCTGGTCATGGCGATGACGCACAGCAGCCGCTTCCAAAGAAGAGGAGTTCAACTCTGCGTCTGCGGCTGGCTCGGCCACCGAGCCGTAGGGCGTAGTCCTTCGCGACACGATTCTCGGCGAAAAGCGGCCGCTGTGCTGGTGCCTCAACAGCTGCGATTCTTCCGAAGTGTTGGAGTTCACGGTGTTCACACTTTGCGAGTCCGTGATATCAGAGTCGCTCGTGCTGAGGGGCATCTTTTTAACAGGGTCAAACCATGTATAGAATTGCCGGCGCATAGTCTCGCCCAATTGATATACGGGCCGCGCAAGCTTCGCTGCCATCCTTGCTCTTCGCAGCTCCTCGTCTATTTCGTCAAAGAATTGCTCATCACCATCGACAAACTCATCGCCATCGTCGAACTCGTTCCAGTAACGCGCAAGCTGGGGCTGTGCTCCGTTTATGCTGCCGAAGCCACTGCCGTGGCTTCCGGATAGGTCGTAATTTCGTGAATCAGGGGAGTGGCCTTCATTGCCTTGCAGTTGCAGACTCGAAACGCTTTTCGAGTGCTTTACGAGAGGTCTCCGGCCCACCTCCGATGGCTCTCGCCTGATATCCTTGCCCGAGTCGAGCCAGTCTATCCAGCTTGGTCTTGTCAGAACCTGTTGAGGGTGTACTTGGAGAAGCGCCCACGCATATAGCGAAAAGGAGGCTGACACCGGGTAGACGAGATGCGAGTCGCGTAGCGAGTCCACCCACTCAGTATCGCGCTTCGTGCGGATCTCAAGAACTGAGTAGGGGAAGCTGTGCTCAGTTTCTGCGTCTGCGATGGAGATATCAGTCTCTATGGAGGCCCACACATGATCGCCGCTGCTCTTGAACCGCGTGCGGTGCATGCTCATCGCGGTCACTGGCTTCGCGCGCTGCGACGAGACCCAACCGAGCGCGAGCTGCGCCTTGACATCCGAATTCGTGGGCGAGACTCCTGAAATGCACGCGTCGTTGTACTTCCCCTGCTTCAACGCGTCGAACTGGTCGGTGCTTAGCCCCATTGCAGCGGTGTGCCGCAGCCCGCCTGAAGGCACGAGCAAAACGGGTCTTGAAACATGCTGTGCATTGTTGATGCGCACCGTGCGCACCTGTGCTGGCTCGCGAAGCTCTCGGGCAGACTGGAGGTCTCCCGTGTCCAGATAAATAGCCGAAGTTTGCTCGGTTTCCTCGATCTCTGGATCGGCGGGCGCAACGAGATCCATGTTCTGCAGGAGCACGACTTTGAGCTGCACAAGATAATCTGGATGGACCCAGAATCGGTACACATCGCGCGTTGTAGTGGTGAGCATTTCCACGTCGAATTGAGCCAGCTTCTCGAGCAGCCCAGACCAGTTCGAGTCCGCATCTCCCTCTGCGCCCTCTTCCGCCTCATCCTGTGAAACCTGCTTTGTTCCATTCACCTGGCTCGTGAGATGAGGCTGGTGGTTGCGATAATGACTGGAACTCTTTGACGATCCGGCCAACTCGCTAAACTGCCGAGTCCGTAGTGTAGAGTAAAGCACGCTGAGCTCCAGGAACTGCGGAGTCAAGTCCACCCTGCCGAAAGAAGCGCGAGCCTTCAACAGATCTTCTGCGGGCTTGAGATCGCGGTGTTTCTCCTCGAGCTCCACGGTCGGGGCGTGGCGCCTGTACTTCTTCAGCAGCTTGCGCACGCCTGTGTACTGCGCACCCGCGAATCTCGACAAGTTCTGGATCTCTTGGTTTAACTTCTGGACCTCTCTGTTGAGCTGCCAGTACAGTTGCTCGTTCTCGGGCTGCCTCGCGAGCTCGCGAACAAGCACGTCACATTGCTGGAACCTGTACTCAATTTCACCGAGCTTGCAGTGCACAAACAGATTTGTGTTCTCGATTTCTCCTATTAACGATTGGAGCAGAGCCTCGTACCCTCGCTTGCTAAATGAAGCGGCCGAGGAGGTCAGCTCCTTGATCTCGTGCTTCAGATCATCGTACAGGATGTTGTGGGAGCGCCATTCGGGAACACTGTATCGACCGAGCCGCTGGCCGTACTTCATCGGCTCCGAGTACGAGCTTCGTCACGAATTTTGTTTAATAGCTAGCGTTTTCCCACTCTGAAGTGCCAACGATAGATCCGTTCACAATCTGATCACTGTATCGCGATGACATAACCTCGCTAATTGAGGTACCACTTGAGGCACGGCGCTCGCATTAGGCCATGTGCACTGATTAAGAGTCCCGAAACCTCAATGCTTGATTGCGTGCTGGCCAACCCCGGACGAATCGTGCTCGGAACAGGACGCGCAGCTATTGTCCGGCGGTATCGAGGATCGGTTGCACTCTTGCTGTGAGTTGTGGCAGCCAGCACTTGCAAGCAAACCGATGCAAGCCCAACCGGGATCAACGAACACGCGGTTCGATACATAAGAAGCTAAGAAGTGCCACCAGATTTAAGGTAACTACATATTTTTTTTGACGATCATGGTGTTGTCGCAGCCTGTCTTCCAGCACTCGTGCCGATATAATGGTCTTCAGCAGACTGACTCGGAAAGCTGAAAGCTGATCTGGGCATGCTGATCTAGACACGCTGACCCGAGATGGCTTGAACTGCGCACGTACGCGGCTCACGGGCACACAACAACACACACGAGCATGCTGCGATAAATATTAGGACAAAAGCGTTTACTCGGCCTTCTTGCCGAGGATAGCGAGGCCACCGTAGTAAACCGGGGTCACCACGCAGGTGTAGGCGAAGAGCGCGTAGAACGGGTACACGATGAGCTTCGAGCGCGGCGTGCGCATCCAGAGAGGCACATTAGGCTTCGACTGGTAGATCTTTTGGTACTTCAGGATTCGGTCAGTTGACGGCATGGTTCGTGGTGAAAGGAAGAAGCGCTGGTTGGTCAGCACTGTATCTGAACTGGAAGACTTCGATACGAGGAGCCCACATCACATGATACCCCAGCTTAAGGCAGTACCGATGAGAAACCGCGCTTATTGCGCGCGGAGAAGCGCGACCGGCCTTTGCAACTACCTCTTTTATGAACGTATAAATTAATGCATCAATTGAAAAGACTGGATGGGGACACGCCTGGCGTGCTGGGCGTAGTAGGTACTTGATGGCTACGTTAGGAGCCGTCGTGGTAGACCGCCGCGACTGTGCAGACCCGTAAATGTCAACAATGTGAGAACTTTGGTGCTGTACAGAACAATGAGAAAAAAAAACATTTTTGCAGATAAATAGATGAGGTTGGTAACTAAAAGAAAACCCGTGTGCTCAACCTCGGGATTCGATTCGAAGATGTTATTAATAATACCGAGCTTCTCCACAGATACTGCCCACAGATAACACACTGCAGCTAAGCAACACATTGACCAAAAATGGGACCTGCGAAATGGCAAAGACTCATCCGATTCGTCTCTGATGGCGAGACGTTCTATGGAAACGCAATCGCGTCTGATCTGAAGCAGGCCGCAGTAATTGTTGGTAACCCATTCTTCGACGGGTACACGCTGGGGCCTGTCCGTCCCGTGCACAAGCTGCTGAGTCCCATTGCGCCACGCGACGTGCGGACGATCCGCTTGCTGGGCCTCAATTTCCGCAAGCACGCCGCTGAGTCCAATGCACAGCCGCCAAAGTTCCCGATCATTTTCCACAAGCCCGTGACGTGCATTGGCGGTCCATCCAGCGACATCCCTGTCGTGCCCATGGCGCAGAAGGGCAATGCTGTCGACTACGAGGTCGAGCTTGTTGTTGTGATTGGCAAAGAATGCTCGAAGGCCACGAAGAGCACCGCCCTTGACTACGTGGCTGGCTACACCGTGGGCAACGATGTCAGCCAGCGTGACTGGCAGTTCAACGGCGGCGGAGGCCAGTGGAATGTTTCTAAAGCGTTTGATGGCTGGGCTCCCATTGGTCCGTGCATCGTCAGCAAGGAATCCGCTCCTGCGTTCGGCGATATCAGGCTCGAGTGCAAGGTCAATGGCGAGCTGCGCCAGTCCGAGCTCGCAACGGACATGATATTCGGGGTTGCTGAGGCTATCGAGTTCTTGAGTGCCGGCCAGACCCTGCTTCCAGGCGATGTTATCTTCATGGGAACTCCCTCTGGAGTCGGCATGGGCTTCAAGCCCGAGCCGCGGTACTTGAGGAACGGCGATGTTGTCGAATGCTCTATGAGCGGCGTGGGCAAGATCAGCAACCGCGTGCGCTTCGTGGATGGCCCCAAGCTCTGAGGGCTTCGAGCTACGGGGACCTCGAATGTGGCCGCTCGGACCCAACTCTAGATTCAGATATATGTAGCGCCCAGACAGTAAGATCGCATGATTTCGCATCACTTTTGTAGGAAATTAGTCGCTGTCGTCGTCTATGACAAGATGACGGCTACCAACCACACCAACCACCTGGACGTCGTTGTCGCCTTGGTACCTTTGCCTTGTCTCTTCCAGCAATGAGTCGTCACTTGTATCACCCGCGTCGTCTCCTTCCTTCGCTTCTTCGTCGACCATGACGTCGCTGTGGAAAGAGGACGAGTCGCTACTGTCCAAACTAATGCCGACGTCGTCATCATGCATCACAAACGACCCGAGATCGTCGCCGTCATCGGAGTCGTCAGAGTCGTTGATCTGGCCCTCATGGAAGTAGTGCCCGCGCAGCAGCGCCGGCCGGGGATTGTCGTCGTCGTAGTCTGTATCTGTTTGCCACTCATTATCCTCGTCACGGATGTCTTGCTGGGGGAAGTACCGGTCGCAGCCCGAGCAGTGCCCGTCCTCCTCTATTTCGTGGCTGCACGTCGGACACCGGTACACGTCATCCTCGCTATCGTACCTCGGGGTTTCGAGCGCACCCTCGGGGAAAAACTCAGGCAGCTCGCTCTTCTCGACGAGCTCGTCGCTGACCTTGTTTGCGTGCTTGCTGTCCTTGTTCCACGACTCCACGACCGTCAACGCCAATTGTCGCAGCGCAAGACTCATAACTGGCAGTGTGCTCAGCACAACCCGGCATGTTGGGCACGTTGTGGGGGAGGAACGGCTGCGCGTCCAAGACTCAAGGCACTTGCCACAGAACGAGTGGCCGCATTGCAGGGTGTAAGGGTCCACCATCAGCGAATTGCAGATGTCGCAACCGAGAATATGATGCAGGATGTCGGCCCGCGAGCTCAATGCCTCCGCATGGCTTTTGGAGTACTCAAGAACTTCGTCCAGCACGTCGTCACTCATTATGTGCACGGTATCAGACTATTGTGGACAGTTCGCTATTGAGATGAGGTCCGTGTGGGCAAGGGCTTACTGCCGCTGTGCTTTCAGCCTATGCCGAGCGATCCATTGGAGCCCGGCATAGCCTTTAGACGCATCGAGGGATGCCAATACACTGTGATCATCCAGTTTCTGACCGAATTGAGTTTGTGAGAGCCAAATTAGGTTTTATTGTTTAGACAGATCCGCGGGACCGCCAGACACTCATTTTCGCTGGACCAGGCCCTTCTTATGTATCTTCGTATAATGCACTTGCATATAAATACTGTAAGCGTAGCAGGGATTCAAGTCGTGCTCGACGCGTTGAGAAACTTCGTGCTTGAGCTGCCGCGCTTCGCCCCTTGAACGCATTGTTGTTCTCGTGTCGTCGTGATCCGAATTAGTAAAACTCACCTGTGTTAGGCTAGACTACCCAGAGTCTACGAACGAGCTCAGCCATGGGCATTTTAGAAGCCGAGACGGTCAAAAGCCGGATCAATAACGGAGAGACTCTGGTCATCCACCATGGCGAGGTGCTTAAGCTCGACAGTTGGCTTGCCAGGCACCCTGGCGGTGACAAGGCCATTCTGCACATGGTCGGGCGCGACGCGTCCGACGAGATGGACGTGTACCATAGCGACGACACGCTGCGCAAAATGAAGGCATTCAGCATCGGCCAGGTCAAGCTCCCGTGGACAAACCTCCTGCCGCCCATCCAAAGAGGCTCGTTCGCGACGGCGGACCTTCCGCAGAAGTCCGAGGGCTCGATTGCCACGAATGTCGAGCGCGAGCTCCAGCGCGATCTCGAAAAATACCCGAGCACCGACGAGCCGACCCAGGAACACATTCGCTCCGAATTCCGCAAGCTCTACGCAGAGCTGTTGAACGACGGTTGCTTCAATTGCAACTACTGGGGCTACGCACGCGAGGCCGCGCGGATCAGCACCCTGCTCACGCTCGCAGCTTACTTCTACTGGTTCCGGAACGGCTCGATGTGGAGACTTCTGTTGTCGGCGACCTGCCTCGGCCTGGGCTGGCACCAGCTCGTGTTCATTGCGCACGACGCGGGCCATCTGGGCATCACGCACAACTATTGGATCGACAACTTCGTAGGTGCATTTCTTGCCTCGTTTGTAGGCGGCCTGAGTCTGGGCTGGTGGAAGCGAAACCACAATGTGCACCATCTCGTCACGAACGACCCCGTGCATGACCCGGACATTCAGCACCTACCATTTTTCGCCGTCACTTCGCGGCTGTTCAGGAACGTGTGGTCGACCTTTTACGAAAAGGTGCTGTTGTTCGACGCGGTCGCGAGGGTCATGCTTCCGATTCAGCACCACTTGTACTACCCGATCCTTTGCTTCGGCAGGTTCAATCTATACCGGCTTTCTTGGGAATACGTGCTGTTCGGCCTTGGCCCGCGCGAGGGCCAGGCGAAGTACTTGCGGCACTTTGAGCTTGTGGGACTTTCTGTGTTCATGTTCTGGTTTTTCTACCTAGCGGTCGCCTGCGGCCTTCACAACTGGACCGATCGGCTTGTGTTTGTGCTGTGGTCGCACATCGTGACAATGCCCGTGCATGTGCAGATCACGCTGTCTCACTTTGCACAGAGCACTAGCGATCTCGGGCTCAGCGAAAGTTTTGCGCAGCGGCAGGTTCGCACAACTATGGACGTCGCATGCCCTCCCTGGCTCGACTACGTGCACGGCGGACTGCAGTTTCAAGCGATCCACCACCTGTTTCCGCGCATGCCAAGGCACAACTTCCGCGCTGTCCAACCTCGGGTTGTCGAATTTTGCGAGAAGCTCGGCCTGCACTACGAAATCTACGGGTTTGCGCGGGGGAACAAAAACGTTATCGACAGACTGTACGATGTCGCCCAGCAGGCGGCTGTATTCAACGAATGCAACGAGTTCTGCCGCCGGGAGATGCTTGCCACGAGCGAAAATACACCTAATGGCAGCTCTTCGTCCACTAGAGAGCCGTCAAACAAAGAGGCCGAGTCGCCAAATAAGAAATTGTCTAGCGAGCAGCTGTCCAACGAGTAGCCGTCCAACGAGCTATCGCCTCACACCTGCTGCTCGCGTGCTCATATTATTCCTTGCATCTAACTTATTTGTGTAATTTATGACCTTATTGTAGAGTCTAGAGCCATGTTCTATTCGTGTTTCTTGTGCTCTTCCGGCTTTGATCCTTCTAGCTTTGGTTCTTGCGCCTTTGGTTCTTGCGCCTTCGGTAAGTCCTCCTTATCTTCCTCGGCATCATCTTCGTCGCCCTCTTTCTCCTCGAGCTTCGCGAGCTCGGTCTGCAGCTGCTTTACTTGTTTATGGAAGCGTTCGCCGTATACCTCGATGTAGTACGAGGCACCGTTGTAACAGGCCACCGCGAAGATGAAAATGAGCACGTATGTGCACAAGGTCTCGTGCATGTAGTAGAGAGGACATGGCAGCATGGTGACCATCTGGAAAGTGAACTGGATGAGCGTGAAAGCCAGGATGGGCAACGGACCAGGCAGCTTGTTGACGAATTTGCCCAGGCGCGACTTGCCGTAGCGCTTGCGCATGAACTCGAAGCTTGTGACCGTGCCGTTACGGATCTTTTCCGCGCGCCTTACGGTGATGAAGTAGTGGTAAGCGAACTGCCACACGAAGTACGCCAGCGTCGTTACCGAAACACTGTATACCGTGTCCCAGGTATTTATGGAGTATGCACCCGGGAAACGCGATGTTTTGAAGCTCTCATCAACGCGGAAATTGATGCAGTACGCGACCAACGGCGGCATTAGGTGGATGAACGTGGACGTAGTTTTGTCGACGGACTGCAGCACCAGCGAGTTCCGCCACAAAATGACGGCACCAGCAAGACTGCCAAATGAAAATGCAAACACAGAGATCCACAGAGCCGACCACTGCGGCCAGACCCAGAGGTAGAGCACAAGTAGCCCATTCACGTAATAGCACAGATCGGCAAGGAAGTAGTGCCAATTCCGCTGGTGGTACATCCAGAAGCGGATCGGCAGCAGAAAAAGCAGCTCTGCTGTGTACACGATGTGGATGCGCTGCGGCGTGTGAGCAGCGCACATGCCAATGGCGAGAATGTTCAGGATGCTGACGGTGTACCACACTTTCTCCGTGCCGTTCGCCACGACAGCCTGCGCAAAGGCCTGGTCAAGCTTGTCGAACTGCTTGAGCGCCTTCTGGCGCATCTTCTCGACTTTGGGGTCGAAATTGCTGCGCACGCGCGCAAACTCCGCACGCCGCCGCTGCATCTCGTGCTTCACACGGTGGCGCACCTGCTCGCTGCGCCCATTGAAGCTGCCAAACGTGCCGGCGTCCGTGAATACCTGCGACAGCAACTCGAAGTAGCTGGGCTCGTCTGCCTCCATTCCTCGACGACGACGCTTGTGGTTGAAGGCTGGATGCTCAGGTCCGGGGGTTATGCGCACATGCTTACCCTGCCGCCGAGAGTTCGTGGGCTATTCATACATGCAATTAATGGGCTACTGAGGTGCTGTGTGAGCAGCAGGAAATTGCACACGGTGCGCGATCTGCTCGTACTCGGTCAGGGGTGCAGGGGACGACGCAATGTGTGCCCGCACTGGCACTGCGACACGAGCACGGGCCTGTTCTGCCTCCGGGACACGTCCTCGACCCGCCACTGCGTGGTCAGCGGAGATCGCGGCGCAAAACACTTCTTGCAGAACCGCGCTTTTGTGTTTTTGTCCAGACGCACAACGGTTTTGCGGGCCACAGAGCTCATAGCCATGCCGTACAGCTTTCCCAGCGCGGGGCTGGGCGCGCGCTGAGCCAGCTGGGCCAAAAAGGCAACGCGCTCCGGTGCCGCCTTTTTCTTCATTGCATCCGTTTCCAACAACCGGAGCGGCGCAGTCTGTTTCTTGCCAAGCCTTTATGATGGGCCTGAATCAGCTTACGTCCCACGCCTTTTACGTCTTAGCCATAACGTGCCTCCCCAGCCATAGCGTGCCCGAGCTTCACCACTTGCCACACTCAAGCATAGCAGGAGGATAGCACAGGATGAGTGGCTACGATCGTGCGCTGAGTGTGTTCTCGCCCGATGGGCATGTATTCCAGGTCGAGTATGCATTGGAAGCCGTGAAGCGCGGGACGTGTGCCGTGGGCGTGAAGGGCCGCGACGTCGTTGTGCTCGGCTGCGAGCGACGCAGTGCGCTGAAGCTGCACGACACGCGCACGGCCCCGAGCAAGCTGTGCCGCATTGACGACCACCTTACTCTGTGCTTCGCAGGACTCAACGCCGACGCGCGCGTGCTCGTCGACAGGGCGCGTGTCCAGGCCCAGAACCATCGGCTCTCGTTTGCGGATGCAGCCAGCGTCGAATACCTCACGAAATACATCGCCGGCCTGCAACAGCGCTACACGCAGAGTGGTGGCGTCCGACCCTTCGGCATCTCGACTCTCGTCGCTGGCTTCGATCCCGAAAGCAGCACGCCACAGCTGTACCACACAGAGCCCTCGGGCATTTACACCGGATGGCGCGCAAACGCAATTGGCAGGTCATCCAAGACGGTGCGCGAGCTGCTCGAGAAGCTGTGGGAAGAGGACATGGAGGAGCGTGCGACGATCGAGCTCGCCGTGAAGAGCCTGCTCGAGGTCGTGCAGACGGGCAACCGCAACATCGAGATCGCTGTGCTGCGTCCGGGACAGAAGCTGGAAATTCTCAAAGATGAGACGCTGGACGAAATTGTCAAGAAACTTGAGGAGGAGAAGACCCAGGAGGCCGAGGAAAAGCAGTCGCGAAGACGCCATGACGAGTAGCTCATGGGACCACGACGCACAGCCGCGGCCACGACGAACGGCTTAGGAAGGGCATAAGGCTAAATGTTAATCGACTAAAATAGGCGAGTGCACGAAAATAAACTAGAATTTTTGCGTATCAGAACGCAGTTATAGCCTGAGCTCACAGGCTTGCCAGGCCGGGCCTCGAGCACGCGATAGATCGAGGGGTTAGTCATCCACCTGAACGTCCAACGCTGTCTCTCTCAGTGCCGAGCGTTGAAAAGCAGCGTCGATAAGCAGCATTGAGAAGCAGCAAAGATGAGCACTCCAGGATCATCGGGTAACAATGCCGTGCCGCGACCGCCAGGTGCGCTTTCGCTTGATGAGCTCAACCGGATTGTGCTCGAATTCTTGCACAAAAAGGGGTACTCGCGCACAGAGGCGATGCTGCGGCTCGAGTCGAGTCGCCAGGCCACGACCGCGTCCACAACGCGCGGAATGACGGCTGCGCCAAGTGTGGGCCCCGAGAGCTATGCACGCGCATACCTGCTGTTGCAGGAATGGGTGGGGTCGAGCCTCGACATGTACCAGCCGGAGCTGAACCGGTTCATGTACCCCTTGTTTGTGCACATGTTTCTCGAGCTCGTGAACCTTGGCGAGCCCGAAAAGGCCCAGGAGCTGTTCGATACGTTCAGCGATTCTGTTGCTTTGCTGCACCCCCAGGATCTCCAGGCCATCCGCGGGATCCGTCTGCCCCAGCACATCGAGGAAAACGCGGTGGCCCAGCGGTTTATGACCCAGCGGTACAGGATCCGCATCTCGCCTACAACTTTCGACCTTTTACTGTTCTTCCTGCATTCAATAGAAGCCATTGGTGGCTCAACGATAATACGGCTCATCAACCAGCACTTCAACCTCGTCATTGAGTCGAAGGCAGCTACGGATGAAGAAGATATCGAGGAGGAGGAGGCAAACATCGCTTCGCAAAAGTCTGAGGACTTCACGAAGTCTTTGCGGCTCGGCAAACTGCCCCTCGACAGCGAATTCCATGCCGAGGTCATGGCTCTGCTGGAGTACAAGGACAACAACGAAAGCGGCCCCGCACAGCCGAAATTGGCGCCTATTTTCGACGCCACAACCAAGACTGAGCCGGACTCGCCGGCGGCGGAGTCTTTGCCGCTGCCGAAGTACAAGCCGGCAGACGTGCACTCGGCCGTGCAGCGCGTCGTGGACATCACCGAGCGCGCTCGCATTGGATTCGGCCACCAGGCGCAGGCCGCGCTGCCCTCTGTCGCGATGTACACGTTCCACAACACATACGATGGCCTCAATACGGTCGCGTTCAGCGAAGATGCATCGCTGGCAGCCGGCGGATTTGCTGATAGCTACGTGATGCTCTGGAACCTCAAGGGAGAGAAGCTCACAAGCTCGGTGCCGTCCGAAAACAGCGAGGACCAGGGCTCAGTGCGCAGGCTTGTGGGCCACTCTGGTGCTGTGTATGGCGCATGCTTTTCGCCAGACAACAAGACCTTACTGACTGCCTCCGAGGACCACACCGTGCGCCTGTGGAGCATGGACACATACACTGCCTTAGTGGCCTACCGTGGGCACACGGAGCCTGTGTGGGACGTGGCATTCGGACCTTTTGGACACTACTTTGCAACAGCCTCGCACGATCAAACCGCCCGCTTGTGGTCGGTGGACCACATCTATCCACTGCGGATCTTTGCTGGACACATGTCGGATGTTGACTGCGTGTGCTTTCACCCTAACGGAACCTATGTGTTCACTGGATCGACGGACAAGACGGTGCGCATGTGGGATGTGGCTCGTGGACAGTGTGTACGCGTATTTATAGGACATGTTTCCCCAGTCACCGCGCTTGCTGTCTCTCCAAACGGCCGGTGGGTTGCTGCAGCAGGCGAAGATGCCGCCATCAATGTCTGGGATATTGGCTCGGGACGCCGACTGAAGAAGATGAGAGGCCACGGTCTCGCATCGATATACTCGCTCTCCTTCAGCATGGGGGGCGAGGTCCTTGTGAGCGGAGCAGCGGACTGCACGGTCCGTGTGTGGGACATGAACAAGAATACCACAGAGTCCGGCCCACAACCCGAGCCGTTTGATGCGCTCGCGCAACAGGGGGCTCAAGAAACGAACCACACACACCAAGATGAAAAGCGCAAGGAGATCACATCGTCCACGGACCACATGGCCGTCTTCAACACGAAGCGGACGCCTGTTTACAAGGTGCAATTCACCAACAAGAACCTGGTGCTGGCTGCGGGTGCTTTCATGACATGAGCAGTGATTATGAAGAAGACAGAAAAAGACACACGGCACACGTATGTGTGCTATATATATGTAAATATATACTTGTATACTATTAATCTTGCCTGGAATGCGATATACTATTTTCGGCCGCCACGCCCGCGTGGCGATTTGCCCAATGCATCAATTTCCCGCGGAACTCCACGGGCAGCTTTGAAACCCATCCGCCTAAAGACGTTTCTCGCAGTGCAATGCCATGGTGTGCCACCGCATCGACAAGGAGCTGCACAGCACGTTCATGCTGCCTCGACTGAACCAGCTTGAAGCACAAAGCATCAAGCGACTTGCTGTGGTTCTTGCCATCCACGGGAGCCTTGAGTTTCAGCTTCTGCAGCCCCAACCGGAGTACGTCCTCTGCAACTTCGGGCCCGTTCTGGTCCCCAGGAAGGTTGCACAAGGCGAACACAAACTGGTCCACTACGCGCAACGAGGTCGCCGGGTTACCCGAGATCTCGGTGATATAGTGAATGTACTTCTGGAAAAGTTCGAGCGTGGCATCTGCAGACTCAACCGTGGCCAGCACGGCTTGGTACGTGATAGCCAACCACGACTCGTGCACGCGGTGGACAGCGAAATCTCGGTTTTGCGCGTTCAGCACATGCTTCGGAGGCTCGACAAGCTGCGGCGGGGAGTGGAACGACATCGACTCGACATATTCATCAATACCGAGAGCGCTCAGCACGGGCTTTAGTTCCGGTATGACGCCCGTGAGCACATTCAAGTATGTTTCCAGGTTGTGGAACTCAGCAGTGTGAAGCAGGTACTCGCCAACAAAAGGCAGGCTTAGTTGCGTGCGAGTTTGCAGAGCACGGGCCAAGACTTCTGAACACTTGTCTGGTCGCCCCATTCTGCGAAACGCCTGGAACAGCAGCAACCATGTAGACTCACTGACGCCCTTTTCGTCGGTCTCGACCCATCTATTCAGCACCGGAGAGGTAGCCTGCACCCCATCTGTGGCTATAATGCGCATCACGAGCAAGTGGAGAACAAGGCTTGGCTTGGTGGAGGCCAGCTCCGCGATTTCGTTGTCAAAAAGGTGATCGAGCTGGGCCTTGGCCAGGAGATCGCGAGGGAGCAGTTCGCACAACCTCCGCACTAGGAAGGGATAAAACTGCCAGGGATAAGCTGCTTTTGACGCATACTCGCGTACGGCAAGCGCTCCGTGATCGCTAGAGGTGTACACACGTCGCAAGAGCTGATCAACGGACTTGATGGGTTTCAAAACACCGCGATCGATTAGCGCGGTGAGAGCCCCCACGGAGAACTGGCCAGGCTGGTTTGCGAGGCGCGCGACCAAGTATGAGGGAAGTTCGTAGCCCGAGGGGGGTGCGATCTGCTGCAGAATCTGTACAACCTTGGCGCCTTCCATCTCACTAGCCTCGAGAAGGCCCGTTAAGCCAAGAGTGAGCGCTTCACCAGACCATCTGCGAGCTGAATTTTGAGATCGCATCAAATTTACAGCCTCCTGCGTTCTGTCGTACCGACCTAAGTGAGATGCAACATGGCCCAGGACGTACGGATCGAGGGCAGACTGCGAGGGCGTGACGAGTCTCTGCACGAGATCGGGGTTTCTGCGGCTATGCCGCGAGATATCGTTCAGCGCATTCATGAATATTCGCGGTCCATAGCTGCCAGTGTAGTTTGCCAGCTGCTTCCACGAAGACAGGCCGGTCTGCGGCCCATGAGCTTGGGGCTCTGCTTGCCGCCTTAACTCGGCCCAAAGCGACTCAGCCCCGTCGTAGTCTCCGAATTTGAGAGCTGCGCGGAAGTCTTGGATCGTGTCTTCATGGTTTATCAGGTTCCGCAGCGCTTCCAAAGTCCTGCGATACTGCGGGCGCACTGCGCCATTGCCGGCAACAGTAGGCCTCAGCCAGTTTTTGCCGACGGGCTTCGGCCCACTCGAAACCGGTTTCGACGGCAGTGGCCGAAAAAACTTGCGAGAAATCACTCTCAGCGGCGCCGTTGCCGGCTCCATATGCCAATACCCGTTTGTCAGATGTGAACGAGCTGATCTCCCAATGTGGGAGGAAGTCGTTCGCTGGACGGCGGAACGAGGTGTGTCTAGCCGTTCAAGGTTATTAAATAGAAATAAATAGATGGGTTTACTCCGCAAACACGGCCTCGATGCTCGGGACTTTTTGCTTGTTCAATGCCACGAAGTATGCTTCTCGAGACTCGGATCGCGACGCATCCGGCTTGACCCGGTGGACGCGTTTGAACACTTTTTTGAGTCTGTTTTCGAGCAGTGGGTCCTCGCTGCCGGTATAGAACTTGCACACGAACGAGCCGCCCTGCTTCAGGTGCGAGATGCTGAATACCAATGCCGCATCGCATAGATCCTGTCCAGTGTTAGTAGCTGATCGATGACGCGTCGCTGCACAGCGACTTCTGCGTAATTGAGCGCGAGCCTGGGCTCTAAACTATGCATCCAAACGAGCGTATACTTACGATGCTTGTGGCGTGGTCCTTTGCCACGATCCCACTTGTGTTTGCCAGCCTGTAGGGGGTGTTAATACTGTTCGTCCAAAAGCCAGTTTCTTGAGGCCAGATACCACACATGTCACTTAGCACTACGTCTGCCTTCGACGTCTTACGCCTTCCGGTGGATTCTGCGACGACGCTCTCGTGAGCCTCGCTTTGAGAAGGACTCGAGGTTTCAGAAACGAGGTGCGCGGGAGAGTCGTCTCGGGGGACAAACCGGCCCCGCTCGGGATTGCGCAGCACGGTCTCGAGTTCAAGCTGTACTCCTGGGTCCAAGAAATTCCCTTGAATGGCAGTGACGCCCTCGGGAGGCTCTACAAACAGCAGATCAACGCCGATCACCCGGCCGCCGGGCTGTGTGGCCCTCATCGCGACCTGGCTCCAGCTGCCGGGAGCAAACCCAAGGTCAACAATGGTTTGACCGCGGCGAAATATCCTGAATTTCGAGTTGATCTCCTTCAGCTTGTACGCCGCACGCGACTTGTAGTCCTCTGCCCTCGCCTTCTGCGTGTACGGATCGCGGTTCTGCCGTTGGAGCCAGATGTTCGACGACTTCGACTTCGCGCGCGTGTGGACCTCGCATTTGCACAGAGCATCGATGCTAGCCACCAGGCGGCTTAATGGCCGAGGTCTCACGAACATACGGATCCGTACCGGGTAGGCTAACCAATTACCCTTTCCGCGTAATTACAGATCCGCCGCCCAAGCCACGAACGCGTTGCAGCGCTTACTTGGCATGGCGGTTTAAATAATACTTATGTGTGCCATATGTGCCCAAAATTGCAATTGTAGATATATATATATAGGGCATTGGCGCCTATGGTGGGATAAGGACCGCCAGCTATAGGAAATGGAGGCTCCCCGCTGCGAGCAGGCAATACTTAGCCAACTTTTGGAACTTCATCATGTAACCTCCACCCAAGTGGCGATTCCATAGCTAAGTTCTGTGAGCCACTTCCTAAGAGCTGCTTCCTACGAGCTGCTTCCTATGCGCTGCTTCCTACGGCCCACTTCACACGAGCTGCACTTCCAAGGTGGAAGCAATACCCAGTAGGGCTTAGGTCGGCGATGACCTAATCCAACTAATAGAAAAGCACTGGTCAGCGTTGAGCTAACGGTATATAGTGTCTGGTTTAGGGTGAGGTTCCATTTTTCACACTCCTTGAAAGTGGAGCGATTGAATTTCTTCCACCCAGAATCTTCTATAGGCACCCACCAATTCACTTGGTAGATTCCTAAATCGCAAAATGTCTTCGAAGATCACTACCGCTGGCGTCCGTGAGGAGGTCCACAAGGTCCTCGCTCACTCTGAGGAGAAGAAGCGCAACTTCCTCGAGACCATCGAGCTTCAGGTCGGTCTCAAGAACTACGACCCGCAGCGTGACAAGCGTTTCAGCGGCACCATCAAGCTGCCCGCTGTCCCGCGCCCGAACATGACCATTTGCGTGTTCGGTGACGCTGTCGACTGCGACCGTGCCAAGGGTGCTGGTGTTGACTCGATGTCGGTTGAGGACTTGAAGAAGCTGAACAAGAACAAGAAGCTCATCAAGAAGCTCGCCAAGAAGTACAACGCTTTCGTTGCTTCTGAGGCTCTGATCAAGCAGATCCCGCGTTTGCTTGGCCCGGGTCTCTCGAAGGCCGGTAAGTTCCCGACCCCGGTCTCGCACGGTGAGGACCTTGTGAGCAAGATCAACGACGTCAAGTCGACGATCAAGTTCCAGCTTAAGAAGGTTCTCTGCTTGGCCGTTGCCATTGGCCACGTCGAGATGGACGAGGAGCAGATCACCCAGCACATCATGCTGGCCTCGAACTTCCTCGTCTCGCTTCTCAAGAAGCACTGGCAGAACGTTGGCTCCTTGGTCATCAAGTCGACCATGGGACCGTCGTTCCGTATCTACTAAATCTAGTTAATTTTTTGGTAATACGCACACGTAGTTAGGAGCAAGCTCTTCTCTGCAGAAACCACTCTCAGCCTTTCAGCGATTCTGTATATCCCGAACTGGGAAAACCACGCCCTTACCCTACGATTCCGCCCCCTCCCAGCCATTATTGTCGCGAGAAACTCTCGCGTTGCGCCCACCTAGGAAAGAGTGCGCACGGCTACAGTGGCACCAGCATAGCCATCCTCTACAACCGTGGCATCGACTTGGGTGCACAAACGCGATTTTTAAGAGTTGTCATGGATGAGCCTGAGCTGGTCCGGCCACTGGACGCGGGCAATTTGCCGGAGCTGATCGACGTGACCGAAGTGCAGGCACTGGAGTATGTCGCTCAATTGCTCGAGCATCTCATTGCGCAGCATGAAAAGTCATCCGCAGAGGACCATCCCCGCAAACAGAGCTATGATAAGGCGCTGGAGTCTTCAAACACCGTGCTGGATCGGCTGCTCCCGCAACCGGCGTTCCGATTCGAGGGCGTGCCGGTGCAGGAGCGTGAAGACCCCGAGGAAAGACAGCAGAGGGCTGAAGACATATATAAGAGGTTCTGGCTTAAGGAGCCGCCACCAATAACCGTGCACGACTATTTGCACAGGTTCCATCGTTACTGCCGCTCGTCGGCAGCTACATACTTGACTGCAGGGAGCCTCATACATCTAATTGCGGTGCAACTGAAGGCCATTCCGGTCACAGAACGGAACGTGTACCGACTGTTCTGCGCGGCATTCATTATCTCGGCGAAATTCATAGAGGACAAGCTGTACTCAATGAGCAGGTACGCCACGACGGCTGGGCTCAAGCAGTCCGAATTGGCGAGACTGGAACTCTCGCTGCTGCTTGTAATTGATTACAATATTCACGCGAACCGCGAAGTTCTCAAAGCAAACCTGTTGAATTGGGCGCTGTTGAACTGAGCCGCAGACTGGGCGCACACATTTTGGCGTGTATACATCTTTTTGCGCGCACTATCTCCCGCGGCAAATATGCAAGTATTAGCAGCTCCGCGGATTACCAAGGTGAGTACCTACTGGATATTCCTCTTTGGGCTATAAAGCCCTCTGCATTTTAGTCGCATATCTCACAGATGACGGCCTCCAGGGCTAGGGTCACCTACCCAGAACGGTGTATAGGACGGCGTTCGCGTTCATATACATAGAAACTGACAGAGTCTTGTGCGTACTTTTTGCCGAAATTCATGGTATTCAGTGCAATCCGACTAATTGGAACGCTTGCAACTCTGGCCGTGTTCGGCCTTGCAAGGTCTACGAATGCAGATGTGTTAGCGCTCGCCGCCGGCGACGACAAGCTATGTAACCCCACTGGAGTGACATTCAGATATACCGGAATACGACTCTACCAAACAACGTTGGTCGACTGGCCAGTCCGTCATTTCTGGTATATCGTGCGCTGCAACGCCGGGAAAAGGGCGTCGCAGCAGTATTATGTGACGAACCGAACTTCGAACTTCAGCTTTGGACAGCAGGTGTGCATTTCTGAAGAGGAATGCTACATTCTGTCGCGCGTGAAAAAGTATGCGCTGCGGAATGTGCCTGTCTTCAGGCCGTATGCTGAAGTCGGAACGTTGTATCGGGTCGATCGGGAAACAAACGCGACCATGCCGTTGTACTCGCTTGCAGCCGAAAACATAGCAACAAAGGTCACAATAAAGACATCTTTCGGTTCCAGTATGAACTACATACCCATTCTGTTCTCTCCCGAGGTAGAATCTGGGCCCTGGATGTCTAGGCAAACTACGAACCCACACGAATTGTACAATTACACTGAAGCGGACACGCGTACAATATGGTACATTACGAACTCGATCATCAACGAACTAAACGACGCGTTCACTATTACGAATGAGAGCCTGATATTCTGGGAATTCGACGCGCTGAACAAAGAGCTGAACGGCCTCAACTGGCGGAAAACCTTAAACAAGGCGGTTCCGGCAATGCATCCTGGCAGCAACGGCCCCTGAGGCTCGCCGACTCGAAAATAGTAGAAGTCAGTTTCATGATATGATAGGCTTATAAATATAATTGAAATAGTTAAATTGCATATTTTTCCAGCATTAAAACAGCTTCTTAGAAATCGGGTTGATGTGTTAAATGCCGCGCGGGTATGCAGATCTGTGGCTGACCATTTGCGTCAAATAAAAAAGGAGTTACCGCAAGCCATAGCTTGACAGGCGATGCGGCGAGACATTTCTTGGATTCATCATAGCCTGTTTAATGTTTCTTAAATAGGTTGGTGAAACCCTTCTTTTTGGGCGTTGTATCACCTCCGACCAGAGAGACATCTGAGGGGTCGTACTGCTCAGCGAGGCCGAACGACGTTTGGCTCTCGGTATTCCTGTGACTTGATGGCACGTCAGCAAATATATCGCTTGGAACATTTGAGTGGCTCATCTCTGAGTTCATCGTTTGTGTGCGTGAGTCCGTGAGGACACTTGAGAATCTTTCTGCCCGCTTCTGAGGCATCGGTGGGGACGTGACTGGCTCGAAGGGGTTCTGGGCCTCCGACTGATTGTGGAACCACGCCTGCTGCTCCGAATTAATATCGGTGTCGTGATCAGCCTGAGCAGCCTGACCAAGGGCTCTGAGCTCGTCCGTCTCATCCACGGTTCTGCCGTGACGGTCCATCATATAGTTGTTACGATCATCCTTGACGTGGTGGTCCATGCGGACACCACCTTGACGTTTGTGCCAGATTATGCACAAAGTGGAGTAAATGATGATGTACAACAGCAAGACCAGCGAGAAGGCCGCATTCAAAACGAAGAAGATCACGCCCATGACTCCGTTCACAATCAGAGGTTGCGTCATCAGGTTCGAGAAAAACAGGAAGAACATGGCGTTCAGTGTTATCACGACGTGAGCCGTTATCTGGATTGCATTCACCGCTCTAGACAAGAATGGCTTGTATACGGCCACAGCAATGAACATAAAGAGCTCGATGATGAAGATCGCGAGCGCTTGAGTCTTACCACTGGTTTGAGCAAACGCCAGGAACAAGGCCTTCACGAAATTGTAGACCAAGTAAACGAAACCAAAGTAGTAGTACTTCGTGTCGAACATTGAATACAGGAACCCGTACTTCTGCAGGATTTTCGGATTCGCATACAGGAGATATGCTGAAGTTCCATTCTCGCGCTTCGAGCGCCTAGCAATGAAGTAAACGCGGGCCACGTTCGACAGCACGAGCACCAGGCACACAACGAACATGAACACCGAAACGACAATCACAGCAGCACTGTCATTGTGAGTCCATTCCCACATTGAAAAGACCATTACCGGCGGGAAAGCAACGTACCACAGTTTGAGCAACATGCCCTTCAGCAAAGAAGGCAAAAGCAAGAAGAAGTAAGCGCTTCGCGACAGAGTACCCTCGTACGAGGTGAATGTGGTTGAGATGTTGTCCAGTCTTGGCGAGCCAAGATCTTCCTCGCCAGCCTCGTAGGCCTTCTCGTTGACGTTTTCGTGCTCATAGCGTTCCTTCTTGGTGCCAGCTCCGAAGAGGAACCATAGCACGGTGAAGATGAAAACAGTGCATACGCAGATGAATATGAAGATCGTATAACTCGTCAGTACGGCCGACGTCACTTCAATGCCCATCTTGTATGCGAGACGCTCGATGCCTCTGTACACAATGAGGTTACCTGAGCTGTGGGCATAGGCTTGCGTCGCCGCGGTCGTATCGTCTCGGCGAACGAGCTGATGCGCAGTTTCGGCCACAGTGCCCTCCGGGGTCATTACAGGCAGCTTCATGTTGCGCAAGAACTCAAGCGAACGCGGCGACATCATCTCAACGGCGTCTTCGGCACGTCTGCGCAGCCTTTGCACCAACACGGGCTTCGTGGCATAGATGCGGTAGGTTGCAGGATCGCCACCGGTTGCTTGAACGTACCACCTAAAGATCTTTTCAAGGAAGCTTGAGTATACCAAGCCTACACTCCACACGATATTCTCGCACCATGCCGAGGCGATGGGAGGCACACGCTCAACGGCTTCCATGGCCAAGAAAGCCATACTCTGGAAGTAGTTCAACATAAGAACTGTCACTGCTGAGATGTTGTGCGAGTCGACCGAGGTGCCCAAGAACACGAGCAAGGTGCTGATTAGGAGGCCGAGCCCGCCGAGAACAGCAGTGACCCATTTGACAGCGGTCTGCTCCACAGTTTTCGAGTTCTGGATCTCCACGTACAAGCATGAGAGCATGTCACCTGTCGTGTAGTTCTTGACCTTTGCGATAACGTACGCATCGATGTCTGGCACCGTGAAGGCGACACCTGGCAGGTGCTTTGTGATGCTGTGGCTGAGCTTCGAGTTACTCTCAATGTCTATCTCACCTGCATTGATGGGGCACAGCTCCTTCAGCGTGTTGCCCTTTGCGCACGGGTTCAGCCGCGTTGTGATGGCCTTGAGGCCGTATATCCAGACTTCTATGTCGGCGTACACGTAGCCGCTGAAGGCCACATTGACGGAGGCGTTGTAGTATATGTCACCGGTTGAGTGGTCGTAAAGGATCGACAGCTCTTTGGCCGTGACACCGTCCGTGTTCTCGCAAGGCACGAGTGCGTTGGCCTTGAGGCGACGTGTAGCACCAACGAGCGAGAAAGCCCAGAAAAGAGCTGACAGCAACGCAATCTTCATTTCAGGATGAATACAGCGATGTCAACTGTGAAGTTCCGTGGCTTCTGTCCCTTTAGCGTGTAATTAACCGTCGGGCCGCGATCTTCGAAAAAATATTAGGAGTTCGAGGTGTCGCGAGAACTGCCGTCCAGTGGGAAGATGAAGGGTTAGGGGCCGTGAAAATTGCCGGAGGTGAGGAGACCTGTGAGGCCGCCTTCGAGGTCTGTGTGGGCTTGAGGGCCGAGACAGACTGGAGTTGTGCGCAACAAGAGCCGACTCAATTCGGCGTTGCTGCGGTGTTGAGGAAGTGCAGAAAGCCCTGCTGCTTGTTTGTAATGCGAGCACGGCGACTGCGTGTGCGTAGGTGATGCCCAATCGAAGCGCCAGCCTACCTCTACCCCGAACCCTGGAATTGAGCCATCCACGATATTGTCGCTGGCATTCCCCTTCCCCACTAACGCTGCGTATTTTTAGAACGGGGAATGTAGGAGGGATTCGTGCTTGTATACTTACAGTGTTACGTGTTTATCGAGGCATAAAGCCGGCTGCACTGGTACCATGCCTATCGCTGGTGATTGCCCGAATCACAGCCGAAATTAAGTACTGCGACGCGGCCTCCAGGGCCCAGCCGGCCCGGGCTCAGCCTGTGTGTATTAGGGTTATAAGCATACCGTTAATTAGCTGCGAGGGCCATAGGGCGCCTGCCCGTAGAGGGAAATTCTTGGTCGCGGTGCGCGAGCAGCAGATTCCCGATGTGCAATGGGGCTGACCCGACTTTTCCCCGAAAACGGCCGGGAGTGCGTGCGACTGCCCGGCGGGGACACCGCCCGACGTGCATGACAATGATGCTCATGATGCACTATGACATGTCCTATGACATGTAAGCCATACGAATGCAAGCTACTGTAAGCCACACGATCCACCCGTGCCGACTGTGCAGGATTATATAACGTGCGCTGGACTCAGCCAAATTTTTGCTCGACCATAAATTGGCAATGCTGCACACCCACCTGGGCCGCGCGGAGCGCAGTCGGCGCAGTGCGTAGCATAATCCGCAGGCTCACTAGCCACCTGCTCTCCTGGTTACCGATTTCAGCCATACGCGCCAATTACGGTGACAGACCCTAACCGCACAATGCGTGCCGTGTCTTCCTCAGATCCAGCAGTGCAGTGTTGACGAGACGTTGTTTACTGGAGTGACGCGAGTGGCTTGGTGGTTATGCGACTTGAGGGATGGACACGAGCCAGAGGCTGAGAGTCGCCATCGCCGACAATTGCGTCGAGACGGTCGAGCTGATCATAGACCGCCACCCGAACCTGCTTGTGAACTTCGATCCGAAAAATGGCTGGTCAAACCTGCACTACGCCGCGTACCATGGCCACTACGAGATGTGCAAGCTGTTGATCAACCGCGGCCATGATGCCAAGGACGTGAGCCTGAGCCACACGCGCTGTACGGCGCTCCATCTCGCGGCCCAGCAGAACCACGAGCGCGCGCTGCACTATCTTGCGCAGCACCTCGAGCGCAGCATCGACTGGCCCAATGACGAGGCCCAGACCCCTCTGATGGTCGCAGTATCCCACGGTAACGACCCAATTGTGAACCTGCTGCTCGATTTCGGCGCAGACATCGAGCACGGCGATAATTCGGGCACGCGCGCGCTCCACACTGCCGCGGCCCGCGGATACGTGAAGATTCTGCGCACGCTCGTGGATCGCGGCGCTGATGCCGCCACAAAGAATAGCCTGGGCTGGACGCCGGCAGACTACAGCTCGACGCTCCAGGTCAAGACATACCTGCAGACGCTTGTAGATGACCTGAAGCGCAACAACCAGCCGGGAACACCGATCAAGCAGACCTTCGAGTGGTAGATCTATAATCTGCCGGTCCTGCTATCGGTCCTGCTATTTATTGGCTTCTGCGTGAATGGAAAAGTATTAACAACGGCTTTCCATGCGCCGTGCATAAATATGTATATATGACAAAATCATTCATCATGCGACTCCCGTTATCATATATCATTAAGGAGGGCTCAGATGTGCAATCAAATCCGCAAATCCTCGAGGATCTCTTGTGCAAGGTTCTTGTATTGCCAGACATTGCCAGTCATCTTCTTGAACTGGATGCCATGCAGGGACACGATGGGAACACGTACAATGCTAATCTCGAATCGCACTGGGATGGAAGATTTCTGCTTGGACTCTCCGAGCATGTCGGAAGCCCCGATTTCCATATCAATGCTGTCCGTGGACCCACCAACAGACACTGCGGGCGACACAACCCCGTTCTCAGACACCTTGCGCCGGTGCTTCGGTGTGCTCGGGGGTGTTTGCGGCGATGGCGGGACGAGCAGCTCGCCGTGGTTGCTGCGATGATTCGACGGCGTGCGTGCAAGATCCCCAACACCGCCGCTCCCCGCACTTCCGGGGTGGAGGTTGCCGGCAAGGCCCGTACCACTGCTGTGGCTGCTGTGGCTGCTGTGGCTATCATAATTATGCGGCGCATATACCGACGAAGAAGAAGACGAAGCACGGCGCAGCTGCGGAGGCTGGGAAGGAGCAGCGGGAGCAGGCTGCGTTAGCTGCTGGTGCTGGCTCGATGATTGATAGCCATGTTGATGCGTGATCTGCTGAAGCGAGAAATGAGGCCGCGCAACACACGCGAAGCCTCCACAAACCTCGACATACTCGATCCGCTTTTCGCTGAGCACGCGAATAATCTCGCCCCTGATCTCGCGCAGCGGTTTCGTCGAGGTACTCTGCACCGAGAATATTCCTCTAAAGAACACGGGCTTCGGCGACTCAATCGAGGGCATGCTAGATAGACTGTGCTGTGACGCATCAGACTGGCTCTTTGGAGTCGCGTCGAAGTTGGACGCAACGGCGTGGCTCGTAGATTTCGCACGGCCGTGGCTAGCAGGCTTGCGCCGCAAGGAGAACTTGCGGAATAACGAGAGTGTCTGCTGCTGCTGCTGCTGCTGCTGCTGTTGCTGCTGCTGTTGCTGCAGCTGCAGATGCGATTGAGGAATGGGCTGCGAGACTATGCGGCTTGGGTTTCTACGCGGCGACATGGCAGTGTCGAGGTCGATTGGCTTAACCGCAGTCATGGGGGTTACCAAGCCAACTTGAGCCTGCTGAGGGATGTTCGACACGTATGCCGGCTGAGGAACTGCAGCCGGCTGCGGGACTTCGCGCGCGCTCGGTGTAGCGTTGTTAGCAGGCGGCGCCAGCGACAGGTTGGGTGGCGCGTCATACGCAGCTCCAAGCGTTTTCGACCGCAAACGGCCCGACTTGATGTCTGGCTCCGGCGAAGAAATGGCAGTCTTCGGCACGCTCGGTTGCTTCGGGGTAAGCAAGATAGGCTGCTGCAGCCCTGTCGCTGGCTCGCTTGGCGCCGCTGGACCGTCGGGCTGCGACTCTGTATTGATTGGCGTTCTTGGAGGCTGAAGCTGAGCCGCCGAGGATGTGCTGCGGGTCTGGCCTCCTTCGTACGGCGCCGTGATTGCACGAGACTGTAAGAGCCGCTCGCGCGTCAAGAAATAGCAGCTTATCTCGGGTGAGAACGAGTCCAGCGGGCTCGGGATGCGTGAGTCTAGATTAGAATTCGTTCCCGAACTCCGTACGCTCATATCTATGCTCACAAATCCGCTGCCACTACCGCTGCTGTCGTTGGCTGCCAAATCTGCCTCGTGGCTGTCATACCAATTGTCAAGCGCTGCTTGATACTCAGCACTCCCCAGAATGCTTCTCAAGGACCGGTCAATGTTATACGCATCGCCGATACCCAGGGACTCCATTTCTTCTATCACTTGCGGGTCCAGAGAGTCGGCAGTTAAGGGGAAGCGTCGCGGAACATGGCTGTCAGGTGGTGCGTCGAAGCCCTTCATCATCCAGGGGTGACGCATGACCTCGGCCAAAGTAGCGCGTTCCCCGGAGTTCACGGTCAGCATTCGGCCGAGTAAGTCGACGCACAACGAGCTCAACCACTGCGGATAGTCCACAGTTCCGCGCTTGATCTTTGCATGCAGCACGGTCATGCTCTTGTCCTCGAAAGGGACCTTACCGCAAACGAGCACGTACAGCACGACGCCGAAGCTCCACACATCGATCTCGGGTCCGACGTACGGCAGAGCGTTCAGCAATTCCGGCGCGGCAAAGTACAGTGAGCCGCAGAACGTACGCAAAAGATCATCGCGACGGAACAGGTTCGATAGCCCGAAATCTATGAGCCTGATATCGCCATCGTCTGCAATCAGGATGTTTTCTATTTTCAAGTCTCGGTGGACCACCGAGTTGTGGTGGCAGTAGTCCAGCGCACTTGCGATGCTGCGGGCGAACCTCCGCGCCTGATTCTCCTTCACGCAGCCGTGCGCGATGATATAGTCGAGCATTTGGCCGCCAGCAATGTACTCGAAAACAAGGTAGAAGTGGCCTGTCATCGAGTAGACGTCGTAGAGCTTCGAGATATTCGGGTGCTCGAGCAGCCGCCCGATAGCGGCCTCTCTGACGACGCGCGCGTCCTTTGCTTCGTTGGACTCTCTGCCATCGCGGCTCTTTTGAGTGAATGCTTTGGGGACGATTTTGACCGCGGCCATCTGCTTCGTGTACCGGTGCACGGCGAGCTTTACCTGGCCCATGGATCCGGCACCAATCGACTTCACGAAGTCCCACGGCCCGATCGACGTGCGCTTCTGGGGTTTCCGGTGGCCGTGCGACGGAAGCGGGGCTGGGATCGGCCCAGCAACCGGCGCGGCCGCCGCGGGTGCACCGCCAAATGGCGCACCACCACTGCCGCTATTCGGTGCGCCTGCAGTAGCACTGTGGGGCGTGCCCGGCGTGCTCGGGCTGTGGCTGGTGGCCCCGTGGTCGAGCGCACGCATGTAGCTCGCCGACGACGGTGTTCTTGAATGCGTTGCTGAGTGTCCGGAGTGTGAGCGCTGGTGGCCTGCGTACGATGACGACGGCGGCGCGGAGCGGTACGAGGACGACGGAACGCGTTGGTGGCCCCGAGAGGGCGCCCGCACAGGTGTCCGTGGCGTCGTGGTCGCTGGGCCCCAGACGTTTTGTGCGGCTGGGTCCGTCGCTGATTTTGCCGCCGCGGTATCGAGAACGGGTCCCGGCCCGCTCTCAATTGTTGTAGGGGTCGCCGGCGCGGCGTGCGGCATGGTCGGGAGCTGCTGCATCTGCGGTGTACGAGGTGCGGTTCTTGGTGCGCTTGGCGCCTTTGCAGATGGCGGAGACGACACGGACTGCGGCGTTCGCGTGCGTGCGCCGTACGCAAGCGTGGACGCGCGCATCCGCGGGCTCTCGGAGTCGCTCGGCACAAAGGGCGACGCCGCGGAGGTCATGGCCGAGCTGCCCGATGGCGCACCACGCGGCGTCCGGTTGGGGGTACTTGGCGGCTCCATATACGAACTAGCCAAGCTCGTTCGTTAGCGAGAGGTAAACAACTAGAAAGTCTAGAGTGCACGCAACTCTGCTCAACAGACCCGGCGTACCTGCTATTGTTCTGAAGCTACACGAAGGAGTTGGGTCGGGGTTTGTCCGCCTGCTTGGGTGTCCGCCTGCTTGGGTGTTGTTGAGGGCGTGCGTGTGACACGGCGACCGTTGATAGAGTAGGGTTTGTCCGCGCCTGCATGACCCAGCCCGGCCGGGCTTGCCCGTACACCGAATGGTGCGGAGCGGTGGCTGCGTGCTTTTCGTGCGAACGTGGCTCTACGTCTGCGCTGCGGCTAGCGTGCCGGGGCCGCAACATTCCTCATTCTGCAGGCGTTCCTGGCCCGGGCCAGCACTGATTATATAATAGATAAGCGTAATCGTGGGCTGCATGACGGTGCAGAGGCAAAAAATAGAACAGGCCACGCATTTGAAACGTCCTCGCGTTTAACGCATGTACAGGTTGAAGCGTGCGTCTGCATAGAACGTGTTCAAAACGGATCGGTGCAATTCGTGATCGATGGCATTGAGCCGATCTGCTAGGGTCTGCTGAAATTGGATGTGTTCAAATTAGATCTGTTCACCTTGGATTCGACCACATCGGATCTGGTCACATTCGATCTGGCCACATTCGATCTGAGCACGCTGGATCTGAGCACATTCGATCTGAGCACATTCGATCTGGTCACATTCGATCTACCCACATTGAATCTGTTCGCGATGCGTTCGTGGAGTGGGTCTTTTCGCGACTGTGGCACCGTCGGCATCCTGTGGATCAATGGCTGCGCGATAATTGGTCAGTCTCGCCTTCGACTATTCAGTGCCTAACAACCCCGAAAAAAGTTCAGGCACAAGCGCACGCAGCACA
The DNA here is from genome assembly GCA_030568915.1 of Starmerella powellii. Taxonomy (NCBI): domain Eukaryota; kingdom Fungi; phylum Ascomycota; class Dipodascomycetes; order Dipodascales; family Trichomonascaceae; genus Starmerella; species Starmerella powellii. The sequence continues at coordinate 1,662,209 of JAJMJE010000001.1, read as the reverse complement.
TAAACACCTGGATCCTCAACCAGCGTACAATAAGCTTCGTCCCTAAGCCTGCCTAAGCCCGCCTGTCTCTTGTCGGAAGCTCACCCATATTAGCTAATCGGCCTCACCATGGCGGCGGTGAAAATCAGGCCTTAATGGCGAGGTTCAGGGACCCACGCCCCTACTTACATCTACACAATCCTTGGGGAAACAGACTTCTGCCTGGAAATGTCGGAGAACGTGCGTGTAGTATCATCCGAAGAAGGTGTTCGAATCCTGTGCATAGCCGACGCACACGGTGCGCTGCGACAGATCAACGCGCTCGTGGCCCAGCACAAGGCTGACGTAGTGCTACACACAGGATCGTTTGGCTTCTTCGATAGCGACTCAGCCGACAGTCTGCCGTCCGAGGATCTGGCGGCCGCGGCGAACCGGTCCCCCGTCGTTACCGGCAGCGACTTCCACAAGATGGACGAGGAGCATCTCCGTGAATCGGTCGGCTCGCAGCTCAGCGAGCTGCCCCTATTTCTGGCCGGCGCTCAGAAATTCAGCGTTCCCGTGTATACCATTTGGGGCGGCAGCGAGGATGTCGTTGTTGTTGAGAAGTTCAGATCTGGAGCCTACGAGATCCCCCAGCTGCATATCGTCGACGAGCTGAACGCGCCGCTGATCCCGAACACGTCCATAAGGCTGCTTGGCCTCCCGGGTTTGTTCGAGGAGTCCCAGCTGTTCAACATCGGAGAGGGTCAAGCCGTACCGGGAACCAGCGGGTCGACTTGGGCTGGCGTTTGGCAGATCGGCGAGCTTCTGCACACATACAAGGAGACATACAACCCGCAAGAGGTCCGCGTGTTTCTAAGCAATAACAGCCCGCTGCACAAGCCGTTGCTGAACCACATCGCTCTCACGCTTCATGCTGACTTCTCTCTCAGTGGGTCTGCCCCGACGAGAGGAACGTCAAGCTTTAATGACTTCGTGTCGTTTAGCAGCACGTACAATTACATCCGCGACGTCAGGGCGAAAAAGAACGAGTTTTACGCCCTATGGAGCCAGGCCAAGAGCGCAGTGTTCGAGCTTACCGAGGAGGCACCCGAACAGCGCGAACTGATCCTGGCAGCCGTGAACTTCCTCACGAGCAGGGAGTCCGAGCCTCAACATGCGGTTGCACGCGCGTTGAAAAACAAATGGAACCTTAATCTTTGCAACGTTTCTAACGGATCCACGATGCTTGTGGCTCAAAAGTCGGAGATAGCTATCGAGCATGTGGATAGCAAGTTCGACTTCGAGGCGCGCTTGACTTCACCCGTGGGAGAGGACGACGGCAGCCCCGAGCACCGTGCAAGCACTGCTGACGAGAGCGCGACCGAATCCGATGCGGCTGCTGAGGCAAGGCTCGAGAGGGCGAAGGCGAAGCGCGAGAAGGTAATCGCCAAAAAGGAAAAGCTCAAGGCGTCGAAAAAGGAGAAGCTGAGGGCTGCTAAGCAGGAGAACCAGCAGTCCCAGGACTCTGACAAGAACTCTCAGGAGTTCTCGCGCAGTTCCTCCCCACTGGACCAATCGTCTGCCCTGCTCGCTGAGAACGGGGACGCTGCGGTTCACACGAAAAAGGAGGCGGCCAAGGAAAAGCCCAAATCTAAAAGGGACAAGGAGCGGCCCAAACGTGACGACGCGCTCGTCAACCGGCGCCCCGGCCTGTGGTTCAAGAACGGCGACCGAACTCCGGAGGAGATTCTTGGGTTTCTGGCCGAGCAGGACCGCAGAACCAACCCGAATGTCGAAATCAAGTTCAACGTCCGGCCGAACGGTGTCAAGTCTAAGGTTGCGCTCGTTTTCTTTGAAACACAGGAGCAGGCTTCTGGTGCTTATGAACGCGTAGACAAGGACTCGGCTGGAACAGTTTCGATTTACCAGCCGGAGCAGCACACCCCGAGAAAAACGATACGGAAGTCGCAGAAATATTAAATGTGCCGGCCTGCCGCTCTTTCAGCGTGCATTATGGCACGCGCGGCGGCGGCCTTGAGGCCGACCGCATGGCGGATCACGCGGCAGATCGCCTGACAGAACATCGCGGCCGCCCGGCAGATCAGACGACAGATTGCTTGGCAGACCGCAGCCGTCTGTCAGACCGCAGCCACTTGACATTCCACTTTGACAGGTCGCAATCGCTTCGCTCTGTCGCCTTCGTGCCGCGGGCACAAAAGCTCCCGAAAAGCATCCCAATGAAAAGCTCGCCACTTGGGCTACCCCAGGACACAAAACGCACAGGACTAGCCACACTGCTTCTTTTTTTCGGGAGATCTCTTTTATATTCTGTACTCATTTATGTAAATAATCGGCATTGAGTATGGGATCCATGCTCTGCGTATCAGTTATTGGGCCTGTGAACTCGACTGGACCATGCGCTTGTCCGTACCCTACCCATGTACTGACGACGCCTTCTTCACGTCGCCATCCTATTAGTATTGGAGCTTGGACCCCTGAGAGCGTCAGGAAGTATGGAAAAGGAATCTCTCAGAGGGTTTCAATACCAAGCCAGCCTTCCATATAGAACTGAGACGTCTGATGAGGCGTTGGATGAACTCAATAAAATAGTTGCTCGCATCGAGCATCTGCGAGACACAGATCAGTTCCAGCATTACACGTTTGGCACGGCTTACGCCTATGATGCGGCTCTTGCGACGCGCGAGCTTTTGAGCTGGCAGTCGAAGAAGCTCGAGTTTCCGTTGGAGACAAGATTGCACCTGACGGAGATCTACGCGCAGGCGTATTTCGATGCCGTTGAGCCGTCGTTGATCGTGAGGTATGGATCTGTGTGTTTGTCGCTTTGGAAAAGCACCGAGGCCCGGCTTGAGCTTCGAAAACTACGCGGCGTGATCGATTGGGGCCAGATGGCTCGGGCTGTGAAAAATGTTCTACTTTTTCAGTCCACGAAAAACTCGGGCCTTGGAACCAGGATCGATGGACTCGGCCAGGGGTACGGCAACGACGACGCTACAGGCAGTTTTGGCAACGTTGGCGCGGGCGCCTCACGGCCCTCAAACCAGGTCGGCGTGGCCTTAAGCCTCGCGCGCTTGTTCCGATGCACGGCCGTGATGGACGATCATAGCCTGCCGGTATTAATGGATGAAATTTTGAGCTTTTTGGGTCCTCATGGCCACGAACCGAGTCAACAAGTTGTCATAGATGCTTTTGTTGCTCTCATACCTTATAACGATCCAAGGGCCCTGTCTGTATTCATACCAGTCCTGTTTGATCTGTGGAACAAGGTCACTCTTTCTGTCGCCTCCTTGCATATACTGCCCGCACTAGCCGAGTTCGCCGAGCAGACTCTACGGAATGGCACAACGTTTCCTCTCACCACAGAGCAGCTCGATATCTGCTTCCAGAGTGTTCTGCACTCGCTCCAGATCCCGCTCATGTCCGCCCAAAAGTCGAAGGTCGGTGGAAGCAGTGGCAGCCAATCGCGTTCTAGTTCGCATGGCCACAAGAGTTCCAGGCATGGCCACTCCACAGTAAACACGCGGCCATTTGGATCGCATGCGGGCGCTTTCGCAAGACTCGTTGTATGGTCGCTAACTCCGCAGGACAGCCGAGCACTGGACCTTCTAGACTCGCTGGTGAACGCCGTTTTGTCTTTCTGCCACCCGTCAAACATCGGCCCGTGGACGGCGCTGATCTTCACCTCACTCGTGGAAATCGCCACGGCCTACACCCAGCGCTACAACATGGAAGAAGAGCTCGACGTGCCGGAAAACCTGCGGCTCACGAGCTCGCAGACCAAGAAGCTGGCCGAAACCTTGAAAAAGCCCGTCTTTATGGGCATTCACAACCAGGCACCGTATGTCCTGGCGACAGCCTTGGAGACGCTGCGCTATATTGCTTTGCTCAGTCCTGAAACAGTCATTACATCGCTCTTAGGCGAGATTTATCCTACTCTCCAGCACGGCTTGCACCAACCTCATCGCTTGGTAACGTCACTCGCCTGCTTGGCTCGTGTCGCCGTGCCGCTTGTTAGCAAGCCGCAATACAAGATGCACTTGACCACGCTTTTGGAGCTCTCACTCCCGAATTTGGACGCAAATGAATCGAAGAGGTGTATGTTGACCTTGGCGCTGTTCCAATCCGTGGCTAGTGTCTCCCAGTTCGTTGATGAAAGCGATGATGTTAGCGTTGCGCTTGCAGGACAATGCTTGCCCGAGTGTGTACATGCCTTGACCCTTGAGGGTCGAGAGTTGCCAGCAGAGATATCCGATGATGAGAACATTGCCATACAAATATCCAAGGGCACTACCGCGGCGTACCCGGAGATCCTGTCTCTCTATATGCGCCGCATTTTCGACCTTTTAGAGACAACAAGCGAGAACAGACTGGGCTCTGCTGCCTCAGCCAGTGTGCTGAGAGTTTTGTTAGCTTGCTCTCCTCAGATATATGATCGCCTTTTGGAGGTGACTCTTGAGCAAGTCTTGAACCCTCATCAGCAATCTCACGATGCGTTTGCACAAGTATGCGGAGCATTTGTGCGTGCTAACTGTGCAAAGTCATTCGGCAAGTTCTGGTCTCTTATTTCTACGAATATCCGTGAAGAAATCCTGGAGAATCAAGCGGGAGCTGCTCGTATAGCCACCCCCAAGGATAACGCATTATTGCGCTACTTAAGTGTTCTCAACATGAGTCTGCTGGCTGCAAACTCAGATGCTCTCTTGGCCGTCTCCTACGAATTGCGAGACTTGTTGCATTTGATACGTGAAAAGACCAGTGTCAGTGTTGTTTATACCGTGGCCAACACTCTGCACCACACGATATCGGCGCTAGTGGGATACAGCGTCATACTCCCCGATCCCTCAGGGACTTCGGTTACTCCTGAGGGCTATAACGCGATTGCGTCTGTACCTTACTTGGACATGAAGTGGAACGTCCCCACAGAGAAGTCGCGCGAATTGGCTGTCGATCTGTTCGAAGAGCATATCGGTATATCGGAAGCGAATATCGCGAAATCGATTGATGGCGCGTCAACCAACGTGAACGACGAAGACGCAGTTAGCAGTGCGCTCATCTTTGTCCGAACCGCCTTGGGGTCGATTTCAGCAATCTGCGAGTCTAATGAGCGAGTTATTGAATGCCGGCGTAAAATTTTCCGAATGATTTCCGCCATATACTCCAAGCTGGGCAAAGACAATGTTTCTGGTCTCAAGGAGGTTTTGTTTGTTGCCAAGGTGTGGTTGTGTGACGTTGGCTACGAGCGAACAGCTAGACTCGATTCACACCAGGTAACCTTGTATCAATACGAGAAGCGTACTTTTCATGTGGCTGGAACCAAGAAAAGAGCGCTTCCGCCAGCGGTCCTTGCGAGAAGGGCCCAACTTTATCATCATCAGAGGATGGCGCTACGCACGCGCAATAGAGACCTCGATCAAGAGAGCGAAGAGCTCATTTTCAATGTGGTGATCGACGCCTGCTTCTCCGCGTACCCGGCTGTTAAAAGAAATGCATTTTCAGCCCTGTATAGCCCTCTCAAGATATTTGCGAACCGTGGCCTTTATGCGAGGGTTTATGAGAGGGTCATCAGCAAGATCGGTGAATTCGTGGATTGTAACGAATACGAAAGAGCGGAAGGTGGACTCTCGTTGCTGAAGTACCGGTCGTTTGGACTGCAAACAGTCGGGCAGTTTCCTGAATTTATAACCCAGTTCGTCAAAACGATTAGCCTTGCTGCTTCTGCAGATCATCGTCAGCTCGGCACCTTGGCCGCTTATGCGTTTTTCATGCTAGCGCCTGATGCTTTGCGTGTGGGCCTGAACTATCGAAACGCCGAGGAGCAGTTCATTGTGCAAATTAGAGAGCTTGTGGATTATTTGACTTCGGAGCCCCTGAGCTCCTTGCACTGGCGTGAGGCACTCTTCCGCGCCTCGGCTCTGCTGGCAATATCGTACTCTCCAGGCTTCCCGATAAACAGCAAAGTCTTGCAATTGTTCCTTGAGGGCAGTCTGGTTCACCATCCTGATGTTAGAACGACATCCGTGCTCGGCGCATTGAACTTGATGCAGAAGTTCTTCAGGCTGGGCTTTGTAGGATATGATTTCCAAAACTATAAATGTGATGGTGGTGTTGAGCTTCCGCGGCAGGCAGTTCTTTCTAGCGATTCTTCTTTGCTGCAATGCGACTGGTCGCTGTTTTTCAACCCCTACGCATTGTCGGTCGCTAAGGCGTGGAAGACGCAGCCGCGCGCTGGACCAAAATTGATGAAAACTGGCTCTCAGGGATGGGCCTACCTACCCAAAAGCGGCAAGACATGGCGGGTGCCGTCTCAGGATTCAACAATTTCCCCGGAGCTCCATGCCGAAGACGACGAGAAGCTACGGCAAGTTATGGGGAGCGTGAATACGTCGAAATTTTGGAAAGAGCTGATTGCCCTACAGAAAGTCGAGCCCCGTGCAGAGGATGACCGCATGACCCGTCACATTTCCCTACTTCTCCGCAACCTCATCTGCTTGGCAGGTATGGGATACTGCGGTCCAGGGGAGTCCCTGGCGACGTTGTTGGGCTGCGTCAAGCTTGATGAATCCGAGAGTTTGACGGACAAAAACTCGCACCGCGTTTTGTCGGAGCTGCTTGCTGGTCTTATGCTGGCCACCCCGGTTTTGAACAAGGAGTCGTACGAGCTAGTCTCAGACTATATGAGAGACATCATGCAAGCGGCTTTGGGATCGATTTCACAGGAAACCTTGGGTTACTGGCTTTCCTCGTTGTCGTACGCTTTGTCGAATGTGGATCATAGACGATTGCTACCAATCATAGAGCTCATGGAGGCAGAAGCGAAGCCGAATACTAGTCACGACGGTGGTGGATTGAAGCTCTCTCTGCGAACAGATTTGTATGCCGAGGTTCTTTCGATCGTGCAGTGGCATCGGCCGAGACTCCACGAAGTCATCGCGAATTGGCCAGAGTGGAACCACAGCCTGCAGACGACGCGGGAGAGCTCTGCTAACATCGTCAGCATTGCCGCGACGACCGCGCGGGGTCTTGAAAAGCAAGATATCAGCGAGATCAACAACGTATTTGATCTTGAGATGCCCAAAGTTGAACTGAGCTTGCTGGACCTGACGTTGCGGATGCTCCAACTGCTCGGCGGGGATGCTTGCTTGCCTATACTAGTCGAGAAGGCGTTCCCGCTGCTGTTACGGTACTCTGCCGTTCGAGATGACCCCGAGATAGTCGTGCTTGTGACCAAGGTGTTTGCTGAGCTAGCGAGCACGGCCTTCAGCACTGCGTCATTGGAGACTGTTTCCCGCACGGTTTTGGATAGCACGATGTCTGCGCAGTGGCATCAACGCATGAGGATGCTTCTGTGTATGCAGTCCTTTTTCTTCAACCACTTGCTGATTCTGGACAGGAAGACCAGGCTGGAGCTGGCCGCAGTGGTGACTGACGCTTTGCAAGACCCCCAAGCGGAAGTGAGGGACTTGGCCGCTGACACCTTATCCGGGATTGTGCGATGCTCGCCGGCAGATGAGCAGCACCATTACGTTCAGCAGCTGAAAGCGAAGTTCAAGAAGTCTATCGGTAGGAACACAGAACTCGTGGAACGGCACGCTTCAGTACTCGGCCTTGGCGCTTTGATTGGTGCCTTCCCGTACACGTCACCGCCACCCCGTTGGATTCCAGAGCTTCTCGCAGTTTTGGCCGTTAAGTCGGCCGGCGACAGCGGCATCGTGGGAAAGAGCACCAAGCAGATCCTGAGCGACTTCAAGAAGACTCGTCAAGACACATGGCACATAGATCAAGCCGTGTTTTCGCAGGAGCAGCTCGACGATCTCGATGGTGTACTATGGAAAAACTATTTTGCTTGAACCTTCGATCTAACACTGTACTTATGAAACTGTATTATTAGAACTTGTATATGCAACGATTCGCGCGCACCGATCGGCACCGATTGATGCACGCATGCTATTTTGTAAGCGTAACTGCGCTGACTGAATCCCAACGACTCCGGCGAGTTTTGTGACGCGACGCGTCGTGTGAGTATCATGTGACCTGCGATAAGTCAACTCACATCCACGGCCAGGTCTCGAGCTACGTGATGAGATGCAAAATATACGGACCAAATAGCCTGTCTGAGATTCTTGTGGTGAGCCACGATATATACACTTTGCACACGGCCCGATTCTGTGGACATACAGTACCGAAGGATCCGCTGTGAAGGAGAGTACCCTAACCACTAATTAGGCATATCCTCTTTAGGATCTCTCGATACTCTTTGTTTCGTTACTTGTGTTGCCGGACCCAAAAATCCAAGATGTCGAGTTCCCCACCAAGCGACATGAGCTCGCCAGTCATCCTGTCTTCTCCTCCTCACCAGCAGCAGGAAAACAACAACTACAATGGCTCTGGTGCTCGAGGTCTGGAGCACGAGGAGGCTCTGTTTGTCACCTCTAGCCCGCCGGGCTCGAGTCCTCGGGTTTCGGCTACCGCACCGGAATCCTCACCTCTGTCATTTGGTTCGTCGCCTCACTCGGGATTGCCCTCTTCGTCCTTGATGGGCAGCATGCGCAGCGACCGAGACACCGCGCGAGCCGGTGAACGCAACCGCCAACGTGCGCGCCGCGGAGAGTTTGCCATGAGCTCAGACAGCGTTTCAGAGCTGCCCAGTGAGCTTGGGAGCGATCCCGTGCGAGTGATTTGGGGCACGAACGTCTCGATCAGCGAGACCACGGAGATGTTCAAGCGGTTCCTTTCTGGATTCAAGCTGCGCTACAGGTTCGCATACGACAACGTTCCTTTGCCGGCATCGTCCAGTGGCGACGAGACTATTTATATGGATATGCTTGACGAGATGAGACAGCTCAATGGGACCAACCTGAATTTGGATGCGCGGAACCTGCTTGCGTACCCTATAACGACAAAGCTGTATTATCAGCTTGTTAACTACCCTCAAGAAGTCGTGCCTATCATGGATAACGCACTAAAGGAGCATCTTGTTGCACTTGTGGAGTCTGTGTCTGCGAATGCGACGGCTGAGCTGAACGACATAGAGGCACGCGCTTACCGCGTACGGCCTTATGGTCTGCCTGCGCGCGAGGGACTCCGCGAGTTGAACCCGAAGGACATCGACAAGCTCGTAACAATCAAGGGTCTAGTTCTACGGTCGACTCCTGTTATTCCGGATATGGGTGACGCTTTCTTCAAATGTGCGGTTTGCAACCATACAGTGGTTGTCGAGATAGACCGCGGAACCATCACGGAGCCGACGCGGTGCCCCCGGCAAGCGTGCGGACAAGTGAACTCGATGCAACTCGTCCACAACCGCTGTAGGTTCAACGACAAGCAGATCGTGAAGCTGCAGGAAACGCCCGACGTAATTCCGGATGGCCAGACGCCCCACACAGTCTCTCTCTGTGTTTACGACGAGCTCGTCGACTACTGCAAGGCTGGTGATCGCATAGAGGTGACGGGCGTGTTTAGAGGCTCGCCTGTGAGGGCCAACCCGCTGCAACGTGTACTCCGAAACTTGTACAAAACATACGTTGATGTTGTGCATATTCGCAAGGATAACCCGAAGAGACTTGGTGTCGATCCATCTACGCGTGATGATGATGTGAAGGTATATACCGATGATGAAGTCGATGAGATCCGACGCGTGGCGAGCCGCAGCGATGTTTTCGACCTCCTGTCGCGGTCATTAGCACCCTCGATCTACGAAAATGAGGACGTCAAAAAGGGTATTTTGCTCCAGCTTTTCGGCGGTACAAACAAAACGTTCGAGAAAGGCGGTAAGCCGCGGTACCGCGGCGACATTAACATCCTGCTGTGTGGTGACCCATCAACAAGTAAGTCACAATTGCTATCATACGTCCACCGAATTGCCCCCCGCGGCATCTACACCAGCGGAAAAGGATCTTCCGCAGTGGGTTTGACTGCATATGTTACGAAAGACACCGAGACAAAGCAGCTTGTTCTAGAAAGTGGTGCCCTGGTGCTGAGTGACGGTGGTGTTTGCTGCATTGACGAGTTTGACAAAATGAGTGACGCCACAAGGTCTGTGCTTCATGAAGTTATGGAACAGCAGACGGTGAGCATAGCGAAGGCCGGAATCATCACGACGCTAAACGCTCGTACCTCAATTCTCGCCAGCGCAAACCCCATCGGCTCGCGGTACGACACCAAGCTCCCAGTTGTACAGAATATTGACCTGCCCCCGACCTTGCTTTCCCGATTCGATTTGGTCTACTTGATGATCGATAAGGTCGATCCGAACTCGGATCGTCGACTGGCGAAGCACTTGACCTCGATGTATTTGGACGACAGACCACAAAACGGGAGTGAAGACGAGGTTGTTACCGTTGAGTTCTTGGCCAAATATGTGTCCTATGTCAAGCAAAACATCCATCCCCAGATCACAAATGGTGCCAAGAACGAGCTTGTTAGGCACTACGTTCAGATGCGATCCCTAGGTGACGGAGCAACGCAGAAGCGGATCACCGCAACCACGCGACAGCTCGAATCCATGATCCGACTGAGCGAGGCGCACGCGAAGATGCGGCTCAGCGCCACTGTTGAAGTCGACGATGTTCTCGAGGCAGCTCGGCTGATCCGCTCCGCGATCAAGGAATACGCTACTGATCCTCTGACGGGAACCATCGACATGGATCTTGTTCAAACCGGTCACTCGCGGGCCCAGCGTGAGCAGTTCGAAACCTTCAAGCGTCACGCGCTTGCGATACTGACGGAGAACACCGGAGGACTTCCTTATGAGGAGATAGTCCGGCGCGTGGCAGACCTCAGCGTGGATCGCGTAGACCACAATGAAGTTGCACAGGCTGTCCGCGAACTGCAACAGGAAGGCGCTCTTTCTATTGGTGCTCGCCGAATGGTCCGCAAAGTTGCCGATGCTGCATGATTTATTTAATGACCTATATAGCTTGTCTACCGCTGTAATTTAATTTCTCTAATGCTTTCGCGTTTGCGAGTCGGCCTTGCCGCGCGTTCTATAGATACGTATTTATATGTACAATGGATTATATACAGACGAACTGCGATGCCTACATGAGTTGCGTGAAGGTCAGCGCGTTCTGGATAGCCCTTGAAGAAGCGGCTTCTGCATCAAGATCTTCAGCGAGCTCTTGGTGCTCGATAATACTGGCCTCGACTTTCCGCCCACCAAGCTTGCCTCCCTCGACTTGCGAGTACTGTAGCAAGCAGCCCCTGAATTCGAGCTCGGTAAGAGTGACGTAGGCAGAGCTGTGGTATAGATACGAGACCTTTTGACCCTCAAACTCGAGTTCCAGTCCAGGACCGATTTCCAGAGGCCCCAGCCGACCAAAACGGCATTTTTTCATGAAGTAGTGCTCGACGTCGTGCGTGATCGGGATCGGGTACGTATACGCCAACGTGGCCTTCAGATCTGCCTTCTGGTCAGGAAGAGAGAAATGGGCGTTTGTCTCCAAAGGCACGGCAACCAAGCGCGGGACCTGCTGAAGAAGCGAGTTGCTTGTGGTGTTGAGCGGTGGCAGCTCGGCCCATGCCTCGACAGGCGGATACTCTGTAGCCAGACCCTGCTGAGGGTTTGCAATGAACTTCATTTGAATGAGCCGTAAATTCGAGGAGAGCTGGAGATCTTTCCTGCGGTTTGCGTACACTTTCGGCGTGTCGTCGCTCTCCTCAGAGGTCAGGTTCAGAAGATCAGACAGAGCTCCGCCCGACCTACTCTCGGAGGAGCTATCATTAGCGCTGCTATTGAGTATGTCTCTCCAGCCATCACTTGAGACCGAGGCAGGATAGTCGGCCTGCTGTACATCCTTCGCGAACTGTGGTAAAGTACTCGATAGGTTCGACACAAATGGGATATTCGAGCTGAACGCTTTGGGCATTCCAGCATGGGGCACAGCGGTTTCCTCTCCAGCCTGATGAAGGACGTAGCCAGGAGTCACCGTCAGCGTTGCACTAACGGGCTCGTTGTTCCTGGCCTTAGGTACGGGATTAGAGCGTATAAGCCTTTGGACCACGCCCTCCAGCTGCGAGGACAATGACGAGCTCGGGAGGTCGTTCTCGGTATTGGATTGCGAGAATTCAGGGGACTTCAGGCAGCGCATCTCGTACTTTCTGTCTGCGGATTCCTCAGGCTTGCCTTTTGTCTTCACTGCTTCCCACCGCCGCCAGTCGCGCATGCGCTCCATCCATTCGAGCGAGTCTGTATCATCAAAAGGATGGAACGAGCTCCGCTCAATGCTATCCGTGCTCACGTCAAACCACCAAACGTCTGGCTTCCACAGCTTGGTGATGGCTGGCTGGATGAGCTGGACAAGCAGCCTCTTCACAAGATTTGTATTCGCGATCTTGCCGTCGCCAGCGCTATAAACGACAATTGAGTCTGCCGTGGCGTCGTTCGTGCCGGTTCCCCTGAAGTAGGTGTCGGTGAGTTGCTGGATAGCCGCGAGGTGCTCAGGGAAGCGTTCTGTATCGACGAGCTGCTTGAGCTCGGCGATGTCGATCTCCGTTGCCGTGGTCGTTTCGAGGAAGCTACTTAGGCTTGCGTTGATCCAGTCAAACGTCTCCTGAGTGCTGTTCACAATGATCTGGTTTCTTGAGGGCGAGATCGCGATGCGCGCTCCGCTCTTCGACCATTCCCGGAGCAGCCTGCCGTTTCTGCCCAAAACAAGCACGAATTCCATCTCGCTCAGCTCCAAAACATTCTCAACAAACACGCCGCCCCCAGACTGTTGGGATTCGTGCACCGCGCATTTCCACACGCCGGTCATGATGAGCTGCGCGAGCTTGGGCTTGTTCAGCCTCTTGAAGAGATCCGGGTTCACCTTTTGCGCCCGCAAGTAATCCTCAAGGTGTGACTTCTTGAACCCTTTGGCCAATTCGTCCCTGATTTGCTCGAACCGCTGCTGCGTGATGCTCGCAGACTCGGGTCGTTGAGAGTGGATCGCTGACACGACGCTCTCGCTCGGGTGGAGCAGCCCACTCAGGCTGTCCAGAGGTGTGAGGCTCGCCACCTGCATTGGCGGAGCGGGCTGGCCGGCCCTCCGCCGGGGCCTCCTGGGCTTTGACCGGACGAGCCCAGCCTCTCGCGGGTTCAGGATGATGAGGTTCGGACTAGAGTCGGGCAGCGTGCTCGCGCACCGCTTGGTCGCGCCACAGGAAGCAGTCCAAACAGGCCTGCAGCCAGCACGAAATCGGCCGAAACGGCCCAAGGACCACATGCCACAAATGGTGGTTTTAATTCTCGCTCTGCGGCTTCTGCTTGTGAGGCCAGTTACATAATGGCGTATATGATATTTTATGGCACCGCTTGAATAATCCACAAAAGACCGCGCGGCAAATCTTGCAATTTCAAACAGGAAGACGCTAGCAGGCTAGCGATCTTGCCACGGAATGGTCGATGGAGAGGACGAGTCCGAGCCTACTGGGGCTGCGGCGCCTCGGAGGCTTCCACCTACTCTACTAGAGCCACCTACTCCAGAGCCCATGCACAATGGGCGGCCTGGCCTTCTGGGCCGGGACGGTCTACTTGGATCGCAAGCAGATGAGGCAGATCTCCACCAGTTTCGCGTGGACCACGGCTTGTGCTGGCAGGAAGACTTCCCGGCTGCAGAACTGCTCGAAAGCAGCGCGATCGGTTTCGGGAGCCTGCCCGAGAGTTTGCGAGCGCGCGTTTCCTGGACAGCTGCGCAGAAAGCGACGTTTTTCGAGCTTCTCGGTCGCAAAACGGCGTCGGCGCTGCCCGAGATCGCTGCACAAGTCGGCAAGTCGCTGCTCGAGTGCGAGGCCTACCTAGAAGCCTTGTGCTCGGAGTCAGAGCATTTGGCCATTGACTACGGCGAGATCCCCGCGGCCGAGGAGGTGCCCGCAAATCTCGTGGAGCCCGATTTTGGCGGCGCCGATCTTGGATCGAGTGCGAGAGAGTCTGAGAAAAACGAGCACGAGGCGGGCCTGTTTGTGCTGAGCAGGCTCAGGGCCTTCGCGGGGAAGCCCGTTTCTGCATCGGCAATTCACGCGTTGCATGCGCAGCTGCGCCAAAAGCTGCATGATTGGGTGCTTGCCATTGGGAAAATCACAATGAGCGGGCCCGGAGTATCGGCCTCACTCGAAACCGTACTCCAGGTCATTGAGCAGGATGACAACGACGCAATGTTTGACGATAGCGGCACCGCGAAGTACGAGCTAGAGAATCAAGGCGCAGCCGAGATGGCTTTTGGTGCCGAGGCCAGCAGTGCTGAGACAGCCAACGAAACGGGCAACGGATTCGAGGACGAGAGCGAGGCAGAAGCGAAAGCGTTGGAAATGATACGCCGAGAAACGGAGTGGCTCAACAAGCTCGACGAGTTCCAATCGCAGCTGGCCCTCCGGGCTCGCGCCGGCCACGACTATCCCGGATCGGACATGCTTGCTGCGCCTGAGATGCGCGACTCGGACCTTGAGAAGTTCATGCAGTCGCGGTAGCGCCAAACCTTATTTTTTTGGCAAAAAAATGACATTGCAGTACTGCGCGACCTGATGGCTGCCGGCAGCAGAGCCGGTCTCGACATCACTGGATCGCTGGCTGGCCGGCCTCGGGCGGGGGCTGCACCTATTTATTATACATATTTATTAGATGAGTTTTGGAAATCCGACGGCAGACGGCGCGAGTCGGCTTGAGACTCGACTTGTGGCTCTGCCAGTTGCGTCCTGCCGTTGCTTCGAACCCTACACTGCTGCACCTTCTGATCTACGGTTTGCGGGCTAAACTAGGTGTGATAACTCGAAGAAGACCACGACAATGTACGAATTGCGAGAGTATGCGGGGAAAGAGCTGCCGCCTGTGGGCGAGGCGATTGAATTGGCCCTGAAGTTTGCGTCGACCGTCGAGTCCGAGTGGACGGCCTCGAAGCTGTTCGACGACGTCCAGACCTACACGACGTGGAGTGGCGGCCAGTTCTGGGCAGCGCGAGTCAGTACACACAGGGACCTGACGTACGACGAGATGCGGGACACGCTGTTCCACGGACACACCGAGAACGAGGCGCAGTACATAGGGATGATCGAGTCTTATGAGTTGCTGGATGGCTACAAGGAGTGGCAAAGCCGGCGCGCGAACTACAAGTTCCCGTTTCCTTTGAAGAATCGAGACATGGTGTTCTGGCTCGCCCAAAAGGAAACCAAGCCTGGCTCGCAGTTCGTCAACGTCACGGTCCCGCGCAAGGCGCCCTCCAAGTTTACAAAGGCTTTTTATGTTTCATTTGAGGTTGTCACGAAATTAGAGGATGGCAGCGTGAATTGGATTATGGGCACCACGAGCGAGGCCGGTGGCTGGGTCCCGCAGGTCGTGCAGAGGCCGCAAATGAGCAAGGCCGTTGCGGAAGACATCCCGCAGTACAGGAAGTGGATGGAGAGTCGTAGAAAGAGCCAGCCTTCTACTCAGGCATCTCAGGTACCTCAGTCGCCTGCTCAGGCATCTCAGGCATCTCAGTCGCCTGCTCAGGCATCTCAGTCGCCTGCTCAGGCATCGCAGCCTGCTCAAGCTACGCAGTAGAAGCAGGTATACGTTCACGCAGCCTTCTCGTAGCCCCCACGCAGCCTTATGCAATTTGAGAACCCGTAGGGATCATTTCGCAGGCACAGAAGTGTACGAGCTCACGCGGTTCGCCATATCCTTCTGGTGCTGCGTCGCCTCCTCCCACTCTTGCTTGCTGAGGATCTCGGAGTCGAGCAGCGCCCAGAAATCCGCCCCGATCCGGCCCAGCGAGTTCGCACAGAACGCGAGCTGCAGCCACAGGGACGCCCTGTCGCCGGCGTCTGTGATCTGCGGCGCATGCTCCTTCAGCAGCCGCAGCAATGTGGTCAGTGCCTTCCTTGCGAACTGCGCGATCTTCAGATTGCCGCTGCTCAGCACGGCCTCCGGTGCATCCAGTGCCGGGGACTGCTGCGACTCGTGGAAGATAGTGTGATAGCCATTTATAGTTGCAAAGACATGCTCGCGATAGATTTCGGCAACGCGCTTGAGGAACGCCAAAGGCTGTGTATCCCGCAGCTGCTTCGGGATCTGGTCCCACTGGGCCTGAAGAAACTGCCAGCGCGAGTCGATGAACACGGTCTCGAGGTCCACGAAGCCGAGCCGTCTCAGGAAGGCCACGGCACGCGTAAGCGATGGGAGCCTCGAGGCCTCGCGCAGAGACTTCAGGAAGTTCTCGCGCATGCTGTCGACGCTGCGCTGCACCTTGTTCACGAGGTCGTTCACCAGCGGCGAGTGCGGGTAACGCCGCTGCAGGCGCTCGGTCATGCTCGCGAGGTCCAGCGCCGTGCCGTAGTTGCGCGTGATAATGCAGTCCTTCACGAGCTCCGGAAGCGACAGAAGCTCCTGCAGGTTGTCGATCTGGCTGTACACCACCATGTCGTCGTCGAGAATGTCGCGAAGCGTCGCGTACGCGCGCTCGGGCAGCTTCGGCGCAGCCAGCGACACCTCCACGGCCTCGTTCGTGGACACGCGAAGCAGGTGCAGCAGCTGGTTCACGCGTTCCATATCGTTTTTCGTATCTACAAAGTTGCTTGCGTGCTTTGCCGCAAGGTCCTGCTGCTGCTTGCGTTCCGAGGCGAGCTTGTCCTCGAGACTCGTCTTCTCGGACTCCAGGTGGCTCTGGGGCATGCGGGCCAGCCGCTTCAGGTACTCGCGGTCGATGTTACCATTGCTGGCCGCGCTTTCCTCAACGAGTTGCACGAGATCCATCGCTGCCGCGCGTCGAGTCCAACGTCAAGCCTGATCGAGCCGAGCCTTATTAATCACGGGACGCGGATGCTCACTGAAGTCGTGCGCGCACTGGAGCCTAGGAGCACCTGTGTAACAAGGACTTCCGGGCGGAATAGTTGCGCTTTTAATGGTATTTCTCGGGAATTATTAGGTAGTAATTTTAGCTCAAATTGAGCTCTGGCCGCGTTGATCGGATCTGCGCGATAGCTAGCTGAAGATCCCGCTTGAATTGGCCCGGCCCCAATCAGAAACTATTGTCTCATCAACTGCCAGGGTCTCACTGGGATCCACACCGACGACTCACGCACTCGCCGCACTCAATGCCCGGTGCTCGCTGCCCCGGCACTTGCTCGAGTTCAGCCGGAACACCCGATACCGTTAACTACCTGGACCATTTCGTAATCGGCTCCCGCTATCTTCCAGCACGTCAAGTAGGAGCGAGGCTGGATCGACATGTCGGCGACTTTATTCAATGTCGAGAGCGGCTACTCGGAGGCCCTGTGCCGAGGACTCAGTGCGAGCCTGATAAGAGGAAGCCAGTACTCGAACATGACCCAGTGCGACAACCTCGAGGACCTGAAGCTGCAGCTCGGGGCCACGGAGTACGCGCAGACACTCTCCAACGTCCCCTCGCCCCTCAGCACGCGCGACTTCCAGGAGAGGCTGTTTGCCAAGGTCATTGAGGACTTCCGGTACCTGCAGACCACGGCCGTGAACCCATTGGCAAAGTTTTTGGAGTACATCACATACGGATACATGATCGACAACGTTGTGCTAATGGTCTCCGGAACTCTTCATAACCGCGACAAGGAGGAGCTGCTTGCGCGCTGCCACCCCCTGGGCTGGTTCGACACACTGCCCGCGCTGTCGGTAACAACAGACATCGAGTCTCTCTACGAGGTTGTTCTCGTCGACACGCCCCTGGCACCGTACTTCAAGGAGTGCTTCACGGTGAAGGAGCTCACGGATATGCAGATCGAAGTCATTCGGAACCGGCTCTACCGAGCCTACCTCGACGACTTCGCCGAGTTTTGCACAAAGCTGCCCGATCCCACGAACGAGGTTATGACCGAGTTGCTCGGATTCGAGGCCGATCGCCGCACCATCAATATCGCCCTCAACTCCCACGGAACAGAGCTCACGCGCGAGGACAGAGAGTCTCTGATGCCCCAGCTCGGGAAGCTGTACCCGGTTATTAGCTCTCAACTCGCTCGCAGCGACGACCCCGAGCAGGTTCGCGCCCTTGTTGAGCAGAGCTCCATTCCTGAACTCACAGGAATTTTCGACACGACTAATGACAAGTCAATTGAGGACCACTTCTATGAGCAGGAGGTATACCTGTGCCGCTCGGCCCTGACGCAGCAGTTCAGCTACGCCTCGTTCTACGCCTGGCTGAAATGCGCCGAGCAGGAGATCAGGAACGTTACGTGGATCGCGGAATGCATTGCTCAAAACCAGCGCGAGCGCATTAACCACTATGTCAGTCTACTTTGAGTACCCTTTACTGTGAATGCCGGACAAGATAGGAAATGGTGCCTCTAGGGTGTGCCCCAACCCCGCCGCCACTTGTAAACAGCAGAGAACTGGCTTTGCATTTCCGAAACCGTGTTTTCACATGGATTATCGGTCGAGCGCGCAGGTTGTGCTCCTGGCTCTGCACGCAATTGTGTGCGAACGTGGACTTGTTCACGAGTCCGCAACAAAAGAAACCGACTTCGGCGGCGTTGTATTCACGCAGTGCGAGGACCCTGTCATAGGCGCGTATCTGCACAGTGTGTTCTCGGCAACAAAGTCTCTGTTGAAGGCTCAGTTGAGCGCAGTGGTAAGACTGGATGTTTTTGATGACGACGGCATTGAAGTTGTCGAGCAGTGGCTTGCCTCTGTTTCGGTAAGCGACAGCAGGAGCTGCGAGCAGGATGTACAGTCGGTGCTCGACCAAATCGTGAGCACGTCTACGTTTCTACATAGATTCCGCGCAAACTCTCAGTTTAGGGTCCTAATTTCGAACTCCATGGGACTCAGCACGCCGAGGCAATGCATTCTGTTCGAGGAGGGCAGCACGCTGAGATCGAGCCGTGCCGCTTCGTTACGGAACAAAATCGAGTTTAGAAAGATAAATGATAATGTCAAATTACAAATGTTTTACAAGTAGGATGTTTATATATGTGATAGGTCATGGCGGTTGTGGAGAAACCGCTTTAATACAGAGGATCGTATTGGCTACACCAGTGGACCGGTTGTGGGTCTCACTGGTATATCCAGTCATGCATTTCGTCCCACGCAGATGGTTCAAATGCTGTCATTGCGCGCTGAATTTCAAACTTGGGTGAATCTGGAGAGCCCGAGCCCGAACCTGAGCCCGAACCTGAGCCTCGCGCCTCGTTGCTTATAACCGCGGTGAAGGGCGATGCGCCGAGCTCGATGCTGTCGTATGCTGTCATGCGCCGCGGAGACGCGAACATCATGGGGCTCTCGTAATTCATGAGTGTCCCCAAAGAACTGAGCGCTTGGCCTGGGGTGCCGATACCCAGCAGAGCCGGCGTACCGACTGGCTTCGGAGTGTTCTGCCCGCCTCCGCCGGTCGTGCCTCTTGTGGGTGTGCTTGGCTCTTGAATAACCGGCAAACCCACGTTGCGTCTCGTGGGGGAACCAAGGGTGACCGAAGGCTCCTTAGAGTGGGTCGCGCTGTCGGGCGCATGGCTTCTTATTGGCACGCCCTTCACTCTTCTGAACCTTGTGCGGGCGCTGAATTCATCCTGAGCAGCGCTAAATTGGTACAAGCTCACAAAGCACACCTCTTCCTCCTGCCCGTTTTTGACGCGGTAAACAGCTTGATACATCGTGAGGGCAGATAGAGCTGCTTGAATGTATTCGTAGTCACTGTTATTGAGTCGCGCGAGGAAATCGGACCAGAAGTCGGGCAAAAACGGAACGCTCACCACTTCCTTGTCCTGCTCAAGACCCCGGCCTGCTAATCTTTGGTAAAGACAGGGGATCTCACATCGCAGCAGCTCCGTGCCGCGACTCGTGACAACAGTCTTTGCAATGTATCGATGCTGCGGGCTGCTCGTGGGGTCTTGGCAGGTTACGACGAACTGTACGTCGCTGGAGTAGTGCTCTCGTGCTTCTTGCGCATCCAAGCCGGGGATCGGTTTGACGTATAGCGCGACATTAGCATGAACGACTTGTGCTCCGGCCAGTTTATTCTCAGCAGCGAGATTAGAGAGTTCAGAGAATTTGGGTATCAAATGGTGCAACTGCAACGGATGAAGCGGTGACTCATAGGTAGCTCGTAGAAGCCGCGAGTACACAAACGGGTTATTCTCGGTTGCGCGTACCATACGGAATTGCACAGGAAGCACCCGGTCGCCGCTGAGATCTACACTGGCTGAGGTGGTGCGACGGTGATGGCGGGTTTGGTGGTGGATCAAGTGTGGGTTGTGCCGTCTCGGCGATGCAGTGATCTCGACCGCCTCCTTTGGAGGCACCGAGGCCGACGGGGTAATAATGGGTTCGATGTTGTGAACCTCTAGGTCTTGTGCGTGCACTGGTCTAGGATGGCGCAGGGGCGGGTTCGACTCAGGTCCGTACGATGGCACCGTTGGCATAGCATGGAGCGATCCAGACGCCACAGTCGGACTTTCTTGCGTCGGTCGCGGCGGCTTCATCAGCATCGGAGCAGCCTGTGCAGCGGACGAGAGGCCCTGGGTGTGCATTCCGCTGGACGAGCTGGCAATGCTCGGCGGGACGTTGTTCGGCATACTGTTCGGCATACCGGCGGGTATACTGCTAGGCACGTTGTTCGGCATACCATTTGGTATGCCGTTACGCATATTGGAGGGGATGTTTGCCTGCATATGCATAGAGGAACTCGGGGGCATTTGTGGGTTGCGCTGATGCATGTCATGACCCAGAGATTTGTCTTGCGCTTGAGAAGGCTGCGAAAGATGTAAAGTACTGTCCTCATGATGCATGGCTCGGACCCCCTCATTGCGACTGTGTTCGAGGTTGGCCAACGCTTGTCTGAGGAATGCGGGTTTTGGTTGATTACGCTTCGCCTTTTTCAGTTGGCCCATCAGCTGCTCTAGCGACGTGACGGACATGTCCGACCGGGACTTAGATGCCGCGTCTCCCTTGTCCGCTGCCTCGCCGGACCCGTTTTCGTCAGATTTCTTAGGTCCCACGTACTCCAAGAACTCCTCGTCGTTGCGCAGGAGCTTCTTCAATACTTGCAAGTGGCTGCTGACTTGCTTGCGCGTGCGCGTCTCACCAAGCTCTTGTTTAAGATAGTCTGAGATGAGCTCGTTGCGACCGCGCACACGTCGATCCATAAGGATTTTGCAGGAGTCGCCCGGGATCAGCCAAACAGCTTCCATGAACGCGGCCTCTACCTCGGCGGACCAGATAACTTTCGATTTCTCATCTGCTGCGTGGCGCAAAATATAGTGGTTGTAGGCGGCATAGCGGTCCTGGGTCTCTGGCACGTAATCGCTTTTCAGAACAGGGCCGGCCCTCGGTCCGCCCATCTCCATGGGCGCATGCGCGTCGTAGCTGTGGGGGGAGTATCCCGAGCTTCGGCGCAGCTTCGACACGCGGCCAGGTGCGACTCTTGGCGCTGCCGTCATGGGTCCGCGAGACATCATACCGTCCTGGTAGTACTGCGCGTATGAGTTTCGGATCGAAGGGTACGCCGGCTGCTGATAGCCCTGCTGCTGGTAGTTGTTGACGACGAGCTGCTGCGGGGCTCCCATGCCCGAGGTGAACACCATTTCGGGATGGGACGCGTACATTGATTGTGACGGGACCTGTTGTGGGTGCTGCGGTGCCTGTTGCGGCTGGTAGCCCGGCTGCATCTCGGCCATTCGGTACATCACCGCAGGATCCATATTACTGGACATTACTTGGGACCCGGGCTGGCCCTGTGGGGCGACCGGCGAGGCCGTGGCGGCCGCCATGTTCGACGCGCCGGGCTTCTGATTCGCAAGGGTACTGGACAGCATGCTCGAGCCCGGGTGGCCCTGCAGCCCAGCAAGCACCTGCTGCTTTCGTGGCACAGTCTGCGGCGGTGTGGTCATTTCCATCGCCGATGGCAGCAGCCGCTGGCTCTGTATACTTCGCGGATCATGGGAATTGGCCCATACAGGCGTCACAGGGGTCATTGGCGCTGCATAAGTAGAAAGTTGACGCGACATTCAGGAGTTTGGGGACAAGGAAAGGGTGGAGTCAGTGAACCGAGCCGCGGAGGACAACAAAAGACTGCTGCGTGAACGTTTTGGTCGGCGGAGGGCTGGCGCTGCCGAGAGAAATAGAGAGCTTCAAAGCGTCTATTGTATTTGCAGAGAGGAGTTGCAGTGAGGGATTATGTGGAATTCACGTTCGCCTTTGCCTGTTCTCTTTCCCTAGTCTCTCTAGTTCAGTAACTATTGATCGGCGTCTTGTATGGCGAAGTTGCAATCAGCTAGTAGTCGTCCACCCTTGCTTTCAAATGGCGTGGAGAAGATCGCGTCGGACCCTGCTTGATAGGGCACGGGCGCATCCGTCAGTCGCGACGCGTCTCTCCTAATGAGGCTGGCCAGAACTAATACGCGCTGCAAAGAAATAATAAGAATACTGTATGTAGTACGTGATAGGAGCTATGCACTGCCAACAGCGCGTTTTTGAGGGGCGCGCTAAACAAAACGCGGGAACTGCGCGCGAACAGAGACTCATCTAACCACAGGCAGGACCCAATCATAGCAGGAGGGTCACGCCCAAGATCCCGTTGAGGTCGCGAGGGTTTCTGCGCGCTGACCAGTCGCCAGGCAGAACTGCATGAATACATCATCTAAGTGTTTATATTTCGGCAAAATGCAGTAACAAGCCGAGCTGAGCGCGGCTCCACTAAGCGCTGCCAATGAAAAGTCCCACGAGACACGTTACGCAACGCGCCGGGTCCGAAGGATTGTGCTCTTACACTACTAATTACAATGTGTACGTACGGGCCCGGACACCACATGCCTGATAAGTGAACCGCTCGCGCGTCAAGCCATTAGAGACGTCGCCCTGCCATTGAAAAGGGCCGCTGCGATGCGGAAACGGAAGCCGTCTCACAAACGCCCTAACCCGTTTATTAAACGATCGGGACGAGCTTTCTAAGCACAGGCCAAGCGCGGCCATGCAAAACGCGAACCACGTCTTAACTCCACATCAGCTCTCGATTTGCCGACCCCGAAATGAGCTCGGATATGGACATGGACATGGATATGGATATGGACATGGACATGGACGACAGTCCCCACATGGACCATAACCAGCCGGTGAGTTTCACGATCAACATGACGTTCATGCTGTTTGTGCACCTCATGACGATCTTCGTTGCGTTCGGCCTCGTGTACCCGTACGCGTTTGCCTGCAAGCAGGCCGGAATGCGCCAGAGACACTTGATCATGCAGATTGTCGGTGCCGCACTTGCCGTCGTAGGCTTTATCACCGGGCATGTCACGGGCATTTCTCACTATAATTCATGGTACGCCGACATCGGCTGCTTCTTCTCGTGGGCCATCACCGCCGGGTCGCTGCTGCTTCTTGTTTACGTGCCCAAGGGCGTACTGGCGCACCTCCACAATGTCATCAACATCACACATACTTCGGCGTCCGTGATCCAGCCGCTCATTTGCTGGGTCACCACGGGCCTCAGTATCATCACTCTGCTGCAGTACTGCGGCTCCGATGGCGACCATGTGGGCCAATGCCTCGCCCATGGCATCATGGGCACGGCCTTTGTCGTCTACGGCGTAATCCTGCTCGTGATGATGTACCTCGGCAATCACTTCCTGCGCAGACTCAACCGCAGCCAGGAGTACTTCGACTCCATGGTAATCATGATCTGGGGCATCGTGAACACCTTCACTGAGCACCGCTGGGGCCAGCCGTGGGGCCATGGCGACGTTCAGCACACCTCCATGGGCGTTGTCTGGTGGGCCATGGGCGCCTTGGGCGTGTACATGTCGTGGGACCGCGTAAACAACAAGCCGCAGCGCACTCACGTTCCTGCCCTCATCATTCTCGCCACGGGGTACGCAATGATGACGCACACCCAGAACACGAAGGTTAGCACCTCGATTCATTTCATGTTCGGTGTGATGCTCGCGCTTGCAGCAATCGCGCGAATCATCGAGATTTCGTTTGTGCTGAAGGATACGGACCCCAAGGGCAAGAACCCCACGTCGTGGCAGTTCTTGACCCCAATGTTCATGGTCGAGTCAGGCATGATGTTCATGAGCGCGACAGAGGAGGCGATGCAGTTCTTACACGCGCAGTCCATCATGGCCGCGCCTTACGTGCTGCTCATCTCCTCAGTGGCCTCCATAGTATTCCTGGCCGCCATTTACGTTATCCAAAGCTACATTTCCATGCGCCAGACCACAATCGAGCTCCACTCAAAAGAACGTGACGAAGGAATCGAAATGCCGTTTTTGCGCTCGCAAGAGAATCCCGATGTTCGTGCAGATGAATTCGAGCTCAGCGACTAACGGTGCTAATTCTGATACCAATTCATAAAAGAAAAAGAAAAGAAAGTATGCATTCTAAAATTTCTATATCATACTATTTATTATTGCTTTTAATGTCTGTTAAATGAAGCCGGACCGACACTTTTCACTTTTTCATATTTTCTCAATGTTTTTTCCCTCACCAGGAAGAGAGGTACCTGACAGCTCCAAGGTGGGCTCCTTCTGTCTAAGCTCTTTTTGCCTCAGCCGTGCGAGCTGGGCCCCGCGTAAGGCTCCCTGGGCGTTGCCGTACAGCTCGAACCGCCTGCTGAGTCATAGCGAGTGGCGCAACGCTCGAACCGATAGATAGCAGCGAATGGAAAAATTGCAGCGTCATACGGGTAAGGGTATTCTGTGTTCGCGGATATCACTGCAGCTCCCTGGGTCATATTTAATAGTGTCTAGTATAAGTGAGCCATAGACGTGGGGGCACCGTAAGGCTAGCTTGAACTGCAAAAGCTATACCATTTCCACGGGTCGTTGGCGAGTAGGCTCTGCGTGGATATTGGGTACTTTGGGTTTCGGCCAGGGTTAGCCGCCGATATCGGTCGGGCCGCTGGGATACTCGGGCTTTCCACATGCACGAGATTGACAGTGCAAGATTGCTTTACGAGTGTTCAAGTAATTGCGAACAAGCTTCTTGGAGACAGCTGAAGCATAACTCCTCTATACATGCGCGAAAACTGCAGTTGGATTGCGCTAAGGTCGCGTTCAAACGACAAGTGGTTTCGGAATAAGCTCGCTTTCGTTATCTATCTGATCATATAACCTAAACCAGATACATACCCTTAGCCAGATAGCATTTTGTCGAGCCCACCGAGGAGCGCTGGTGACGCATAGAGTGAAAATTCCAGTGTATAAATAGGAAGACATCTCCCAATCGAGCCCAGCCTACCTCTCAACACACTTTGCACACAGTCGTTCCACTGAAGCAGAAGGATCTACGTTTGAAAAATGTCTTCATTCAAAATTGAGAACGAGCCCGAATTCGAGCAGGCCTACCAAGAGCTTCTTCTTACCCTGAAGGACTCGACGGTCTTTGAGAAGCGCCCGAACCTTCGCGATGCGGTTGATGTCATCGCTACTCCGGAGCGTGTTGTCATGTTCCGCGTCCCGTGGGAGGACGACAACGGCAAGCTGCAGGTGAACCGCGGCTACCGTGTGCAGTTCAACAGCGCTCTCGGCCCCTACAAGGGAGGTCTCCGTTTCCACCCGACGGTCAACCTCAGCATCCTGAAGTTCTTGGGATTTGAGCAGACCTTTAAGAACGCGCTTACCGGCCTCAACATGGGCGGCGGCAAGGGCGGCTCCGACTTCAACCCGAAGAACCGCTCGCACAGCGAGATCCGCCGCTTCTGCCAGTCGTTCATGACCGAGCTGCATCGCCACATCGGCGCCGACACTGATGTGCCGGCCGGAGACATCAACGTTACCGGTCTTGAGATCGGCTACCTGTTCGGCCAGTACAAGAGATTGGAGAACCGTTTCGAGGGTGTTCTTACCGGTAAGGGCCTGAGCTGGGGTGGATCCTTGATCCGTCCTGAGGCCACGGGCTACGGTGTTGTTTACTACCTCGAGAAGATGGTCGAGGTCTCGTCGAAGGGCAAGGACACGATCAAGGACAAGACCGTGCTCATCAGCGGCAGCGGAAACGTTGCCCAGTACGCTGCGCTCAAGATCATCGAGCTCGGCGGCCACGTCGTGTCGTTGAGCGACTCGCAGGGCTCGTTCATCGCCAAGGACAAGAAGCGTGGCTTCACCGTTGACGAGGTTAACCAGGTCATCGAGGCGAAGGGCGCGCGCAAGGCTCTCAGCAGCTTGAAGAGCAGCTTCTCTGCCTTCGACTTCCATGAGGGCAAGCGCCCGTGGACCCTAGTTGACCAGGTTGACATTGCTCTGCCGTGCGCCACGCAGAACGAGGTCTCCGGTGCCGAGGCCGAGCACCTTGTCAAGGCCGGCTGCAAGTACGTCGCTGAGGGCTCGAACATGGGCTCGACTCTCGAGGCCATCAGCACCTACGAGAAGAGCCGTGCCTCCGGCAGCGGATGCTGGTACGGCCCGGCGAAGGCTGCGAACTGCGGTGGTGTTGCCGTTAGCGGCCTTGAGATGGCCCAGAACTCGTCGCGCACAAACTGGACCACGGAGGAGGTCGACCGTCGTCTTAAGGACATCATGGTCACCTGCTTCAACACCTGTTACGACACCTCTGTCGAGTACGCTACCGCGAAGGAGGCTCTGCCTTCCTTGGTCCGTGGCGCTAATGTTGCTGGTTTCCTCAAGGTCGCCGACGCCATGATCGACCAGGGTGACTTCTACTAATCGGTTGCATGCTGCAACAGTTTTTTTACGAAGAAAGCTGGCCTGCTCTGTTTGAGTTTGCTGCCACATAGACACATGTATAAACGCTATATATTTTGATGATTTTTAAGACAAACCAGACACTGCACGCTTTTAAAACACAACAGTCAAATCGAGAATAGAATTGGTCAGATCGAGGAGTCGGCCCGATCGAGCAGCACAATCCCTGGAACACGTTATACAGCCTCGCTTTCATCGGTCGCGTCTCATCCAAGGGACACCCACTCGCCCACATACCCAAGATGGACGCGCTAAGCACAGAAACTCCGGAATGGCTGCGCACGTTTCGCGAGGCTCAGCTGCGCAAAAGAAGCATGCACTTCCAGCAATCGCCTAAGCCTGGCGGGTTGGAATCGCTGCTTATAGAAATTGCAGCGGACCCAATTAAGTTCATTCAGTGGACAGTCATTTTTTACGGACTTGCGATTCTAAGCATGATTATTTTTGGGGTCACGCAACGCTCGCTTGAAAAACAGCCTGCACGCACAGTCATTGCAGCTGCAGCTGTCGTGAAGGACGTCGCGCAGCCATTGAGTAACCCCTGCCCCGACACTATTCATAGCAGCAGACGACAGTAAACAACACGGATCCGCCATGTTTGACGCAAGCCTGATCCCTAGGGACGTCACCGAGGGTCTCAAGGAAGGATACGAGGTGCGCCCGGCCAGTTTGCAGGACTATGAGCACGGCATTCTCGACGTTCTCGGTGTTCTCACGACTGTCGGTGAGATCAGCAAAGAGGAGTATCGCGCCCAGATCGAGTACTGGTCCGCTCACAAAAACACCTATTTCCCGGTCGTGATAAGCAATGCTGAGCAGAAGGTTGTTGCGTGCGGTATGCTGGTGGTCGAGAGGAAGCTAATCCACCACTGCGGGCTGGTAGGCCACATCGAAGACATCGCCGTTGCCGCAGATCAGCAGGGCTTAAAGCTTGGCAAACGACTGATCAACGCGCTGACTGGAATCGCAAAGCAAGCTGGCTGCTACAAGGTGATTCTGGATTGCGACGAGAAGAACGTCGGCTTCTACGAAAAGTGCGGGTACAAGCGCGCCGGAGTGGAGATGGACATCCGGTTTTAAATTAAAATAATATCACTCCGATTTGGAATACTTCATTACATTATCAATGGCTTAATCCAGGATCTTCGTAACTTTACCAATGGCAATTGTCTGTCCCTGGTCACGCAAGGTGAATCGGCCGAGCTGGGGGGTCTTCGCAAACTCTTCGACACAGACAGGAGATGGAGTCTCGAGCACGGCGATGATTTTCATGCCCTTCTTGGCGAACGCAGGCGGTTTCTTCGATCTTCGGTTTGTGCCCTTCTCGAGCTTGTGAAGCAGCTGCGCGAACGTCACCTCCTCAACGGCAGTGTGGACATGCATTACGCAGGAGAACCCAGCGGTCAGAATAGATTTGATGTCGACAATAGCAACTTGAGCCTCGAATCGAGTGACAGCCTTGATGGGGTTTTTGGAGGACGTGAGCACGTAGCCGACCTGGATCTCTTCCTCATCGATGCCCTTCAGCTTGATCTTGACCTGCTCACCAACAATGGCACCGCCGATCTCCTGCTCGGATTCGTTATAGATAGCACTCACTTCCACGGACTGCCTGTTGGGCATCATGAGAAGGCTGTTTCCCTTCTTCAGCGCGCCGCTCTCGATCTTACCCTCAACAACAGTGCCCAGGTCCTTGGACTTGCTGGAAACCGGCAGCATGAAGGGCGCACCAATCTTGCGGTTCTCTAGGGGCACGCCGTCGAGCCATTCGAGCAGGCTCGGGCCGTCGTACCAAGGCGCGTCCGACTTCGGCACGCGGTCCTTGAGGCCGGCGCCAGTGTATCCACTGACGGGCATGTAAGTCACGTCGGTGTAGCCCGTTGCCTTGAGGAACTGGCCGAGCTTCGACGTGCACTCGTCGTACCGCTCCTTAGACCACGCAACCGTGGGATCGTCCATCTTGTTCACAACAACAACAATCCTGTCGACGCCCTGCGTCTTGGCCAATACAGCGTGCTCTCGGGTCTGGCCGCCCTTCTCGAAGCCGGTCTCGTACTCGCCGGCACGAGCACTGATGACAAGCACACCCGCGTCGGCCTGCGAGGCACCGCCGATCATCGACGGGACATACATCTTGTGACCGGGCGCGTCGAGAATCGTGTAGCGGCGCTTCTCGGTCTCGAAAACAGCTCGGCCGACCTCGATCGTTTTGCCCTCGTTGCGCTCCTCTTTGTTCGTGTCCATGACCCACGACAAGTACCAACCTTGACGGCCCGCGTCCTGAGCCTCACGCTCATACTTGTCTATCGTTCGCTTGTCTACACTACCCGTGAGATACAGCAGATTGCCGCCCATGGTAGACTTGCCTGCATCGACGTGGCCCATGAAGATGATCGACATGTGCTCCTTCAACGCCTCGCCGCCAAACATATCCTGCACAACCTCCTGGTCGAGCTGCTCCTGCTCCTTAGCAACCGCGTCAGCAGTGATGGGCTCGGGCGTGGCCGATTGCTCCTTTGCCTTTGCGGAGCCTGCAGCAGCCTTTGGCGTAGATGCCTTTGGCGTAGATGCCTTCTGCTCAGGCTTCGTCTGTTTCGCCTCAGATTTCGCAGGCTCGGCAGCGGCCTTGCGCTCCTCCTGCTCTACCTTGGGCTCGGGCGTGGCCGACTTCGTGCTGCCCACAGAAAGCACCTTGGCCTCCTTCTGCTCAGGCTTCTTGCCGAGCGACAGCACCTTCTTGCCCTTGTTCGCGCCGCGCGTGCTCAGGCTATTGTCCGGAGCCTTCTTCTGGTACTGATCCAGAGTGACCGACTGGCGCGTCGGCTCAGAAGGCGCAGGCTCGGCCTGCTGCGGATCGGGCTGCGCGTAACTCGAGAAGTCCTGGTAGGCGTAGCCGCTGCCGCCCTGGCTCGGCTGGAAGCCTGGCGTGAACGATTTCTGGGCCGCCGCCTGGAAGTTGAAATTGAACTTCTTCTTGGGCTTCTCTTCGCCAATGTTGGCCTGATCCTGAAGCTTTTTCGTCAGTTCGTCCGACATTTTTGCGTGTGCGCTGACGACTGTGGCTCACATTCACGTTTAATAAGGCCAAAAAAATTCATGAGCTGGCGCCAGGATACGGTCAGTCTACGCGAATGGCAGTGCGATCGCACGCTCATCGCAGGTAGTAAGGCACGTACATACTACGGTGCGTGCCTGAGACGCGCGAGCGTGTAGTGCATTTTAATGGGTTAGAGATATACACAAAGATTAATATACAAAGAAGTTTGAAAAGTTTCGAAATCGGCTTGGATTTTTAAAGTAGCTCTGACTTTCCAAGCGCGCCCGCGCGATACGCGCGTGCCAAGCCCGGGAGTGGATCAGAGCCGCCTGCTCGCCGCCGTCTACTATAATAAATTAGTACAGACTACTCAGCTTTGGAATGTGAGAGTCCGAAGAGTACGCCTCCGAGTTGGACTCGGCGTTTTCGTTGTCCTTCGCCGAAGTCGGCGATTCCGGCTTCGGGACGCGCGGGTCCGGGATCTGGGGGATGCTGTCCGAGAGCTCGTTCGTGGAGACAGCAAGCTCGTTGTCGAGAACCAGTTTGGGCTGGAATGATACCGAGCCTGTGTTAGGGGCGTAGCCCCCGCCTCCCTTCGCGTTTATTGCTGCGGCCACGGCATTGTTGCCCGTGGATGCGTTGTATAGATCGGCGTTGTAGGGTCCCGCTAGTTGACCATACACGCTCGGCTGGTATCTAAACCTTTTGGATGCCAAGAGCTCTTCTGCGGAAATAGGCGTGGCCGCATCGTCGTTTTCGTGTGCGTACAGAGATGCTCGCGGGTACCTTTCGTAAGAGTCTGAGAAAGGCTGCATGCTGAGATCGGAATGCGTGCGCTGCAAGCGCTTTCCTGATCCTTCGGGCCCGAGAACCGTGCCATCCGGGAGTTCTATAGTCACGGACGACTGCTCGCGAAGCTCAGAGAGCTCCGCAGGGGAGATCTTGGCCTTCGGGAAATCCTTGGCCCCGTCTCGTGTCGAGACAGCGCTTTCGGGGTCTTCCACGGGCGAGTTGGAGCTCATTGCTGCGTCCACGAGGCTGGAGGCCTCCTGCTCGCTGCGCGAAGACGACGCACTACCCCTATGGTTGCCCTTCTTGTTGCGCGACCATGTTGGTGGTCTGCCCTTGCGCTTTATCATTCGCAAGGGCACATCGGTATGATGGCAGCCAGAAACGCGGTGTCCCCGGATGCAACGCTCGCAGGCGTATTTGATTCCATTTATTACCACCATTGATTGCTTCCTTCCACCGCCTGGGACGCGCTACTATCGGGGGAGAATGTATAAGACGGATCAGCAACGGCAATCCCTTTATGCCGGTGCCTGAATCGTCTCAGGTCGTAACTCTCAGCAAAATGAACCGTTATGAAGTATACCTCACGAAATTCTATCATGCTCCAGTGCTATGCAAGGGAAAGCGTTGGGCTGAGGGTCATGCTGAACAACCCCCGACCCACGAATGCAAACTTGGCTTACGCATGCATGCAATCCAGCAAGATGCCCAGGATTTCCGCTGCAGCTAACACGCACGCACGGTACCCGGCGGACGCGAAGTCGTGCCATTCCCAGATCAAAAATAAATAGTGGGAGTGGTGGGCTTAAACCATCTGCAAGGTTGTGGCATTTTGCGGGGCGAATCGCGTTGAGTGCAAATTGGCGCCTCGGGCAATTTGCAGGTGCCGATGAGTCCCGAGCCACATTGAAAAACTCTTGATTAACAGCTGCTGTTCCGACCGTGCATATGCGCGCGAAGTTGCGAGAAATATGCAGTTGCGGCAAAGAACCTATATATCGCTATGTAATTGAGCAAGCACTGCGGTTCGCAAATATGCGCGTGTTTTCGAGGCCCAAGGTGACCGGCAGAAAATTCTCGGGCCTTGAAGCGTACCTAGCTGGTTTTCGAGATTAGTCTGACTTGGCTCAATGACGTCAGGAGAGCGTACCCTTGCCCTGCAGAATGCGCATTTGCGGATTTCTGTCATTGTCACACCTAGCGTAACGAGGGCCATGCGGTGGTGGCCTGCATTACACGCCCTTCGCAATTGGTGCGGCGTGGTTCTATGCAATTTTCCGACCTCGATGGCATATATATGATAAGCCAACCCGCGTGGCGCCGATTTATGCAGCACCCAGTCCGCAGGAAGCCGCGCGTCCCAGGGACCCCTGAGCCTGATTTTTTTTCGCAATGTCGGTCCGAGCAAGCCGCGGTGCGTTTAATGCAGCATTACTTAGCCGAGTCGAGTGCGAATGCGCCATTAGCGCGCACTTGCTATTAATGCCGCACTCGAGTACTGGGCTCTTGGCTGCAGCGCCAGGCTGTTACGTGAGCTGCATGCGTATCATGTGATGCGCTGTCTCGTCTAATCCTACTGCACGTCGGAGGGCAACTGTAGCCCCAGCGGTTGTGGGCCGAAGCTTAGCCTCGTACGGCACGCCTTTATGCACGTCGTGTGCGGCTTGAACTCAGCCGGACCCGCTCCACATAATAATGCACTACGCCTGCAAACTGATTGATTAAGACTGTCGCAACCGAGCAATGCCAACTTGAGTCTGAAATTGATCTCATGGCATGCCGCTTTGTACTTGCTACTAGATCGGGCCGAGATTCGTTGGCTGTATCTGATTTTCTTTGCTGTATCTGATTTTCTTTGCTGTGACAGGCCTCCAATGCCGCCCGTGCGAACCCACGCGGCACTGGCTAGGCCGAAAATACCGGTTGGATAAGCGTAGAATAAGCTAAGTTGTGCCGGGGGGTGCTGGTCACGGGGCGCGGATCGAACGCCGTGGGGTAAGCACAGCGTCCCCGGGGTAGGCACCGTCACTATCGCGGGCGGCGCCGATGCGCGGGTGCGCTAGTGTAGTCATGTCCCGTGGCCGTATCCTTGAACCGGCCGGTTCCCTTATCACGTGTTTAATCGGTGTCAGGTGGCTACTTCCCGTTGTTTCATGTCCGTTGGCAGTATGTCGCTTCTTCCTCACAGGTAGAGTTCGAGGGCTTCATTGAGATTGGGTGCAAGCGACCGGATACTCGAGACAGCCAGGGACAGCTCAGTAATTGGCCTTCTAATGGACACCGGTCAAGCTGCGCAGAACGTGCGCATCCTCACGCTGAACTGCTGGGGTCTAAAATTCGTCAGCGCAAAGCGCAAGGAACGCATTGCTGCCATTGCGCGCCGGCTCGAGGCCGCAGGCGACGACTACGATATTGTGGCTCTGCAGGAGGTGTGGGTCGAGAGCGACTTCGAGCTGCTGAAGCATAGTGTGGCCCACTACCTTCCGCACACGAAGCGGTGGTTCTCCGGGATTCTAGCCGGCCCCGGATTGGCGGTGATGAGCCGATGGCCCATCGAGACCTCGTGGATCTTCAGATTCCCGCTAAATGGGAGACCGTCTGCATTTTGGCGGGGCGACTGGTACGTCGGCAAGGCCGCGGGCTCGTGCGTTATCCTTCATCCGTCTGGCAGCAGGCTGGAAGTCATTAATGCGCACCTCCATGCGCCGTATGCACCCTCGGGCGACGCCAGCTACTCATGTCACCGAGCCTCGCAGGCTTGGGACCTCAGCGGGATTGTGAGACGCGCTGTGCTGAGCGGGCACGCTACGTTTGTAACCGGAGACCTCAACGCGCGACCCCATAGCATCGGCATGCGGCTGCTTGAGTACCGCGGCAGCCTGAGTGATGCGTGGATGGACACGGAATCACACAGGGAGTTCAGCTCTCTTGACATTGCGAAGATGAGCCCCATCGATCAGCTGGAGCTCGCGGGCGTTACAAGCGACAGCCAGCTGAACACATGGAGAAAGCATTATGCACTCGACAGGGCCAAGCGGCTCGACTACATTTTCTACGAATCCTCTGCTGCCAAGGTCGTTTCCTCAAAAGTCGCCTTCACCGATCCCGAGCCGGGGGTCGGTAGCTTGAGCGACCACTTTGGGCTGACGGTCAGCTTCCGGCTGACGCGGCGAACACTGCAGAACGAACGGCTTGAGATCCCGAAAATCGATGAGGAGGAGATGCAGCAACTCTATGTGGAGCTTTTGAAAATAATAGAGCAGTACAAGCCCACGTCACGCTTCCAGGCCCTCTGGCGCATCTCGCATTTCTGGCTCTCCGCGCTCGTCGTGACGGGACTCCTAATTTCTGTGTGGTGGGGCGCTGCACACAACCGCAGCTATGTGGGGTTCATATTTATTGCTGCATCTGTGATCGTGGCGGTCACAGGCTGCGTTAATGGGCTCATGGGCTACCTTTTCGGGCACAACGAACGACGCGCCCTGAGAGAGTTCGAAGAGCAGGTCCTCGAGTCATACCAGCACCAACTAAGCCATAATACCGGCGCGTGATTGTAATATAGACTGATCATAATTTAATACCATAGAGCCGTAATACCAGATCACCGTAGTACGAATACTAGAGCAACACACAATACGAGATTGGCAGCACGAGATTGGCACCATGCCAAACTAGCACAGTGTAAATCGCGATTCGCGGTCGCGCGCCCATCGGTGTGCGCGTGTTGAGTGCGCTGCCCACGCAGTAAACTTCTTCTGCGATGTCAGACCAGCACGTTGAGACGACCGATCAGACTAACGCGACACCAAACGCCACGGATTAGTCTCAATCTTTTTCGCGGTTGCGGGCGTTTAGAGCGCGCTGCCCACGCGGTGAACCTCTTTCAGGAACCAGCCGATCTTCTCCGGCTTCATGAACGGGTGCGTTCCATGGCCGAAGTTTACAATGTACTTTTCTTTACCGAAATCCTTCAGCATCACCTCCACTTTCTCAGTTATGGTCTCGTCGGATCCGTAGATGGCTCCGGGGTCTATATTACCTTGCAGCGACTTTCCAGGCAGCAGCGACCTGGCCTGCTTCGGATCGTGCGTCCAGTCCAAAGAAACAACGTTGTACGCAGTCTTCTCGAGGTCTTCAAGGGCGTACCAAGCACCCTTCGCAAACACAGTCATAGGGACGGGCTCCAGGCCCAGCTCCTGCAGCCTGAGCGGAAGCTTTTCGGCGATCTCTGTCAAGTAAGGTAAGGCGAATTGTCGAAATTCGCGGGGACCAAGCTCACCTGCCCACGAGTCGAATACTTGCACCATCTGCGCGCCAGCCTTGACCTGCTGAGCGAGGAACTCGATGCATGTTTTTGTTAGCAGCTCGAGGACCTGCGCACACTCCTCGGGCCACGTATAGATCCACTCCTTAACAAACCTGAACATTTTGGAGCCACCTCCCTCAATCATGTACACGAGTAGAGTCCAGGGGGCGCCCACAAAGCCGAGGAGGGGCACTCGTCCATTCAGCTTCTGCCGCGTGAGCGTGATGGCCTTGAAAGCCCAACCGAGCTCCTTCGTTACATCAGGCTTGAAGTTGAGGCGCGGAATGTCCTTGTGAGGCTCCCGCAAAGGCTCGGGGAACGACGGTCCAACTCCTTCCTTCATTTCCACAGCCATGCCCAAGGCCTGGGGGATAACGAGAATGTCGCTGAAGATGATGGCGGCATCAATCAGACCGGGGTAATGGTCGATAGGCTGGATAGTGATAGTCGACGCCTTTTCAGCGTCTCGGCACAGCTCGAAGAAGTCGGAGTCTCCCTTGTACTCCTTGTACTCCGGCAGGTAACGGCCGGCCTGCCTCATGATCCAGACCGGCGGACGCTCGACCTTTTCTCCGCGAGCAGCTCGCAGAATGAGATCGTTTTGAAGAGCAGGAAAGCCAGACATGGTTCACACAAAATTCCCCACTGTTCACGTTCTTGTCAGCCTGCGTCGGTGCCTGGCAGGTTGCTTTCGTCGTTTGTGGCACTCGGGTTCGGTCCTCTGCTGAGTCATCGCAGCCGAAGCCTGGCCCTCACGATCCCCGGATCGAGGGCAGCGCAGCGCGATGACGCATACGGTCAACTGAGCTCGGGCCACCGTCCCATAGTGCGCTGCTAGCTGATCAAGGTGGAAGATCGGCACTAGCGAGTTTTTTCTCGTCCCAAGCAAAGTACCCGTCACTACCGTGCTTGTCTGTTCCTACCTAAAATGTTCACGGGAATTGTAGAAGCCATTGGAACCATCAAAGCCGTGACGCCTTTCGACAATACGGAGAGCGGCGGCGGCGGCTACTCGCTGACCATTGGCGATGCCGCGAGCATTCTCGACGACTGCCATCTGGGCGACAGCATCTCGACGTCCGGCGTTTGTTTGACGGTCACCGAGTTCAACGACTCGGAGTTCAAGGTCGGAGTGGCGCCCGAGTCGCTGGATCGAACGAACCTCGGCGAGCTGCAGCCCGGATCGAAGGTGAATTTAGAAAGAGCGGTCTCGGCCCACACCCGCATGGGAGGACACGTTGTCCAGGGCCACGTCGACACCGTTGCAGAGATCGTTGATCGCGTGTCTGACGAGAACAGCGCCAGGCTCACGTTCAAGCCGGCCGATCCGAGCATTATGCAGTACATCGTTGAAAAGGGATTCATTGCCTTGGATGGCACTTCGCTCACGATTACGGCCGTCGACGACGTCAACCATACATTCTCGGTGATGCTCATAGCTTACACGCAGACAAAAGTCGTGCTTGGCCAGAAGCAGGTCGGCGACCGCGTGAATGTGGAAGTCGACCTCACGGGCAAGCTCGTGGCGAAGCAGGTGAAGTCGCAGGTCGAGGCAAGGATCAGCGAGATCCTGAAGTCCCATATGCAAACGGTCTGAAGCCCAGCAGGGGGCTTCTAATGTTTACTGTGTGCATATATTCTACCATGTGTATAGCTTCTAGCGTGTCCATATTACCCTTTTAGTTGCCATCTTGTATTCAAGTGTTTTTACGGTCGAATGCAGGAATACATAGCATGTACATCAATATATTGCATAAAGCTCTACGAGCGGTTGAACACCAAGCACACCTGATCATCACTCGCAGAGATTATTCGGCTGCCGTTCATCTGCAATGCGAAGCCGAGAACGCCCTCGTTGTGGCCGAGGCAAGACCACACCTCCTCGCTGTTGATCACATCGTACTGTATGAGCGAGCCGTCGATGCTGGATACGGTAAGGAGGCTCGAGTCCTGCACGAACTCCATCTGCGTCACCGAGTCCCCGAGCTGGAAATGAGATCTCGGCTTCCACGTCTGCGTGTTCCATATAACCACCGTGCCGTCGACGTTTCCCGTCGCCAGCAGGTTCGTTTTCTTCGACCAAGCAAGTCCCTCAACACTGCGGCCGTCCTCTTCCTCCTCCTGCTCTTCCTCGTTCTGAACCTCCTGCTCAGCAACGCTGTCAGGCTTCGGCTCGGGCTTGACAACCGTTGTGTCGACCATTTGCAGCACCATGCCATCAGCCAGTTTCACGAGCGCGACGAGGCCGTCCATCGAGCCAGCGGCCACGGTCTTCCCTGTGGGCGACAGGGCAACGCTCACCCAGGGATGTTCTCCGCGCAGTTGCGGTTTGCCAAGAATGTACTCGGCCCGGCTGCTGTACACGTCCCAAAGAATCAAGGTGCCGTCCTCGCTCACGCTGAACAGCTTCGGCTCCAACCGATTGCTCGGCACAAAAATGGTTGCCGTAGCCGGCAAGCTGTGCGCCGCGAGCACTGACACATTAACGACATCGTCGCTGATTTCGTAGCACCATATCGACCCGTCGTTGCCGCTAACAGCAAACATAGAAAGCTCCGGATGCAACGAGATGTGGACAATCTCCTCGACCTCCTGTGTGTTGCTCATGACAGTCCACTTTTCTCCAGTAGAGTTGCTCTTCCACACAATCAACCGGCCGCTCATGTCGCCGGTCACCAAAAATTTTCCATTGGCCGTGAAGCCGCCGGTTATGACAGACTCCGAATGCTCCGTGAGCTTCGCAGCCAGGCGTGGAGGCGAGTGGCTCGTCGTCCACAAGTAGGCTAGATGGTCGCCGCCGCCGCTAACGACGAGAGGAAGCGTGGGATGCGACGCGATGAGGTATACGGAGTCTGTGTGCTGGTCAAAGTAGGTCGTGGAGTTATTGCGCATATCAATCTCGATCTGCTCCTCGTCCGCGGGCTGCTCGCCTTGGGGAGCGGCGAATTCCTCGCTCACTTCCTCCTGGATCTCGTTCTCGTTGACGTACGCTTCGGGATCTTCTGTTGGAGGCGTCATTGTAATTGCAGCAGGTCGCCTGTGGCTATATTTATGCTATATATGCTTTTTCAGGTAAATATATTTTGACAAGAAAATTATGTAATCGTAAGCTGGCGGCTCATGTAAGGCCTGCTCAGTAAGGCCGCTCAGGTCCTCGACCAGCACTGACACTTGAGGACCGCATCGTCCGGGGCAATATACTGCAATTGCCTGCACGTGAAGATGCCATGGAACGCGAATTCTGGATGAAACACGCGCACCTCGTGCCTCGTGCACGGATCGCGGCTTCCAAGGTCCTGCCCACGGCTTTGGTGGATCATCTGCTGTCCCACAAGTCCTCGCGAGCAGTGAAACAGAAATTCGGCCATCGCATAACGCCTCTCCAGGCCGCCTGTCACAGCCTTGTGATCCCAATTGTGTTCCCCGTCTACATGGCTGGCGTGACGGGCTACCGTAATGGGAGGCACGTTATCCTGCCTCTGCCGGCAGGCGAGCCACCCTTCATCGTGCTCAGCGCGTTGGTGCAGCCTGACTTCGAGTTCAAAAATGTGATGTATGCGATGATCCGCCACGAAAACCACGAGCTCGTTGGGCGCGAGCTGCCGCAAGATTTCACTGACGCGTCAGGCGACGCATTGAAGAGCAATTTCATCTTCCACTTCACGAAAGAGCGTAAATTGGCCGCGAAGCACGAGCTCTCCAAGGACTACTTAGCAAGCGAAAACTGCCTGGTCCATGGCAAGGACGTTCTCAGCCTGGAGATGTTGCGCAACATTGTTGCTGAGCAGATCCGGATCGAGATGGTCGCCCTCGACAAGCTCAGCCAGGACTTCAAAATCAAGCTTGTCTACACGTGGGACCCGCCTTCGATCTTCGCACGATCCATTGGTCTCGACGTGCTCGACCGAGTATGGTTTGAAGCCATCAGCCGGCCCGGCGTGCTAAGCGGATCGATCACCTGCATTGCATACAACGATTTCGCGAACAAGGCCATGGTCCCCGAGCTGCGCAGGGTATTTTCGGGTAGAGTCCAGGTATGCGCAAAAGGTGACGCGAGGCTGAGGCCCGGCGAGTTCAAGGTTCTCCACACAAACAGCGACGCGTTTGGCGAGCATATCAGGACGCAGCCCACCCATTCCAGCCTGGACGGCGCCATCGGCGCGTCCTCCAGCGCGGCTGCAAGTCTGTGTTTGCGGGAACCCAGCGCAATCACATGGATATAATCTCAGTTCAATATGAAGGCGGCGCGTATTTGCGCGAACGAACGCGTTACGCGCCTGCCTGGTGCCGCCGACAAAAGCAATAATCCCCGGGACTCATAGGCTTAGGGTTGCGGGGTAATAAGCAACCCCGCAGCCCCGTACCCTTCGCTATTTATAAATATGGGGCAACGCCTCCCTATATAACACCGAACCTATAACACTGAACTCACTTCGTGAAATCCAGATACAGAATACACAATGGAGAGTCCTGCAGTAGTTCTTGCTCCCATGTCCCCACTGATGGAACCCGTGTCGCCCAGAGAACAAGAGCTGATACCGTCCTACTCCTCGATAAGCCTGTTATCGCTGAACTCGCCGCGCTCAAGACGCCCATCTAGAGTTTCGCAAAGAGCACCAACTCAGGAGACGCTGAGGAAGCGCAACGTGTCCAGCAACTCACGATCGGAGTGAAAATGGTGCAGCCCGCGCCAAATGGGCGGATCGCCCACCCGTAAAGCTATCCATGAGGCCCGGACCGCGAAAATGTTGCGGCCGCCGGGCCATGGCCCCCTTATATATTGAATAGAACGATGATACGAGCCTTTATGACTGCAACTAGTTCCAGAATACAAAATCAAGCATTTCCAGTCCCGACACAAGTTGGGGCTGGTTTCTGCACAAGAAGAATGCCTTTAGGTGATGGAATTCAATAAGATGTTAAATAAATCGTAAGTAGGCCTGAGAAATCGAGTCTACTCGAAATCAAAAGGATTGAAAAGTTCGTCCGGGCTCAGCGTTGCATGCACGAGGTCGTGTCTATTAGTGGGATCCAAGATATAAACACCCCGGTTGACAATGATCTTGTGGTTTGTTTCCAGCATGAACTCGTCTGGAGTCGTTGACACGCTCGGCTGCGTGTCCGAGCTGAATGTACTGTTCTGTCTGTTTGACGCGTCCGGGTTCGGCGACTCGATCTCAGATCCCTGCTCGTAGCCGAGTTCAGGGACCGAGTCTGCGGGTATAGAAAGTGTGTCGTTCTCCGTCGTGTCATTTCCAGTGGTGCTAGGTTCCTGTGCGCCAGGTTCGGTGGCGCCCGACTCCACCGCACCAGTCTCTGGTCCGCCAGTCGCCAGTGCGCCCGTCACCGGTAAGCTCCCAGCCATGGGCTGCACGGGCGCGAAGGTAGAGACCTCGCTTATAATAGGGGTATCACGCGCATTCACGGCCCATGGCATCTGATTGATGTCTATGGCAGCAACTTCCGCGGATGGTGGTTCAGCCGAATCCGTGTACATGCGGGCACCGTGCGATTCTAAGGTCGGCGTGACGGCATCTTCTGAAGGTGTTTCGGGAGACAAGATTTGTGACTGCTTCGTTTCATCCTGCGAATTGAAGTGTGTCTCGAGCGCCGAGATCAAGTGAGGGTCCTTCGGCGTCGACGTGTCCATGCTCGGATAGCTTTCGGACAGGTGGTCCAGCAGCGACTTCGGAGTGTCTCCAAGGTTCAAGGTCAAATAAGGGGTTTCAACCTGCTTGCTCACGGGCGCCGCGGGCGCCGCAGGCGCCTCTTGGGGTGCGAGTGGACGCGACGCCTCGTTGGTCGGCTCGTCGCCAGTGCGCTCGCGAGTTTCATCTACAGAGGCTCTCACGCTCGCCGGCGCGGCCTCTGTTGTGTTCACAACAGGTGCAACGGCGGATTCGGTGCCAGGCTGAGGAGCTTGCTCTACTCTTCCGACAGTTCCACCTTCAATGCCTCGCCGGCTCTGGTCCTGCACAGTCTTGTCGACGGTGGCCTTGCCCTTCTTGTTGAACAATTTCACGTTGTCCGACAGCAGCATAGATAGCGGCCGCGAGGACCAGCTTTCCCGTTTTCTTCCCCTACCAAAGCCCATCGCGGTTCAAAGGACTTCGTAACGACGGTTGTTGTTTATATCGGGTTTATGAACCGGGAAACGAAGGAGTGCGAGGGTTGGGTCTTCCACGGAATGGACCCAGTTGCCCTTACATCAAATATAGCACACGGTGCTTCGAGTACTATATATCAGCTGGGCGGGGGTTAGAATACACGAGCCTCGAAAATTTTGGTC
The DNA here is from genome assembly GCA_030568915.1 of Starmerella powellii. Taxonomy (NCBI): domain Eukaryota; kingdom Fungi; phylum Ascomycota; class Dipodascomycetes; order Dipodascales; family Trichomonascaceae; genus Starmerella; species Starmerella powellii. The sequence continues at coordinate 1,621,196 of JAJMJE010000001.1, read as the reverse complement.
GCTGTTCGACGTGCAGATGTCATTACCGCCGTGGTTGTCCGCCAGTGCAGAGCAAGTCGCAGCCGCCAGCTGATTTTGTGCCCCAAATTGCGACACTCCTGCTGAGTTTAATGTATATCTCCTGGGGGTATGCGTATTTTCACGACCGCCTGGCTTTTTGAAATAACGTTAGCTGTAGGGTAGCATGGGCTAGGTTACGGTAGTACCAGGCACTCGCTGAATAAAGGAAGATAAGCATCAAAGCTCGCTGATCGCGGCCGCAGATGCTACCTCGACACCAACGACGCCACTTCAGGCCTCGGAAAAATCGCTGCGCACTGCCAAGACGCGTGTTCTGCTCTCTATGCACCGCGTGCCGCCCGTTGTGCGATTACTAAGGTGCATGAGCGCGAGCCTCGTCAAGGGCACATGACCGAATCTGAGCGTCGGCCGCGTCTCGTCGTGCAGCTGATACCAAAGAGGGAGAGCGGGAGACATTCGAGGCTCGCGCTGGTGTTTGGTGCGCGGGCTATAATTAGTCGAAGTCAATAGTCTTTGTATGGTGTAGATATAGAATTTATGCGTGCCACTACTGGCAGATCGTTCGATAGCAGCTAAACCACCGGCGGCTCACTCACCTGCAGCTCACTCACCTGCAGCTCAACTACTGGCAATTCGTAGGCAAATCGACGGGGTCTTCAGGCATTGACGAGGAATACTTGAGTATTGGGGGGAACCCGGTAGTGGTGGACACAGATTCTCGTCCAAGTGAGGACTTCAAAGAAAGCGAGCTGACAGGCGCCTGATGAGCATCCTCACTTCGGTAGGCCGATATGGCTCGAGCCAGCAGGTACGACGCGCTCCCCAAAATACAAATCCCCGTGAATATTGAGAAGCCAACGGCTATCCACACAAACTTAAGGCCCATATGTTCTGTTCGGCACTTGCCTGCGTAGCACAGGGCCCGTTTCTTGCCCGGATACCGGCATGGCGTGCGGTCGAGAAGCGGCACGTTTTGGGCTAAGCACTGGCGAGCCTCGGGCTCATAGCACTTGAGAGTGCAGTCATCGATGTTGCCGCAGAAATATGATGACGTTGAGTTCGTGTAGTCCACGCATTGCAAATTGCGCAAACACTCTTCGTAGATCGCCGGATCGTTTGAAAACTCGCATTTCTTGCTTCTGACAAAATCAAACTGCGTGCCTTGCGGGGCCAGACATGACATGTTCGTGAGGCCGTGGACAATGCTGTCGCAAACATTGTTCCGGGTGCACTGGCTAAATATAAATTGCTCCTGGTCGGTGCCTGGATTCATGATATACGATCCATGCGCATCGCACGCACCCACGGACAAGGGGCAGCATGGTGTTGATGTCCCGCAAGTCGTGTTTGTGCAATCATGAATGGCTCCGAAGACATGCGCGGTCTCGTGAGCAAAAACGCGGTAGTCCAGGATCGAGTGGTGAACAACATTCGCGGCTCCTGGTTCACAGGCCGTTGACTGCCAGGCTAGGCCAATGACATCGCCAGAGGGGCAGTCGGTCCAAAGAGACCACAGCGCGAGTCCGTCATTCGCACGTTCCTGCTTTCGCCACTGTGTTATCGCCTGAAGTCTCGTGTCAAGGCTGTTCACCGAGTCGACGGACTGATTGCAGGGCAAGTCCCAGGCGTACTTTGTGCCAGTATCAGACGCCGTAAGTACCTCTGAGAGTATCAGAGAAATATTGAAGGCCTGTTCCCAAACTTCTGACGCTTTGTTTACTGTGTTGGCAATGTACACGCGCGCGTCGCGGACCGAACTGAAGCTACTCAGAAAATTTGAGTCTGCAGCAACTCCGATCTGGGCACTGAGTCTTGTGCGGAAGCATTGTGAGGCTACGTTATTCTTCAGTGCCGATTCGAGCTCAGAAGTAGAGGGCCAGCTGGTCGCAGAACCGCTGTTGTCGGAGTCTTCGGCTCTTTTGTAGCCTAAGAGATGGCTTGGTTCTGTGGAATCGAGAAAGACTCGAGGCGTGGAGTCGAACATTGGCGCCTCTTCTCTGAGATGAACAGAGGGCTGTGATTCCAGATGGAACACCCTGGAGTCCACTTTGAAGTTGCCTTGCGCCCGAATGCTGGCCGGATTAGTGACGTCGAATAGGATTCTTGCTGTGCCAGTCCCCTGTTGCGCTTCGTCAAAGACGCTAACGTCTCCTGTTGCATAGTGAATCGTGATGTGATCGTCCTGGTATGTATGCGTCTCCATCAAATTCATGACATACCTCTGCTCCCGCGATTGAATAGTCAAATACCACTTGTACGGCTCTCCGAGTCCGGGCCGACTAATCCGCAACTCGTCGATGTCTATGACCCAGGCGGCCGTAGCATTTTGCGAGATCATGTTCAGAGACAGAGCGTGAGTTGTGGAGCACAGCAAACAGACGCAGAATAGCCACAACATACAAATACCAGTAGTCCGCAGAATATATGTCTTACTCAGTACTCGCTTTTGGTCAGGGTGTCCATTAAACGTATTATACATATTATATTGGAGAAAGTAATTAGACTGGATCAGCTTATGGATCGGCATATCTCTTCATGCAGGTACGGTGCGCCTACCTACGTAAGCCATCAGCTCCTAAGATCTCTTCACCAGCATATATACACGTCCATATATATCTTGGGTTGTCGCAATATCCAATGATAAACCTTTCGCAGACTAATTATGAAATCTACCAGGATAATAAATAAATAAATACATTGTCCCATATTCTGAGACAAGACATGAGCGATAGTAAATCAAAATTTACCGCAGCATATCCAAGGTAGCACGACGAGCCCCGTCAATGGCGCTCGTTGCTTTCCATGAATCCTTCGAACTGTTGTCCTGCAAACGTATTATACGCATGATTTGCACGTTTGATCCCACCATTCACATCTGCACGCGGCAAAACTGGAGGTATCACGGTGACCAGGGGTGGTAACTCAAACGGCGTCAGCATAGCCGGCAAAGTGTGCGGCTTCTGCGGAGGAGTCTCGGCGCTAGCAACCGAATCTTGGGGCTGCACCAAGGCTCCCCTTGGCAGTTCGTGTGACGGTTTAGGCACCCCCGCTTGCCTACTACCTGACTGGTTCATGGCGTCCAAAGGCAAAACAGGAGGTGGTATAGGTCGTCCACCCTCGTTTTCCAGTGCTTGAGTAGGCTGCACGACAGGAGGCAGGCTGAGCTGCGCAGGCGAGTCAATCTCCGAAGAACCAAAATGGTTTGCCATTCCATTCATCGAGTTCGGCGCGACGGCTGACCTCTCGGAGTTGACTGGCAGGGCCGAGCCATTGGTTGTAACAACATAGGGGCTCGCTCCATCACTACTCTGCTGATACTTCTCTCGGTTCCTTTCGAAAAACAGCTGGACCTGGTGTGGATCAATGCCCATATTTACTGCGATTTTCCCGAAATCTAGCCCGAGTGCATTTAGCAGTCTCTCAAACAGCTCAACTCTTTCGGTGTCCCACTCCAGCTTGTCCAGAGCAGCTGAAGCCAGTGCATCCATCTGGTGAAGTGGCAGAACAGGTGGTGGAACTACGCGGCTTTCGTTGGAGGTCGAAATCTGCTTACCCGATGAGGAATCCGCATTTGCGTTGAGCAGCAATCCCAAAGGCGCTTCTGGTATAGTGGAGGTTACCATGCGAGGTACGCTGGTTTCTGGAGCCGCCAGTTCCACTGGGGTTGGCACCACTGGAGTTGGCACCACTGGAGTTGGCACATCATTAGCAGGCTCCACATCCATGGCAGAGACACTCGGTGTCGGAGCAACAATAGCAACCTTCTTGGGCGTCTCCGTGCCAGCACGCGGCGATGTCGAATCACGTCCATTAATCTTCACCGTTTCTGGTGTCATGGGCACCTCGTCCTGCGTGAGATTGGGAGTAGACGGTGCCGTTGGGGTCGAAGGAACTGAGTCCTCGTCTGTACGCTTCCGCGGCTTTCGGCCTCGCCGCTTCTTACTGCGTTGTAACAAGATCTGCTTGTAGTTCTCCTGCTTCTTCGTGCGATAGTAGTGCATTACGCAATCGTTGAAAGAGCGGCCCACGGCATCTCCAATCCGTCCAAACTGTTTCGGCCACTGTACATAAGCTTCAACAAATCGAGCATGCTCGGCATCTGTAAAGTTGTCGACTCCGTCTACCTCCAGCCGGCGCAGTATCAATGAGTGGTCGATTATCAGAGCATTCGTGCTCCTGAACTTGGTGGCATCGGGGTTCTGTGATTGGTTAGGGATGCGTGCGCTTGTGAGTCTTGCGCGAACAAGTGGGTCCCGGGCTGTTTGTGCTTCCAGATTTGCCAATATTTCAAGGAATTCGGCTTCAGATCGAGCGACATCGCCGTGTCCACGATTATGGCGATCACGGCTGCGACGATGAGCCTTCTGGTTAGTTGCGGCATCTTCATCTCTCGACCGCTTGCGCGAGTGATTTCCCGCAACGCGCGGCTTCACAGCTGCCTGTGTGGCCTCCGGTTCATGGTCCGTTTCCTTTTCGAGGTGTGATAATTGTCCCAGCCACCGTTGCTGATGCTCCAGGAATTGTTCGCGACGTTCTTGATGGGTGCGCGCCATTTCGTTCTGCTGCTCATAAATCTTAGCGACAACTCGAACTGTCGGGTTTGGCAGGTCCCATTGCTTCGTGAGATACGAAGTGGCTGCTGGAAGGCCCTCACTCATCTTAGAGAGGTCAGCCACCAGCCGGTTATGAAGCTCGATCTCCTGAGGAAGCTTGCGGGCTTGATTGTCATGATATGGGGCAAGTTCGTCAGCAATTGCAGCTGAGGTTGTTACAGAAGGGCTTTCGCTCTTCTCGACGCAAACTTCCATCAAAGACTCGTCCTTTGCGCTTTCTGTGGGATTCACCGCTGCTTCTTCTGATGGGTCCTTAAGGCCATGCTCCAAAACGTCTGCCTTTGAGGTCGACTCTCCATTAGCGTTACCCGTTGAGGTGCTCGATTCATGAGCAGGTCCAGTGTGAGGTCCATTGGCGGGTCCAGTGACAGATCCATTGACAGATCCATTGCTAGGTCCATTGCTAGGTCCATTATGAACTTCACGAGTCTCTGCTTCCACAGCATCGACATTCCTCTGGACAGGATCAGCCGCTGCATCTTGGCTCCGCTTAATATCGTCCACCGCTGAAGGAGATGCGGGAAGCTTGCTTGCTTCAACATCCGATGTTGTAGGGATAGGACCATTCTGGGAGCTCCGTATGGGGCTCTTTGTGGCTTCGCGATCCGATGCAGTTTCTTGGGGCGCTGTTCGGTTGGACGTTGACCCAGAGTGAGACTCTGAAGGCTTCTTAGCCTCGCTTGATCTTGGTGCGGCCTCGCTCTTAATTTCCTTAGGCTTCTGCTGTTTGTCTGTGCCATTCAACATGTCTCTGAACTTATCTCCCGGCCTTTTCAAAAACCGTTTCGGCTGTTTCGGGCCCTCGCTTCGAGATTCGCGGGACGCGTCCTGTAGAGGCATGCCTGAGCGTTTTGTGACAGATGGCGCCCTTTGCGAGCTGCTTGAGCCATTATACATATCTTCTGTCCCTCGATCGTCGTACGGCAGTCGTGATCGGCTGATGCTCGCGGCAGTCCCATCCGGATTTCTCGTTGGGTCCTTTGCCGCGTGTGATCCTCCCCTGAAGGGATCTCTAAACTCGTCGATTATCGCGCTGCTCGATGACTCCTTGCCGAAATCTGCTGGGGCATCTCTTTGCCAGTGCTGGTGTGGCATCAATCCTCTTGGTTGATCGCCGGAGGGCTCTCGGACTCGAGGCTTCTCCCATCGCTTTCGATCTCTCCAGCGCTCTCTTGACACCCGATCGTCCCGGCGATAAGGCTCGTGCGAGAACTTTGAAGGTCTCCTCCAATCTCTTGGCCCTCCGCTTGCCACGCCGTCCCTCGCATCATGTCTGTGGACTCGGGAATCGCCCTTCTCTACGCGTGATGGGGCTGCTGGACGGGAGTTTTGCCGGTCGCCCGACTCCTTCCCGCTGTTGTCCCCGCCTCCACCCTTAGCTGGTGGCCCCCCTATAGAGTGGGACTGGATCATAGGGGCTTAAAGCAGCGAATCTGCGTCTCCAACTGGGCAACAAGGCGTTCTCCCTGGTATAACAGACGAGACCAGGCTTCACTCGGTACCAGTTTGCTTATTCATCGCTCCGTCAGGTGAGCTGGAAGCGAGCGAGGGGGTTCCAGTCACCCTAATATCGGCCCTCCCGCGGGCGGCATCAAGCCATAGTGGCACAGCCATTCCGGCCTGGCGGGGGGCACAGCAGCTGTGTGTGTCAATGGCGGGGATTCTGGATTGCACACTTTCAAATGTGAATTTCGCAGCTGCACAAGTCTGCGATGCTTGTGAAGGGCTTTTTCAACATTTCGTAATCGCCGTCGACCCAGCTACCTTGTATGGTAGTTATGGGATCAGGTTAAGTATGACGGCAACCCAGATCCTGGGAGTCGACAAAGGCACGGCCCCCGCCTGTTTCCTGGAAGCTCTGTCGGGTCTCAGGTTAGTGAGATCCTGTTACTTCAGGCCGTCGGTGGAGCATGAAAACTCGACGCTAAACGTGAGCTTGTCAAGATGGCAATGTGAGCATGGCAGTGCACAGCAAACGTAGACTAGGGCAACGCTAGCGTTCAACATAATCAACACCCTACGAGATAGTGTAAATAAATAGTATTGCAAACGAAGTCAATGAACCAGTCCTTGCAGCCTCCAGCGCCATCGTAGTTTTCTCCAGATTGCCTGCTGCCATGTGTTCTCGCGCTGCTCGGGCTCGTCGTGCAACACGGGCGGAACGAGCCAGCCCTGCTCGGTGGGGGCTTTCGTAGGTATGTATTCGTCAATTATGTTGAGCGATTCCGAGTCAAGGCTTTTCCGCATTGGGGACGGAAACGATGTCAAGTTCGAATTGTCAAGCAGGTCCAGGCGCGAGCCTCTTGCGCGAAGCATGCGCTTCGCGCTCGGAGACCTGAGCACGGGGACAGACGCCGCGGGTCGCACTTTGCGCGAGGTCTTCCGCGGCGTGATGCGACCGCTTTTGGGGGACTCCCTGGGCTTTGCTGGCCGCGTGCGGGGAATGTTTAGCGCATTGTCCCCGAGAACCATTGGCCGTGTCATAAGAATCAGTATGTCAATTAGGGATGCGGTTCACCAATTACAATAAAAGTTCTGGTAGACCCAGCTCAGACTCTGCACATACGACTTTGGAAAGTTCGGTTCAGCCTTGGAATTATACTGGTTTGATCTACGCTGTGTTTATGACCTGTTGACATTTATATAGGGTAGGGGTTGTTGTTTACTCCAAAAGCAGCAAATCGGCCGGGGGGGCACAGACGGCAGAGCCTCGACTCGTTCAGCTGTCCTCTGCGAAATAAAACCAGCCTTGGCCCCCAGCATGCTCGCTCATATACCGCGTGCTCTGTTTTGTAAATTAGCTGTTCGTAATTAGCTGTTCGTAACCAACTGTTCGTGACCAACTGCTCGTAACCTGTGTGAGCAGCCGTTTGTAACCGTTCGTAATTTGCTATTTGTAGCACATCGCCTTTCTAGGCACATCGTCATTCACTATTCGCAGCTCAGTTTTCAAGCCTCAGCTTCTTCGCTGTTGACCCAAGAAAGCAGATCGTTAACAATACGCTGCGACATCTCTCGCTGGAGTCGCAGGACGGCCACCTGCATCCTACGCTCGATCACCTCGCAGCCCTCAATTAGCGGGGGCTGTCCTAGCCTCTCCCGGTACGCCTTGAAAAGGGCTAGAGGGCGCATATGCGTGATCTGAACGCAGCCCCTGATTTCGAGAACAGTCAAATTCGGCATGTATCCGAGCACCCGCGGAACGCTGGCGTCAGTAAGAAGCCTGCAGTTGTTAAGAGATAGGCGCTGCAAGTGGGGTCCACGGTTTAGAGCGAGCTCCCAGATCGCACGGTCGTCAATGTGGCAGCCCGCAATGCCGAGCGTCGTGATCTGCGTCTGGCGAGCAAGATGCTTGATCCCCTTATAAGTGATGTTTTCGCCGCCACGAGTCCGGCCGACATTCAGCAGCTGCAGCTGCGGACAGTACTTGGCGATCATTTTGATGCCACGATCGCTGACCTGCTCGCAAGCACGCACGTCGAGGTGTTCGAGACGCGGGCACTTTTCGGCAATGTGGGCCAGCGTGCGGTCGTTGACCCGGTAACACCCGGGAAGAATGATGCGGGTTAGCTGCATACCGAGCATGGACGCGGGAGGCGCCAGGCCTGCGCACGTATAGAATTCGAGCCATTCCAGGCTCTCGCCAAGCTGTGCACTGTCGAGCATGTCGAGCTCGACTTGCGTTGCCTCGTTGAGCTTATGCAGAACGAGCATACGCGGCTTGCGGCTGAGCACGGACGCACCGCGACGCGCAAACTTAGTCCATTCCTCGTTCTTTCGGAAATGGATTCGCGTTTCAAGCACACGCACCGCCGCGTCGTGCCATGTGCTGTTAACGAAGAGGCAGTTGTACAGTCCAGCACCCGGCGAGTGCGCGGTCGTGGTCGGCTGCGCTTTTTCCCACGCCTCGGTGGCCTTCTTCGTGTCCCCAAAAATTAATTGAGCATGTCGAAGAGACAGAGGCTTGCGTCGTTGTTGGACGAGCTCGTGGGGGACTATGGTCATTGCATCCAAAGCGTCGAAAATGTGGTGCAGGATATCGACGTTGCTCAGCGCGATCTGGACCGCCGACATCGGCATGTCATTGATAGGGCTATCATTAGAGCCGTAGTTCCACGACGAGTCCAGGTGCGCATCCGCACTCTGGAAACCGGCGCGTGCGTCTGCGCGGTCGAACTCAGCGGCTGCGAGGCATTGTGTGTCCAGGTGCTGGATATCCGAGTGCTGTGCTCGGGGCTCGCTTCTTGAAAGTGGATCAAGGAGCTCTGTGTCCCCGTACATGAGTTCGGGGAGCCTATTAGTCGTCTCGCTTCTGCCGACACGGAATTCCATGAGCGAGTTGCCATGACCCTCCGAGATGGCACGCTTGTACGTGGGAGAGACCGGTGCGGAAATTAGTGCCGATGGCGACGAGGACGAGCTCGGCAGCGAGGCTGCGCGGCCGGCTTCATCGCTCGCAAACGCACCGCTTCCCTGGTGTGTCTCATCGGGGCCAGACATGCCAGCGACTGTCCCGCCGGATTGTACAGGCAGATCAGATGCATTCCGCGCAGACTTCGGGTTCCCGGATCGTGTCGAGAAGGTCAGCGAGTGCAGGGCCTGCGGCAGCGAGATGCTCCGCGGCGGAGTCCCTGGAAACAAGGGCCCGCGAAGCGTCCGCGACACAGGTCTCTGAGTGGCCGGCGCAGTCGGCGGGCTGCTGGGTGCATTTACCGGGCTGCCCGATGCAATGGGGTGTGAACGGTTCGCCGGACTCGTCATAGTGTCCTGGTCGGAGCCATGAAGGGAATCTCTGCCTCCCATCCTTCACGAGCGTTATCACTGCTGAGGAACAACGCTTGGATAGTAGCGGAGGCAAGGATGGCGAGCGAAGAAATTTCTTAATCTCCTCCCCGGTGAGATCGTAGACGGAAACAGAACACTTCAATGAGTTATAGCCACACCATGCATGAATTACTGATGGCGGCGAGGGCATAGACGCGCAATAGGCGGAGGTGGGCGAGCGTATTCGCAGGTGGGCCCTGACCCTGATTGCGTGGCTGGGCCCATTTCCAGTATTGCGGGTAGGTTTGCGCAAGCCCGAAAGGCAGGTTCTCGCGTTATCCTATCACTAAACGCCCGATTTATGCGCCCGTGGTATTGTTCGCGCGACGACTTCGGCACCAATGGACGTTCTGTGGAGCTATGGGGCTGCCCACATGCGTTAACTAGCTACTTTGTATTGATTCATGTTTTCAAGGTTTGAGTTCTAATTTTATGTACATTGTGCGTAAAGAGCACGCAGACGACGTCCACGAAAGTGAGGTCTGGGCAATCTCGTTGATTAGAACACCAGTTGCATGAAGATGTCCCAGGCCATACTTAGCAGCACCATGCTGGTAATTAAGGGTCCTGCCCAACCCGTGCCCTCATTAGATACACTTTCGGTGCACCCGACATACAAGGGTTGTTCATATTCGGGTGCCAACTTCGGGTGCCTTAGTCGGGTTGCGTACTCTTGGGGACAAGCGTGCTTTTCCCCAATAGAGCCTCACCATAGGGCATTGCGCATTATACGCGAGCCGCGCCACGTTATTTCCCTTTCTTTTATTATCTTTTGCTAGCGTAGTTCTGAGTATTGTATTTATCCGTCATGAAATTTCCGTCGACGGCAGATGCCGTCGATGTGCAAACCTATTCCTCCTGCCTGCATTGCGTCAGTTTAATAGACCGCTTGGCTGGTGAGCGGATTTGATGGTTCGGCATTGACAGTTGAGGAAAGCCAGCCACAGTCTCCTGGCCCTACCTCCCGCTACTCTCAGGCCTGATAATTTCTTTTGGTGAGCACCTTCACTCTGGGTCGCACACTGCGAAACCCCTTTCCCTACTATCTCCCGGATGCTTATGTAACTGAAGATAAAGAAGGTATATTGTTGTCACGTGTATGGTCGAAACGCGTACGGCGTGTCTGTGAAATTTGTCAGGTAAAGCCCTAATAGACTCACGGTAGGGGCTGCTTATCTCATCTCCACCGGCTCCCAAGGCGGACCATTACAAAATCTTTTCAGGCGTTTCTTACCATCTGTTCATCATGTCCTCGCACAAGAGTTTCAAAACGAAGATCAAGCTCTCGAAGGCTGCCAAGAGGAACGGCCAGGTGCCCCTCTTCGTCCGCGCCAAGACCACGAACACCATTCGTTGGAACTACAAGCAGCGTCACTGGCGCCGCACCAAGTTGAAGGTGTAAGCCTGCGGGCACCGAGCCTCTTTTGGCTGCTTCGCATCTAGGCTCAGTGTTCTGGCGCCGCAGATTCACCACGGAAATGTCGGGTGCCTCGGTGTGTAGCCGAGTTTGCTCCCCCTTGTTAACTTATTTCTATTTGGTTCCCGCCTCATATTCCCTTCTAATTTCTTGGGTATCTGGACCGTTCACTGCCTATAGGTAGAGTAGCTCACTTATCACTAAAATATGTCAGTTGCACATATCACTTACACAGGCCAACGAGCGCGCAGACACTCCCGTGTACGTTGCACGGCGGATCGGCTGTGTTAGGCGTAGTGCGTCATTCGACCGCCGTACAACAGCTGTTTGACTGTTGCGTAACCGCCGTGCGACCGCCGCGTAGCCGCCGTGCACCCGCTGTTCCGCTGCTGTTTGACCGTTATAGCGCCCTTTGTCACGGCTGAGGTAACTCCATGACAGGCCCTTATGGCGCGGGGTCCGAGGACGCGATGGCGTTCTTCTTGAGCGTGTATCACGTCGCCGAGCAGATCCCCAGGGGATCCGTGACGACGTATGGACACCTCGCCTACCTCGCCGGAAAGCCGAACAATTCGCGTCAGGCAGGCCATGCACTGAAGTTGCTACCCCGCAGTCCGGACGCGCGGTACAACATCAACTGTGTGCCGTGGTGGCGCGTGATCAATTCTAGCGGCCGCATCTCTGTGCGCGATCACCACGAGGAGCAGAAGGCAAGGCTCCTAGAGGAGCTGAATGTCGACGATCCGCCGTACAGTTTCGAAACGTTTGGGTGGTTCCCAGAGCCCGAGGACGTCGATCTGGACTTCGAGGTATACGAGGCTTGACCATTGCCCAAGCCGTATTGTTGCCTATTTAACACTTATATCTAAGATGGTATGTAGTTGCGTCCACATATGACGCAAAAGTCTGCAGATCGATGGTTTTATGAGCGGATAAACCTCGGATATTCCGGGTTATCTGCTCGCATACTGGCGATCGTCACATGATGGCTCGAGAAGAGCAAGTATAAATAAGACCACGTTGATGATCGCTACTTGTCAGATCTCTCATCTATCAATTTCACAATGGCTGCCAAAGTTCTTTACGCTACGATGAAGCCCGTTGCGGGCCAGGAGGAGTTCGTCAAGAACGCTCTCACGAAGCTCGCTGGCGAGGTCCGTAGCGAGCCGGGCAACGTCCGTTTCGAGGTCTACGAGCTCGACAACGGTGTTCTGCACGTCGAGGAGACCTACAAGGACGAGGATGCCTTCAAGGCCCACATGGGCACTGCCCACGGCAAGGCTTTCAACGCCAGCATCGCCGACAAGGTTGAGGGCGGTGGCTCGAACGTCGTCTTCATGAAGTCGGTTGCCACCACTCTTCCCTAGAATGCACATAGTGCAGCTTAGATCTATCGTACATATGCATATAACAACGGCTTGTCCGATACCGCAGCGGAGGAGGCTGAACAAAGTGGGTTGTCGTGATCGGTTCGGCAGACCTGACGTCAGGGCGGCCTTGAGTTTACATGGAAAACTGCTAAACGTGCTTAAATGTACATGCATAGCTCCACGTTGACGGACGATTCATATCTTCCAAGGAAGAAGGGGTTGCACGCTCCCCCAACATTGCCGATCGTAAACTCGGTCTGCTAACGGCTGAACTCGCATTGGTTAGTCGTTGCTTGTGGTCAACGTGATCACCCACGAGTATTCTGTTTCCTATATATTTACCTACATTCATGAGATTTGCTCCATGCCGGTGCCGTATTCTTCGCTCTCTTCACGCCTTGAGACAGCCGGCTGTAGTCCCAAGCCATAGTCCTCGAGCCACTCCCCAAGCCTTAGTCTCCGGGCCTTAGCCCCAGCCTTAGTCAAGCCCTGAGTGCAGTACAAGGACTCCACTCCCAAACCCGATTCTTTTTTTCTTCCAAGCTCCGTTGATGATCCAACAGCAAATTTCAAACTAGAGTTTGTGAATCCGTAATGAGCTGAAAACTGTTACCTGAGGAGTTTCAAAATACACGCGAGTGTAGGCTCTTTTGCTGAGAGATGCAAATCGTAAGTACAGGTGATGCTCCAAAACCTTTAGAGCTGGAATTATCAGAGCAAACCACTGCTGAGAACGAGGTCGCAACATGAACTGATGTGCTAACATTTACCCACAGAATACTGCAGCAAGCCAGAGAGCATTCGCACGCATAGCAAAAGGTATGCCGATGAAGACACACAGCACTGGGCACTGAGCACTGTGACTGATAAGCTTTAGTGGGCTTAGAAACCCCACGCGACCGAGGACTTGTACTAACCAATCAAGCCTGCAAATTGTAAGTTACAATGACGAGCTCTAGATGACGAGTCTGACATCACTTGATTAAAAAAATCTTAATATCCATTCATGCAATTCCGAGTGCTAACACAACCACAGAATCCACTGACCAGCAGCAGCGTACAAGCGAACCTGATCTGGCTCCGGCCTGGACTTACTTGCCAGGAGGCCCTTGCGAGTATGTCCAGGCCGCGAGTTTGGCGGCGCTTAATGATGATCTCAACTCACATTATACAAGCATATATCATACTGGTCTTCGGGCCTGTGATGAGTGATTTGCGTCTGAAAGGTAAGTAGTAGTGACGTGATGTCCTCCACACTCACGACGGTCAGCTTATAGGCCCAAAATACGTGGCCATGCTGAAATTCGCCCTTGACAAGGCGTGGTTCTGATCAGTACTAACCATAGATAGCCTTCCCGTAATCTTCAAAGTGAAACTCCGAACGGACCTGTGAACGGGCCCGCGATTCGCACGGAACGGCAGTTCAAATCGATTCGAAATTTAAACCGATTTGCGATCCGAACGAATCGACGGCTCGAACGGGGCACGAAACGGGGTCACGATCAGCTTACATTTATGTAGGTGTATGTAAAGAAAGTGTATCAATTAAACAGACTCTGCGAATTCGGACTCAAGCGGCTTTTCAATAAGCGCGGCGTGTCCGATAATCGTGACGCCAGCAGCTCCGATCAGCCAGAACATGGTTGCGATCGGCGACGCAATTATGAAGAGCGGGACAGTAACGACACCAAGAGCGATGAACAGAGACTGTTGGCTCACGACAAGGCCGCCGGGCAGCACGAGATCGGCGCCATGCAAAGCGTTAATGCACAAGAAGCCGGCGACAGCCAGCACGAGCACGAACAGCAGGAGCAGGTTCGTCAGCAGCGCGTAGGCCACGAGCATGGCTAGGAGAAGAGAGTAGTTCGCAGAAAAGTACCGCAGGTTGTAGCTCACGCGGCCCTGCGCATCGCCCCAGCCCGTCGGCTTGGACATGCGTCGGAAATCAAAAAAGTCGCGTATGCCTTTCAGTTGGGACAGCCGTCCCCTCACGCTCGTCAACGAGCCCCCCTCGGCATTCAAATTCAGGTTGACGCTCTGCAAAAGCGAAAACTGGCTCAAACGCGAATACACTGCCTCCATTATGCCGTCACTCCGCGTCTCCGAAAATACTGGTATAACGTGGCACAGTGTTGAAAGAAAGGAGTCGTCGCGACTCTGGGTAAGGATGATCACGAACTCATGTATGGGCCTGTCTAGGCACATGTATAGGAACAAGCAGGCTTAGGCAAGCCAATCGACGCTATGCGCGGCCACGGCCAGAACATATCGATTTAGGAGGGTTCATCAATAATAAATAAATAGTATATGCAGGTTTTGGCTGTTGTCGCCTAGCGGATCCGGCCGACCACGGGCCGTTCGTCGCTGACCTCATAGTCGCTGTCCTCCTCGGGCGCGACATTCTGCTGCGGGTACATCATAGCCATCAAAAATGGATTGAACATGAAGGGCATCATCATAGGGTTAAATCCAGGCTGCGACGGCGCATTGGCATCAGCTCCTGCCCCGCCCTTTGGTTGCCTTTCGACACTGCCCGCGCTCTGCTCACTAAGATCGCTGGCTGCAGACGAACGCCGGCGTTTCCGCGATGCAAGAGGCGAATAATCGCTATCATCGTCTTCTACCGCCTCTTCTGCAGGGTTACCTGTGACTTCGTTCGCCGGCCCTTCGCCGTTCGCACCCGCGCTCGGTCCTGGCGCCTTTGATCCGTCGGCGCCGCCCTCATCAGCTAGATATTTTTGGATTTTCGCATTCATGCTCTCGTCCACCTGCAGCTGGTCAATATAGACGTCCTGCTTTCCGCAGTTCGGGCACCGGAAATCCGTCTGGATGAGCGCATTCTCGATCGAGTCGTCCGAGTACGTCCGGCCGCAGCAGGGCATTTTGCGTGGATCGCGGATGAGTTCGTGCGTGATTGGGTCTTGCAGCTCCTCGGGGACCCTCCGCTTCGCCTTGGCCTGCTGCTGCAGCTGCCGCTCCTGGAACGCCTCCCAGGACTTGTCGTCTGCGACGGCAACCACGTATTCACCATCTGCATTCATCAAGTACGTTTTTCCGTCCTCCCCGTCAGCATTCGCGCCGCCGTTGGCGGACACGGTCCGCAGCATAGACTTCGGGATACCGGTTGTCCTCAGAACCTTCTTCGTCTCCCAGTTCTGATCATAGAGGGATGGGCACTGGGTGATCCAATGGCCCTTCTGTCCACAGCGGTGGCAGATGTACCCCGGTGGAAGCGTTTTGTCCGGCTCCGCGGGGTTCGCAGTTGGCCTTGGCGTGTACACCTTTGTTTTTGTTGCCATTTCCTGCTGCGTCTTCGACCACTGCGCACCTTGCTGGGCAAACATCACGTTCATCATATCCTGCTCGGACCCGCCGCCAGCAGCAGAGCTGAGCAGATCTGCATTGTCGTCTTTAGCCGCGCCGCGGCCGTCGCCCCGGAAATCCTCGTGGCGCGAGGCGTTCTTCGCGGTCGTGGCCAGCGAGCCCGTTAAGTACTGTGCGGCGGCGTCGTGCGTCCCGATCCGAGCTACGGGCAGCCTTCGCGCTTCAACGAGCGTGGATCGTGGTAGCACCTCGCTATCATCCGTGTATTCTTCGTGCGTGTCGGGGTTCGAGAGTTTCAGAAGGAACTTGTCGGCCGTGCTGTCCAGCTTCTGCGCCAGCAGAATACCCCGCTTTATATCAAAAACAGAGATTCCAGTGCCATCAAATGTCAGCCTCTGCGGTGTTTTAGACGACCGGAACCGATAATACAGGACGGACGACATGGTCGATGGCAAACACAGAGGTGTGCACTACGAGGCCTACTTATGGCCCGTACCCTGCCAACATATGTCGGGATCATACTACATAACCTGGCACACTGCAGTCTGGCTCTGTAAGTCTTGGGGCACAACAGGAAGATATTCCCGCATGCCGTTGAGGATAAATTCAGAACAGGAGACATAATTTGTATACATAGCGTTTTGTGAGACATGGCTAGTCATACGATTCATGAGCTAAGTAGATAAGATACATCTTGACTTGGCCTATCTAACATGGAAGTCGTTTCATTCTAACACTTCACGCGTGCTGCGCAGCTGATCTGCGACAGACTCCGTAAATGAATTGTACGCAATCCACTGGTTGAACATGCCAAGCGAGCTCTCTGGCTGGTCGTGGGGCAGCATGTGGCCCCCGCCGTAAACTCGGACAAAGCTCAGCGGACCATACGATCTTGCCTGGCCGACCTCTTTGCCGTCCAGCAGCCACGGTTTCAGCGGCTCGTCGTGGTACTCAGCAGAGTGATCCCAGTCCAAGGCGTGCGTCCACCGCTCGTTGCCGAGCCAGTTCACGGCGAAGTCTGCGTCGCCCGCGTAGACCAGCACGGGTACGCCGTCGTTCAGGAGCTCGGTGATGTTCAGACTGTAGGGGCGCATCCAGTCGCCATTGTTCACGAATTCAGAGTTGATGTGGTTGTTGCAGCTCTTGTAGTTGATGCCAGACGTGCCGAGAGTCTCCTTCACGTACTTCTGGTTCAGGAACTGTGAGCCGTACTCCTCGTCTGCATAACAGGGCTGGTCTCCGCACTTCTGTCGAACGTCGTAGAAGTTGTATCCCGAGTCGAGGTAGGGTCCAAACATTTTGTTGTTGCAGTAAACAGTCGCTGGCAAACACGCCCACTCAGACTGGTCTGCATAGCACTTTTTGATGAGGTTCACGCACCGTGGCGTGTCCTCCTCCATCTGCTCACAAACCGAGGGCTCGAGAACAGAAGGGTAGCCGCCACGGCCACATGCCATGTCCGCATAGGCTGTGTACTGCACCTCGGGGTCCGTGAGGCCGTTGCCAATCATCAGGCTGCTCAGCTCAAAAGACCGATCCTTGTGAGACCAGATTTCCGAGCCCAGAGCCGGAATGTAGTGGCCCGCATACGACTCACCGGCGATGTGGAAGGGCAAGTGCGCATATTTCGGGAATTTCTGGAAGAACAGTTCAAGCAGCGCGTAGACATCGCGCTCAGCAGCCACGGAGTTCACTGGCTCGGTGCCATCCTCACTGTAGGAAAGACCAACATTGAGCGGCTGATCAATGAAAATAATGCTCGCGTTGTTGTTCCAGCTGTACTCGTTCGCAACCGGCCGCAGCTTGCTGTCAATAGCCGAGGGACCCAGTTCAAAGAACAGACCCGTAAGCGACGAACACCCGGGCCCTCCATTTAGCCACAGAACAACAGGGTCTTCAGCAGGATCGTTACGGCTTTCGAAAAACCAGAAAAAGAGGTGGTCCTCAAGCTCTTTGCCGTAGTCCAAGTACCCGGCATACTGTTCGGTAGTGTCGACCTTCAGCGAAGAGGGCGAGCTGTACCGCAGACGGTGAGCGGGGAAGTCAGGAGACTCAAAAACACTGAATTCTCCCTGGCTTTGTAGCTGCATGGGCTTCCTTGGCTGCGGCTGGCCCTTCTTGACGTACTCCGCGAATGCATCGTCCAGTAAGCTCGCGCCGTTGGGGATTTCGTTGATAACCTGCATCAGGGAATCACGGGAGACTGCATTGAGCCCGGGAATGTCTTGGCCGTACTTCGCGTGCAGCGCGTCCACGGGCCCAGACAGCGATGGCTCGCCTTCCAGGCGCAAGCTGCCCGAGAGAACCTCCCAGACAGACGGCAGGCTCAGAGCAGAGCCTATGGCGACCAAGTTCAAATTCGCAAACAACATCCGCAATCCAAAACTATGAGAAAGAGTGACGGATGAGATGGTTAGAGTGATTGAGGTGAGCCTGTCGATAAGAGGCGAGGCAAGCTCCACCCCTACCCTAAGACCGTTATCAGACGTTATCACGATGTGCTCGAAGTTGAGCTTTGTTGAGCTCTGTCGTGTAAATTCGTCTTGTGTTTCGTTCTCAATACTGCTTAGAGTTAGCGGGGCCTCTGCAGCTAGGCGTAGCTTTCTGCAATAGGCGCAACCAGCTACTCACATTCTACATATGTGCATACTACTAAACAACTAGACAAGATGCTTGACAAGTAGGTGTGATTTTAGAGAACCGGGTCTCCTCAACGAGTCCTCAACGACACAGTTCAACAACTGCACCTTTAGTTGGCTGTAACGACAATGGAGCTACTAGTTCAGCATGAAATGCTTAACGTAGCGTGGCTGTCAGCACGGCAATTCCTAGAAAAAGATCTAGACAGGTCACAGCTCATTTATGGAAATTCACCACGGCGTACTGGCCACTCCACGCCCAGCCCTCGGGGTTGTCATTCGGGTGCGTGGAGGCCCATTTCGATGCCAGCTCGTCGGCCTTGCCCTCGGGAAGTCCAACGCACACGTCGGCCTTGATTGTTCTTAGCGTGGCAAACGCAACACGGCTTTCCGCCAAGTCACCAATCGCCGTGCGGAACGGCGTGGCCCGAGGCCACATCAGATCAGCCGTGAGCTTGCGGTAGTTCAAGTCGCCCTTGAAGAACACGAGTTTCGACTGGCGCAGGTCGCGCCAGACGGCGTCGCCGCCACCACGGCCGCCCTCCTTGATCTCCGAGTACGGCAAAGCAGTGGTCCAGAACGGGGATGTGCGGATCACGAGCTGGCCCTCGTTCATGTACTTCACGAGCTGAGAAACCACGAGGTCAATTGCCTCGCGGTTCTTCTGGAAAATGGACGCGTCGCTGAGCATCTTGATCACGACGCCGAAGTCGCGCGGCACAACGTCGCTAACGAACCAGGGGAAGTTTTTCGGGTGCAAGATGATCTGCTCGGCAAGCCCCGTGTCGAGCAGGAACAGCGCGAGAATCAGGTCCGTATAGAGTTCGAAACCGGCATTGTCAAGAACAATGTCGACACGCCCACCAGCCTGGCTGTTCATCTGCTTCCATATTCTGGCGAAGTCGTTCACAAGCAGCGAGTCTTTGTCGCGGCTCTCGGCCGCAACCTGCAGCTTCTTGAGCTCCTCCATGGATACCGTGACGAGGAGCGACAGATCGGTGGCATTGCCCCACAGCGACGTGCTCACGAACTCGTGGAAAAGCACCTCCTTTGCCGCCGAGTCGAGCTTGCCATCCTGCGTCGCACCGATCTGCTGCATGATGGCACTGTACCGCTCTGCGAGGGTCGAGACGGCATCGGCAGACTGCTCGAAGGTCGTCGACTTCGACACGGCAAAAATGTCGTACGACTTCCAGTGCTGCGACTCCTCGATGATCTGCTGGAGTTTCCGGTACAGCGTGCACTCGCTCATCAGCCACGGCGCATCCGCCCAGTGTGCTTTGTGTTCGATCTCGGGCGTTGCATTGTAAACGGCTGCATCGCTGGCGTCGGACGCGATCGGGCCAATCACCTCGTTGCTGGCCAGCGATGCCTTGAGGCTACTGATTTTCTTGAGAACAGCAGTGCCCTCCTCCTTCTTCGCGCCGTCGGCCTCGGCGGTTGCGTGCTCGAGGTCCCTAAGAACACCGTCAATAATTGAGGGCCACCGCTTGTTCAGCGATGTGTAGGCAAACGAATTTTTGTCGCTGTTGATGTATGGCTTGGGAAAAGACATTTCAAGCAATTGTTTTCGCACTCAGCTGTGTGTATAAGTGTGGGGAGCGAGAAACCCGCATCGATCCTGATCTACGTGTAAGCCAATGCGAGACCTAGCCCACCGTGTTTATAGGGCGCGCGGCTCGAGCTCGCGATTCGCATATCAATGCAGCTAGATTTTCACTATTTATAAATATTTACGAACATACTCCTCGAGCCACTGCTGGACGTCGCTGTGCAACGCACCCAGCAACGAGGGCTGCTGGCTGTTCACGTTCGCCTTGCCAAACACCGCCTGGACGCCGTTCGCCATTCGTATGAAATACAGCCACGTTGAGCCCAGCCTAACAACTCTTTGCTCGCTGTCGCAGGCACTCATCAAGCTGCGAATGGCCTCGTTGTTGACCACGTTTCCCGGGAACGTGGAGACGACCGTCGACTGCTCTGCGTTGTGTATGAGGTAGTGAAACCTTGTTGGAGGCTCGAATGCGAAATTAAACCCGTCTAGTTGAGCGGAAAGCGCTTCAAAAATGACGTTGGCAGCTGCGTGCTCCACGGGCTCGTCGAAGACAGCTGTGTATATGTACAAGGTGCGCCGCCAAGCACTGACGTACTGGACTCTGCCGCTTTCTAGGTTGTAGACGTTGGCATTCCAGAAAATGGCCCCGTCCACGTTTTCCAATTTCGTGGGCGCGCTCCACCAGTCTGCGACCGATGACGGCGAAAGCGATGACAATGAGATCTGCGGGAGCTGCATGTTTGACAGCGACATCGATGGGAACGAGACGTTAGAGAGGTTTTTCGAAAATGCTGCTAGCGACGAGATTCCTAGCTTGTCGTACATGGACTCGGGGGCCGCGTCTGCGTCTTCTGCTGCTTCCGAGCCCGCGGGCAACGAGTCTTCCGGCACCGGGCCTTCGGGCAACGCGCTCTCCGGATCGGGCTCTGCCGCGGGCCCAGGCTCCTCGGGTGATACATGCATGGGGGTCGCCAGCCTCGGCTTGTTTCGGGACTCCTCGGTCTGCACCTGTCTTGCAGCGTCCGGCGCCGGGATAATGGTTTCGAGCCACCGCTGTAACGCCGCCCGCATCTCAACATTGAGCCCGCCGTCGTAGACCGAGGCCAAATTCTCAGATACGCAGATTAGGAGGCCCTGAACTTTTGAGTCTCGGCAGATCTGCTCGATCTCCGACCTCGACGATGGGTTCAGTGTTCCTGGAGCCACTCGAACCGCGTCGGGGGCCACGACCGTGGCCAGGCTCGGTGCCGTGTTCGGGGCCAGGTCATTGAGCCTGAACTTCGACCAGTACGACGGAAACTCGGCAGGGTTCGACGGCGGCCTCCCGTGTCCCAAGCAATGCTGGCGAAACGCGAGTTTGACCAGTCTGTAGACGGCCTCGGCGGGCAGCGAGTCTTGTCTCCAGGGCATCTGCCCCAGGAACCAGAACCCGGATCTCCAGTCGTCCTTGTTCTCACAAAGCAGTGGCACAACAATTGACATCTTGGACTGGCCCTTTTTGCCGGTCTTGAACCATTTCACGGGCTCGTTGCCAAAAGAATAAGCGAGCTCGGCAATGCCCTGGGCCACGCCAATCAGGCTGACGAGCTCGGCCGCATCCTTGCCAGCAGCCGACATGTGCACGAGCTGCGGCTCCACATTCTCCTCGGTGCCGAAGTCAGGATTGTACACACAGCTGTACTCGAACTCCATGGCGGCGGCTCAGTCCTCCGCCAGCAGCCCGAAGCCGGCCCCAGCCCAGGGCCGGTATCCTGCCACAAAACGGCCGCATCACGTAAGCGGTCGATGGCCCACGGCGGTCGATGGCGGGCGATGGTCGATGGCCGGCGTAGCTGTTAGTGTAGCGCGCCAGGGACGTGGGTGGTGGCCCTTGCCCTTAATTTGGGCTGTCTCGCCCAAAGCCGTCGAACGCGTCAAACTAATAAACAGTGGCATCATAAATAGAGGGCCCACGCCACGCACAAACCCAAGAAATGGAGGGCTTTGAGCAATACTACGAGTATTTTTTCCCGTACCGAACGTGGTTCCAATGGCTGAACCACTCGCCCGTGCCGAGCCCGGACTTCACGCGCCGCGAGTTCGCCTTCACGGTCTACAACGGCAACGACGACATCTACGTGCGGTACCAGTCGTTCAACGACGCGGACGCATTCAAAAGCAAAGTGATGTCGCTGATTCCAAAACGGTTTGAGATCGGCAGCGTCTATAGCGTGCCCCCGAAGGAGCACAAGCGGTACGACCCCGAGAAGTTCACCGCGCTCGGCAAGGAGCTGGTTTTCGACATTGACTTGAGCGACTACGACGCGTACCGCACGTGCTGCTCGGGCAAGAGCGTGTGCACGCGGTGCTGGCAGTTTGTGACCGTGGCGATCGAGGTCATGACGGCGACGTTCACGGAGGACTTCGGCTATAAGAACGTGCTGTGGGCGTTTTCCGGGCGAAGAGGCGTACACGCGTGGATCTGCGACCCGCGCGCGCGGCTGCTCGATGACCAGCAGCGAAGCGACATGGTCGAGTACCTAAACGTCACAAAGGCAAACGTCAGCCGGCCGTTCCACCCTATGGTGCAGCGCAGCTTCGACATCTGCAAGCGCAAGTTTGAGCACATCGTGCTGAACGACCAGGACCCCTGGGCCACGCCGGAGGGCACGAAGATGCTGGTTACGAGGTTAGAGCCCGCGGGATCGGAGCTGACCTCGAAACTCGCGGCGAAATGGAGCCAGAGTGCGTCGAGCAGCCGGCAGAAGTGGCTGGACATCGACACGGTTGCGCAGCAGATCAGCAGCAAGAAGCTGAACGCAAACGCGCTGCTAGAGGCGAAGCAGGACCTCATTCTCGAATTCCTGTACCCAAAGCTCGATCTCAACGTGTCGCGGTCGCGAAAGCACCTGCTCAAGTCGCCCTTCTGCGTCCACCCGGACACGGGGAAGGTCTGCGTGCCGATCGCGCCCGACGCGTACCAGCAGTTCGACCCGACGTCCGTGCCCACGCTCGCGCAGCTCATAGCCGACCAGAAATCCGGCGGAACCAGTGGGAAGGGCTCGCTCGAGCCGTACCTCGTTGTGTTCCGCCATTTCGTGAACACTCTCAACCGGTCAGAGAAGAGAAAGGCCGAGGACTCGCTCGAGTTCTAGCATACATAATTTAACAAGCAATAATTCTAGACGAGAATGCCCGCGAGCTCGGTCCCGGGGAACTGCGTGTACAGCTCGGGCCACTGGACCATGAACTTGTCTGCAAGCTGCAAGTGGTAGATCAGTTTCCCTGACAGCGACAGGGTGTTCACGCGGGCGAGGCTCTCGATGTACACGACCTTTGTTCGCAGCGCCAGCATCCGCGCGGCAAGCACGACCACGACGCAGGTGCCCGGGCCGTTGCACAGCAGCAGGCCGGGGCGTGTTTGCCAGACGAGCTGCAGCGCCCGCACAAGCGTCGCGAAGGTCGTGAACACCGACGTGATGTACGACTGGCCGACCTTGCGTGCGCGCGGCAGGCTCGAATACTCGCACTGCCCGTATCCAGAGCTGCGCGCGCGCTCGATGCTCAGCGCGTCACCCTCGCCGTACACGAACCGCAACGCCCGCGACCCGAAGTCGAGCTTGCTGAGAATCGCCAGCATCTCGCCCGTATGACCGCCCGAGCCCAAAACCACCATGGCGTCGCCCTTCACGGGGAGCTTCTGCGTCCATACGAAGGCCGCACCTATGATCAAGAAGGAGAGCAAGGTCAGCAGCATCTCTGGATGGCCTCAGGTTGTCCGATCTGCCTGCCTGGATTTGTAGTCTGGTGCGACGGTCTGTGCGGACAATATGTGACCTCTAACGTCGGTGAACTCCGCCGCCTTATTTCTCCGTGGCCTACGAACTCCGTGGCCTATAGACGGTAGCCTGTGGACAGTAGCTTATGGACGGTGGCCTCTGGAAGCCTGAGAACGGTGGCCTGTGAGCGGGGGCCTTCGACTTCCGTGGCAGCCTCGGTGTGCGGTCAGCCTCGGTGTGCGGTCAGCCTAAGCTCAGACGGTCAGGGCAGGCCAGGACCAAACCACAACCGCAGCCACCGTCTCGAGCCCCAGCACCTCCCACTACTACGCACGGCCTGCCGGACACCACGAGCTAGAGCGCGCTCAACCCAGTTGCCGGGTGCCTGGACATGACAGAGAAGGCCGAGCTTCCACTGCGGGCTGAGGATGCGGTTGCGAAGCTGAAGCGGAGCAGAGAGCAGACGGTCAGTCCCGACGCGGAGCACAGCAACAAGCGGGCGAAAACAACGGAGCAGGGCCCGGGCCCCACGGACAAGCCGGACTCGGTGCTGAGCGTGAGCAGCACGTCGGTCCTCGACGGCGTCGCGCACTTCCCGCGCCGCTGCGTTGGGTCCGTCGTGTACTGTCCGAACAAGCTGCTCTTGCAGGGCCACGAGCTGCAGTTCAATGGCGTGCTGCAGGTCAAGATTGGGCACGAGTTCTTGAAACGGCCCGAGTCCCTGAAAACAAGAGCCGTCTGGGGCACAGATGTGTACACGGACGACACGGATCTCGTTGCGGCGCTGCACCACCTGGGGCACCTCGACGCGAGCCAGGCTGAGCACAAGAACAAGGACCTGTGCGTGGAGCTCCTCGTGCTGCCCCCGCTGCAGCAGTACAAGGGCTCGCTGCGAAACGGGCTGAACTCGCGAACATGGCTCACGCGGCACGACGGCGTGAGCTACATGGTGCTGGGCAAGCCGAAGCCGATGCCGCTTGGCTGGGCCCACTCAGGCAAGGAGCTGCTCTACGAGAGGTATGAAGCGCTGAAAGAGCTGCGCCACTACGACCCGCGCAACATTGCTTATGTCTAAACTTCCACCATATGCCGCGGGCTTCGCGTGCACTATACGCCGTGATCTATGGCCCCGATGCATAGCCCGATCCACGATGCATAGCCCGATGCACATAGCCCGATCCACGATGCATAGCCCGATGCATGGTCCGATCCACGATGCACAGCCTCGATTCATGATATTGTACTTTAATACTTCCCAACGCCGGCCAACGCGCGCCGCACTGGCCGTGGCAGCGCCGCAATCGGCTGCGCTTTTGTGCCAAGGATTGCTATGAAACTAAAAGATCCAAACCTAAATCCCGAGGTCTAGATTCCATCTACGACTTAGACGTGTACGTACTAGGGCCAGGCCCCCATGGCAGGCCCAAAATTTTTTAAGCTGGCGCCCAAATCTGCCTGCGATTAATGGTCCGCCAAGGGCGCTTGGTCCGAGGCTGCACGCCAATGACGCAAGCCGCAGTGGCTCGGGCGCAGCTTATGCGCCCGATGACTGTGCCTTATGGCTGTGCCTGGTATTTGGGCCTCACATGCGTCAGATACCCGTTGACTTACGAGGATGACTACTTCCGCCCCTTCCCCGGGTTACAGGGCGTAATCCTCAGCTTGCCGCTGCCCTACTCAGCCGCAGCACATCTCACAGAGGCGACCAGAGAGCAATTCCGCACTCTGATGTTGTCTAAACCAAGCTCTGGAGGGACCAAAAGAAGCAGCAAGAAGAAAAATGGTGGGATATTCACCAAAATAAAAGGGATATTCGGCCCAGGCTCGTCATCGTCCTCCACGATAGCGAAGACCAAAACGCGGGAGGATGACCGTGACAGCCTTGGCACGGTGGCCACAAGGACCCGCAGCCGAATATCGATGTTTGGGTCTCATAAGGAGCCCAAGGAAGTGCAAGATGCCGGCCGCGAGCTGGAAGAGAGAAAGTCCCGCTGTTTGGCCATCCAGGCCGCGAAGCGCGACCCACCGGCCGTGCAACGGCTGCTTGTGGACTGCGAGTTCTGCAATCCGCCACCAAAGTTCGGGAGGGACATTGTTGTGAAGAACGCAGGGCTGACTGCTGCGGACACCGCAAAGAATCTTGCCCATATCCACGCAATGGAGGAGCAAGGCGAGGACCTGCACGACGAGCGCAAATGGAACGAGGGCCTGGACCAATGGTTGAAAATGCGCGACTGGTGGCTCACTCCCACGGTCCACCAGCAGCCCATCCATATGCTGGACAGCGACCTGACCCAGGACAGGTTCTACACGGTGTACGATAAGCTCATCTACCAAACGCGGCCGTTGAAGCACCCACTGAACCTCGCTGAAATCACACGAATATTGAAGGCTGGATGGGTCAGCGAGGGCTCATGGCCGAACATGGCCGATAATGATGTCTGGAGCACCTCGGACGGCGAGGATGCCCAGAAGGAGCCCGACACCGCTGTCGCAAACGGAAGCGCTACGAAGGCAAGCACAGAATACATGAATGCCCCCCATATCGAGGTCAGCTTGGCTTCGCCTACATCCAGCACAACTGCGTCGCGCGAGGGCACGCCGCAGATCCGCAAGGAGGACCAACGCTACTCCATGGACTCGGCCCTTGCTGAGAAACCGCATGTCCAGTTCAGCGACCGCCCGCACCCGCGAGACTTGACGCCAACGATGTCAAGGGCCGGGCTGCCACCACTAGAGCGCGTCACGAGCTCGACGGGACCGCCGATCCGTCCAGTGCGGTCCGCGCAGTCGTCAGTGGTCTCGATCACCGACTCCGACTGAAGCTTGCATAGACTAGAAAAGCCGGCATAATGAGCCGTCCTTGATGATCAGTCTTTGGCAGCACGCCCTCGACGATCAGCCTGCGGCGGCACGTCCTAGGCAATCGGTCCCTGATAATCTGATTTAGATGCCCCGCTCCATGATGACCTGTGTATCTACTAATGATGAAGTAAGTTCCTATTTATTCTTCGCCTCGTTACGATTGGCGGCTTCAATTGCTGGGGAAGTGTTCACTTTTCAGCTCCTCGACCTTCTCAACAACCATGATCTGCTGGTTCAGCTTCTCGATTTCGGCCTGCAGCGCACGCGCCTTGCTGACCTGCGTGTCAGAGGCCCGGTTCTTGTTTAGTTTGGCCACCTGCGCGTTGCAGTTCGCTATGAGCTGCAGCAGCTTCTTTTCCTGGTCCGCGGTCTGCGCGCGGAAGTCCTTGATCTCGTCCATCTTACGATCCAGCGGCTCGCACAGCTTGACCTGCGCATCCGCCACGGCCTTCGTGGCCTGCTGGTGCGTGTGGTTCGCCAATGACACGAGCACGGGAACTGCCATTATTGGTGCATTGCTTCTAACGAAACTCCTGGCTCGGGTCCTGCAGCCTCGGAGCGGTCTCGATAGATCCAAGGTCAAGGGTGGGCCCGGCCCTCCCCCCGCCATTCTCAACCGCCATCTCGCACAGCCCCTGAGGTGCTCCTCATGAGTCTGCAGTTCACCAAAATAACTGGTGGCCCAGCGACATGTGCAGCACGCACAAACACCAGAATCGCTGTGGGGTTCGCGTCGGGCCACCTCCGGATCTTCTCTGCCGAGGACCACTTCTTAGAGCGCGAGCTGCACCTTGGGAAGGCGGTTACCGACGTCGTGGCTGTGCCCCGTACAGAACTCGTGGCCGTAATCTGTGACCAGAAATGCGCAGTGCATAACTTGGAAACGCGCAAACACGTCGCGAATATCGACACGCGGAGCGCGAGGTTCGTTGTCGGCCTGCCGGCGCTGCAGCCCGGCTCGGACGGCGCCATAGCCGTGGGATCGTCATACAAAATCCGCATTGTGGGCCTCTCTGGCTCGAGAGTCACGAAAATCGTAGTTTTGGACAGCCCCGGGCGCCAGCACGTCCGGGCACTGGGAGTGAGCTATGCCAACGAGCACGCGTCCGGAACGAGGGAGCCCCCGACGGTTTTCGCGATCTTGGGATCGAAACAGAACAGGATCTGGCAGCTGAATCTGAGCACCAACCAATTGAGCCCGCTGTTCGCTCTTGACCCTTCAATTTTCAACGGCAGCGCCCACAAGTACGTACTGGCCACGACTGAAAACCATATATTTGTCGGCTCGTCCGTGGGCAGCCAGCTGCTGCGCGTATCGCCTCTACAAATCGTGAAATCGTGGGCTGGATCGCCAGTGCAGGGCGTTACGAGACTGGTTTCGTCGCCGCTAGGCGTGCCCTTGTTCGCCGTGAACTTCGTACGCCAAGGCAGCGACGAGGCGAGGCACGAACTCAGTGTTGTGAACCCGGCCACAGGATCGGCGCTGTCCAACTATACGAGTGTGAGACTTTGTGGGAACAACAGTGCG
The DNA here is from genome assembly GCA_030568915.1 of Starmerella powellii. NCBI lineage: Eukaryota > Fungi > Ascomycota > Dipodascomycetes > Dipodascales > Trichomonascaceae > Starmerella > Starmerella powellii. Next base: position 1,593,282 of record JAJMJE010000001.1, on the reverse strand, counting down.
TTTGCAATCAAAGAAAGTTCAGTTCATATGCTAAACTGCGAGCTGACTCTTGAACGGATAGCTGAGCTCGAGGACAAGCATGAGGCAGCCACAATAGCGCTGCACTTACCCTCGGAGTACGTGACCGAGCAGATGCGGGAGCTCGAGCGGATCGAGGGCATGAGAGTGTTCGAGAACGGCGAGGTTGACGAAGCGATGAGGTTGTTCACGCTGATCGAGGAGCAGGAGCAAGAGCTTCCGCCAGAGCAGTTTTCAAATCACCACCACGTCCTAAGACTGCTCCAGTCATATCTCAACGAGCTCGTGCAAAAAGAAGAGGTCGCAGACGCCGACAGCTCAAGGACACCCGAGCTGGATCGCGTTAGTAGCTCCCAGGAGTCCACGTTCACGGCAAAAACAGGCGGTAAAGTTAAGAGATACCACCCCTTGGACTCGGTTGTTGCCTACCTGGTGTACACGCGGCGAAAGCTTCGATTGGCCGGCTACACAGACGAGTCTGCGTCTGAGGTAGACACGGCGCTGTTCCAGACATATATGCTAATGAAATCGCCACTGGTTGTGCCGCTTTTGAGGTCGCCTAATCAGTGCAATGACGAAGTGGTCAAGAGGGCCTTGCTTGGCCGAGGAAAATGGAGAGAGCTTGTTTGGTTCCTGCGCAGCCGCGGCGGCGTGCCGCACCACAAGGAGGCGCTAGATATCCTGTTGGAGCACGACGAGCCTCCTGAGTCCATAGCATCGTACCTCGAACAGATCCCCCTCAGCAGTCCGGACGAGCTTGACCTTGCTTTGACGTACTCCAAGCCCCTACTGGGGAAGAACACCGAGCTTGCGTATCGCCTATTTTTCGAGAACCGCAATCTCGACTCGTGGCAAGTGAGTGAATTTCTTGCTTCTATCAGTGACGACCTCGTCGAGAAATTTGTAATGTTCCGGGTCTTCGAGCTGCGCGACGAATCTCCAGACCTTCATAATAGAGCCGCGCTCTTGCTGGCGCAGAACTCTGACGGTAGTCCAGAGAATGAGGCAAAAATGCTGGATTTTTTAAACATCTCGCAGTTCATTGATCTGGAAAAGCTCGCGATCGACTCGCGAATCCCGGCGCGAGGCAGGGCGTGGCTGCATCGACGCCTGGGCAATTATGAGCTCGCCATTGATTTGTGCATCGACGAGTCTGCTGACATCGTCTCCGCACAGATGATCGCTGAACAGCATGACCGATCCACATATCTGTTCGAGAGGCTCGTGGAGTCGTCATCAGATGCCACACTCCAAGAGTTCTTAAACACTGTGTCTGTCAATTCAGATATACAGCTGACCCACGTTCTTGAAAAGCTCCCTGACGACTGCGGGATTGAGAATGTGAATGTATTTCTTGAAAAATTTACGGCCGCCCAGCTTGGTCGAGGAAGGAATTCTGAGATCAATGCAGCCGTTAACCGCCAGGCGTTGACCGAGTACAGCATCGAGTTGTCCAACATCCGTAGACAGAAATTCGTTGTTGATACGAGCAGTATATGCAGCGTGTGCCATAAACGGCTGGGCCGTGCAGTGACAGGCGTAGTTAATGGAGAACTAGTCCACTACGTCTGCCTAAAACTCTTATAAAAGGCCGCGAGAAGTGTTCGTAACACGGGTGTCGTTTGCGAACCAATGCCATTTGCTAATTATTTATTGTACATAATGTCTATAGCTGACGGATATACGTTAGCACACCGGAGCAGAATCGGGACTGCTCCTGCAATTTCGACACACTCTGCTTCTGGGCCTCCTGCCATCGCTGGAAGGACTCGGCCAGCGCCTCGCTGCCGCCCTCATTGAAAATGTCTCCATGCGCACGTAAAAATATCGTCATCCAGGCTTGCACCAGCTCGAATCGCAGGCCCTTGCGAGCCTGACTTGTCATGGCGTCAATAAATGCTGTCATCTCACTGTATGGGTGCGAGGTATCGAGAGATCGTATCTCCAGATCCGTGGCTGCGGGGCCCAACGAGGTCAAATGACTCGCGATGCCCTCGAGATCTCCAACTTGAAGAAGCTGCGAGAAGTGTGAAGCGGAGGCGCTGTCAACAGTGCTGAGCTCTCCAGAAGTGATGCCTCGCTTAGCGACCTCGCGGTCGTTCTGTTGTTCTTGAGGGATCCCCAAGAAGAAGGGCGCCTTTTCGGGCTTTTGCAGACCCTCTTGAGGCTTATTACGCTCCCGAATGGCATCAAAGTGTACCAGAGTTGTGAATTTATTCGATGGCTCTCCACTGAGAGTAGTGAGCCCATCCGCCAGCTGGGTTATTTCCGTATCAGGGACCTCCACGACAAGGTTTTGCTCATCAGAGTCTTTGTTTGCATCGTTTTCAAAGTCTCCCAAGGCACCCTCCAGCAGGCTGACGCCGTTCTCACCTGATGCTGTCGGCATATCGATGTTGATCAAGTCTTCATCGCCAATATTACGGAAGCTCAGTCCGGTGGTTGCCGACCGCAATGCCCACAGCTGAATGCCAACGCCGCGAACATGCGACGTGGCTATCCACTCGGAATTAGGACTGATCCTGAGGTTTGTTACCGGGTTTGCGATCTTGACGCCATCTATGCATGCTCCAGTAGGAATATCCCAGGTTCGAATGGTCGAGTCCAAAGAACCCGAGACCAGCCATCTGCCCGAGGGTGAGAAGTCAAAGCTCGTAATACGATTACCGTGGCCCCAGAGTTCTCGAACAACCTTGTGCGTCGCGGAGTCGATCACTACGAGCGCCATGCTGTCGGTGGAAACTGCTAGTAGCCCCGAGCCGGGATGGAATCGCATATCTGTTATAGCCCCATGGTCCAGCTGGATATCGGCCAACATAGCGGAATCGGTTGCCGAGACTCGCCCGGTGCTAGCCCGGAAATCAATGAACTTGACAGTGCCATCCAGTGAACAAGAAATGAGGGCTGAGTTGTTCGGTAGTAAGGCTAGGCCCGTAACAGCTGAGCCGTGAACGGCAGGATACGCTCTTCTCAGAATTCCAGATTGGAGATTAAATACCGTGATGCCTCCCTTCACAGAACCCAGCACTGCGAAGTTGCCGCAGTGCGACACAGCAACAGCCTTGCAGAACGATCCATCATTCGTGACGAACTTGTGCGATCCCAAGGCACCGCGCCGTACATTCCAGGTTCGTGCCTCATTGCTGCTTTTATGCGCCGTTAACAACGTATCCCAGCGGTCTTGCTTTTCGGCAGAATACGCCATCGCGACAATCGGGGGCAGCTCGACTTTTTGAGTTCCTCCAAATGCATGGCTTTGGCTGTCCTTGCGAAGACTGAACGCCCACAGGTTCTGGTCTGCCGAGCTACTCAGCAGGAAATGCGCGTCCTCGTCGGCAAACACAAGGCAAGAGGGGGGCAGGCTGTGACCACCTCGCTTGCGCAAAACGCGGCACCGTTGAGCAACGCTCGACGTCTTTCCCTTACTCCCTGCGCTAACAACGGGCGGATCGAAAACAAGCTCAGTGAGTGTGTTGTCCGCACCGCTAACGATAACAATTGGCTGACCAGGGAGGAATTGCACTGAGCTGACTGCATGATTACGGGCGAACGACCGCAGACTCTGAATGCGCCGGCGCAGATCCAGATCGTAAAAGAAAACGTCGCCATGAGCAGTTCCCAGGCCCAAAAGAGGGGCCGACCCCGCTCCAGTGTCGGATCGAAAGCTCACAGCCGTAACGGGCTCCCCGACCGTCAGCGTGAACAGCTGCCGATCGCTGCGGATGTTTATGATGATCACGTCTCCGTTCGCAGCCACGACGGCCACGTAGTCGAGAGCGGTTGGTGCGGCCTCGACCTTCGCTATTCCCTGGAAGACTTCATTAAACGTGTGCAGCAGCTTCCCGGTCTTCACATTGAAAAGCACGAGGCACGACTGAGTGGCCACGACGAGCTTATTCACGTACGTGGGCATGTGGGTCATATCCACGACGGCGCCAAGCACGCTCGGCGTGACGAGCTGGGTGTGGAACGCGAGCGTGCAGGGCTTTGCAGACCATTTGAAGACAGAGACCTGCTGCGGCGTGGCGACGCACACAAACCCACCAAACACCTCGATTTTCACGGCTCTCTGCCGAGCTTCCTTTTTCGGGATCTCGGCCTCGGCCTCGAGCCGGCCCCGGCGGTAAACAAGAAGTTTCGAGCCACTCACGGCAAACACATGGTGGAAGTACGAGCGGATACATTCAATTTCCTCAGCAGCTTGCGGCTGCGTCATGAACAGCAGCCGTAGGGAAGCTGCGTCGTATATTTGGATGGACTTGCCAACGGTCGTGCTCACAACATAGCTTTGTCCAAGATTCGTTACCGAACACGGAACACCATTGGACACCAAACCAACAGTCCTGAACGGCTTGAGCACTCTGGGACTCGAATACGGCCTCCCGACTCCATTAGCTTCGGCCTTCGAGCGCTTCGAGTGCTGGCCCATATGTTTCGGATCCATGAAAAAAAATTATTAAGTAATGATCACTGTATATAGAGCACAGGGAGCGCGATGGAAGGCGGTCACCGTGTGCGTGATCAAGGGAAACAAAGTAGGTAATGAATAAGAAACTATTAAATAGATACCGAAATACTATTAGCAGGCTAAAAAAATCGTAGGCGCTGATGAACGGATACGCAGCGGCCTCGAATCATTTCAATAGAAGACAAAGGGCTTCAAAGACTGCTTCTGCATGCAATTGAAACAGAGCACTAAAATTTGTAGCCAGATCTTAGCATTTTTGCCGCGTTTTCATTGCCCGCAGACCCCACCTGGACAAGAACTAGCACGTTTCCAGCCCACGGACGTGTATAGGGGAGCTTGGTACCCTAATACACGCAACGCCGCCCTGTGTGATATCAAGTTAGCGGATCGCGAACTGTTAGCGTTTAACACAGTTGTATCATATTGTGGATGAGTGAGCCGAGAAAGATTGGGCGCCTTGGCGTTTGTGCGATGGAGCACAAGGCCCGCTCAAAGCCGTGCCGAGCCATCCTGAACAATCTCGTTCAAACCAATGAGTTCGAGCTCATCATGTTCAACGATAAAGTGATCCTGGACGAGCCAATCGAGTCGTGGCCGAACTGCGACTTTCTCATAAGTTTCTTCAGCAAAGGTTTCCCACTCCAGAAGGCCATTGAATACGTGGAGCTGCGCAAACCATATCTGGTGAATGACCTCGAGCTTCAGAAGGTCTTATGGGACCGACGGCTGGTGCTGCGGTTGCTCGAAGCCGCGAAGGTCCCGACACCCGAAAGACTTGTGATCAGCCGCGATGGAGGGCCTAAGGTAGGCCCCGAGGTCAAGGCGAAGCTCGCGAAACATGGCGTGAATCTCGTAGACAACGAGCCCGAGCCGAAGTTCCGGATGCTCGACTATGACACGCTCGAGCTCGAGGACGGGCGCACGCTCACAAAGCCATTTGTTGAGAAACCAGTGGACGGCGAAGATCACAACGTTTTTGTTTACTATCCCAAGGCAAGTGGCGGAGGAGGCCGCCGTCTGTTCCGCAAAGTCGGCAACAAGAGCAGCGAGTTCGATCCAGATTTAGTTGAGCCGCGCAATGACGGCTCGTACATCTACGAGAAATTTATGGACACAGACAACTTCGAGGACGTCAAGGCATATACCGTGGGCACAAACTTCTGCCATGCAGAGACGCGCAAGAGCCCCGTTGTTGATGGCATTGTTCGCCGAAACACGTATGGCAAAGAGCTGCGGTTCGTCACCAAGTTGAGTCCCGAGGAGCGCGAAATGGCCGCAAACATCAGCCGGGCTTTCGAGCAAACGATCTGCGGCTTCGACTTATTGCGTGTGCGCGACAAGAGCTACGTCATTGACGTCAATGGCTTCAGTTTCGTTAAGGACAACGTCGAGTATTACGAGAAGTGTGCCAAGATTCTGCGCGAGATTTTCATTGACGCTCGAAAGCAGATTCCGGCCCGCTCTTTGAAGAGCCCGGCAACAGCGGCCGTTACCGAAGAACAGTGGAAGCTGAAGGCACAGGTAATGGTCATCAGACACGCCGACCGCACACCGAAACAGAAGTTCAAGTTCAGCTTCAAGTCCAAACTTTTCCTGGATTTACTACAGGGCCACCGTGTTGAAGTCATCATTCGCGAAAAGGAACATCTTCGTCGTGTGCTAGCTATTACTGACGAGGCCATTGCTACCGAGGCCGAAGACCTGGGGAAGCTGCGGCAGCTGAAACATGCTCTCGAGAAGAAAATCGATCTTCCTGGCACTAAGGTGCAAATTAAACCGGGCTTCAAGGACAAGGACAAGAACGCTCCCCTGGAGAAAGCACAAGTGATCATCAAATGGGGCGGCGAAGCTACACACTCTTCCAGGTACCAGTCAGAGGATCTAGGTGAGCAGACACGCAAGGATATCAAGCTTCTCAACGCAGGTGCGTTGAATGACTGCCATTTCTACACGTCCAGCGAAAGGCGAGTTACGGCGACGGCACAAATGTTTGCCGACACATTGCTTAAGGGAGAACCATACGAGATCTGTGTTATGGAACGACTACTTGATGACTCGAATGCTGCCAAAAGCCTCATGGATGACGTGAAAAAACGCCTGAAGCTCATGCTTCGGAAAGGACTAAGTCCTCCGCGGCAGTTCACCTGGCCCGAGAAGGTCCCACAGCCCTTCGTTGTTCTGAGCCGAGTTGTTGACCTTATGCAGTACCACAGGCAGATCATGACTTGGCATTTCGATAACGATAACGTCGATGGATTCCAGGAAAGGTGGTGCTGCTCTGAAGATCCGGTTCTGTTTAGGGAGCGCTGGGAGAAGCTGTACAAGGAGTTCGAGAGCGTCGAAAAAGTGGACCCGTCCAAAATCAGCGAGCTTTATGATACCATCAAGTATGATGCACTGCACAACCGCTCATTTTTGGAGCGTGTGTTCGAGCTTCCCGAAGAGATCGAGATGCTTCCGCCGGATGCGAACATGCCTAACGTGATTCCTCACGAAGCAGAGTATAGCGGGAAATTCAAGTTTGCGAAGGCCCCCATGACTCTTTTCGATCGACCCGAGTATGCGCGGTTGCGCGAGCTCTACTTGCTAGCGAAGATCCTGTTCGACTACATATGCCCGCAGGAGTATGGAATCACGAACGACCAGAAGCTGGACATTGGCCTGCTAACATCAATGCCGCTCGTTCAGAAGGTAGTTGAGGACCTGCAATACAATCAGACGGCCCAACAGGGAAGATCGAGCTTCTACTTCACAAAGGAGTCTCACATGTACACCCTGCTTGGAATCATCTTTGGCAGCAACTTCCCCGTGAAGTTGAAGCGCAATCAGCTGCCCGAGCTGGACTACCTCGCACAGGTTGTATTCGAAATGTACGAGTGCCAGTCGCGCGATGAACGAACGAACAAGCAGGTCACGAAACATCAGGTGCGCATAACCATTTCTCCAGGCTGCAACTCGCTGTCTCCTTTGGACGTGCAACTAGACTCGAAGCACTGTATATCGTGCGTGCCACGCCAAAGCCTGACGCACTACATGGACTTCAACGACATGATAGAGCATTTGCAGTCTCAGTCCACGCGCGTGTCCATGCCGAACCATGGCATTCTTCCGGTGAAGATCACGCTGAACAACGACTGGAGAAAGAGGTCCGAAGAGAAAGTGCAAACATAAGTTTTGAGACAACGGTCAAGCAGTCTCTCCATACGATTGCAACCAATAAAAATATTTTTAGTAAAAACTAGATAATAGCAAGCTGCTCGAACAACGTCGAAATGGACTCGCCATTGTGAGTTCGTCGCACACACTCCGCAAGTATGTTGGAAATATCAATCACGGTCAGTTTTGGCGAGTACTCGTAGATCGGATATGTGTTTGTCACAACGATTTGGTGGATGTATGGCGACGAATCGAGCGCCTGCAGGGAGCCTTCGCTGAACATACCGTGTGTAGCAACGATAATCACCTTCTTCGCGCCACAGCTCAAAATACAGTGTTCTGCAGCGGCAATAAACGAGTCTGGGCGGTCGATCATGTCATCCAAGATCACGGCTGTGCGATCACGGACGTCTCCAACAAGGGCAATGACCTGCTCCTTGGAGTAGTCGACCTCCTCATCATCGCTCGTGTTGATTGCATCCTCCTCCAGATCGTTCATGTTCACTGGAACGGGCGTGGCTGACGCGCTGTCCTCCGGAGTCGATCCTGCGCTAAGAGCCACCGCCGCCGCGCCGCCGCTGTGCTGCGTGTTGCTGGCGCTGGCAACGCTGTTGCTGCCGTCATCGCTCTCAGAGCCGTCGACCTTGACAACATGGCCCTTCAGAACGCGGGCGATGTGAATATTACCAGAGGAGCTGCCGTTGTCTTCGCCGGCGAGCTCTTCGTACACGACGGCCTCACTGCCACTTCCCGAGCTTCCATTAGTAGAGTTCGGCTGTGACGGCTCGCCATCTACACCATCAAGGTGAACCAACTGGGTCTCTGGATACATTGAGCTGATCGCCGAGTACTTTCTTCGGCGGCGGTCCGTGTGAATCATGGCGAAGTTCACTTTGAGAGCATCTGCCAGAGATGTGACTCGCTTCGTGCCTCCCGGGTTTTTGGACACAATGACGGCTTCCTCGTAGTTCGGTACATTCTCTCTGATCCAGCGAGCTAATGTAGGTCCGGCGCTGAGGTTATCAACCGGTACCGAGAAGAACCCCTGCATCTGTGACGCGTGCAGATCCATCGTGATAACGTGGTCGGCGCCGGCCTTGACGAGCAGATTCGCAAGCATACGCGCAGTGATGGCGCCGCGGTGCTTCTTCATCTTGCTCTGCTTCGAGTACGGGAACATCGGGACCACGCAGGTAATGCGTGACGCCGATCCGCCGCGGCAGCCGCTCACAAGAACTAGCAGCTCCATGATCACATCATTGATGTTGTTTGCGCTGCCTATAATAATGATGGCGTGAGTATCGCGCACACTCACTCCAATGTCACAAGCGGTTTCGCCGTTACTGAACTTGCTGATTTTGCAAGGGGCCGGTTCAACATCGAGCCGTTTGCAGATCAGCTTTCCAAGCTCCGGGTGGCTAGACCCAATGAAGATTTGAACCTTACGCATTACAACTGATGCAGCTCAAGCAGCCAATTGGTCGGTGGTTGCGCGGCCGGGTTTAGCACAGAGAAAAATTACAGCTGGAGGCTCACGCGTATGTCAGCACGCTCGACCCGCGGCGGGCCTGCCTGTGGCAGTATCCCGGTCTCCGGCGCATGTGCCCCTATCATGTAGCCCAGATCGAGACGGCCCCAGGTTCCGGGCGGCCGTGCTGCGGCGGCGCGGCACCCTTGCCCATTTTAATTTGGGGTTGCGGTTTCGTGAATCATTACGATTATCACGTAGCATTATCACGGTTTTGGCCGTGTCATGTAATCAAGATTAACCGTTTTTGTCGCACCGTTAAGCGCATTCCGGTCACGTTGCATATCATACAGATAGGATCCACCAGTAAACGCTTGGGAAGTTACACAGCGTCGCCGTCGGACAAACCCTCGGCGCCATCATCATAGTGGGCGCGAGAGGTCTCAACATTGTAAACGCTCGAGAGCATTAATGTATTAATCTCAGGAAGTAGCATTTCTATATCGCGCATCGATTCTTGCCACTGATCGGCCTCGCTGAGGGCTTGTTCAGCTCGGTCATTCGCGCGCTTCAGGGTACGGAGTAGTGCAGTGTATGCCTGCAACAAGGCCTCCTGGCGCTCGCCTAATAGCGACTTCTCCACCTTCTCCATCAGCACTGATGTTATCAGGCGTATCAAGTGTGCCGTGATGTGTGTGGAACCCTGGCGTCACCGTAACACAGTCCAGTGCGAGCCGCTAAGGTTGTTTATTGGTTCCTGTTTAGGCGAGCGCTGTGGTGAGGGTTCAGTACCGGTTTCTCCCGACCCAGTTGGTTTTTGGCAAGGGTTTTTCAGATAGCTTCTGTCTTTGCCTTTGGTTCGCAGTATTAGATCCAAGCTGATTCCGCTAAGACTCGGCCATCGCCCGGAGAGATTAGAAAGTCGGTAAGGAAAGTAGCCAGCCGACGATGAAATATGGCTACATACCCAATCTACCAGCGAACATCGTTGGATGCGTGCTGTTCGGGATCATTTTGCTAGCGCAGCTCGCCTTCGGACTCTACGTCCGTGATTGGTGGATGTTCGTTACCTGGGGAATCGCAGCGGGACTCGAGTTCGCAGGCTATGTCGCACGCGCCGTCGCGCATTATTACCCTGAATCGACGCCCATGTACGAGATGCAGCTTATCTGCCTGATTCTCGGACCGGCGTTCATGGCCGCGGGCCTCTACTACCAGCTCGCGAAGCAGGTGACCATTTTTGGACGACAGTACTCGCATTTCAAGCCCATGCTCTATAACGCTGTGTTCACGACGTGCGACGTCATTGCGCTGATCATCCAGGCCGCCGGCGGTGGCGACGCCGCTGGAAACTTGAACACACGCAAGGGCCCCCGCGAGGGCGGCTGGATCATGGTTGGCGGCATCGCCTTCCAGGTATTTATCTTGGGCATTTTCATTGTGCTGTACGCGCACGTCAACTGGAGAATCTTCAGAGACAGCCCATCTAATTGGAACCCGGACTTTGCCGCGAACCGGCAGCGGCCCTTGTTTAAGTTCTGGATCCCAACTGTGTGCATATCTCTGCTCTTTCTACTAATAAGGTCCATCTATCGGATCGTCGAGCTTTCGGAGGGATGGACTGGCCACTTAATGCGGACAGAGAGGTATTTCCTCGTTCTTGATGGCTTGATGATCGTGATCGGCATGACTCCATTGTGCCTTGTATACCCGGGTGTGGCATACGGCTACGTGCCCATTGAGGGCCTCCATTATAAAAGCAAAAACGCCGGCCGCTTCCAGGGAAGCCTGGCATCGGTCGAGGACTCGGAAAAGCAGGCCGTTCAGGACCTGGGCGAGGCCGACCCGGAATTCCACACCCCGCAGCTCTAAGTGTGTGCATCCTAATCATTACAGCATCTGATACATTATTACACCAACCTATTAAACTATCTCACTAAATTCTCTTACTGAACCCAACTAGACTACTTGACTAGATTACTATATCCCTCGACACTCAAACCGTGCTACACCTCGCTGGCCCTGTTGCGTGCTAAACAAACGAGGCCTTAGGTATTGTCAGCATTCTGATCCCTACACCTTCGCCCTGGTCGGCAGCCGAGGGAGTTGCATACCAAATGGCGTTTCGGTTGAAAAAGAACACGATGCTGCATCGTGTTTTGAAAGACCCGTCGCGGGAGACTGCGATCAACGACGAGATTGCCAAGGGAGCGTGCTGGATCATCGATGGCAACCTCTGTCGCGTGCCTCCCTATTACTACACATACCTGACATTCTGCAAACAGCGCTGGCTGGGCCGCACGCTCATAGACATTTTCGCAACCGAGTTCCGCGATAGATCCGAGGACTACTATCGACGCGCGATCGAGGCCGGGCTCGTGCTTGTCAATGACGAGCCCGCGAACCTGAACACGCGCATGATGAATGGCGATCTCATGACGCACCGCACCCACAAACACGAGCAGCCCGTCAGCTCGAAGCCGATCGACATTGTTTTCCAAGACGACGACATCGTCGTTGTCGACAAACCGGGCGGCATCCCCTCGCACCCGACGGGTAGGTTCAAGTTCAACACCGTTATATCCATTCTCGAACACAAGCATGGCATCAGCTGCCATCCCTGCAACCGGCTCGACAGACTCACGTCGGGCCTCATGTTTCTGGCCAAGAACCCGAAGGCCGCCGAAGAACTGGGCCAAAAGATCCGCAATCGCTCAGTGAGCAAAGAATACTTGGCGCTCGTCCATGGCGAGTTCCCCATCGCTGATGCGGAGGGGAACAGCACTTTTGTGGTCGACCAGCCCTTGAGCACCGTGAACCCGAAGGTAGCGCTGAACATGATCGACTTTGAGCAGGGCAAAGAGAGCAAAACCTCCTTTCGGCGCGTCTCGTACGATGCGTCAACGAACCGATCGCTCGTGCTGTGCATGCCTCACACGGGGCGCACGCACCAGATCAGAGTCCACCTACAATACCTGGGGTTCCCCATAGCAAACGATCCTATTTACTCGAGCGAGTCGATCTGGGGACCGGGTCTGGGCAAAGGCGGAACCGCCCAGAACACGGACGTCGATGCGGTCAGCAGCCGGCTCGACGAGGTCGGCAAGGTCCGACCCGCGCGGAGCCTCGCGTTCCCGGATAGCCCCGGGGAAATGCTCAGCGGGGAGCTTTGCGACATTTGCGAAACACCGCTTTACACCGATCCGGGTCCTAACGATCTGGATCTGTGGCTGCATGCGCTGCGCTACCGAGCCGACGACAAGACATGGAGCTACGAGACTAGTCTTCCAGACTGGGCCACTGCGGTGCACAAGCCCTTCATGGAACTCGCGCTGGAAGAGGCTCGTAAGGCGCCCGACCTGCCTGGCGCGTTCGCCGTTGGCGCCGTTCTGGCCCACAATGGGAAGGTCCTCTCCACGGGCTACACTCGCGAATTGGAGGGCAACACGCATGCCGAGCAGAACGCCTTGGCCAAGTACGGCCGCAAACTGCCGGTGGGTACTGTTCTATACACTACTATGGAGCCGTGCACGGAGCGGCTTAGCGGGAACCAGCCCTGCTGCGACCGCGTGCTGAACAACCCGGAAATCAAGTCGGTTTTCGTAGGCGTTATGGAGCCGTCGACATTCATTGCTAACAATGTGAGCCGTTCTAAGCTCGAGGAGGCTGGCCTGTCGTACTTCCAGATCCCTGGCGTCGCGGAAGAGGCGCTTGCCATTGCTGAAAAGGGCCATGCATAGGTACTGGTGGTGGCCCGTGGCCATCGTACATATACGAGGGTGTAGCTGGAGAAGCGCAGCTACAGTCTTGATGAACTCCCGTTCATATGCACATGAACAATTTATATATTTAATGTAATTCGTAGACCAAATGCGGGCTCACACGGAGCTTTTCCCACTTCTGGAAACTGGTCTCCGGCCGGACGGCCTCGGATACGGGGTACGGTTTTCTCTCGCGCCAAAGTCACCTCGCGAATGGATCTTCTCAGAAAAATCAAGGGCTCCAAACAAGCATCTTCCAACACTGGTGATAGAATGGAAGGTCGCAGTCAGCCGTTGAGCACGAAAGATGCTCAGGCGTTCCAGAAGGCTCTCACGTTGTACGAAAGCAAAGAGTACGAGAAGAGTCTTGCCGAGGTGAACGAGATCCTGAAGCGGCGGAAGGAGAAGATCCATGGCGAGTCGCTGTGCTTGAAAGGCCTGCTTTTGCACCATCTGAATCGCGACGGTGACGAGGTGGAAAGGCTGATTGCGCAGGGCTGCGAGGTCGACTCGAAGTCGCACGTCGCCTGGCACATGGCAGGTATCAACCACAAGCTGAAGAACGAATACCCGAAGGCCTTCCGCGACTATCTCAACAGCTACCGACTGAAACGCGACAATCCCAATGTCCACCAAGACCTGGCGATGCTCGCAGCACAGCAGCGCGATTACCCGCTTCTGGTGGAAGTTCGGCGCCAGATCCTTGGCACGCGGATGAGTCTGCGCATGGCCTGGACGGGATTGGCCGCAGCCCAGTTCCTGAACAAGGACTATCTGGGTGTTGAGCAGACGGTGATGCTCTACGAGCAGATCATGGGCGTTGAAAAGGCCTCGAAGCCGAAGAAGGAGCAGAACCAGCTCAGCGACGAAATCGAGGCCAGCGAGCTGCTCATGCTGCGGAGCCGCGCGATCGTGGCGCAGAAACAGTACGAGCGAGCTGTGGAAGACTTGGACAAGATCGAGTCGCGCGTGCGCGACAAGCTCGCGTGGCTCGAGTCAAGGGCATTTGCGCTCGCTCAGTATAACAAGCCGGCGGCCATTTCCGAGTACTATAAGCTGCTGGACCGGAACCCAGAGAACTCGGCCTACTACGAGGCGCTTGAAAGATTGGTAGAGGATAAGTACAAGCTATACGACGAGCTTGTTGCCAGATACCCGAAGTCAGACATGCCCCGAGCAAGGCCGCTCGAGATTTTCGAGGTCTCTGAGTACGAGGGCTATGCGGCACGTCTCGAGGAGTACCTGAGAAACAAGCTCGAGCGCCAAGTGCCCTCGACGTTCATGCTTGTGAAGCCGCTGTATGCAGACAAAGAAAAACGCAAGATAATATCCGAGGTTGTGGAGACGAAGCTCAACGTTTTCAACGGCAACAAGACCGAGGAGCAGGCGGCCACAGCTGTGTTTGCCGCGAGGCATTTGTCCTACACCGGAGAGCCAACGAAGGCCGTTGAGCTGCTCGAGTCGGTGGACGTCGGCACGCTCGACGAGGACATGAAGATCGATGTCGAGCTCGCGCTCGCGGAGCTCTACCAGAACGCTGGTGGGTTCGCGCGGGCCACGAAGATCTTGTCTGACGCTTCAGACAAACTGCCTGGAGATCGGTATCTGAACACGCGCGCGGCTACCGCAGCGTTCAGGGAAGACGATGCTGATGCGGGCTACAAGCTCGCGTACCGCTTCCCGATCTGGGGGAAGCACGCGAAAACCGACCAGGAGGCCCTGCAGCACCTGTACACGATGGAGAGCGTGAACGTGTTTATTGCTGCTGCAGAAAGCCACTACCGCCGCAGAGAGCACGGCCTGTCGCTCAAACGAGCCGTGCAGGCCATCGACCTCATACACGCCTATTACCGTGAGCAGTACGACTTCCATTTCTACGGCCCGCGAAGAGGCTCGCTCAGAGCATATGTCGACCTCCTGTCCTGGGAGGACCAGCTGTACACGCACCCGGTGTACAAGCGAGCAGTGCACATTGCCGTGAAAGAATGGACCGCGTACTCGCGAAAAGAGTCTGATGGGCTGACCGAGCGCGAGTTGAGCAACATGAAACGGAAAAGAGCGAGTTTGCTGGAGACCCTCGACACGAAAGAGGACAACGACCCCTTCGGAATCGCGCTGCTGGAATCGAGCTCCGGATTGCAAAAGGCGTTCGATGCCTGGAAGCACATCGAGGCTGCTGAGCCCTCGAACCCAGAGACATGGTGGCTGAGCTTCGAGTTATATCTTGCGCAGGAGAAGTACGTGCTCGCGAACCAGGCTCTCAAAAAGGCGAAAGAATTCGGGTTGTCGGCATCGAAACTCGCAGCTGGCGGCCTCATGGCCCGACACACGCTCGAGCATGACAGCAAGGCTCCCCAGGTTTTGCGCAGCTTGCAGCTGAAGATGCTGCCCTCTATAGCGTCCGCAGGCGACATCGTGAACACAGACCCCATCGAATACGCGAACGAGTTTGTCACGGACCTCGTGGACTGGCTGCGCGTGCGCAGGTTCATGGGCAGCATGGACGGCGTCGAAGTCCAGGCGGTGAACCGCATCAGGGAGCTAGACTCCGTGGACTGTGTGCAGCAGGCTTACCTAGAGCTTCAGAGAGCAGGTGCAGGTGCTGAGTTCGCCGAGGCTGTCAAGAAGCTCTGGCCAAAAGCCTCGTTTTGCTGAATTTCTGATGTTCTGCTGATGTCTGGGTGGGCCTTGTCATTAGTCGTGTGTAAAATTGACACCGCACAAGCTGCGGATCGTCAAAAGACAAAATGAATAAAGAGCAAAAGATACATGAGAAGCGGCGTTACTGTGTGGAGCACAGATCCGCGTGGAGCGTCACTCTGTCCGGAGCTTTTCATATTTTGAATGTACAAATGCTAAACGCCAGAAATGTAATAACGCATAGGCCGCAATGCCCAGCGCACCAATGGTACGCAATGCTGTACGATAAAAGGTCAGTCAGCACTTTAAGCCTACGAGTATATGACTTACATGGTCAGGTTGCCGGGCGACTTACATGGCGAGAGGACTTACATGCGGCTGGTGATGTCCTTGTAAACCCCATCCAAGTCTTCCTTGGCCTGCTCCGGCTGCGGCCAGCCCACAACAAGGCCGGTTTCGGCGTCTCGCTTCGGGATCAAATGGACGTGGACGTGCGGCACTATTTGGTGAGCCACAGTGCCGTTGTTCTGGAGAATGTTGTACCCATCGCCTTCCAAGCCGCTGATGTTCAGCTTCGAAGCAATCGCGATCTTCTTGGCCAGCGGAAGGAGATCGGCAAGGTACTCGTCGGGGATGTCGTGGAGCTTCTCGCCGTGGTACTTCGGGATCACCAGCGCATGGCCCTTCGCAGTGGGCCCAATGTCAAGGAACGCATACGCCTTTGCGGTCTCAGCGAGCTTCTTGGACGGAATCTCTCCGCGAATGATTTTGCAGAAGATGCAGTTCGGAGAAAGCGACATTGAAATACTGGATCAACTTGGAATCAAGAAAGGATCAAGACGGTATCGGGACAGGACGCTGGAGGCTGGGGTAAAGAGGGTAGTGGATTGTGTCCAGCTTTATAATACTGGCCTCGAGTGTATATATATGTATAAATATATGAGCGCAGATCTTCGTCAATGCAACCCAGAAATGGACATGCTATTTACAGCTCGAGTTTTCTTTTTAAGTGAATGAGACTCGGCAACCTGCATTTATAAATCCGCAACTTTCCGGATTATGAGTTCACCCAGCTTGTGACCTGGCCGATTCCGACCCGCGAGGCGAATCGAAGAGACTGGGTGCCCATCGGGAAGTAGCTAATTGTGTACCATAGCGCGGCAACGATTTGCACAATGACAGCTACTAAAGTCAAGATTGTGGAGTGTAATCCGATGCTGGAGATTAGCGTGATCACGATGGATCCAAAGTAGGCCAGCGTGAACCAGATTCTGCCTGGACTCACGAGGTGATAGACGTAGTTGACCGGTCCCTGGAGCACACCGAAGCTTATGACGAAAAGCAGGGACGCAAGGGTCCAGATCGTGGCGAACTTACGTGGCTTCATGGCGAGCACGGGCAGAAGCGCGAAGCACGATGTGAACAACAGCGCAGCGGCGGCGAGACACACACCGAAAACAATAAGCCTGTCCCACCGGCTCAGTGTGAACCACGAGGGCTCCTCGAGCGTCTCATTATTGCTTGGTCGGTTCGACGTCGGCAGACGCGCAGAGTCGTTGAACGGGTTCGGAATGCGCGAGAAGAACGAGGTGTTCACGGAGTCTGTAACCTGTGAGGTCAGCAGCCCCGCGCTGTTCCGCCAAGAGCTGAGCTGCTCTTGGAACACATTTGCCATGGTCGGATCCGAATGGCTTCAACAAGGTGAGTGCTTCGCGGTAGGGGTACCAACACATATCGCCACCTCTAAGTTCCAAAGGGTAGTTTAGCTCAGACCAACAGGCTTAGCTGGTACCACAACCAGGCTGAATTTATTCATAGAAATATAGATAGTTGATACCCCTATAGGGTTGCTAAGCATGCTAAAAAATTAGGATCTCCGATATGAGGAGTTGGTAGTTGTGCTGAGCCTACTCGGAGCAGAGCGGTTGTCTCGACAGGATGTGTTAGTAGACTCGTCTACTCCTCCACTAAATTGATGTCACTCCAAAGCTTTGCACTCGGGGGGCTTACCGCATCAGTGGTTAGAACCTGCCGCATCTTCAGGAGTTCCCAGTAGTGGACGCATCAGGAGTGGACGCATCAGGAGCGGACGCATCAGGAGCGGATTCACGACGGGCGGATTTATGGGGAGCAGATTTATGAGGAGTGGGCTCCTCTTTGCGCAAACCAGGGAATACAGGGGCCCCTGCGGCACGTAAATCATCATACCATCCAATAAAACTCTCGTTTTCTTCTTTGAAGGCTACGTCCAAGGTGTCCAAGTAAGGTGGGTAACCGCAGCAAGTGCTGCAACCAAGAACTTCCCAAAAGAAGAGTGCGATCAGTTTGGTGACAGCCACAGGGACGATTAGCACCTTGTTTAGTAGGGATCTCTTCTTTTTCTTCCGCCAGCGAGCCATGAGGTCGGCATCCACTATGTTCTCAGCAGTCTCTGTGGGCTTCGAAGCCGCCGTCGAAGCACTTGGTGCTTCGTCATTACTCTGTTTGTTCTCTTGCGCCTGGCTTCCCATCAGCCGGGGTCTCAACGGTATCGCAGCCTAATCACTCCATAGCGATTTTATAAGGCTTGTTGTGCTGCGGGTGGTTTTGGCTCACACAGATCGAGTGTGGATCTCATGCACCCCGATGACGCAGGTACCCCTAAGCCTCCACCGACCCTGGGCCTCGGAGTACATGTGCCCGGAATGGCCATGCCTACACGGCTGATATAACCACGAGGTTTGAAGTGAAAACACTAGTTCAGAGTTGGTAATTTTGCAAAAATAGTCTGTGAGCACTCAAGCACGCTATGAGAAGCAATGTAGCCTGCTAAACCAAACAAATGATTCCGTCACTGAGGTAGGCTATGGGCAAGCACTTAGCAGGAGACGCGCCCATGTGCGCTTCGGTTGCAAGCTGCGCGACGGGGCGCACGCTCCCCGAACTTGTCGGAACGGCTGCGAGGTGGTGCCGAGGGTCCCCATCAGCTTTCCCCAGGTTAGCGGTAGAGGTTACATCTCTTCCTTACCCACGATTTGCCGGTGCCTGTGGGACACACCGCACGACCGTCGCTGATTTCAGCGGCATGCTTGCAAAATTTTTAATTTTTTTTTATCTTGCGTCCCAAAAAGAACATCACTCGCTGTGCTGGACGCGAGCTGCTGTTCAGGTTTAGCGGTACATAGTTCATTATGTCTAGTATTGTAACAACGAAATCTGAGAGGTTGGCGCTCCATACACACGTACTTGAGCTTTCACACTCTCATAAAATACGAACGAGGGCTCAGATGGATCCGAATCCAGACTTGCCTTCTGATATGCTCTACGGTGTTGCTGTGCTTTGAGTAACTAATTGCAAAAGCAGCAAAACAAGCAGACTGAGCAGCGCGACGAATTGGCGCATCGCGGGCATAGACTGTTCCCTCGAACCGGGTTGATCCTGGCCTTCAAAAACTTATTTATAGTCTAGCTATGTACGTAGAGACCGACTGCTCTTGTCAAGACAGAGACCCTCTTTGACACTCAGGCCCTTCGAGACGGAACGAAACCAAGGCTCGCTCATCAGAGCTCCAGCACAAAGCGTATTGTGGCCCACTGTTGCGCGGCTCACTATCGTGCGGCTTGCAACATCTGCATACATTCACATACCTGCGTTCCGGACGCGCTTCGTGAAATACGTGAGCCTACGATGACGCTCTGAGCAAAGACCTGAGATCAATGCTTCTTAAAATGTGCTTTCCGGGCCACAGTACGGCGTGGCCAGTTGCTGGCTTAATCGAGATCGGGCTGGCGCATGATCTCGCGATTCTCGTTCTTGCCCACTTTTCTCAGCTTGGCCATGAGCGGGCTGTCTTCCCACTCCTTGGGGCATGGCTTTGGCGCGTCTGGGGTTTCGGTGACCCAGTAGTAGATGTCCCAGTCATTCAGGTTCATAAATCGGTCATACTCGTCCAGCTCTTTACGGCTGAGGGTGGGCAGGACTTCCTTAGCGAACTTGCCGAGGATCACACACGTTTCCAGAATGCCACGTTTACGGCTCTGCCAAAGAAGCCGAGCTCTTTTCTTGTCTGTGGGCTCGTTCACTCGTGGCGCCGGCTCGAGCTTCACCTCCTCGAGGTCCTCTTGCAGAATGGCTTCGGCACGGCCAAGTCGCGGGACTGAGACATGCATCTGCCGAGCCGGGGCAAAGGCAAACTCCCGAGGCATTATCGGAGATGCAACGCGCGAGAGCGCGGGATTGAAAAAACGTACTGCAGCTCGCATTCTATTCACCACTTAGAATGCAACTAAGTATATAGGTTTGTAGCGAGAGGCGAACGGGTTGGGTCAGTATCGGTATGTCGTATATTCCGCACATCACGCAAGGTTGGCCCCTTCACCATAGTGAGACATAAGCCAGACATAAGCTAGGAGGGTGCTCCGAACCGGGAGCGCAGCAGCCGATCCATCTGAGACAGTACGGAAACGGGTACTCGGGTTAGCCATTCTCTGCACTGTTGCACACGGATTGTGGAATCCATACGTCGTGCAACGAGTGCACTAATAAAGTTCGAAGCAAGAAGTGATCTAAAATTATTGCATATGATCTCAGCGCTGCTCCCAGATCTGCCTATATTTATCCACACGTAGGCCAACGCAATATTTCGTCTGCATAGGCACCCGAATCGCTGCTAATTGGAGACGTAGGGTTAAGCAGGCTTGACTACCTGAGCACGCGCTTTAATCTGAGGCCTCCTTACCCTCATTTTAATTAGGACCAGCCACACCACAAGTATCGACGTATAGGCGACTAAAAGCCCGTTTTTCCCTGAAGAGAGGCAAATTGTATCAGAGACTCAACTGCTGCTGATACGCTCATCCCAAGCACGTTGCAGGCCCATTGCAAACGCACCAAAAGCTTGTTGAAGGCGCTTTGCATTCGAAGCAGCACTCGTCTCTGTATCGTATATGAGTAGAGGCAATTCAGCGAACTTGCCAGCGCCTCCTGCAATTCACGCATACAACGAGGGCGCATCTCAGCGTGACTCACGCAGCTACGGCAGTCCTGAGGGCAGCTTCAGTGGTAGTCTTGGAGAGAGCGACCCCCAGCGATGGTCATTTCCGGCCTCACAGTACAGGCAGAGCGCAGTTTTGGAGATGGGCTCTGCAGTGCCTATGGAGATCGTGAACCCCCAGGAACCCAGAGAGATTCAGATACAAAGAGCGCTGGATTCGCTGGAAGGAGCGCAGATGCCAGGGAGGTCCTCAAGAGGCCACTCACGCACTAGCATTGGCATAAGTGCACTTGGCGCGAAAAACCGAGGCGACCAGGTACCGAGTTCCGAGGAAAGGAAGAAACCCATACTCCCGCATAGGATAATAGTGCCCCCCAACGAGATGAGTTCATATGACGATCCTGCCGCAGGCCAGCTTGGCGAACCATGGTCGGCCTCCACACCTTCCCATTCCTATAGGGGTCCTATCGAGCCTAGCAGTGGCCAACCACCAAGTTTCATTGCCCCCTTGTCGCCCCTTAACCACTCGCAGCAGTCTCACAGGGCATCGATGGCCCTTGGTGACTCGATATTCGATAACAAGGACGGCGACATGTTCACGACCGCTCAAGAGTCCGGGAGCGAGAAGAGCAGCAGGGGATCAGACCGTCATCCCGACCCCGCCTCTGGGTCGCCGTTCCCGTCGCGGTCTAGAGTCTCCTCTCGGTATCATTCATTGGCGAACTGGGATCCTGAAACTGACCGAGATGTTCCGCTCCCGCAGTGGCCCAACGACCGACCGCCGCCACTATCTGATTTGAGAAAGCTGATCAATGATACAGAGGCCGGTGGACCAGAAGATGCGGCACATCTGCGGTCTTTATCGGAACCCACAAACCTTGTGGATTCACTGCATTCGTTGCAGGCGACTCCTTTGAAGCCACCTGCCGAGCGTGGGGGCACCACGGGGACAGGAAGAAAGACAAGCTCTCATTCAACGGGAACCTCGGGGACGGCTCAAGAGTCTCAAGAGCCTGTTCGTGCGAATACCACGCTGCCCCAGGATCTCCTTCAAAACCTGCCGACAGAAAATGAACCTGGCTATCCCGTTAGGGTGTCTAGCAGACGGCGCGGCTTCGACACAGTCTCGCCACGAGTAGCCCTCGAGGGCAAAACTGCCATACTTGATTCGGAATCCATACCAATACCCCCACGGCATGAATCACGCGGGACTGCTGAGGGCCATCAGCACAGCCACGTCCCGAGGCGGCATCATAAAAAGTCACACTCTCAAATATCAGCAGAGGAAGCACAAAGGCTCAGCCGCGAGCGGACATCCAGGAGACGTCGGAACTTCACGAAAAAGTCAATTGAGAACATGATGGAAACAAACCCCACGAAGTATGACATTGAAGACATCGGACTCCCCGGTCCAGAGCGAGTGTTGCTCGAAAGATTCATAGAGTCTCTGAGCAAGCTGAGTATAGAAGTCCAAATGGATGATAGTAAACGAGACGAGGGCCGCCGAAGACTGAACAATGCCCTGCGTGCTTTGGAGGGCTGGATATGAAGTACAGAGTCAACACGCACGCATGGGCAACTAACCCGACTTAATTCGTAATGTATATTTAGATAACAACAACCATTCATTTTTGCTTGCTCACGGGAGACTTGGCCCCTAAGCCTTCTGAACTACCGGTTGTTGGTATTTCGACAGACGGGTGAGCTGACGACACACCTGCGGAGGCAGCCGTTGAAGTGCTTGCCGAGCCTTCCGAAGCCTTAGTATCGTCAGCAGATTCGTGGACCGGACTTGCCGTCGAGCTGTCATCACTCACGAGTCTTATAACCCCGTCATTGCTCTCAACGGTTCCTCCGGGGAACTTGTCCGCGGGCATATCTGGGGAGCGCCGGTTCATGGGATGGTCCAGGTTCCAGCCAAGCTCTTTGCACAGCAGTTCCACGGTGTCGTCGCATCCACCAAGGAACGACACCTCGAAAACGAGATGTTTCGCCGGCGTCTTGGAGATATAAATCTGTGGCACCTGGCGCGGCACAACTTTCACTATCTCGCTTACAGGAGAGACGCGCAGAGACGTGCCCATGCAAATGACCAGATCGCAGTTGAAAGCATCGCCCTCGTTGAATAGCATGTTGTCGAATCTCGCAGGCAGGGCCTCACCAAAGAAGGTGATGTCTGGTTTCAAGACGCCATAGCTCGCATCCTCAGCATCCTCCTCGTCGCTGTCGCCATTGGATCTCGACGACTTCTTGCGCTTGCCCTGTTCTTTCCGCTTGGCGCACTCGGGGCACTGCGGTATGGCGCCCTGTTTGATCGCTGGAAATAGCTGCTCGCCGTCTGGAATCTTGAGCCCACAGGTGACACAGTGGGCCGATCCAAAGGACCCATGACACTGTACGACCCGCTCAGCAGGCAGACCAATGTACTGCTCCAGGTTGTCGATGTTCTGTGTATAGTTTCGTAGCAACTTTCCGTGGTCGTGAAGCAGTTTGATGAACTTGTGCGTCGGTGTACCAACATGCAGGTCCGTCTCAGGCAAGATTTTCGAGGCCACGGAGTAGAATATCGCCGGGTCCTCTCTGAAGGTCCGGATATCGAACACCTCCTGCGGATCGGCCAGACCAATGTGCTCGAGCTGTGCATAAAGACCATTGTCACTTCTGAAATCGGGAATCCCCAGCGACGTGGAGATCCCGGCACCGGTCACGACTAGTATGCGCTGAGCCCTTTGTATATGATCCACGACGTCCTGCAGGGTGCGTGGCTCAGGAAGCCGACGGCGGTTGCGCAGAGTGTACCGTATGGCGATCTGGAGTGCGACCTCAAAATGCTGACTCGTGTACTTCGGGTCGTGGACGACGCTGAGCGGCAGCTCGAACCCGAGCGCTGAAAGCAGCTCGGCCGCCGTGTACCGTTTTCCATTGGCTTCGTCTGCGTTCAGCAGGTACTTGCCAAGGAACATGAGCGTGCCCTGTGACACAAGTAGGTTCACGGCCTCTTCAGCAAATTCCTTGGCAACTACCAAGCGCGGCTCTTCGTTGTCCGCGCGGGGCTCATCCTTCGTATCCAGGCATTCCTGAACTTTATCTAGAAGCTCTACGAGCGTGCTCTCGAGCTCGGGGCCTTCCTCATCAGCCGGCGCTTCGTCGAGACTGTCATCGTCAAGATCGCTGCTCTCATCGCTGCCGCCCGCCTCATAGATCTCGTCCATCACGGCCAGGCCGTCAGCAGGCGCGACCGGGCCCTGCGGCTCGGCATTCGCTACAGGCTGGGCTTGACCTTGTTCCCCGGTAGGCACAACCTCATCCTCGTGAGAGTTCAGGCCTTTCTCATGCTGGTCCATGGACTCAGTTGGGTTAATATGGCAGGCGCCGATACCACACCACGTAAGGAAGGTCACTAAGGAAGGGCCGTTGGACAGAACCCCATCAAGACTCAGGATGGTTCAGTGCTATAGCACCATACTCATACATATTTACAAATAGAAAACGGTGCCCACTAATTCAACTTCTGTTTTTTCCCGGAACCAAGTCCCAGCCTCTGCCTGAGCATTTCCCCAAACGCATCGATCGAGACCTGTTCGTAATCCGCCTCTGTGGGCGCCTCGGGTAGCGATTTCAGGGCCTCTTGCAAGCTTTGTCTCGGTCCAGGAGTCCACTGCTTCGGCGCGTCCTTCGTCAGTCCGCTGGGCGTACGTTTGGGTGCCGAGATCTCGGTGACAGCTTCCAATTGCGAGGCTCGGGGAGGCTGTGAGGTCCCAGCTTTCTTTTTTTTCGGGTTGAGCTTGAATGAGATGCTCATGCTGCTCTAATGTGCACTCAACACTGGCCCCATCACTGTGCGCCAGATCCAGAAGATCTATCCAATGGCGCCATGGGTAAGGTCCGCGATAGCGCTGGAGGATACACGGGTCCCGAGCCGTATCTATATATTATCCGGCTTGTCCGGGCGTGGCTATTCGATCGACAGAATGTCGAAAATCAACATGGTTGGATGGCTTATGGGCCACAAAATGGAAGGCACGGTTCTGATTATTCTGAACCAGCCTATCACACGGCCGGATCTATTTGAGCTGGCGTGGAATGCGTGCTCTTACCACGTTGTGACCGATGGGGCCGCCAATAGGCTGCGCGCACTCAACAACCCAAAGTATGTCCCCGAGTTCATTGTCGGCGATTTTGATTCGATCACAAAAGAGTCGCGCGAGTTCTTCGAGTCCAAGGGCGTCCCCTTCATCACGGACGAGGACCAGTATGCGACCGATTTCATGAAGGCCATGAAGCAGAGCCACAAACGGTTCGACACCAACGGCCACGTCGCGCGTCAATTCCTAGCATTCGGGGCTTTGGGTGGCCGTGTCGACCACACTTGGCACTCGTACCTCTGTCTGTCGATAGCTGAGCAGGCCGGCGACGAGCTCGTGCTCGTCAGCGACGAGAACATCACCGTTGGCCTTGGTGCAGGGGAACACACAATTGCAACGCCCAGAAGTAAGGTTGGCATCACATGTGGCTATGCACCTCTCGAGGGGGACGCTGTGATTGCCACGCACGGCTTCGAATGGGATGTAGAGGACTTTGGCGTGAGCTTCACGTCGCAGCTGAGCACGTCGAACCACTTGATGGAGGACGAGGTCTGGATCAAAACCACAAAGCCCGTGATGTTCACGGTGGAGTTAAAGTGATCTCGGTTCACCATGCATACTTTTTTTCTTCATTTCGTAACGATTATAGATCATAATACAAAGAATGCAAACACAAGCAGTCCTAGCGTCACGCCGAGGCCCAGGCGCCCGGCAGGCTTGAACAGAACGTATGCACTCGAGCCAATGGTAGTGTCCACGGCGCTGGTCAATGCCTCCCACCGTGCAGCCCCAGAGCCGTATGTGCGCCGAGGCTCGAGCGAGCCATTCAGCCTGGCTGATGAAGCGGAATCTCCTGCGCCGTTTTCCTCGGGAGACGCGAGCAGAGCGCTTGCTGCAGAGGACTCCTCCGAGCCTGCCACGTGCATCGGATCCATTTGCCTATTCGTAGGAGTGCTTACCACCAGGAACACGGGCTTGTGATCTGACTCCACGTCTGCAGACATGACCTCGTCATACTTGATGATGCGAAGACCCTCGAGGGCCCTGTAAAGAACGCGGTCGCAGAATGACGCCGTTCGTTTCTCATTGTAGTTGTTAGATCCCGGAAAGAACTTGAACGACGGCCCGAAGTTTATCGGAGCCTCAACAAACCCCTTGGCAGCTCGCCCGTTCCTCATCTCGATGCTCAGCTCATCCGTGCCAAGCTTCCCGTCCTCAGTCCGGTAATTGAGGTCCCCGCCGATCAGAACCTGGCCGCCAAGCTCGGCGACTCCGAACTGGTCGATCAAGTATGCAAAGTCCCTGTTGCGCTGTTCCTTGCGGCCTGCGTTTGCGGCAAGATGCGCACTGATAAATGTGATTTTCTCTTGGGCCGACCCGAACTCAATTGTCAACATAGCCGCTCCCTTCAGGCTCGACCACATCAGGCCGAACGCCAGCGTATCGTAGCTTACAGACTTGAACTCGAGGTCGGATGCTGCAAAGGCCAGCACTGCGACTGCGCCCGAGACGGCCTTGCCGACCAAACTGAAATTTGAAGGTACCGCCGCCGTAAACGGCGCGAGCCACTCGTCCGTCCATCCTAGCGACGCATCAAGGATCGGGGCAACCTCTTGCAGACAGAACACAATGAATTGCGGGCTGCCCTCATGGCCAAGCGGCTGGCGCACGATCTCCTTGATGCGCGACACAGTCTGTAGAGACTTCGCGCAGTTGTATGTTA
The DNA here is from genome assembly GCA_030568915.1 of Starmerella powellii. Lineage (NCBI taxonomy): Eukaryota > Fungi > Ascomycota > Dipodascomycetes > Dipodascales > Trichomonascaceae > Starmerella > Starmerella powellii. The sequence continues at coordinate 1,566,990 of JAJMJE010000001.1, read as the reverse complement.
TCAACAAGCACGAAGTCTGCATGGATCGTCTGCCTCTGTTCTCGCGAGCCGTGTCCAGTCAGCAGCCGGCCCGATCCATAGCCAGAGCTCGAGCGGGCCTGACGTGCATGCGGAGCAGGGCTAATTTTCGTGCGCGCTGCGTTCAGCTCACACACTACATAGCAGCGCTGTCTAAATTAAACAAAAGTACTATGTAATTCGTGCTGTCGCGAGCATTGAGGCGAACGCAGGCCGCATCAAAAGGGGTCGCGCATAATTTCACAAACAAATTTGAGAATCGGGCCGGGAAAGCGGGGTTCGAAAAAGTGGGATCTCCAAATCCAAAGCCTAATTTCGGGCCGCTCGCAAAAACACACTTCGATTCTATTCTCGAAGGTTGCCACTCGCGGTTTCGAAGACGTATGTAGACTCTCCGTACCCTACTAATGGCGTGTCGATCTTGCGCCTTACTCAGATCCGGTCGTCCACAAACCACCACCCCTTCCCCCATCCCCGTCCGTCTAAGCGCACACACGCACATCACACAACACCACACTACCTATCTTTCTACTCCTCACTTTCTTGCTTTCGGAGAATGACACAAGAAGACCAGAAGCCTGTCATGCCAAGCGCTGACCCGGCGGGCAATCCGCCTCCCCCTCCCGGAGACGAGCTTGCCACGGCTATTTTGAAGCGCAAGAAGAAGGATAACGCACTCATTGTGGACGACGCCACCAACGACGACAACTCGGTGATTACGATGAGCGCAAACACGCTCGAGACCCTTCAGTTGTTCCGTGGTGACACCGTCCTCGTTAAGGGAAAGAAGCGTCACGACACCGTGCTTATTGTGCTTATCGATGAGGAGCTGTCTGACGGCGTTTGCCGCATCAACCGTGTTGTGCGCAACAACCTCCGCGTGCGCCTGGGAGATATCGTGTCGATCTATCCCTGCCCGGACATCAAGTACGCGTCTCGCATCCTGTGTCTCCCCATCGCCGATACGGTCGAGGGGCTCACGGGCTCCCTGTTCGATGTCTTCCTCAAGCCTTACTTTGTGGAGGCCTACCGCCCGGTGCGCAAGGGCGATCATTTTATTGTTCGTGGTGGAATGCGTCAGGTTGAGTTTAAGGTTGTGGCTGTTGAACCCGAGGACTACGCCATTGTGTCGCAGGACACGATCATCCACTCAGAGGGCGAGCCCATCAACCGCGAAGATGAGGAAGATACACTCAATGACGTTGGCTACGAGGATATCGGAGGTGCTCGCAAGCAGCTTGCTCAGATTCGTGAGCTGGTCGAACTGCCGCTCCGCCACCCGCAGCTCTTCAAGTCAGTTGGTATCAAGCCGCCTCGTGGTGTCCTTATGTACGGACCCCCTGGTACGGGTAAGACCCTGATCGCGCGTGCGGTCGCTAACGAGACCGGTGCTTTCTTCTTCCTCATAAACGGTCCGGAAATCATGTCTAAAATGGCTGGCGAATCTGAGTCGAACCTGCGTAAGGCGTTTGAGCAGGCTGAAAAGAATGCCCCGTCTATTATCTTCATCGATGAAATCGACTCAATCGCACCGAAGCGTGACAAGACAAATGGCGAGGTCGAGCGTCGTGTTGTATCCCAGCTCCTTACTCTGATGGACGGAATGCGCTCGCGCGCCAACATTGTTGTTATTGCCGCGACAAACCGCCCGAACTCGATCGACCCCGCGCTGCGCCGTTTCGGACGCTTCGACCGTGAGGTCGATATTGGAATCCCCGACCCAGCTGGCCGTTTGGAGGTTCTGAAGATTCACACCAAGAACATGAAGCTTGCTTCCGACGTCGACTTGGAACAGCTTGCATCGGAGACGCACGGCTACGTCGGTTCGGATATCGCTTCGCTTTGCTCGGAGGCTGCTATGCAGCAGATCCGTGAGAAGATGGAGCTCATTGACCTTGACAGCGACGAGATAGAGGCCGAGGTGCTCGATTCGCTAGGTGTTTCTATGGAGAACTTCAGATACGCACTTGGCGTTTCTAACCCGAGCGCCTTGCGTGAGACCGTGGTTGAATCGGTTAATGTTACTTGGGACGACGTGGGTGGTTTGGACCACATCAAGCAGGAGCTCAAGGAGACCGTCGAATACCCGGTTCTTCACCCGGAGATGTACCACAAGTTCGGCTTGTCTCCTTCGCGTGGTGTTCTTTTCTTCGGACCTCCCGGTACTGGTAAGACGCTTCTCGCAAAGGCTGTTGCAACTGAGGTGTCGGCGAACTTTATTAGTGTAAAGGGACCGGAACTCTTCTCGATGTGGGTTGGTGAGTCGGAGTCGAACATCCGAGACATCTTCGACAAAGCCCGTGCTGCTGCACCGTGTGTCGTGTTCTTTGACGAGCTGGACTCGATCGCTAAGGCACGTGGCGCTTCTCTTGGTGACTCTGGCGGTGCGGACCGTGTTGTCAACCAGCTCCTGACTGAGATGGATGGTATGAACAACAAGAAGAATGTGTTCGTCATTGGTGCCACTAACCGTCCTGATCAGATTGATCCGGCGCTTCTGCGTCCGGGCCGCTTGGACCAGCTGATTTATGTGCCGCTGCCGGACATCGAGGCTCGCTTGTCTATCCTTCGCGCTCAGCTTAGGAAGACTCCTCTTGAGCCTGGCTTGGAGCTTGTTGAGATCGCTAAAAACACACACGGCTTCAGTGGTGCTGATCTGAGCTTCATTGTTCAGCGCGCTGCGAAGTTTGCGATCAAGGACTCCATCGACGCCTTGGTCCGCTCTGAAGCAGCTGCTGACACTGAGGAGGGCATGCAGGAGGACGCTGTGCCGTACATCACGCGCAGTCACTTCGAGGAGGCCATGAAGGCCGCTGCTCGCTCGGTGTCGGACGCGGAGCTTCGTCGCTATGAGGCCTATGCTCAACAGATCCAGCAATCTCGCGGAGTTGGCAACTTCAAGTTCTCGGGATCAACTGGATCTAACGGTGCCACCGGCGGCGACGCTGCCGTTGGAGCCGATGTTGCTGAGGATGATGACTTGTATTCGTGATAGGTGTTGTGTGTGCCTTTTCCTGGCCGCACCGCTGCGATCTTCACTCTGAGGCGCGCGCCATTTAATATTTGACGCCTGGCAAAATCATATTTAGATGTGTTTAAAAAAGTAATAAACGAATTCCAAGTATACAAGTTATTTTCGTGTTAACATGGAGCGCATTGAATTGCATTTAGATACGCAGTGAGATATTCCGAGAGAACTTTCAGGCCCTCGGCTCCAACATTAGACGATGCTACTGTATCCGTAAGTGTGTGCATCAGTGCGCAGAACTCGTCCAGGAGAGCCACAATCCGTGCCATTCGTGCTTTGCGCAGCTCGGTCTGAGGGTTCAGCGCCACTGCGGCAACACCAATGATAGACCTCCGGCTCTCTCTACGCATTCTGATAATTTGGCTAAGTACAGTTCAAAACACAGGACCTTTCTATCTTTTGGCTAGTGAGTAAAGTAAACAAAGGGGACCAGCCCCTACCCTAACCGTTCAGGGGTTTCTATAATAGATCTATAATACAAAGGATGATGATGCATGCACGCAAGCTTCAGTGCAGAGGTGCTAGATTAGCCCTTGTTTCCTAAGGTCTTCATACATGCGCTCACTCATCACATTTCCCTCGTCGTCTTCGACCTCCCTCTGTGGCTTCGACTTCTCGATATCGTCTTTCAGCTGCTTTTGGAGTTCTGTGGCTTGTTGAATCGAAGAAATCCCACTGAACACGGGCGAAAATGTAATTCCAAGCCGGCTAAGCCCATATAAATGCGTAGGCTCCTTGAAATGCTTCTCGAAACTCTTACGGCCAGCATATTTGGATGATGGTCCACATATTTCGCAGTGAAACTGAGTCCCGAGCCCCTGCAGCTTGAAGAGCCATCGCGGGATAGGCTTCCCATCGAGGCTTTTAGGCGGCCGGGAATGCGATAGTGCGGAGCTGGTTTGTAGATCAGGCTCTTGGAACTCTTCATCGCTCCGCCAAGAATCCTCCAGTTCTCTCTCACGCTCTGCTGCATCCGCTTCGAGCTTCCGCTCTTGATCGGACATACCCAATTTTCGATTAATATCAAGAATCGTTGCTTGCAGGGCCGGCGCCACTAACTCCAACATGTCTGGAAGATTAGCTGCATTCCGTTGAGGGCGCTTGGGAGGATTATGTGCGCCAGTATCTGCGGATCGCACCGCCCGTTGGTGTTTTTTGCCCTCAAAATGAGCCTCAAACACATGCGAGTTCGTGAATATGCGCTCACAGGGTTCGCAGTACAATTCTTGTGCCGCTTCATTTGACCTTCGTCTTTCAAGCTGCATGACCTCTTCAGCGCTTGTACCTGATGCTTTCCCAATAGCGTTTGCGCGATCGTAAAAATCCATCAAATACGCGACGAGTTCATTGCCACCATGTGGTGCGTAATTGGAGAAGTTCGCAAGGTAATCGTGGTATGTAGCCGGCTTCTTTTCATACCGTGGATCGCTTATGAGCAGGTGGTACCAAGGCTCTAAGTCCAGCTTATGCCCGTATTGCTCGATCGAAGGGTATTCCGAGTCGATTTCACGAACCACTGAGTCTGTGAAGCTGCTAACAAACCGCCGTGTACCGGGAACACCCGTGTGTAACTTGAATCTAGCAGCCACACTTGACGCCGGGAGCTCATCATCGAGCTGCTCGACGCCAGGCAATTCACTTGCGAAGGTTTGAGCAGAGTCCATGTCGTTTATGTTCGGGAACTCAGCACGCAGCTCATTGTAGTGATTAACGAGTTTGGCTGCCTCCCATCGCCGCAATGCATTTTCTCTCGCCGACAAGTTGTGGCTTCCTTTGTGCCGCCTCTTAGGATTGATACGTCTCGGTAGGAATTGATCTGATTTCCGAATACGAGCAACAAGTGCTTCCTCGATACGGTCTAGAGTTTCCAGACAGTCTCGCTTTTTTTCCATGTGCTGGAACATTCCAAATCACGGTTATGTCTTCCTCGAACGTCTGGTCCTCGACAGAGTTGCCAGATGAGATCGAGATTAGGGTACTAGAAAATTATCAAAATTCAAGTAACAGCCGGTGAAGTCTGCTCAGAGCAAAATCTTTGCTAAAACGCTGCTTCATGTCATCCTTCGAACAATTGGGAGTTTCAAGATGGCTGTGCGAATCGCTGAATGCGATGGCTATCTACAAGCCGTCAAACGTCCAGCAGTCGTGCATACCGGAGATTCTCAAGGGCCGGGACTGCATTGGGGGTGCGAAGACAGGATCCGGTAAGACCATTGCATTTGCAGCGCCAATGTTGACGCAGTGGTCTAAGGATCCTTATGGCATTTGCGGTCTCGTGCTGACCCCCACGAGAGAATTGGCTATCCAGATCGCCGAGCAGTTCAGGGCTATTGGTGCCAACATGAACGTCCGGGTTGCAGTGATCGTTGGCGGAGCAGACATGGTGAAGCAAAGTCTTGAACTTCAGCGCAAACCGCACTTCGTTGTTGCCACTCCTGGGCGTCTTGCAGACCATATAAAAAGCAGCGGTGAGGACACCATATGCGGACTACGCAGAGTGAAATACATGGTGCTGGATGAGGCAGATAGGTTGTTAAGTTCGAGCATTGCTCCCGATCTTAGCGTTTGCATCGATGTGTTGCCTCCAGCGAAGAAGAGGCAGACCTTGCTTTTCACGGCAACCATTACGGATGCGGTTCGATCTCTGAAGGAGCGCTCGCCGGATGTGCATATCCATGAACTCCCGGAGTCTGCAATGGCGATCCCGAAAACCTTGCAGCAGTTCTATACGTTGGTTCCCTCATATGTGAAGCAGGCTTACCTTTACAGCATTCTGGACCATGAAGATAACGCGGACAAGACGGCGATCGTGTTTGTGAATAGGACTCAGACTGCTGAGCATATTCGTAGGACTCTGCACCTGCTAGAAGTCAAAACTGCAAGCTTGCACTCACAAATGCCCCAGCAAGAGCGGCTCAACGCCTTGGGTCGGTTCAGGTCGAGAGTCGCTCGAGTGCTCGTCGCCACAGATGTTGCCAGTCGTGGATTGGATATTCCTGAAGTTTCGTTGGTCATTAATTTCGATATCCCTGCCGATCCAGATGACTACATCCATCGTGTGGGTCGTACGGCTCGTGCGGGAAGGACCGGTGAGGCGATATCGCTTGTTAGCGAGCGCGATGTTCAGCGCATCGAGAGCATCGAGGCTCGTGTGAACTCCAAGCTTATTGATTATCCGCTGATCTCTGACCAAGCTGTTATTGACAAGGCTCTTAAGAAGGTCAGTATTGCGAAAAGGCAAGCGGTACTGGAGATGGACCGTGATCATTTCGGAGAGCGCCATAAAATATTGCAAAAGAAGGCAAAGCGTGCCGCTAAAGCAACCTGATCTATTAAACATTATTTATTGTTTTCTCTGCATATAGCTGCCGAATACATATATGCCCCAGCCCTGAATGAATTGATGCTAAATTATCACACCGGTTGACCTTTTAGTTCACCTGCCACGCCTTCGTCGCATAATGTGATGGTCCGACTACCGTCTGAATCAATTGTGAAGCTCCTTTCCAGGACTGGCAAGTTAAAATTGGACCTGCAAGCGAGCTTCGACTTTCCTGATTCCTTATGGCACCGCATGCGAAATCAGGTCTCGAATTATAGAGGCACAAGGAGCTCAATGTCTCCGTCGTACAAACTGCTACGAGAGCTATTTGAGGCAAAGGCTGGACCCCGTCAAAGAGCGATCTTGGGCTCGCTCTTGTCTGACTATGACATGGTTCTCCCCTTGCATCTCGACATTCGATATATCAGGTCGCTCATGGATGCGGGTAAAAAGTTTGAGGCTCTTCAGCGCTGGCGCAAACGACGTCTGAGTGGAAATGACAACTCCGCTCGTTGGCTTAACATTGGGGCTCAATGTTTCTGCCAATGTAATCTGGTGGTTGCTGCTGAAAAGATCGCTAGCAGTGGAGCGACATACCTCGACAGCGACCTCTGCCTCGCATTTGTTAATGCGTACGCTCTTTTACGGCAGCCGGATAATGTTGACGTATGGTCTAAGAGAGTCTTTGCCGCCAATCCCTCAACCGCTGACGCGAATCGAGCTTTGCGTCTAGTAATAACTGCAAAAATGTGGCCTCAAGTACAGACCATTGTAAAGACAATGAGCGAGCGTGGAATGCAGGTTGAAACGGAGCTTATAGCAAAATGCGTTCGATCTGTTTGGGACGGTGCCGGGACTAAAGAGCTTGCTAGGTTGTTAGCTGAGGACGGAAGCTTGGTGAATAGCCAAAGCTTCAGAAATGTACTAGGTGCAGACGCTCGTGCAGGACTAAACAAGCTGCTGAGGTCTCACGACAAGGTAGCCGAAGCTCAAGAGTTTGTTCTAAACTACTCAGGGCCTCTCAGTGTATCCTTGTGCTATCAAATGTTGCAGTATCACAAAAACGCTGCTCGCCTGGGTGAAAAGATCCCTGAACACGATAAATGGCTTGCTGATCTGCTTGCTAAAGTTCGTAGTTCTGAGGTCAAAGACAGCATGTATGTCCAGTTCATGCTATCTTATTTCCAGCTCACGCGCAACTATACCATTCTTTGGAGATTTACTTCGGAGCTTCGATTATTCACGACGAAGCCAAAGGTTGTTGGCCAATTGTCTTATTCCAACTATCTTTTGATGTGGCGGGTCTTGTATGAGTGGTTGGCCCCGGCGGCTGAGACGAGCGTCTCAACTAGTGACCTGCCTATCTCCCTTCGGCAATTTATCCTCGTTACAATGACACAATCGACACTCACTTCCAGCGTTCTGAAACTTATTATAAGCTGCTTGAACACTATGCCAGATGTTCCGGCGATTGTTGCCTTAATCGAATTCGCTGGGGCCAATTATGGCATCCATTTGAGTGATCAGGATCTTGCAAACGTTCTCGGGAAAGCAGGGACCTCTAATGATCCTGAGAAGATTGTTACAAGCAAAAGGGCCGCTACCAAACTCTGTGAACTCTACCATCTTGAACCGAGCCTTATTCATGATCAGTCACGAGTGTTTTGTGGGACTCTCGATACTCTTTGTGGGGGTGGGGCACTCAAGAGTGTGTCAAACTCGTAATAATTAAAATTTCGCATATTTGTACATATAGCTTTCAAAACAACAGTCTACATCTTCTTCTTCTGCCGCTCGACGTGAGCTCTTAATAACCTCTGTTTGTCTCGGAGACTTTTACGAGCCTTGCCTTGGACATCGCGCTTGTGGATCATCATAAGGAAATTCTTCTTGCGGGCCTTCTGCTTGTTGGTTGTCGAATGCGCCTTTTCCATGTGATGCCTCTTGTGGCTTCCAAACTCTCGGTCTTCCCGACCTTCTTTAACATGCTCCAAGCGCTCCTCCTTATTCTGCTTGTACTTCGGAGTTCCGACTAAGTTCAAAGCCTCAACAATTTCTTCGTTCGACTGCCCCATAGCTTGACGCAAACCGTGCTCAGCTTTTAGCTGGTCGAGACGGGCAAAGTCGGCGGGTGTGAGAACCTCTCTAGAGGCGAGTTGCAGGATTTCCTCCGCCGACTTGGGTGCGCTCTTCTCTTTATCAGAGCCGGCAGGTTTCTCCTTACTGCTATCCTCATCATCTTCGCTATCGCTGATGTGAATATCGCTATCGTCACTGGCAACATTATGCCATTCACCATCGCTGTCGTCAGAGTCGTCCGCATCGCTATCCACCTCCCAGTTTTTATCATCGCCAGCATCAGCGGTCTGCTCGTCTTCGTTATTTTCCTTCCACTTCTGCAAAAGTTCTAGACCCTCGATCGTGCCAACCTTTTGTTCGCCATATTTCAACGGCTGCGTACCGCCTGATCGCAAGGCCATGGTCGCAGTCTTGCCTCGCTCCTTCGTAGGCAACATCGACGGGTCCAACTCTCTGTAAAGCTGGATTAGACCACGAGCGGCCATAACAACTGATTTGGCCTTGGATCCACGATATGTGATCAAGTCGTGTAGTAAAGGTTCATCCATCGAGAGCGGTGCGCGAGCAGCGATCTCTCGGATGGTGTTGATGCCTGCAGCCGCGACCTCGGCAGCAACACCGTCGCTCACGAACTCGTCTGCGATTTTGCGAACCATTGGGAAAATCACATCAGGCGGCACTAGATCGTGGCTGGCCTGAGCGCTGGCTGCCATGAACTGGGTGACGTTCTGCTGCTTCGGCGTTAGGTATCTCAGAAGGAAAGAGTATATACCCAAAACAGTGAGTTTGTGTGTTCCGATCAATCTGGATACGAGGTTGATGCAGTCAATCTTTTGGTCCAAGTTGAGCTTCACAACTCCTCCTCCACCTGATCCACCATTGGACTTCTGCAAGTGGGTTGTGAAGAGCCTTTCGGCGAACCCCTGTGGGTCGCGCAAAAGGTGAATCGCCGAGAAGTTCAAATGGGATTGATCGCGGCCGGGGCCATTCTGCTTCCGTTTGAGAGCCTTATTGGCGCTTTCCAGCTGGGCCTTTCGACGGCTGTTTCTCTTGTTGACCTTCATCTTGTGCTCCATTGCAGCAATATCAAGTTCATCGTCGCTTCCTTCGGCCATTGCCTCCTCGCGTTCTTTGTCTGCGCCTAGGAAGAACCTGATAGCCGAGCTTGCAACCTTCGTGTCCGGATGAACTGCAGCATCAGACATGATTTCTACACTTCGGCTGTCGTCCCAGATACCTCTTCGCCAAAGCTCCCGAGTGATCTTGGTGGCCCAGAGCCCATTAGCCTCCGCTTCCTCAAGAAGGTTGAACAAAAGTGCTTGAATCATGCGGTTCACCTTTTGGTTTTTGGCGCCCTCGTTCACTGACTTCACCATCTGAATGATCGCGGAGTACAGCTGCGACCGCAGTTGTCGGGACTCGGTACGGGTCAGAATCGGAAACAGTGTTTCTACGAATTTTTCATTCGACAGAATTGATTTGTTCCGCAGCATTGCGATGCTCTGCACCAGCTTCTCGGCCACCTGAGCGTGGAGCCCGTCATGATGGTCGGCAAGCAATTGACATACTTCATCTGGGAATTCCTTGGTGTACTTGGGGTAGCAAGAGCACATCTGCGTTATGAACCCCACCAGCTCCGCAAACTCCTCGTAGCCGGTCGGAGTGCGCGGATTTTGGAAAAAGATGTCTCTTAGAGACATATAATGCTGCTGCTGAAGCTTGAATTCCTCTTCATAAGATCCAGGATCACGGCGAATAAGATTCTGTAGTAGTGCAATATTCGTGGGGAGCACTGCCGCTCTGTTTCGTTTTCCCATTTTTCAAATGCAGAAAACAGTGGCTGTGTGTGTCTACTCTCCAGTGAATTTATCACGATCAGCGGCCGCGTTAAAAAAAAGTAGTAACCTAACCTCATGTGGCGGCGCTGCCACAAAATCGATGTTGCCTAAGGTTAACAGAGCCAAGCTGTATTGGGCCGCAACAAAGCTGTGACCAGATTCAAACATACATAAATAAATATTATAAATAAACACAAAGCCAGGATCATTTAGAGAACAGTTCCTTGACAGCTGCGTAGTTGATTTTCTTCGAGTGTACCTTTTCCTTCAACATATTGGCTGCGTTGGCGCCGGCCGTGGCAGCGTCTCCCGACTCACGTTTCACGCGGGTCTTCCGCCGTTTTCTGTATGGTTTCACGATTCCATTGGCTGCGTCAGCTTCCTTTCGTAGTCTTTTCCGCTCCTGTTCAATCAGATACTCTTTATTGATAGACATCCAGACCTTGGATTTGATCTCGATCTCCTCCTCATTCAGCAAAATTGAGTCGATCTCCTCGTCATCTAGATCACTGAGCGTTTCCTCTACTTGGTTGCGCTGCTCCTCAACCCGAAGAGCCTCATGTTGGGCTCTAGATTGTTCAGCGCTTTTACGCTCGTCTCTACGCTGTCTGAACTGGGCCAGCAGCTTCTGTGCGGGACCCTGGGGAACGTAATCGTTGATTGCAGCACCGAGCGCGTCATTCTCTGCTGTTTCCTGGGCCTCGGCCTCGGCCTCGATATCGGATTCGAAGGCAATGTCCTCGTCCTCTGAGTTCTCACGCGTTTGCGAGTAGTCACCAGACTCTTTCGCAGCACGCTTTTTAGTGAGCTCTTTGTTCTCGCTGCTGCTCGAACTCGTGAGAGTCCGTTTCTTAGATTGGATCTTGGCCTTTCTCTCTCGTTCCTCGGGCGTCTCAAGCGCCATCTTCTGAGCTTCCTTCTCTAGCTCACTGTCATTCAGGATATCAGAGAAATCATTATAGAACCTGATCTCCTCCTGGCTTTCCTGGTCAAGTTCTCTTGCAATTGCATACGACTCAGGATTCAGAAAGGGATCATCGGGGAATGGCTCTGTTCCGGACTCGTCTTTATCATAGGATCGCAAGCTCGCCTCTTGCCGCTGCACCAAATCTAGGAGCTCTTGCCTTCTGGATGATTCAACAGCCTCATTGTCATCGCCCTGGGTAGAGCTAGCTTGGTTTCTCGCATTGCGCTCTTGCTGTTGTGCATCGATCATATGTCTGGTTTGCAACAGCTGTTCACGTTCACGATGCTTCACGTAGCTCGGTGGGAATCCTTCGGTTTCAGTTTGCGCCTTTGTCGTCTGGAAGTCACTGATGGTCAACTTACCAGCGGGACCCTTGCTGAACTCGTCTAAACGGCGCTGCAGGGTCTCTTCAGCGATCTTCGCGACTTGAACAACCTCTGTTTTCGAGCGCCTAAAGTTGTGAATACGGGCTGCTAACAGTATGCACGCCGCCGCAATGCCAGCCGGCCGTCGACCGTGTTGCAGCCAGTCCTTGCTCATTCGCTGCACGAGTCTTCTAGCGTCCTCAACAACCTTTCGGCCATCTTCGTTGCCAAACTGGAGCTTCGCCGCGAACCTCTGAATATAGACCGTCGGGTCAACAATTGGAAGCTCTCTGATCTTTTGATTTCGAATCAGCTGTAGATATGTGGCACCGATGTAGAACACATTCACGTTAATGGCCTCGGCAAAATCCATGAGCATGTGGTCTGTTCTGCTCTGTCGGCACGCCAGGTAAAGGCAGGCACAGAGCACATGCTGGCTTTTCCGGCCCTTCACGAAATTGTTTGTGAGGGCCGTGCGGAAATGTCTGAGACTCGCCTCAACGACGTGCTCGGGGATCTGCAGCCCATGGCCGATCTGCTCGAGCCTTTTCCGTGCCTTCTCGATGGTTTGATGTCGCGACTCCCCGCTCTGGATACCGTAAATACTGTTTCCCAGAACTCCGGTCTGATCGTGACTGACATATTGGCCCGTCACAACTGCTTTGCCTCCGGTTGTTTCGCTGAAATTGACCTCTGACACAATCCTCGACTCCTCGGCGACGAGGCCGCATTCGCAAATGACCTCTCCGGTCTCATGGTCCGTATGAAATTTTGTCGATCCGCAGGATTTGCACGCGCTTATTGCCACCATTGGCTACTCGAGGTCTCTGCTCTGAGCACCAATTTTCCTACTGTGAATGTCAATCGATTTGTCGGCTAAACCAGGGCACGGGCCGCTGCCGTCAACATTATGACCAGTTTATTTATTGATACTGGGGCGTGCAAAACGTGATCACACCACCAGACACTGGCAGCGCCCAGGAACACAGTGCGGGTTAGTCGTGGTAAGGTACCGGGTTGCTGAGTCTATCCGTTTAGATACAGCGTGGATCTAGCGGGGGCTCTACGATGAGCGCTGTCTACAGCGCATTGACGCGCGAGCAGCGTCAAGACGTGCGGGCTTCACAGAGAACGTATGAGGGGGCGTATATGCGGACGGCCTTTGGCAAGCTGACATTCGGGCTTTTGATCCTGCGTCTGTTCTCGAAGGAGTTCCTGCCAATCGGCATTGTTTTCATCATATCCTCCATGATTACCACGTCCCTCATTCTATTCGAGCGTGCTACCCAGGAGAAGCTGTTGATCAATCAACCTTCAACCACGTTCGTGACAAGCGGCAACATCGTGGCATTGACGGCCGCTACAGATCTCGCTTCGCTCACGGCACTGCTTGTGTTGGTCGCGTACCTATAAAGCGCCAATAAACTTAATCTGTCCGAGTGTTTTAGTCGGCTTGAGCGCCTTAGTCTGCCTGAGCACCTTTGAGAACATAGTCGACTGAGCCTAGACTTGCATACACACTCCAGATCACAGTATCCTGATTGCTGCATGCGAACTATATTACATGTAAAGAAAAATACTTTATAGCTATCGTTCGTACACGTACGATCTGTATTGTAGTCGGAGCGTCGTCAGCTTGAAGTGGTGATTACTACGACATACACTAGCCACGCTCTCAGCCAACCTAGACGGTGCTGCACTTGGTTCACTAGTTGTGCTACTGAACTGTGCAAGACTGACAGCGCATGGCAGAGTGGGGCAAGTACCTGAAAAATGCAGTTGCAAACGTTGAACAGCAACTCGACAAGGTACTGCTAGAGCAGCAGAATGCCCCGGCTTCACGCTCGGAGTCGCCCTCAACCGGCCCCCGCTCTGCTGGCGGTGCCTCGGGTCGTGCTGATTTGGCTGAGCGACTTCGAAAAGCTGCGAGGGGACGCTCGGAGGCCAAGGCTCTGGCGGACGCGACAAAGAGTCCAGGTAATGGAGGCGAGCCTGCATTGGATGCCGTGCAAGCTCCAGAGCAGGCGCCTGTGGAACCGACTGCTGATACTGCTAATAAAGAAAAACCTGGAGCATCAGACTTGAATGAAAATGCAAACTCTGATACGAAAGATGGCGCGAACGATGGTAACATAGGAAGCACGAGCCATGGCTCAAAGGACGACGCGTACGTCGGTACCGCGGAGAGCACAAACAGCCAAGGCAACGTAAACGCAAATGGCGACTCTTCGTCAATACCGGAGCTTATCGTGTTACGGGACTTCGTATCTGCTCCTGATTTGGGCGAAGTTTTGACGCAATCTCGCCAACTGGCCTTGGCGGTTCGTCGCGATGACGCTCTCAGCTTGGTAGATCGCCTCGAAGCTGCACAGAGGGCACTGAACGAATATATCGATAACACTTCTGACAGGCTGAAATCAGCAGGCTCTAAAATCGCGGTGCTGAGCGACCAGCGCGCCAGATCCACCACAGGCCTGCAGCAGCAGGTCGCGTCTCTGATGGAAGAAGGGACCCGGCTTTCCAAGCGAGAACTGGATCTGAACCTGATGCTGAGGAAGTTGCGGACAGAACGGGCCGCGGCCCTCGCAAAAAGTGATAAGGTCTCAGCCAAGGATGCAGAGATTGTACAGTTGAAGGCTGAGTTGAGCGCTTCCGCTGCCAAATTGAGGGACTCTGAGGCATTAACTGAACACTTCCGCTCGCTAGCGGAAGAAGCGCGAGGCCCTGGACCTGCTAATGGCGCCGATGCGGAGCAAGATGAACCCAGTACAAAAACCAATGCTCACTCTGAGGTTTTACAACGTCATTATACTGAGGAAAGGGCAAAATGGCATACAATCGAGGCCAACTTACTGTCGCGTATTGCTGAACTCGAGCACAGTAACGAGAAGAGAACCGATACCACGAAGCATCTGCATAAAAGTTTGAAAGATGCTCAAGGTGTCATAAGAACAACACGAGACCAGATGAAAGCTCTGCACGATGAGCTCGACGCCGCTCACGAGGCGCAAACAAGTGCGGAGACGCGATTCAAAGCACAGATTAATGACCTGACCACTGAGCTGATGATTCTGAAGCAACAGCAGCAACAACAACAACAACAACAACAACAAAATGAAGTAAAGTCCGAGTTCGCACAGAATCGAGCTCATTCTTCACGCACTAGTGAGCAGGACAAAGAAGAGGCCTACTCTGGAAGTAGCCAACGCGGTCTCCATAATGTGCGCGACGTTTCCCCAGTATCAGGCGAGCTCCAAGATATTGAGCCGCGGCACGCTACTTCAGACCAAAACGAGCTGGAATACCCGTCCGCAGATCCGCTTTATCTCGAATCCGAAAACGCTTTAAGCCAGCTCGACCACGAGGCAGTGGGGCCGGCAGGCCCCTTCGGTGTTTTGGCGGACGGCTTCAACAACAGCTATCCACCGACGGACCTTTCGTCTCCTACTGAAACGAGGGATGTGACTGATGACAGTTTCAGTTTCATCAACCAGTCAAGACGCGAGAGTTCGATGCAGGGATCCGAGCTTGTCCAGGGTTCGCAGGTGCATCTGGTCCGCAAGTTGACCTTGTCAGTAAAACGACTGAAGAACGAGCTGACGTCGGCTGTGAAAGCGGCTGAGATCTCGAGCCAACAGCGGGATGAGGCTCAGGCGGAGATTGTGAAGCTTGTGAATGCACAAGACCAACTCCAGCAATTGACTGAGAGCCACGAAAAGTTGGAGAGCGCGCACAAGGACATGCAATCTCAAGTTGAAAAGCTGAACAGCATCATCGCAGACAAGGACGAAAGGATCGAGGAGCTGGATGCGGACGTCCGGGATCTGAAGGAAATGTACAAAGAACAGATCGAGGCGCTCATCACGGAAATCGAGACACTGAAGCGCAAGTGACACGGCACAGACGATCTGGTAATGAAACGTTTACAATCTTTTTGTGAAAATATAGCGAAAGATATCTAGCGGAGACGTCTCCGGTGGTAGTATATTTAACGGAAAGCTAGCGGCAATATGTTCAAGGGAGCATAGCCAGCGGCATTACTTAGTGTGTTGTTGAGCAAGGCGCGTGTGCTCATCAATGTCATCTGCCTCCCACGGATACGCAATCCACTCGTCTCCTGTGGTCTTAGCAGCGACGTAGCGGCCAGACTCCATCATGTCATCGGGGAGCTGGGCGTGCTTTGGCTTATCCTTGTTATGCAGCACAAACACTGACAGTGTTGTCTTCTCCTGCTCGCGGCCCAGCTGCTTGGCCAAAGCATCGAGATCTTTTTGCAGCTCAGACACCGCGTAATGCAACGTGGTACGCGTGTCGTCGACCTCATCCACAATCAAGATGTTCTTGCCGATCAGATCGAGCTTGTGCTCATTGAGGGCACTGAAGTCGAGCCACTGCATGCGAATGACCTCCTTGCCGATCTTCTCCTCGTAGTCGTCGGTGCCCATGTCCTCGTACAGAGACAAACCCACGGCCTGGATCGGAATATTTTTGGCACGGCCTCCCTTCGCACGCTTGAGGAACGTGCGCAATATACGGGCAGGGATAAAGCCACCACCACCGATAGCGATAATAACCTCGGGGTTGAACTTGATCAGCTCATCTGCGCTCTTCTGGCATAGCTTGTGAATGTCGTTGTATGAAACGTAGATTTTATCAACCATCTTTAGCCGCTTTTCTTACTTCACGAATCTATGAAGAATCAAAAATTCACAAATTGTCCATATCTCCGGGTATCACGTGGGAGGCACGGCTGCGTGCGCATTAGAGTATCACAGAGCACCATGTTATCACCGCACATGCCATACTTATATGTAATTCAGGCGAGGTTCAAGTATCTCGTGTTTCGCCGTTTTTAGCTGCGGCACCCCAACCAGCAAACCAAACGCGCGAATTCATCACGCCATCTAGGGCAAAGCACAGCTTGGGGAAAATGGCAGCGCAAAACTCAGGCTTTTAAGTCGCACCGTAGTGCCTCAATAACTGGAGCATTTGCGAGATTAGTCTCCTCGTACATAAGGCAACAGCCCCCCCATACATGGCCCTCACAGAGCGGTCCTCCTGCGTGCGCATGTCCCCTCGATCCCTATCTGGGTGTATGTACCCTTGCCCTTGTGGTCACTACTCTTGTGAGATCCACGAAAAGCACGAAAGGCGCCACAGCTCGGCTAATTCACGTCGCATTCAAGGTGGAACCAACTCGAAATGATCGGGCAACCTAGCGGACTGCGGACAAGGATTGTGCTAGATGACCCGCCCGAGTTTTTCACCAATGGAGACATGGTTAGAGGCCGAATGATCGTCGAGTCCAGCAAGTCGTTCACGGCCCAGAACATCGAAATCAAGCTGCGTTGCGAAGACTACGCCAACGTCTGGGTCCCGAATGGTCAGGGTGGCTACTACGAGACTGAGACGCTTCGATACTTGTCGTTACGTGACACTCTGTTTCCCAACAAGTCTGTGCGGTTTAGCACGGGCGCAGACCAGAATGCTCGGTACACACTGCAGGCCGGTAGGCACGAGTTTGACTTCCATTTCCAGATTCCGCTCGCTGACAAGTACCCGCAGTCAATTGACATCAAAGGTTCTGATTCAGGTGTGAAGTGGTACCTGAAGGGCGTGATCCATCGCGGCCAAGTTTTGGCGGCTACAAAACGAGTGATCAAGGGGCTTGAAATGCGCCCTTCATCCCCGGTAGACTATAGTGCAAACGTGCTGCGTACCGAGAGAGTCACCACAAACATGTCCGTATATTTACCAGGCTACGCAGCGCACGTCAAGACCCCTACTAATAAGCTGAAGGGGCTAATCACAGGTAACAACCAGTTCAGAAAACGCAGCGAAATTGCCCTATCGCTGCTAATTCCTGAAGAGGGACTCCAACAAGACCCCGTGCCACTTGCAATACTACTGGACATTACGAGCCCTGATGACAACTTGTTAATTGTGAAGCAGTTCGAAATGCAATTAAAGCGGAAGATCGTTGTTAGCGTTGATGACGGATGGTATACGGATAGTTGGCGTGAATTTGTTCCGTTAATTGACCGTAAGGATCTAAACCTCCCGTTGAAGGAGGCAGTGGCTAAACTCGAAGAGATCATCAAAGGCTCGTCCATCAAAGGCCGGATTCCCTCGAGCTTTAACAACAAGCATTTTGATGTTAGTTACAAGTTGGTTGTTGTCGTAACTTTGGCCTGTAAAGAAAAGACGACTGCGGTTGAGCGAATCCGCTTATCCACCCCTATCATTGTTCACAACTACCTACCCAGACATCATGGTGATGGTCGATACAACATGTACGGGCAAGAAGAGGAATTGCCGTTGTACAATATGGAGCCGCAAATCGGCGAGTCCACTTTCCCAAACGCTTCTAATGCCGAACCAGGCCCTTGGGTGCCACTGTAGCCTATTTATTTCGAACACTTACGATATAATGACAATCTTATCCAGATAGAGTTCACTCTGCTCACAAGAACGCCTCACTCACAAGAGTGTGTACAGGACCGCGAGCTGAAATCTACATGCAGCTTGACGAATTGCAAATCATAGTAAACGAGAGCGCGGATGCTTATTTCGGCTCGAACGCTATCTGTACTTATATGGAACAATACTACAATTATGTACTTAGACGCACAGTGAACGTCAACCGAGTTCACGAGGCTGACTAGTTGTCGTCGCTCAGCATTATAGCGTCATTTTCTGAAGCATCACTTCCCTCGAAAGAGTCGCTGTCAGCGTTGACCTCCATGTCACTGTCATTATCATTAGCCTCTTCCCCATTAACGATCGTAGCCTCCTCTTCGTCGTAGTAAGCCTCTGGCTCGTCCTCATCGTCTCCCGCAGCAACCGCCGCGATTTCATCCCGAACCGCTAGCTGCTCTCTCAAAAGCTCCAAGCGGCCTTGGAGAGAGAGAAGGCGCGGGAGCGTGGCCGCTCTCGTGCTCAGTGTAGAATGCAGAGCAGCGAGGTTCTTCAGAAGGTTGGGAAGAGTCACCAAATACGCACCATGTATGACAATCACCCAGCGAATCCATTGCGTTAAAGTCGCACTGCGGTTTTGAGCCCTAGCCATGGTGGATGCCAAATGATCAAGCAGAGAAGCGGCCAGCGCAGGTTCCAGTTTGACAATAGAAGTTTTAATCATGGTTGCATCACGCTCTTCCAGGCAGATCTCAAGCAATTGCCTATCCTTCAAAGTTAGAGCTTGGTTCAACAGGGTCGCGAAAGATCCGGGTTGCGACAGCTTGAGCTTCAGTTCTTTCTGGCGCAAACGCGACTGTCTCTGCTGCTCGCTGCTCTTTCGGTGTTCGCCATTGCCCTGTGCACTCGCGCTCGACCCGATGGGGCTCTGGTCATCCGAATGAGCAGTTTCGTCATCATCGGCATCTGAGATATCTCCGTTGGCATAACTCGCAGTGCTAGCTTTTGTTTTGCCAGCACCAAATTCATTACCCGCAGTGCCGCGTTTGTCCATTTCCATCTCCAGAGCCTCAAGTCTCTCAGCAAGGGTCTCACCGTCGTCCTCTCCATCCTCTTCATCACTCAAGTCCTCCACATGATTCCCTGAAACGACCTTAGTGTTCGCTTCTTGGTAAACTGGCGCACTCGCCGGGTCCAGGCCACCAATCAAGTGCTCCTTAGCAAGAGGAGCCGATGGCTCTTTTACAAGTTTGACATCGGTCGTGAGCAAGTCGCCATTTTTGTCTAGCAAAGACACGCTATCAAAAACTGGTACAGAGCCCTGTTCTGGCCATGCAACTACCAAATGGCTATCGCTGAATCTAGTCTGGGCAACACGCAAGGGGGTACCACGTTTGGCAAGAGATACCTCAATGGAGAACTTGGGTATCGACTGGGGTACAGGCTTGCTGCGCTTCGATTTCGAGTTGCTGGTTGCGGCATTGGAGCCCTGAATGGGATTTCCGAAAACATGCACCTGGCCGTCCTCAGTAGTAATGGCCAACGCGCTAAGGTCTGGCGCACAACTGATATGAGAAGCATTAGTGGCCGGGCACATAAGAGATTGAATTGGCTTCGGCGAGTCGAGCTTGTACACCAAAGCCTGTCTGTCTTCCTCGGAGATTGCTGCAAAATGACCCTTTCCTAGGGGCAACAGCTGCTTTATGGGAGACGCAAATCCAGTATATGTTACCTCGACATCGCTCGTTCCCGTTTTGTATAGATGCGGAGAGGTGTTTGCGATAATGAGCTCTGGCGAATGCAGCAGCGCAGAGGGATCGGGAACCGACACGACCGACGAGGCCAAGAGAGAACTGCGGGCCATATCGAACTCGGTGAGAGTACCATCATTTTGCAAGCTCAGCAGCTTGTTTCCGCTTTCAGAGGCCCTTATGGCACAAATTGGAGAGGTGCTGCCAGTCTTCAAGGTCGAAACAATCGAGTTGCTCGTAGGAGAGTATACAAGTAAAGTTCCTTGCGTCGTACCAAGGACCACAGCGTCAGTAGACTCCACCGAGGCAACGCTAATTTTCTTTCGCTTTTTCATCTGTTGTGCCTTGTCTGAGTGTGGCATGTGCGTCCAGGCCAGCGTACTGATCTTCGTGCTCTTGCCAAAGACAAACTCCTGCGAGATTGGCCCACCACTCGATTGAGTCGTAGGCACTACTCGAAGGCGATGGGCATCAAGGCCTTGAAAAACAGCCGCAAAGTTGATGCCCTGCACATCGAAGCCGGCCGTCAAAAATGCTCCGGTCGAGTTCATGTAACCACTGTGACACAGTACGGAAATTTCACACTATAATTTTGTCGATCAGCAAAAAAATTATATAAGTAGTCACGTGTGTCGAGCCCAGCTCAGAGCCTTGGTTGTTTTATGCGGCGTCCGGCCGTGATACTGCTAAGCGCGTGTGCCCTTGATGGTATGGCAGAATCGAACCCCATTAGCCACCCGTACCCTCAACGTTCCACACGGCTGCAAGTATATATATGTATGGGCTCTCCTAGATCCCCGGCAGTTACCCTACAGTCAGGAACGCACGAGCAGAGAGTCTTCCCACCTACGCGAGGGAAACTTCAGACTTATCAATAAAGCGCGCCGTTGCTAACCTCTGAGAAAATCCAAGGAGTTCTGATCAATGTCCGACCCAGGCTCGGAGGATTTAAGCCTCCCGAAAGCAACGGTGCAAAAGATCATTTCTGAGATCGTGCCGGCTGACCATAGCTTCACAAGAGAAAGCCGGGACGCGTTGATAGAATGCTGCGTCATGTTCATTATGATCTTGAGCCAAGTCTCTAACGAAATTGCTGAGACGGAAAATAAGAAAACGATCGCGAGCGAGCATGTCATTGAAGCCCTTCGCCAGCTGGATTTCCCAGAATACATCGAACCCATCAAAAAAGTGCTGGCCGAGCACAAAGAAGGCCAAAAGCTGCGCGAGCGCAAGACTGGAAAGCTGGAGCAAAGCGGCAGGTCCGAAGAAGAACTGTTAAAAGAGCAGGAAAGGCTGTTTGCAAGCTCACGACAGCGAATGCTAGGAAATAACGAAACGAAACAGGAGGAGGATTAATCACAAGTTGCATCCGCTTCCTCAACTGAAGCTGATGCATGACGCTATCATCGCTACATTATTTATGATTTTCTAGGAAACGAGCATATACATCACTATTCAATGTTCAGTTGATGGCACATACGCCAAGGGCTCGCGACAAGCCTATTTCGCAGTCCCCGCGCTGTAATTGGGCAAAGATTTCAGCTGCAAGCTTTCATTCAATATAGCCTTCTCGTTTTCGGGCATAGTATTGATCAGCCCCATGTAATAATCTGGTTTTGTTGCTTGCATTCCCGACAGAACTGCGCGCAGCGCATCGTAAGGGTTCAAGTCGTCCAGCGGTGAGACTGAGTACACATCTTCATTGAAGTCATCAGCGATGAAACCCATCTGCGAAATAAGAGCGCTTTTAAGCTCCGCTCTTGCGGCCTCGTTTTCTTCGTTGTCGCCTGACTTTTCTGCTGCGGGTCCACCAGGTTGTTCGTAGTAAAAAGTGCCGTCACTTGTCGTGGCAGCTGAAGACTCGGGCATCTGATCCTCGAACTCAGCGCTGGCATCATTAGTTGCCGCGTCAAGTTCCCCGGTTGTCTCGAATTCCTCGTCTTCCTCTTCCTCAAGCTCGTCGTAGATCTCGTCGTCCCAGAGTCCATCCGCATCATTATTGAGATACTCGGCTGCCCTAGAAGCCGCTCCTGGAAGGGCCTCTAGTCCTTTCGTTAGCGTTTGCAAAAGCTGCGGCAGAGTGGTTAGCTCAAATTCGGGATGAACAAGTTGGTAGCTCAGTAGCGACAAAACAGCTACGACGCACAGCTTCAGATCGTTTATCCTGGTGAACTCAGGAACTGTTTGGAACCACGTCTCCAAGAATGAATTGATTGAGCCAG
The DNA here is from genome assembly GCA_030568915.1 of Starmerella powellii. NCBI lineage: Eukaryota > Fungi > Ascomycota > Dipodascomycetes > Dipodascales > Trichomonascaceae > Starmerella > Starmerella powellii. The sequence goes on along the minus strand of JAJMJE010000001.1, from coordinate 1,544,983 downwards.
TTCTGTGCAGCTCGAGCAGCGTGCTGCCGGGGTCGTGATACAGCCCCGCAAGGATGACAGAAACCGCCGAGACATTGTAACGTGGCGGGAATGGGGTGTTCTTCTGGCCATCTTCGCTCACGCGCGAGATCAGCGCACCCACTATCTTGGGTATCTCGGCTGTCAGTGGGCCGTTGAAGAGCTCGCTGCTAACCAGTAGCTTTGTGGTAACGCTCATGACGTGTGAACGCGTTTGTGCCAGAGCAAAAGATGCCGATGCTCCCTCGTCATCGCCATTCGACGGTGCGTACAAATTCACCAGTAGCGTGGTGAATTTCGAAAGCGCAGCTCGGTTTTGAGCCAGATATTTGGCCCCGTAGAGAATGTAGTTCTCCAATACGGGTACGGCATCCTCAAAGTTCTGGGTTCCGGTCCGCTCAATGATGCCCAACAGAAGCTCAAAGAACTGCCAGTGGTGCTCCGGTACAACCTTCAGAGTGAACAGCGTGTTTTCATGAAGACTCAAGCAGTCCGGGTAGAAATCAGTGAGCTCGTTCTGGTAGACCGCAAGGAAAACTGGGCCTATCTGTTCATCCAAACGGGCGGTAATCTCTCGCTGGTTCTCCAGGTTGTTCTGCAAGTTTGCTAAAGAGTTCATGATACCGAAACCAGCAGCTGTTTTTTCATCGTTAGCCATCATAAGCTCGGCCTCTCCAACCGCGCCTGCGTCACCGCTTGCCGCGGCCTGTCTCTGAGCCTCGCCGAGATCTGAGGCCAGTGTTATGAACTGACGACACAGCTGGGCGGCAAGCTCAACGGCGAAGGGGCTGATCCTTTCCGGGAACTGCTCTACTAAATGATCAAGAACTCCTAGGAGGGACTCCAAATCAATCTGCTGTGTGATATGAAGCAGATTTTGGATGATCTCCGTGATATGTTGGCCCAGCGCGACACGAATATCCGTGTTGAACTCCTGAAGGGAGAGCGATTGCACTGTGAGGGCCGCGGCAACTTGAACTGGTAAGTTCGCACCGTCAAAAAAGCATCCTAGGATACCTTGGAACAGCTTTTGTGTGGTGTCCCGAGATGCGAATTTGAAACTCGAAAGCTTGCTCACCGTGTTACACGCTTCATAGCGGAGGTACGCATGCGCCGATACCAGATCTGGAATAACGTGGTGTACAACAAATGGCTCGAGCTGTTCCCCGATCTCGCTTGTCTTTGCAAGGTATATTTGAGCCAACGCTTGTAGCAACGAGAGAAGCCCAACACGCTCTTTAACGGCGTCTTGCTGATCTGCTAGCCTGATAGCGCACTGCTGTAAGAACTCGACCATCATCGGTGTGGTCGACTTACGTTTACGAGCAGTGTGGTTGATGAAGTCTGCAGCGGCGTGGCTTGGAGTAAGAAGCATCTCGCTGAAATCTCCCTGGCGCTGAACGAATTCTATAGGGTCATCATCGAACAGATCCAGATCATTCTCCGAAGGGTACAGCAGGGGGAACAGCACTTGGCCGAGCAGTCCCTCGAGCTGAGGCTCGATAATTTCTGAAAATACGTGCTTGACGTCTATCATTGCATCGAGGTAGCTGACAACGTTGTAGAGCACTGCATCACTCAACCACACTTGCTGCGTACTCCAGTCTTTTAGTTTCTCGATGTACATTTTCGTAATTTCGGGAGCGTAGAGTTTGAGAACGACTTGCCGGTAGGGCGCATACTTAGCTGCATTCTCGTTGAGCTGGCTGTAAGACTTGATGAGATAAGTCTGGTGCGTCCGTAGTATGTTCGCAGTGGCCCACTTTTGACATTTAACTGGCAGCAGGCTGGCCCTTTCGGTGGAAGGCTGTACGGACAATACGGCTTCAGGGAGAGGTAGCATGAAAACTCGCAAGAACAAGCCAATGGTCTGCTTTGAAACTTCAGGATGCCGCAAAATATCCGGTAAAAATCTTGTTGTGCTCAATTTATAGATCTTCAAGACGTTGTAGAGCATCTCATAATATGCGCTCTGCACAGCCTGGTCGCCATCATTGCGCATAAGTGCCTCTATCGCGGCTTCGGCTATCTGCAAAACGTGTGGGAACACGTCTGCCAACAAAGGATTGAGCTTGATGTTCACCGACGAGATGTTCCACCGGTAGAACTTGCAAATTTGCTTTAACAAGACCAGACCACCTGTGATGGACTGGAGGTTATTGGTTTCCTGCAGAAGCTTCATGGTTTCTTGCAGCAGTTCGGGCCATTGATCATTTTGGAAATCATAATCCATGATCTTAGACACGCATACCATCAAGAAGTCGCGCAAAGACGCATGGCAGTTTACAGTTGCTGGTATGACCTGGATTTTGAATATCGCTTTGTCCTCAGCGTTTAGAGGGTTAGCACTCCTCAGCGACCAGGATCTCAAGATCTTGTTCTTTAAATATACGGCACCAGCTCGTCTGATGGCTAGGTCCACAGACGGTTCCAGTAGGAGCTCCAGAAGACCTGTGATGAACTTCGGCTGCAGCTCCAGCTGCTCCAGCTGAGCCTCTGCGCTTCGGAACTCGTTTCCGAATGGATAGAGAGTCCTCAGCAGGGCTTCATGAAGAACTTGGAGCTCCATGGTGAGTATTCAGTGGTATATTTCAGACTTTAGTATTTTACCCTAGCTGGCGCGCACTCTCCAGGTCACACACACTCAAGAGCCGTGGCACGCGAAACGTTGGCCGCTCAGCACGATGAATAAGCGACCACCTCAGACTGGTTCCCAAGGCTGTAGCTTGATGATGATGCTTGGTCAACACGCACAAAGCTGCTGAGGGGCCGCTGCTGCTAAAAGGTCGCTGCGAACGGGCCGCGGCACCTGCACGAGACTCTCAATAGCAAACATCGACGGGCGAATCAACTCGTAACAAACTAGCCTGGCGTCTCCTTTGAACTTGCTAAAGCAACTAATGAGCGGTTGAGCGTTTTTCGCATTCGAGAAGGCGGTCCGATCTTCAGGATTATGGAGGAACCGTTACAGCAGCATGAGACTCGCTACAGCACTTTTGTGCTTGGGTAGGCGCCAGGTTTTCGGGTCTTAGGTTTATCCACCACAATCTTGGGTCGCTCGTTATTTATCTGCGATCGCGTTTATCCATTGTCTCGGAGGATTGTTACGGACCTGAATCGCCGAATCGCAGCCAGTGAGGTGTCGTCGGTGACTCGGGAGCGCGTGCGACCGCGACCGCGACCGAGTGTTTTATCCGAGTGCGACTTATCTTATCTATGAGCCATAGGGTACGGGATACCCCACAGCGGTGTACCCGACTCCCGGAGCAGGGAATCGGTTAGGCTTGCGAACGTATATAACTAATCAGCTTCATCCTATAGGTTCGGCTATCGACGACGTTTCAAGTTGGAGAATGGTGGACATCAATGAGCTTGCGAAGCACAACTCAAAGCAGGACCTTTGGATTGCCGTGGAAGGCAAGGTATACGATGTGACGAAGTTTCAAGAGAAGCACCCTGGCGGGAGCTCAATCCTGAATAAAGTGGCCGGCACGGATGCAACGAAGCAATTTCTAAAATTCCACCCCACGAGTGTGCTCCGCATGCTGCAGGATGCGGACTTCAAAGGCGAGCTGAGCGGCGCGGATACCGAAGCCGAGGCTGAGGAAGAAAGCGAGGAGGAGAAGCAACTCGCGATCAACCGACAAACCATGCCGGACCTCGGAGAGATCTATAACCTGCTGGACTTCGAGGTTGTTGCTCGCAAGACCCTGGACCGCACTGGCTGGTACTACTACAGCAGTGGCGCCGATGACGAGATTACTTTGAGAGAGAACCATCGTGCGTTCCAGCGCATTTGGTTCCGCCCCCTTATTCTTGTTGACGTGAGCAACATCGACCACTCGGCAACGATTCTCGGTCACCACAACAAGTCTCCATTCTACATCACAGCCACTGCTCTGGGCAAGCTCGGTCATGAAGACGGTGAGATCGTGCTCACGCAGGCCGCCCACGCTATGGGCATTCCGCAAATGGTGAGCACGCTGAGCTCATGCTCAATTGACGAAGTCGCGGCGGCAGCGAAGGACAATCAGCCGATCTGGATGCAGGTCTATGTGAATGCCGACCGCGAGGTCACGCGCGAGTTCATGCAGCGTGCTGAGTCCCTTGGCGTGACCGGCTTTTTCGTCACCGTTGACGCGCCGCAGCTCGGCCGTCGCGAGAAGGACATGCGATTCAAGTACGATGCCGCATTGGCCGATGTTCAGCAGGACGACGAAGAGGAAAAGCGCGATCAAGGAGCCGCGCGTGCAATTTCGACCTTCATTGACCCGGCTTTGAGCTGGAAAGACATTCCATTCCTAAAATCTTGCACATCGAAGCCCCTCTTTATCAAGGGCGTGCAACGCTGGGAAGACGCTGTGCTAGCAGCCGAGTACGGCTTGGATGGCGTCGTGCTGTCGAACCACGGTGGCCGGCAGCTTGAATTCAGCCGATCTGGCATCGAAGTGCTTGCTGAGACTATGAAGGAGCTGCGCGCACGTAACCTTGATAAGAAGCTTGACGTGTTCATCGATGGCGGCGTCCGGCGTGGAACCGATGTTCTGAAAGCACTGTGTCTCGGCGCAAAGGCCGTGGGCATTGGCCGCCCGTTCTTGTATGCCATGTCCACATACGGAGTCCCTGGTGTCAAGAAGGCGATACAGCTCCTGAATGACGAGATCGAGATGAACATGCGGTTGTTGGGCGTTTCAAACTTGTCTCAGCTTGGCCCGCACCTGCTCGATATCCGTAACCTGCCATCCCACGACTCCGTGCCGTCCGACTACACGAGCGACAATGTGTATGAGCGTCTCCTCCAGCCCCAGTTCGTGAAGCGTTTGTAACGTATCTTGTCTTTACCTTTGCAGAATGAGATGTAGCTTTCATGAAGCAGCTTGGGCTCTTCGAGTCTTCGCCGGACTCGGCGAGCGTCGACTCCGCGCGTTTCCGACTTGTCTTGGGCTTCGCAAGGCCCAAACTCACTGAGACTCGGCTCCACAAGAGTGTCGGGATTTTCGAAGCTAATACGCCTGGCATGACTGTTATATTAGGTATCTCCATATGATAGAATTAGTGTAGTTCGTTATTACATGATAACACAGCAAGAATTCGTCTTGCGGGCCTGAGTATAGAACATCTTACTGCTTGCGCTCAGGGCCTCGCTCTTGTCTACCAGTGTGTCGAGCTTCTCACCTCTTTGAAGCACGGACTCTATGGTCTTGTGCAAAACAATCTTTGTGTCGTCGAGCTCTTGCTGGACCTTAAGCAACGCGTCGGCCTCGTGGGGGTCCTGGTAGCGCCGCAAGTACTCCTCCAATGGGGCGTATGACAGATCGAGGGTGCCCTTGTTGGCATTAGTGGCGGTGTCCCAGTCCTGTTTGGGATGCGCGGTGAGGTATTCGTCGAGTACTTTGTTGAGGACGCGGAACGCCGAACGCGTCGGGTAATCCTTATCCGTGATGATGACTGCAGCAAGGTTCTCATTTCGGCAATAAACATGGCCGACGTAGTTGTTCTCCTCAACGCTTTGGCGCTGTCCCTTCGCCGTGCGCGAGGCGATGGTCGAGCTGAAAAACGTCATGAACTGCGACACGGACGACCTCTCGAAAAACGAGAACGAGGACACATCCTTGGCGCAAGTCAGCTCGACTGCCTCGGTGCCCGCCTTAAGAACTCCAATATAGTACACCTTCATCCGATGTGGTTTCTACTCTATCAGGCAAAGCGTACTCGGGAGGTTCTGTTGTCGTGTTTTGCTATGTGTGTGTGATGTGGGTGAGGGGCTGGGGAAATCAGCTGAAGTCAGCCAGAGTGCTTTACCCTTTCTTTTCACGCCTCTGGTCTGGCCTAGCCGCGCGCTGTAGACAATTAGAGTTAAAATATAGTAGCTGGGAGCCCCCGTGAGCGATGAGCAGCGAAGTAGCATTCTATGTCAAAGCTATAGAGGACAGGAAAAGGGAACTCCAGAGCTCCAGCTGGCTGGAGCAGGTGTTTACCAATCTCGACGCTGTGCATCCAGCCGTCGAGGAGATCCGCTGCCTCGCGCTCGGCTCGGTCGCTGATTTCGTGAACCCGCGGTTTCAATTAGCGTTCCTGCTGCTGCTTGCATCAAAACTCGGCGCGTCCAACATAACGGCGTGGGACCCGGCGTTCCAGGACATGGACAGGCTGGTGCTCGAGCACTACGGCATAAAAGTGCAGGCTACGGATCCGTCACCGGCTGACACCGTGCTGTGGTACGTGCCTCATGGGCCGTTCTCACTTGTGGCGAATCTGCCCTCGGTGTTGGGGCGCAGCGTTTACATAGGGAACGACTTGAGTTCGTTTCCGTTGGAAGGCAAGGACGAGCGCAGACTCGTGGACGAGTACAAATCGAGAGCCACAATAACCTCAATAGTCCCTGCCAAGCACGACCGATGGCTTCTGGCGTTCAGCTCCACAGCTATCCACAAGGCGGCCTGAACTGTGGATTACGCCCATTTTAATTAACAATGTAGCCAATGCTCTCTGTCAGCGCAAGCTCAGTCTCAGCCTGGTTGTATGACTGGCTGGTGCATTTCTTCTTGAAATGATTCGTTTGATATGTAAAGTGACTGGTGCTTAATATTCTTCTAATAACCATATTCTATTCAATCTTTGGTGATCTCCTCCCAGTTATCAATGATACGCTTGCACTCCGGGCTCTGGGTAAGATCGTAAACCTGCTGGAAGTACTCCTTCGTGACCTCGAACGGCTTCGCAGTCAGATTAGGGATGTACTTGCCCGTGAGGTTGGAGGGCTTGACTGCGTCCTTGGCAACGCGCTTGCCGAGGAACGTCTTGAAGGGCTTCACACCGGAGCGGAGATATGACGAGTGGAACGGCACACTGATTCCGGGGAGGGGAATGACAGCGATGCCACGCTCCAACGTGATGGGCTGAGGTTTGCCCGAGGCAATCTTCGCAGCTTCGGCAATGAATGCCTTCGCGTCCTCATCGCTCACCACACTGAGGTCACTGACCTTGTTCATCTTCAGCAGATTCAGCACCGTGGTCAGCGTGTCCAGGGCACGAAGGTCACCAGCGGCAACGTACTGCTGGTTAGCGACGTTGTAGTTCACGATCTCCAGCAGCCAGCCGGTCTCGCTCGCAACACCATCAACAACCTTACGCAGGTTCGCCTCGCTGAACTTGAAACTGATGCGGCTCGGGTTCACCGCGCACATACCGTAGTTCGACCTTCCCATCGAGTCACGCGGGACAGCGACCTGCATGGTCATACCACGGTAGAACACGACATCAACAAGGGACTCCACAGGCATGACCTCGGCCATGGCAGCCAGCGCCGAGTACTCACCAAGCGAGTGACCCGCAAACGCAGAGGTATCAAGGTCAACAAGACCTCGCGACTTCATGTCCTCGAACGCCGCCTTCTCCATCAAAGTAAGCGCGGGCTGCGTGAACTGCGTCATCGACAACACACCGTTCGGCGAGTTGTAGGTGTAGTGGTCAGTATCCTTCGTGATCGTCGGGAAAATGGGCTCGACCTTGAGAGCGCCATCGTCACCAAGGGTCTCGAACATCATCGACATGTAGTTCTCGCGGATGCGTTCGCCAGCCTCACCACCGAAGTGAACAGTGAGAGTGCGCGGGTTGTTGCGAACAATATCCAGGATCGAGATACCATACGAAGCAACAAAGTGGCGATCCGCACGGTCCCAAACCTCGCGAGCAATCTCGGAGGACTGGTAAAGATCCATGCCCATTCCTTGCTCCTGCGAGCCCTGTCCGGTGAAGACGTATGTGGTCGTGGGCTGCTCAACCTCCGCACTACCAGAGAGAACCACGTCACCTTGGACGTTGGTAGTACGAACGTTAACAATCTTGCGGCCGTTGATCATACCGACATGCTCGAGCGACGTGTGAAGCTCAGTGTTCGGCAAAACCATACCAACAAAGTCACAGCGGAAAGCACGAACGCGCTTGCCCTCATTACTAGCAGCCCACATCTCAACCTGCGAGCGGACGCAGGCCGAGGTGTACATACCGTGAGTGATGGTTCCAGGCAGTCCCGCGTACTGCGAGAACACGCGCGACACATGGATCGGGTTGTAATCGCCAGAAACCTGCGCATAGAGCTCGTTGGAAGCCGGCGCACGAGCACTGAGACCATCGTGGCCACCACCAAGAGAGATCGCTTGATCGAAGTAGACAGGCTGCTCAATCTTCGTACCCTTGCGGTTCAGGAAGTCAACAACGGGGTTGCCATACGACTGGCCAGCGTAGTAGTGAACCTCACCAACCTCAACAACTTGCGTGGTTGGCAACACGTAGCCCACGACACCGTCGGTCTTGATTTCATCGAACACGCTAGCAGACTTGTGCGAGACCCTGGACTTGCAACGGATCGTAAGCGTCTTCCCCACAAGAGATTCCGAAGTCACGCCCTCACCAGGGTGGAACCACTCCTTCGAGAAGAGGACGGCGACGTCACGAGCGGACTCCATCTTGAGCTGGACAGGTGCCTCTTCAATGATGTCGAAAGTCTGGTTGTAGTCGAAGAACTTGCCACGATAAAGGAACTGAGAGCTGACGTCAACAACGGGGTTGTCGTACTTTCCGTTCCTAGCCGTGTAAAGTGTGCCCTTCACTTCAACGATCTTACCAGCAGGGGTGATGGCCACACGCTTGATCGAGGCGCGGGCCTCGACCTTGTCGTCCTTGCGAAGAGGGTGGGCGCCGGGGCGCATGGCAAATTCGTTCGACAAGTGAACCAGCTTCAGCAAGTCACCGTCAATGGCGAGCGGGAAGATCGCCTTTGTAATAGCACGCCAGCCGATAACGATCGCGAAGTCCATCGGGGCGATTTCGCCATGCACATGGGCCTCGCCCTTGTTGCCAACAGCGTGAACAAAGTCCTTGATCTGCTTGCCTTCAACAACGACGGGCTTGTCGAGCCACTCACTGTTCAACTCAGGAGGGTCGTAAGCATCCTCACCGAACCAGATGCGCCAGTAGAACTGCTTGATGCGCAGGTTGCGTCCCTCCATCTTCTCCTCGATCGGCAGATATCCGGGAAGGGCCGGCTGGTAGGTGAACAACAGCTCCAAAGCCTCCGGCTTGCCAGTCGAGGTTCGCGGCTCCCACAACAAGACCTTGATGTCACGGTTGTTCGAGCAGCTAGCCTCAACAGTCTTCACGCCATCCTCAACAAGAGTGATGGAAGTGGGCGTAGCAGTCACCTCGACATTCGTGGTCGGCGAGAAGACACGACGCAAGGCGTTTTCAATGTGCGTGCTACCCGTGGGGCCCTGCTGCTGAATCTGCGAGCTCATGAGCAGGCCAAACCTCCAGCCCTGCTTGCGGCCGGCGATCGTGGCCAACCACTCCTCGGGCGTCGGCAAGCTGGATACCTGGCCAATCGAGTACCGTTCGGTGTCGCCACGAATATCAACCTCAATACCACCGAAGTGATACTCGATATCCGTAGACTGCGGCACGGGCAAGGACAGAGAATCCACTTGAGGGACCTTCGACTCATCGCCGCCATACTGCTCCTTCAACAAGAGCTGAACGTGACCGTCGTGGATGGTGTCAAGAATCTTGCCAACAGGCTCATCAACCTCCTTGCTGTACTGCGCAGCGACAGGTCCGTGAAGAATACACGTCCGGCCTACATCACCGCCAACAGAGGCGAGGTCCTCAGACTGCCACAATGAATCCTTCTTGAACCAGTACTCGAAGTTTTCATCAAGAGCAGGCACGAAGGGCACCGGCTTGTGAGAGCGGTCCAAGCAGACCTCCAAGAAGAAGTCCTTGTCGTGGCCGCTGATGATCTGGGTCTGAGATTGAGGGTATGCAGTGACGAACTCGGAGATGAACTCAAACGGCTTGTCTAGTTGAGAGTTCCACTGAAGGACAGATTGGCGTTCGTTAGAGGCCAAACGCTCCTCAAATCTGTGCACGATTCGAGCAGTCATATCGCGCAAACTGCGATCAACCCAACGGTTCTCCTCGGAGACAAACGTCGTCTCAACAAGACGGTGCAAGACCTGCGCGTAGGTCATATCTTCCAGATCAACGCAGTCGCCGTTGGACGTGGTCGGGAACCACGGCTTCTGGCAATCGGCATTCAACCGCTTGACCAGCTTGTCCTTCTGAGCCTGCAGCGCGGCAACACGCTTGGGGCCACGCGGAATGCTGAAGATGGTGTTATCGAGCTCCTTCCACAGCTTAACACCGCGCGTAGCCAATTTGTGGATAGGCTCACCCATCTCACTAAGAACCGTGATGATTCCACCACCGCCCTTAGCAGTGTAGGTCTTCTCCCATTCGCTGTCAGGCAGACCAGGAGCAGCAACAATCGCAGCCTTGGCAGCCTCAGAGGTACGGAACTCCTTGGCAACCATCACACGACTACCAAAGAGGAAACCGTCGAATGGCATGCGAGGGTAGTCGTAGCGCTGAGACCACTCACCAGTCAGGTAAGGATAGGTACCCTCGACATCACCGAATCCAGAGCCAGCGACCAAGATAATGTTCGAATGCTTACGGATAGAGCCGTAGGTCTGCAAAATCGGGGCGTGGAAGTCCTCGAACGAGTGGTGTCCACCACCGCGTCCACCAGTCCACTGAATGATAACGGGGAAAGTGGGGTTCGCGGCAGCAATGGCAACGGATTGGCGAATGGACTCTACACTTCCCGGCTTGAACGAGATATGCTTCAGACCGAGGTCGCGAATGTATTCGTTGGCAACCTCGATGGAAGGAACGCCCGCGCCGATAGTCAACCCGTCAAGCGGGAAGCCCTGGCGACGCATCTCGCCGACCATAGGGATGCACCACTGAAGCATGGCGGGATTAACGTAGAGAACGTTCAAAGTGATTCCTGCAGGTGTCTGCCTCTGAATCTCTGCGAAGGCCTCACGCAACGCAGCCTCGCGGTAATAACCGCCACCTGCGAGCTCGATGTGGTACCCAGAGTTCAAGGTAGAGGCAACCACCGACGGATGCACCGTGGATGGAGTCATGCCTGCAACCATCAATGGGGGGCGAGCCAACAAACGAGAGAACTTTGTGTCCACCATGAGCTTACCGCCCCACTTGACGAGCTTCGGTGCAAACTCACGGTTCCAGTCAACTGCGTACTTAACCTTGGACTCATTACGGTCAAAGAGCTCATGTTTGGCACCCAAGCCAGTCGAAGACGGAACCTGGAGCTCACCAGCGGCGATTACACGCTCACCGGTTCCCTCCTTATTACGCTGGGTCAACGAGGCAAGACCAGAAGAGCCACCAGGACCAAATTCGAGAATGTGAGTTCCACGGAAGCTCGTGGCCTTCTCCCACATCACAGGAAGCTCCGTGATCAGCTCGATAGCGCGTCTGTCTGCCTCAGGGCCGCTCAGCTGCTCGCCAGTATAGGTGTCGAGGACCGGCATCTTGAGGTCCGAAAATGGGCCCAAAGACTTCAAGTCCTCGCTGATGTTCTCGGTAGCCTGCTTAAGCAAGCTGCAGTGGAATGGCACGGTAACACGAAGGAAACGGTTGATGACCTTCAGCTTACGCTGGCTATGCGGGACGCGGCCCTCGTTAACCTCAGCATCAGCCTTCGATGATCGAAGAAGGCGGTTCAAACCATAAAGACTCATGGGCGGGCCACTGACGACGAATGAACGAGGTCCGTTGATCAGCGAAACTGCAACATGCTTTTCTGTCGGCAGGAACTTGTTGGCCTGGTCGACAAACTTCTGGAGCTGCTCAAGGCTCAAGTCGCGAACTGCCAACATCGGTGATGGGATACCCTCACCGTTCTCCTCGCTATCACGCAACACAGTGGGGGCCAAAGCGGTGATCGGGAACTCCAGCTGGCTTCGGAAGCCAACGTAGAAGAGCGTCGTCACACATCTTCTGGCCTCAGCGGCCCAGTCCGCCCAGCCATCAGCACGTGCGACGGCAAGTGCAGTGATGATGCCCTGAGAGTGACCAGTCGTGCCTCCAAGGTAGGAACGGAGCTCACCAGGTGTTGTACCAAGCACCTTGCAAGCGACTTGGTAATGCGCTAACTGAATCATACCGATAAGGGGAACACTGACCGGAGCACTGATCAAGTAGTCCTTCGACGGCGTCGACTCCGGTTTCTCCAACCATTCGAGGACATCTAAGCCATCAGTGTAGACCTTGCGGGCCTCAGGGATGGTTGCCACGAGCTGCTGAAGCACCTGGCTAAGGTCAGCGAGCAAGGGGCGAACGAGCGGGGCATAGACGTCGTCGATGTCGCGCAGCTCATCGAAGAAATCATCACTGTTACCCTGGCCACCAAAGATAACGTGGATCTTGGCTTGCTTCTCGCTAGCGGCTCTCAACAGGCCCGACGCCGGCGCCGTGCCATGGGTGTGCAGTTTCAGGGGACGCTGCACAAACTGGCGCGCACGGTAGTAGCCCCGAACAACTGCAGCCGGCTCGTCCAGCTCAGCAGCGACGGTGTGAACGTCATTCCCAATGAGGAAGGCGCGTTCAAACTCTTGCAAAACAATAGGAAGCGCATCTGCAGCTGCATGGTTCTCGAAATGCAGCGTCAGATACTCCAAAAAGGCAGCCACGAGCTCGGTTGGGGTCTCGTACTCAACAGGCTCCTCCTGTTTTTGAATGCTAGCCACAAACTGATCGCGCAGCTCAGTGGCACTGGACACAAGACCGGCCGGAACCAAGATGACATGCTCGACCGTGCCCAGCGCTAGCGTCAACGGACGCAGCGAGGCAGCCGAAGTAGGACTAGTTACCCCGGTTGCACTCATTAGAATGATTCTTCAATGGTTTTTGGATGGTTATTAGAAGTGGTTAGTCCGGTGGAAGGAATGTTCAGGAAAAATATATATATATGTTTGTGTACCCTAGATCTAGTTGGACTTATTCCGCTGGGGCTACTGTCATTTTCCCAACGCTTGAGCTCGGGTTTGGGCTGGATACCAGGTTGGGGCGCGTCTTCCCACGCCCAAGCGGAACCCAAAAACGCGCCCCTGTGAGGCCTCGCTCCAAGGCCCCATTTTGAGGCAGCTCCGAGGTACGGCCATAGGGGTTGGGGAACCTGGCATTGGGCTTGCAGTGTGGTTCAGCGCGGTTGAGACTGGTGCATGCTTACTGATCCGAGAGCCGGCACGCCTAATTCGTGGTTCCCGCATACGCAGTGGTCAGGTGTCGGCTGTGGCTCGCAGTCACGTTAAGCCGAGGGATCGCTAATCCATATTGTTAAAACGCAATTTCAGGGCTACCGAAAAAGGATGGGCAGCGGCGTGAGCATGCAGGCGCAGCTGAAGAAAAATGGAAGTGGTAAATAAACTGGCCAAATTACCTCCGGTAACAATCGTTCGAATGCTATTAGTTCGGATTTAGCACTCTCAGCTGCGTGGTAGCTATTGCCTGATATATATACGTGACCTGCAGTACGTGATCTGCAGTATGTAGTACGATTTGTGTTATATGTAGTGCGGCTCAAGAGCGGGCCCGTGGAGAGCTCCGTTTTAGAGGCGGTAGATCAGTGCATTCAGTGACGCTGGATTCAGATTCAAGATGTGTCCGCACGCAATGCTGAAACACTGTGTGACTTATTCAGGTTGCATGCCTGTTTGCAGCAGTGGTGGGCCACCTCGTCAAAGCCGCGGGCGCAAGTCGAGGACAAGCAACGTGCGAGAATGTAAAACCCACGGAGCAAGGCAAAGTAGCATTCATGGAGACGTCTAATGTATTTTGCACGCTGATTCTAGACGACTACCTAACGGAGCTGAAGGTCTTACGACGTAGAAGATATGAAGACGGTAACGTGCCAATTAACAATATGATTTCACTAGTAAATTCATGCGAGTCCGTAGTTCAGGTGCACGGTGGTCTCGATGTCACGCATGCCCAGACGCTGGTAGTGGCTGCTTTGTGCGCGACTGTGGCCGAGGGACTCGAGATAAGCCACGACCTCGAGCTCGGGGATGACGAAACCTGGCAGAAGATCAGAGATTGGGTGCGCACAATGTGGAGAACCTCGGAGAATGTCGCATAGCCCGATGCGTGTGATTACCCAGCAAACGATCCGGAATTAAGTGCACAAAAAGGCGGTTTGCACAATCATCCAGAAAAAGATCGGAAGGGCGCCGCCCCACAGCTACTGGTCGCCAGTCTGCCGCTTGCGCGCACTCTCCTTCAGGTCTTCCCACCGGCTCTTGAGTTTGGACACCTGTATTTTTAACCGATCATTCTCCGCGCGCAGTCTGTCCACTTCCTCGGTATGCTCATCGTTCACCTGCTGCTCCTTCGAGGCGACTTCGGTCAAAATCTGCTGGAGCCCCGACTTCAAAATATTGCGCTGGGCCTTTGTCGCTTGCGAAATCGCCTGCGTTCTATCGAAACTTGTGAGCGTTACCTGTCCAGCAGCACCGCCATTCGCATTTGGCGTCACGCCAGCCTGCTGGGCGGAAGAGAGATTCCGGTGATCCTTAGCAGTTTGCGGCTTTACGAGGTAAAAAGACTCCGAGGGCATGTTTGCGAGGCCATTGGATGGACTGGACGTGAGCTTGTCCGAGATTGCCTGCTCGAAGGTGCGGGCAAATACCGCAGCGCTACGCATGACCAACGAATTTACCGACTCCCCGAGGGGCGCAACAATTCCCGTATGCCCAGGGCCCGATGGCGCAGCCGCATTGAAGGTTGTGTGCTGGCTTGTGCTTATGTTAAGGTCATTCCACACTGGCCGCGACGTCTGCCTCGTTGTCGTACCAATTGACGGCGCCGCGCTCGTGGCCGTGCTTGCTGCCGAGCCAATGCTTGTCGAGCTCGACGGCGACACCAAGTATTTTTTGAGATCGGACTCAGCCTTGCCGCTCTTGCAATACTCAGCCCTAGATCTGTATTGATCGGCCAAAGCCTGCAAGGTTCGGACGGACTTGTTGTCGGGCGATTGCGCGCGCACCTGCTCAAAAAATTCCGCGGCTTCCTCAAAAAGCGTTGCGGCTTTATTGAAGTCGCCAGATATCACAGCAGAATCGCCGTTTTTCGCGGCGGAATACGCCTTGTCTAACGGTGCACCGTCCATCCCATATCGATTAAGGACAATTAGGAGGCGCGCTGGGTAGAACCCTAAACTCTCACCAGGCCCCCCTGTGGTCTGTCGCTTTGAGCCTCAATTCCACAGTGCATATGATTTGCGAAATTATGTGCTTCACCTTACCCTAAGCGTCTAAACCCGACCTAATCGCCGTAACCACTGCACAACCGCTGGCATGTGTTTGAATTTCCCGGATACAGGTATAACAAGCGTTTAGATCTGATATCCGCCGCCCACATCATGAAGTTTGGCCATTATAGTGATGGCTCCGGCGTGGAGGATAATGACTCACTGTCGGATGAGCAAGCAACGCACATCCGCCAGGATCAGCAGTCGGAAGCGAGGTCGGAGCTTGAAGCCCGAGTTTCAAGAACTGATAGCCACAACTACGAGATTAGTTTGCCGCGGAATAAATCTAGAACTGAGCTTGTGAACCAGCTCGCAAGCGAGTATCCGGACTTTAAAATCAAACTCACCCCCGAAGAGACCCCGATCAACTGGTCGCTTAGAAAACGTCTTTGGCACACGGTCGCTTACGGCCTCACGACGTTCAGCGCCCAGTTCGGCGCCTCAATGCTAAGTCCCAATGGCGAGTCTCTTGCGAAGGAGTTCCACGTCGGCACCGAAGTCACAACCCTGGTCTTCAGTATTTATGTCCTTGGTAACATGGTTGGCCCAATGATCTTTGCTCCATTAAGCGAAGTGGCCGGCCGCAAGATCGGTGTGTTCATTCCCTGCTTCATTGCTGGCGTCTGGCTCTGCTTTGGTGCAACCGCGTCGAATATCTGGGCGCTCATGGTGTACCGGTTCTTTGCCGGCGTGTTTGCTGCCGCACCTATCGTCAGTAGCGGAGGTGCACTGGGCGATCTATGGACGGCAAATGACCGAGCAGCAGCCATGGTGCTGTACGCACTGTGCATTTTCACAGGAAGTTCCACGGCCCCGACTTTTGGCGCCCTGCTGAACATCAGTGGCTCGTACGGCTGGAGGTGGGTCTGCTGGCTCTCAGGCCTACTCCAGATGATCATTCCCACAGTGAATATGTTCTTTCTGAGTGAAAGCTTTGCTCCCGTATTGGAACGGCGTAAGGCTCGTAAACTCAGGCTGAAAACAGGGGTGTGGGCACTCCATGCTGACCTGGACGCATGGAGACTCACAGCCGAGGAGTTCCTGAAAGTACATTGCATGCGGCCTGTTCTTATGTTGATTACACCAATCCTTTTTCTGTTGGTGCTTTACACTTCGTTTGTCTATGGCCTCCTTTTCTTAACTATTGCCACGGCTGGCCACGAGTTCCAGCTGCACCACCATGCCTCATTTGTGGCCTCTTATTGCCCATTGATGGCCTTCTTTTTCGGATTTGCCTTTGGTGGAGCGTTCAATATATTGAACTCACGACGATATGCCAAAATAGCGAAGGCCAACGGCGGTACCGCGGCTCCGGAAGAACGGCTTGTTGCCATGATTTTCCTGGGCTGGTTCATGCCTTGCGGGCTCTTTTTGTATGGGTGGACCATGAGGTCCTCGATTCATTGGTTCGTACCCATTATCGGCCTTGGGTTTATCGGAGCCGGAATTGCCGTGATCTTCCAAGGGTCCTTGGTTTATATGGTCGACTGCTACACCAAATTTGCTGCAAGTGCGATTGCTGCTAATACTTTTATGCGAAGCATCTTTGGTGGCGTCATGCCACTTTTCGCCATGCAAATGTACAGCGCGCTGGGCGTGGGCTGGGCTTCGAGCTTACTTGGATTCGTCGGCGTGGCGCTTTGGCCGTGCTCGTGGTTTTTCTATTTCTACGGCAGCAGGCTGAGAAAAATTGAGCCGTTCGGCGACCTACTTCATTAATATACGGATAGACATCACTTTTAACGCCTGCGAGCGACATAGCTAGATATGCATAATTTGCCCATGCGCTGCGTCGGGCACACCTCCTACCTGTACTTCCCCCTACCTGTTACTCACCCTTCCCATTACGGAAGGTGAGAAGAAGCTAATTGCTAATATATAGTGCACAAAATGACAACTGCCTCCAGTCTACGTTAAGTCATAAAAGAATGTGATACATGACAACAATTAAGTGAAGAAAATAAAAATTCTAAAAGAATGGAACAGTCATTATGGCTGTACTAGATGGAGTCACCCATACTGTACGAAAACCCTCTGAACTCTTCTTGCATATCCGGCGTTAGCATGCTATTCATTGGAGTGAGTGCTGGCGGTTCAGAAGTAAAGTCACGCTCGAAGTAGCGCACATCTGTGGGTGAGTCGATTTCCGGCTTGTACGGCGGCTCAACCTTGAGGTCGAGAAGATTATCGAAATTAATGTCCGCGAAATAAGGATGCGCCATGATTTCTTGGGCGTCCGTGGGGCCCGAGCCCAAACGCTTGCTTGGGTCGCGAGTCAACAGCTGTTGAAGAATTGAGACAGAGTCCCGCGGCATGTGAATCGGGTAGAGTGGTTCGTCGCTAAGGATAGCATCGTAGATCTCATCTTCGTCGTTACCAAGGAAGGGGGACTTGCCCAAAAGCATCTGGTACATAAGTACACCGAGTGCCCACCAGTCAACACTGCGACCATACTTCTGGTCCAGCAAAATCTCCGGCGCAATGAAGTCAGGGGTACCGCAGAAGGTGCCTGTGGTGCTGCCGAAGCCCATGTTTTCTTTGCAAAGACCGTAATCCGCAACCTTGATGTGGCCGTCAAGGCTCAGCAATATGTTATCCAGCTTCAGGTCGCGGTAGATCACATTGTTGTCATGGAAATGCTTGAGGGCAAGTAGCACCTCGGCTGCGTAGAACTGCGCCCTCTTCGTCCCGAACATCCGCTGCTGGATGTGGAACATCAAATCTCCACCACTCACGTAGTCCATAACGAAGTAGATGCGGTTCTCCGTCTGGAAGCAAGCAAACAGATTGATCAAGAACGGATGACGTTCTCGGTTAGCAATAAGAAAGACTCGCTTCTCGCTACGGGTGGATTCAACCTCACGATTATCGATGATGAAGTTTTTCTTCAATACCTTCACTGCGTACAGTTGACCGGTATGCTTCGACTCCGCGAGCATGACTTTACCGAAGTTGCCTTTACCCAACACTGCGAGGAATGAGAAGTCGTCCAGGCCGATCTTCATGCGGCGGCGCTGCGATTGTCTCGTCGAGCTGTGATTGGCCTGCTTCAGAGCTCCCGACGGCGCAGCGCTTGTCGTCGCCGTGCTCATGCCATCATTATTGGGCGAGCTACCACTAAACGCCGCAGCCCCTGATTGTGCTCCGGTCGAGGCCCGCAAGGGCGCCACTTTCGAGTTATTCACAGAAGGTGCAGTTGCCCCCCCCGCGGAATTAGTACCAGAGGCAGACAGGGCGTTGAGTTGTCCTGCAAGCAACGCGTCTTGTGAGACAGGGGCCGTAGCGGGTGCCGGGGTCTGCGAGAATGGGTCCGCAGCCTGTCGTGCCGTGTCGTTCATGGGCTGCATCTGCTCCGTGTGTGTATGCGGCTGCGCCTGCTGCGCCAACTGCCAAGCAGGCGGCTCCGGAACCTCATGAGGAGCTTGGCCACGCTGCTGCGCAAGATGGGGAGCATGTCCCTGTGGCAGTCGGTTCGCTCCACTTTGAGGGTCTAGCGTCACTGGGTACTGACCCTGCTGAGAAGCGTAGGCTGGATCAGCGAACGGGCCAACGCCCGGGACTTGCTTGCGCCTAACTGGCACAGTCTTGGGAGGAGGCGCCGGTACTGTATGCTGCGGCTGCCTACCCCCATACGGCTTGGCAACGGGCGGCGAAGCCGGGTGCGGCTTCGTAGGAGAGCCCGCAGACCTGGCCGAAGGCGACGTCACCGCGCCCGACATCCGCTTCTGCTGTGGGCTATGGGATGGGCTCGAGCTCGCATGGCTGGCATGACTAGCATGGCTAGCATGGCTAGAATGGCTAGCGTGACTGAAAGTATGTGAGTGGTTGTGGCCCTGTTGGCGGTGACCATGGCCACTATAGGAAACCGCAGCGGCCTTTGTGGCCTGGCGAATCCTAGTGCTGGTGATTTCGTTTACTACCTGCGCGGCCATTTCCATGGACATGCCACACAGATCCGGCACGAACCTGGTGCAGCTCGCGTGCGCGATGATGCCGCATTCGGTGCACTTGCGCACGTTACGGCGGCTTGCCAGTGGCAGAATGAATCCACACTGTGCACACCAGGTCGCCTTCATGTTTGTAGTAGGCTCGAAATGATGCGGGATCCGGTGGTTGAGCTCCTCGTCGGGGTCCTGAGACATCAACGCCGTGCACTTCGTGACGATCTTTGAGAAACACTTCCTGTCACATGTGAGCTTGCACTCTTGGCACTGGAAGTATGAAGTTGTGAAGTCACCGCAGACAGAGCATCGTACAATATTATAAGCCTGGTGAAGCACGAACTCATGGCCGTGAACCTGCTGGGTCTCCTCACGCTTCCTGATTGCATTATGTCGGCCGAGTCTCGCAAGCTCCGTTGTGCCTTCGTATACCCGTGCACGCTTTCTAAGATTCGTCCCTGTTTTCTCGAATGCTAATCGGAGGTAGATCCGCCCAGCCGGTTCCAAAGTGAACCAGCCCTCAACACAGTCATTATCAGCGGCGTTTGACGCTGACGCCCCCGGGGCCTGCGCGTCCGACGAGCCCGTTGCGGGCCCAGCATAGGCGCCAGTAGGAGGCCCGGTTGGAGGCCCGGTGAGTGCGCTCGAGGTCCCGCTCGCAGGACCAGCAGACGGCCCACTCGAGGGTCCAGCAGACGGCCCAGCAGACAGGCCAGAGAAGCCCGCGGAAGCACTCGCAGTCGAGCCGGCTGACCCAGAGGCTGGACCCGTGGGCGGACCAGTTGGCGGGTTGCCGCTGGCATTGAGTTCCTGCACCTTCGCAGCGGAGGCCCAGCCCGTCTGCTTGAGTTCGCGCTCAACGCGAATCTGACGGATGGCCTCGGCGATGTCGCTGATTCTCAGCCACAGCAGCGCGACCGGGTTGGCTTGGCCCGATGACGAGGTCGAGGAGGAGGATGGGGTTGCGCTTACCGAACGGTCGTAGACGGTGAACTCTATCTCGTTTCCTTTGTCCACGGGGATCGTGAAATCCTCCTCGAGCATCGACGACCGCGTCGTTCGGGTCCTGGCCGTTTCTGCGCTGTTGTTCTCGACCTTCATCGTGACCCACATCTCGACCTGGTCTGCCCAGGCTATTGTGTGGTCGACCTCCTCCACCTGCTTGACAAAGACGCGGAGCACGCCTGTGAGCGGTCGGCGCACGTTGGGCACAGCAAACCCGGAATCGATGAGCTGTGCGTCTTCGTCGCCCTCGGATCCAAGCACAGCCGGGAGGTTCATGTCCGAGTACCGTTTTTTTGAGCGCTTCAAGAGCGCCATTTTCGCCGTGGACTCCGCGAGATTCGCATGCGCCTCTGCCTGCGAGCGCCGGTCTCCGGTTTGCTTGTACAAGTCCATGAGCTTGCGGGTTCCGCGCTCGTACTGCTGCTCTATGCTTGTCTTGTATTCGAGCTGCTGCAGCATGAGCTTGATGCGCGGACCCATAGTCGCGGGCTTGTCCCAGCGAAACAGATCGAGCCGCGTAATTTTCGGATTTGCGGAGTTTGCACCCTTCGCTGGCGTGCTGCTCGAAGCCTGCGCGGCGTCGCTCGCCTTGGGGGTGCCATCGAGGCCCTCCACAGAGAGCCGCTGCAGCCTCTGCTGCAGGTACGTGATATTCCGCGCCGCCTCGCTGATCTGGGAGTCGCACTGGCTGCGTACCGTGTTGTTACGAGCTGAGGACCGCAAGCGCCGTGCAGCGTCGATGATCTTCTGCTCGCGCTTGATCATGAGCCGCACGTTTTGCTTGGCGTCCCCGCCGTCATGCGACTGGTTGCCATCGTATTCCCCAGTGCCGACCATCTGATCAGGCAAAAATCTGACGCAATACGTGTACAATCAACCACTTCAGCAACTACAGTTCGGTGTCCCTGTTTTGGATGGGGGTCGCTTACGAAGATTACATGTATTACTTGGTGTATGCGTGTATCGGTAATCCGCCTGCAGTAAATGGCCTTATTGATGGCTACTTAAACGAGTGAGTGTGCGGTATGAATACTAAATAATAACATTTTGCAAAATCCCGATTTTGCGGCGCAGCTATTCAACGGTGATTTTCGTGTCGCCGAGGTTCCATATTTAGCAGATCACACAGCGCCGGCCCAGCCCAGCCCAGCTGCATCCCGTGGCTCAGACTCGGCGATACACGCATATCGGGGTAGATAAATTGTGCCAAACTAGAGGCTCGGAAATACGACGATTAGATCTGGCCGATCCAACCTTTTGTGGCCCCTGCCGAGTGGCCGGTGCTTGTTAGACTTCCGAGATTGGTAGAGTCGTGTATATGCTGCTTTTAGTATGTACATGTCAGTCATGAGGGGGCGGGTTGATGCGGCTCAAGTATTTTGTGAAGTCGTGCCATTCGCGCTTCGGCTGGCCCGTGTATCCCTTGGCCATGCATGCTTTCAGGTCGTCGACAAACTTGCTGCACTGCGGCGCTCCCTCTGCGTAGGACGCCCAGCAGTTCAGCATGTTGATCATCACCGGCAGGCACGAGCCACTGCTGCCCTCCTCGACAACGCTCATCGTTCGTGGCCGGAGGTAGCTCACCCGCGGAAGCCCTTTTTTCGGTGGCATCGTTGGAATCGGCTGAGGTTAATCTGGCGTTTGGCGGCCTGAAAAATCGCTGCTGGCTATGGTTTCACGTTGATCTGCTCTGGGCAAGGGTGATAGCCATCGATGTCGAGGCCCAGGATACCGCTAGAAGCCGTACCCTCCCCTCAACGCGCCCTATCTAAACACGCCCTACCTAAACACGGCCCCAAGCGCGAGCACGGCGCCCGCCATAGTGAAGCCAGCACCAAGGGCGAGGACTCCTGCCTCAACCGGCCTCAACTCTATAGTTTTGCTCGCATCCACCGATGCAAGCCTGTGGGATAGCGAGGACCATGTAAGCTCGTTGCTGCGCGTCAATTGTGTTTCAGGCTGCGCTTCTAGTGGTGCTGGCAGCTGCGGCGCTTGTGTTGAGGGTGTTGCGGGCTCTGTAGCTTGCGTTGGATGTGGCTGCTTCTCGTCAAGCATTTCCTGGACTTTCGTCTCAAAAGAGCGCACGAGTCTGCGCCGTTTCCACGGCTCTAGTATGAGCTGCACAATTATGAACAAAAACACGTTGATGCCCATTAGGACCCATGTACCCCAAGTCGATGCCTGCCGTATGCGGTCGCTCCACAACTGCTCCTCTCTATACCTTGCACCGATCAGCTTCGCGGCCTGCTGCTGCACATCGTCGAGCTCTGCCTCAACTTCGTCGTATTTTTTCTTGCTCTCAAATACGGCCTGCTGGATCTGGTGGTCGTTCTTGTACAGCTCCGTGAACCGGTCGAGGTCTTCGGGCAGCCACGTCTGCTTGCGCATTAGTAGCTCGTTCATCTCGCGTTGCGAATTGGACCGATCGGCCAGCCGGTTGTTATAGGAATCGCGGACCTCCTTGACAAGCTTGCGCAATGTGCCCACTTTTTCCTCCAAAATTATCAACTCGTGCTTCATTTTCTCTATTTCCGCGTAGCCCGTGATCTCATGGAACCGCGTCATCCCTGTCAAGAACAACGAGTCCAGCTGCGCTAGCCGCGCCTTCCAGCTTGACTTGATCTCGGATCTCGTCGCGTAGTGCCGGCTGGCGACCGTGGCAGGGATCCGCAGCACGCGATGAATGCCCAAGGCCGCGCGTCCTATCTGGTACATGATTGGTTAGTCGTACAAACAAAGCCAAGAATTGTGTACCTGTGGAGCTATGCTTGCATTAACGTGTACACAGTGTGCGTATACAGCGTAAGCGTGTACAATGAATGCGACTACGGTGCAGTGCTTGTGTGTGCGGTGCGCGGTGTGTGTGCTTCCTCGCCTAGCCCACCCAATACATGTAGGGCCTGATCCACGTCTCGAGAAGCACCACGTGATAGCGGAGTACAGCGAGGCCGCTGCAAGAGCAGCGCTTGGGAGCTCGTCAAGCGGAAACGTTTGCTATCACCAACACGCCCTGAAGGCCTATGTTTCGGTTCGTCAAAAGTTCTACTCGGTTCACGCCCAAGGTCCGTCGTGCGCTAGCTATTTCTGGCACTGCCGCGCTTGGGTTGGCTGCAACGACGAGCGCGGTGGCGTTTGCGGCGTCTCCATTCAGCGTCACTGACAGCGAGGTTGCGACCGCCGTGCCCTCGTTGACACCGAAGGATCTCTCTGAGCCGACGTCGTTCGAGCAGGCTAAGCGTGAGGCCGATGCGGCTGAGGCCGAGCAGCAGAAGAACAGCGGTCAGCGCCAGGCGTACAACCCCGAGACCGGCGAGATCGACTGGGACTGTCCTTGCCTTGGGGGAATGGCTCATGGGCCGTGCGGAGAGGAGTTCAAGGAGGCATTTGCATGCTTCGTGTACTCGAAGTCCGAGATCCGCGGATCGGAGTGCATCCCGAAGTTCTCGGAGATGCAGGCTTGCTTCCGCAAGTATCCGGAGGTTTACGCCGAGTTTAACGACGACACGGAAACTGTTGCTGAGACCGAGCGCGGTTCGAAGGAGACCAGCGCCGAGTCTCTTAAGGAGTCTGCCAAGGAAAAAGTGAGCGAGAAGGCCGAGAAGGCTAGGGACACGGCTGAGCGCGCTAAGGACACGGCCGTCGAGGTCTCGACCGAGGCCAAGCAGCAATTCGGAGAGGCTAAGGAGCAGGCGACCGAGAAGCTCGGAGAGAGTAAGGACCAGGCGACCAAGAAGCTCGGAGATGCTAAGCAGCAAGCCGCCGAGAAGTTCGGTGAGGCCAGGCAGGAGACGACCGAGAAGTTTGGCGAGGCTAAGCAGCAGGCAACGGAGAAGTTTGGTGAGGCTAAGCAGCAGGCGACTGAGAAATTCGGGGAGGCTAAGCAGCAGGCGACTGATGCGAAGCAGAAGGCAACCGAAAAGCTCGGTGACGTCCAGCAGAGCGCTCACGAGACGGCCGAGAACGCCAAGAAGGCTGCGCATGAGAAGGTGCAGGCTTCCACTGACAACCTGGAGAAGGCACAGTCGGCGGCAGCTGACACGGTCTCGGGAGCGGCCGCTGCTCTTTCTGATGCGTCAAGCACTGCGTCTGAGGCTGTGCGCTCCAAAACCGACGAGTACCGGAAGAAGTTGCAGGAGGCCGGAGTGGAGTCGGCCGATGCTATTTCTGAATATGCCGCTCGCGCCCGTGAGGCCGCTAAGCAGGTCGTTGCCGACGCCGAAAACAAAGCGGAGAAGCTGAACAGCGCGCAGATCACGGATCTGCTCGAGGAGAAGCTGCGTGACGCGCACGAGGCTGCAGAGGGAGCATTTAGCAATACTGAAAAGAACCAGAGTGCGTTTCGCCAGACACAGAAGTTCGCTACTGGTGCTGTAGCGGGCATTGCTGCCGAGGCCAAGGAGGCTGTGAACTACGTGAGCACGCAGCTCTCGAACTCAAAATAATCGCTCGCCGCCTACAAAAACTTTCTGAAGACCAACAATTAGTGTACATAAATAAATAAGGGGTGCTGTTTCTAGCCATGGTGATGGAATCGATCGGCCTGAGCTAATCGAGCGGACAAGCCCGATCGGATCGGACGGATAAACCGCATCAAATGAGCTTCGGCTCGTATCTCATGCGGCCACCTTGCCAAGCCCGCATTGCGCGTGCCTTGTTCGTAGGGGCCTCGAAATGCGCGTAGGCGGTACGGATGTGCTCGGGAAGCAGCGGCGTCTCCTGGGTGCTAGCCTGCTTGAATAGATGGCCCATCTGCGGGCGGTCGGGCTCATCCCGCTTCTGCCGGGACTCCCAGCGCGCCTTAACCTTCAACGCTGCGCCCGTCAGGTTCGCCACGATTTCGAACGTCAGAAACCCGAGCACGTCCATGATATCGTCCTGGAGTCGCGAGTCGGTGATTTGCGACAGGCCCGCCCACTCCTTGAACCGCTTAGCCTTGCGGAACGTGAAACTGGCTTGTCGGCACTCGCTCCAGTGCACGTACTCCTCTCTCGTCATGTTCTGCGTTCGCAGATCCGCATTCCGCAGTCGCTCGTTCATGATCTGTGTGGCCTCAGAGTCCTCGTCGTCGCTATCTCCATCACCCACGGGGTCTGCAACAGCATCATCAACAACACCATCGACGTCATCCTCGCCTGCTTGAGCCATTTGTGTAGGCGTGACTTTGCTGGTGACCGACATGTCCACGGCACTCATTGGGATCGCGAAGGCGTTCTGGGGTTTCCAGGAAAGCCCGATTCGCTTGTTCTTCTGCACGCGCTTGTCCTGGCTGCCGAGAGCCGCGGCGGGGTCCTCAATGATGTCGGGACCGTCAGTGGCCCCTCCACCCGAGTCCTGGTCCCGCGCGTTCTTCCGCACATCCTTCCAGGCCAAATAAGTGACAAGACGGTTCACCTTCGCACTGTCGTGCCGGATAAGAAATATCACATCCTCCACTGCAATGGCGCGGCCGCCGCGCCGCCGTGCCAATGCCGTGCCGCGGTTGATGAGCTCAACGACCTGCGCACGAACAATGTCCTCAACAAGCATCACTGCCTGCAGGGGCGGGTCGCTGGTGGCCCCGCTCACAAACATCATCTGCTGAATCTCCACTCGAAACTTGTATTTAGAATCCATTGAGCATCAGTTCCTTCGTGCCACTGTAGGAAAGCTGTCTAGGTGGTGTGTATGTGGGATGATAAATACATTTGGGGTAGGAGGCCAGGGTACTATATTGCCAGGATCGGTAGGCTCAGGCTGGGAAGTGGGCCTTGATCCGTGTGGTGAATGATTTCTAGATGAAGCGACGCGCTGAAGCTTCGGAGCACTCATTTGAGCAATCCTCGGACGATTCCGATGACTCCGTGGACATTCCGAGGCCCGAGATCCGAGGGCCCGTCGAAGCACACAGCACCGGAACCTCTGCGTTTTCGAGGCAATACGGAATTGGCGCGAAGCTCATGCAAGACATGGGATATACAGCTGGGCAGGGCCTCGGCGCCTCGGGACAAGGCATTGTTCAGCCCATTAAGCAGCAGCAGAGGGTGAAGAATAGCGGTCTTGGATCCGTTCAGCCGCAGGACATAGAAAGCCATCCGCCCGTGCCGAAGGAGCATCGGCGCCTCGCAGCCGTGCAGGCTGAAATACATGAGCTCGAATCGGCATTGAGAGCGCTCCACTCTAAGTCGGCGGGGGACCTTGATATCGTGCGCTTCTACTCGACCTTCGGTCATTTGAAGGCCTGGCAAACAGCAAAGCTTGCCGAGATACTTGAAATTGCGGGATCAACACAGCTTGGGCGATCCCCGCTGGCCCTGTTCCATTCTGAGCCGATCGTCATCTCGCTCTTGGTACTCAAGGAGGCTCTACACCCCAATCGGTACGCAGCTTTACTGAACTCGGTGTGGCTTCCAAAAGTAGCCGCATCTCTCAAGAGTGACTTGCAACAAACCATGCATTTCCTTCTCGATCAATTGCTAGGTTTAGGCAACAGCATTTTAGCACCGGTGCTCCCCGCCTTGAGTGAGCTGCTTGTAGCGCACACTGCAGTGATACACGGGATCCTTGGCAGCGATAATCAGCTTGACCGATGGCTAAAGGTCGTACCGGCACTCGCAAATGAGCTGTACATTGCGCTATTTAAACGCAAATTGATCCCAGAAGAAATCACTGATGCCGAAGCCAGGCGCTTGTGTGCGGCTCTGGACTCATCAAAGGCTATGCGTTTAGCAAGCGCTTATGTCTCAGGAGATCTATACTCGCGGTGGGAAAAGCTTGAACAGTGGAAATCTGTGTGCGAGTCAAGAGAAATCTTGGTTCTTATGCTGGAGTATCAAATCCTGCCTCTATGGTATGAAGAACTCGTGGATTTGGTGAAAGCCAACCAGCTCACTCTAAAGTGGTGGAGTGACTGGCGTTCGCGACTGCCTTCCAATGACCCGACTGTGAGGTCTTGGTTGTTACGCGGTCTTAATACTATCAATGCTGATTACGACTTGGGCCCCGAGGAAGTAGCCTCAACTGGAGAAAGCGTGATAGCACATTCAAAACTGCGCTGAGTTTCACTTTCAAAAGAACCGCGAGTTCACTATTTATTATCAACTCTGCGCGAACACTGCATGCAGTGTGTGCTCTGAATGATGCTCATCCATAATATGGGAACAACCCCGGATACATGGGGACGTCCAACTCCCTCGGCTAAAAGATTTCTAAAAGTACTTTTATGTTTACATACCTTTCGAGCCTGTGGCCTCAGCAAAGTATGCTGTGGGGTAGCCTGAGTTAAGTACAATGTCCATGCTTCCTCGGCTCAATTCCAAGTAGTGCCTGCAGTCGATTCCGCTCGCAGCTAGAGCTCGCCGCGTCATGCGTGCTCCACGATCTGACTGATCAGTCAATGCTTGTTGGATAACAAGCTGCCGACGGAGGTCTGAGGCCACCATGTGCCGCATGTAAGGAGAGACGTCGCACGCGAGGTCTCTGGAGGAGGTGCCGTAGGAGGACTCCATTGAGAATATATTATGCAGTCGTGGCTCGTTGCCTCGATAAGGGATCGTGATGGGCTCCGTCCAAGTAGAAACTGGCAAAGCGCCGTTGGCGGATATCGTTTCTTCCGGCGGTTGCCGCGAGAAGTAAGTGGTGTTCGTCGGCAAAGTGTCGCAGATAGAAGAAAAGTCTGATGAGGTGGCTTGCTCAATCAATGTGTTGATGGGTCTGCTAGCGAAACTATGCGCAATCTCGTCATGCATGGGGTGCTGGTGGTTCACGGGCGCAGAACTCGCTGGCTCGATAGTCACTGGAAACCAAGTATCTTTGCTGAGTACCCTGTCGGCGTTGAACTCCTTGAACTCGTGTTCCTTAGCTACCCACTCCTCGGAAGAGGGTGTTCCACCAATTCCCATCTGGCACCAATACTGGAGTTGAGCCAGAACTCGTCGTATGTCACCTTTCCACGATACAACTAGCCGAGCCAGCCTCAGGCGATCGATAAGGTGGCCCTCGCTCAACGCTATTAACCACGCAAGATCTGTGACCCGCACAAGATCAAGCGACGGCAGCTCGATAGTATGATATGACACGTTCGACACCGCAACCAGCCGAGGGTCTGTGCATGTTACGATTACAGGCCGCCTACTGGTTGCGGCAAAGCGAGAAAGCGAAGACCAGAAGCCGCCAGCTTCGTTCTCGTACACTACATCACCATCGTCTACGAGGATCACAACATTTTTCGCCTTATGAACTGCATGATTCTGGCTGATGCCATCAAGCATGCTTGAAAGCTCTTTGCCTGTACGTTTTACCGAGCTCGAAACCTCAAAGACAAACGCTTCAGCGTCCTTTGCGGCTGCGTACACTGCCGAGGTCTTCCCCGAGCCAATGCTACCGGAGACTATGAGCAGGTCATCCTCAGCAACTTCGTCAAAGTCGTCGTCTACAACGAACCCGTCGTCTGAGTTATAACCCGTCGTCCTCCGCCGTCCATTCCTCGGCTTCTGATCGCCGTATTTGGCGCGCGACTCGAACTGGCGCTTTATCCAATCATGCACCTGTTTGGTTGCTTGGGGATTGGCATGGTGTCTCCATGAAGTCGGAGCATACATCTCGGACCAAACGCGGGATTCGAATTGGCCCAGATCAAACGCCTTTGGCTCCCCAACCCGCTCAACAAGGTCCTTGTTTGCAGCAGCGCTAGCTTTAGAAAGCGAGTGCAGTGCCATAGCTCGTACCTGAGAAGAACCCGCAAGCACTCTCGAGGGCTTGTGGATCTGCGGAGGGATGTAGAACCTCGCAATCCTTGGGCTGTCTAGTAAGTACTGATCAGCCTCGTCATCGGCCGCAGCCCGGCTTCGCTTGCGTCGCGGCAGACTCGAATACTCCCAAGTGACGCCGGGCCTTATATGTACAGTTTGCCATGGAGGTTGTTTCGTAGACGAATGCCTGAGCTTAGCAGACAATGGCGAAGATCCGGCTTTCAAGGCTCCAGAGGTGTTTCTCTTCGCGAAAAAAGAATGCGGTTTTGGTTTCACAGTCTGCGGCCCTGCGGCCGGCTGTATCCGTTCTATAGAATGCAATGCTTCCTTTGATATCTTAAAGACGTGGATAAGAGAGGGCTCGGCGAAGCCCTGCAGGGGCTTTTGGTGGTTACGAGATTTTGAATGGTTTTCTTGGTGGTCCCCTCGATGTTGGTCGTCCTCCTGGTGTTGTTGGTTTCCCTCATAGCTCTCTTGATGTTCGTGCTGGTGACCCTGCATATCCTTGTCTGCTTCATTCGAATGGTTCACGAGATCTTCTTCTGTTTTCCGAACATGTTTTCCGAGCTCTTCATTCAAATGATGGGAGAATGGCAGGCTCACAACATATGAATTGAAGGGATTGTGCGGGTTGATATGTCGTTTTCGGCGCTTTGTTGGCTGTCCGTTCTCGGATTGAACCACGAATGCGTTGCTTGTCGGATCTGCCCCGTGCGTGTTCTGCTCAGGGTGATCACATTGCTTTTTGGCCCTCGGAGGTTGAAATATATCACTCCAGAGTTTCGCAGATACTTTCCGATCTCGTGGATCTGGCGGCTCGGGAGGGTTTGCATAGGCCTCGCCCCCAGAATCTTCACTGTGAGGCTCTACATCGGTGGCAGTATTCTTGATCCACTTACTGAGCAAGGTTTTGCCTGGCGGCAATGCCATATTGAAACTGCAGTGTGACCAAGCTCACCTCCCTGGTAACCGTTCACGACGCGAACTTCAGTAATTACAAGGTCAGGAGGGTACGGGCAAGCCAAGATCACAGTGGCCGCGCGTGTTTAGAAGCGTCTGTCTTCGGCAGACACCATCTCCGAACTTGATTGTGGATATTAAACACCTGGTTAAACACCATGCTACTATGTACATTAAGAGAATTTTGCGCTACGGACGCGGAACTCGTTGAGTAATTCGTCTACAGACATTGATACCTGTTTCCGTCCCTCGTCCCGATTGCGTACACTTATCGTTCCATTTTCTACTTCTTTGTCGCCAACAACTACAACGTAGGAGGCCGCATTCTCAATTGCTCGGCGAATACGGCCACCCATTGGCTCTGACTGAGAGTACACCTCGACATCATAGTGGTCTGCGTTCAGCGGGGCCAATGCGTCCGCACTGACTCCTCCAAGAACACGGGCTACCTTCTGGGCATATTCAACATGAGACTGACTCACAGGCACTACAACTGCCTGTAAAGGGTTCATCCAGAACGGCCATTTACCTTCGTAGTGGTCGATCAGCAACGCCAGAAAACGTTCAACGCTGCCGAAAATCGCACGGTGAATCATAACCGGCACCTGTGTATTCATGTTGTCATCGTCATACTTCAGCTCAAACTTCCGCGGAAGTTGAAAGTCCAGCTGGATCGTTGCCGCCTGGTGCTCTCTACCCAAGTTGTCGGTCACAACAAAGTCTATCTTGGGCCCGTAAAATGCTCCATCTCCTTCATTCACGATAACATCTGGACCAAGAACATTTCTAAGATCATCCTCGGCCTGGTTCCAGATCTCGAGTTCCCCAATATAACTTTCGGGCCTGGTTGAGAGCACTTTCGAGTATTTCAAGCCGAAAACCCCGTAGACCTGGTCGACCATGTTCAAGGATTTCGAGATCTCTGCGGAAACCTGGTCGGGCCGACAGAAGATGTGGCCGTCGTCCTGGTGGAATCTCCTGACGCGCGTCAGCCCCGTAAGCGCTCCACTGGCCTCGTTTCTATGCAATGGCGAGAAGTCAGAGAACCTAATGGGTAGATCCCGGAAGCTGCGCTCTTGGCTCTTGAAAATCAGACAGTGTCCGGGGCAATTCATGGGCTTCAGGCTGAAAGTTTCCTGGTCCTCGGCGCTCGTGTCAGGCGCGCCATGGTCGCAACACCCACCGCTCACAGAGAACATGTCGTCTTTATAATGATCCCAGTGGCCGCTCTGTTGCCACAGTTCTTTCTTGAATAGTTGGGGGCTCATGACTTCGTGGAAGCCGTTGATCCGCATCTGGGCACGCATGAAGGTAGATAGCTTGGAAACAATCTTTGTGCCCTTGGGCAGGAAAAACACGGATCCCGGCGAGCTTGAGTGGATATAATACAGTTTTTGGATGTCGTTTATCGATTTCACTCGAGCTGAGGTCGACTCTGCGAGCCGAGCCAGTGACCTTCGCATTTTCACCAATGGCTGTGGTGATGGTCGTAGTTCTAGTAGCCGAGGGTAGGGAGAAGGTACTTGAGCTCACGATCGGTGGTACTATAAAGGCCGTGCGCGTAGCTTGAGTGGGATCACTATATTAACAATCAAGCATTAGTATGAGATCTTATATTAAAAAGCATGATACTTTTGAACAATAAATAGTTTTGTAAAACCCCCGTCGCGAGTTGGCCTCTGTTAGTCGATCTTGACGTTCTTGTCAGCCCATTCTCTGAGTCGCGGCCCATAGATGTATATGCCTATCGGCCAGGGAACACCAAGCACTATGGCCAGAAGTGCGACAACCGTGCAAGCCCAGCCGTAGCCAAGATGGTTGTACATGGCGCGGCCAAACAAGGGGAATGTTCCTCCCAGCATGCACCGGCCCCACACACAGGCAGCAATAGCTGATCCCGCGAGCCGCGCATTAAGACTCACAATATAGCTTTGAACGCACTGGAACACACAGAACAGCGAAAAGCTGAATATGCCAATACCCACTGTTGGCATCGGCCAGCTCAGCTTGGCCTCAGCGCTCCAACCATACCAGAACATACCTGCGGCCAGCGTTATGGTTGCAAAGGGTAGTAAAAATAAACGCTGCTCGAGCTTGCCCTTTCCTAGCCTTTCAGCACGATCGTACCAATAATTTATTGCTGCGGTCCAGAAGAACACACCGATCAGCATGCCGATCGAGTAGCCCAAGTACATGAGTCCGCCGATTCCCTTCGAGTAATGATACACGTCTGTCCACAGGTTTGGGAAATTCGTGAGGATCAAGTACATGAATCCGTATGTGAACGCCAAGTAGGTCGCCAGCAGCAGAACCACGGGGTTCAGGACCAAAAACAGGATCGGGCGAACAACGGCCATGCGCAGTTCTTCATGGAATGGCACAGCCGTCAGGTCCCAAACGGTGTGGAGGTGTTGATTACCCGAGAGTTTCCTGAGTACGCGACACTTTTTGCGTAGAATCAGCTGGGGATACGTCTCGTCGAAGAACAGCACAAGTGCACCGAGCATGACACCCTGCAAGATCACAACGACCCAGAACACCCACTTCCAGGTCGTGTATTCGGCAATGAATCCCGAAATCACGGGCGCCAGTCCGGGCCCGCAAGCTGGCGCCAAACCCCAGATCGCCAGCGGCCACTGTCGATCCGAGTCGTCGTATACATCTGCGAGTGATCCAGCACTGATCGCAATGGGTGCGGAATTGAAGGCCCCCGCAAGCGCACGAAACACGAGCATGCTCGCCGTGGTCGGCGCAAAGCCGCAGGCTATGTTGAATGCCAAGTTCCCGGCCGCAGACGCAATCAGTACATTGCGCCGCCCCGCCACCTCCGCAATGGGCGCCCAGACCACGGCCGAAAAGCCCCACACAAGAACCATAATGCTGACCATTAGAGACCCCACGGTCAAGTTCGAGTTATCGTATGTCTTGAGAATGTTAGACACTGCTGGGGCAAGAATGCTAGACGCGACGGTGGGAACTAGCGTCTGCAGAGATGCAAGGGCTGTTATTTTGGTCTTGCGCGCCTTCGACCAGTTACGGGGGTTCTGCGGGTCTTCGGCAGATTCCCACGTCACAAGCTCGGGATCCTCGGTGCTAAACTCTTCGCCCGCTGGCAGATCGTCATTCCCATCTACCTCAATGATTGACTGCGGCCTATACAGAGAACTCTGGCCGGCCCGGGACGCAACCGTCGCACGCGTGCTCGCACGCTCAAGTGCAATTGTCTCTTCATCCAGATCGCCGTAGATGTGTTGCTCGGACTGCCGGCTGCTGATCCGCGACAGCATGTTTGAATCAATCACATCATCATCGGGACAGTACGGCCGCACGTTTCCAGAGTCACTCGTTAGAACTGCCTCTAAAACACGACCCCCGTACTCGGAATCCTTTTCCCCATCCTTTTCAGGATCCGACATAATACACTGTGAAACCCGCCCTCCAGATTCGCGAGTAGTCGAACCCAGCGGTTTTTTTTTTCTCGTGCACGGTTTTCAACGCCGATTAGCAAGAGTGTATTAGTCTCCCACTGCGCAGTTGAGCCGTGCAAAGGGTCTGCCATCACCAAGTTGCATGCAGGTAACGTGACTAAAAAAGCTTGGTCACCCCACAATTTGGAGAGGCAGTGCGCGCATATAATGCACGGCACAAGGGCTATCGCGTGGGTTCCCACTATGGACGAGCACGTCATGAGGGCATGCAGGTAACAAGAAGAAGCAAGTCATCAGAAGCATTGTGAGATTTTCGCTGAGCAAAAATATTATTTTAGGGCTCAAAACCCAACAGTATTCTGAACGCGGGGGCTATTAAAAGTCGGCTATAAAGATTGCACTTACATTACATTAAAAGCAAGCAAACTAGGTCGCCTCTGTTAATAGTCTATACAAAAAATGTACCACACGCGGTAAGTGCTGTTACGAGAAATTGCCTAGGACGCGAGATGCTGTGGGCCCGGTCTGATACGCAACGAGCTCGGGTGAAAATCAAGAGTCTGCTTAACACGACCTGCTGGTCTAGTCTCGCTAGTCGGATCTCACCCACTCAGGGCTCGCCGTTCAGAGCTGTGCAGCGCTCGCTGTTCAAAGCAGGTTCTTGTTCTTGAACTCCTGGAGGAGGGCACGGCCGAGTCCGGCAGGCGAGGGCTCAACAACGACGCCAGCCGAGGTGAGCGCAGTGATCTTCGACTTCGCATCGCCCTTACCGCCAGCGACAATGGCACCAGCATGGCCCATACGGCGGCCGGGGGGAGCAGTAACACCGGCGATAAAGGAGACGGCCGGCTTAGGGACCGAGCGCGAGAGGTTGAACTCCTTGAGGAACTCACTGGCGTCCTCCTCGGCGGTACCACCGATCTCACCGATCATGATGATGCCCTCGATCTCGTCGTCCTTGATGAAACCGTCAAGCACATCGATGAAGTTCGTGCCCGGGAAGGGGTCACCGCCGATACCAACAACAAGCTTCTGGCCAAGACCAACCTCGGTCGTCTGGTTCACAGCCTCGTAGGTGAGGGTACCAGAACGGCTGACAATGCCGACCTTACCGGGCTTGTGGATGCTCTGCGGCATGATTCCGATCTTGCACTTGCCAGGAGCAATGAGGCCAGGGCAGTTCGGGCCAACAAGACGCGTCTTGTTCTGCGTCTTCAACGCCTGAACAACGCGGATCATGTCGTGCTGAGGGATACCCTCAGTGATGCAAACCGCCAGCGGGATCTCAGCCTCGATGGCCTCCATGATCGACTTCGCCGCCGCAGGAGGAGGAACAAAGATACCCGTGGCCGTGGCACCGGTCTCCTTCATGGCATCGGCGACCGACGCAAAGACAGGCTTGCCGAGGTGGGTCTCGCCGGCACGCTTCGGGTTCGTACCGCCAACAATCTGGGTGCCATAGTCAAGGGCCTGCTGCGCGTGGAAGGTCGCCTGCTTACCAGTGAAGCCCTGGAAAATCACTTTCGTGTTCTCATCGACCTGCAGGTTCGGACGCGTCTGCTCGTACAGGTTAGCGGCCGTGCGCGAGCTGCTGAAAAACTTGGCAAGTTGCGCCCTCTTGGATGCCGTAGCAACACGCTGAATGGTACTTGAAGATGAAATCATAGTTCCTCCGTCTTGAAAGGGATTGGACTATTTTTTCCGGTTTATGGCGGGGAAACGGGGGTTCGCTCACTTTGCTGGGGTGTCAAAATGGGGCGTCACGTGGTGTTTACCTAGGCACGTTGGACCGTCGTGCGAGGCGTATCGCGGCGCACCCTTCGTCGCCAGCGCGAGGCCGCGGCACAAAATAGGATACTGGGTACCGTTAATGAGTACCCTGATACGGCCAATGCAGCCGCCAGAGACAAATGGAAGTAAAAAAAAATTAGCATGACTGTAAATTTCACCACGGCAGCGACAAACCCTCATCACATTTAGAGAGTATGCCTGCCAAGAAAAAGTATACGCCCCTGGATATTACTCCAGGACGTACTTTCTTAGGCCAGAATTTCACGCCAGGTGGAATTCCCTCTGCCGCGCAGTCTCCGTCTGTTGGAACTCCTTCGGCGCCGTCGACGGCGGCATCTTCAGTAAATGTGTCTCCCTCGTCGTCTGCTCTGGATATGCAGTCACTGGCGAACGCAATTGACAAGTCGATGCGTGAATCTCCTCTGAGTCCCCGGATCCACGCCATTGCTCAGGCTCAAACGGCGCCCGAGTTGACTGAGGCCGTGAATGGTGCTGTTGCCGCTCTGTCCGAGCCCAACAACCCCGAGCTTATAAGTGAGTACGATGTGAAGTCTGCAGTCGATGCGCTGCTCAAGTTGAAAAAGCAGAAACTCGCACGTGAAGGTGCCGTCAATCTTATTGGCAAGCTGGCGACGACGTTCGCGACCCATGCACAGGGCCCTGCGTATGTTCTGCCGCTTTTGCCCGTTGCGCTTGCAACTTATGTGGACAAAGAAGGGTCGGTCAAGCGCAGTGCCCAAGATGCAGTGCGTGCGATCCAGAGGATGTGTTCCCCGCAGGTCTTGGCGAGTCGATTCATGTCGGTCGTGTGGGACGTGCTTGCCGATAGCAGCACCAAGCCCGCAACGAAGATCGGTGCCCTTGAATGTATCGAGTTTGTTAGTGAGACTTGCCCCGCGGACTGGGTTGAGCTGCATTTCTATCGCGGCATCCCCCTGCTCACACAGCAGCTTCACGACTTCAAGCCTGAAGTCGCGAAAATCGCGCGTCGCACGACCACAAAATTCATGCAGAAGCTGGACAATCAGGATGTGGTTCCACGGATCGATGTTATTGTTGATGCTCTAACGAACCCGAAGCAGGTGCAGCACTGTATCAAGGTGTTGAGTGCCGTGACATTCGTTGCAGAGGTCACCGAGCCGTGTTTGGCTGTCTTGGTTCCTATCCTTGTGAGGGCTCTCACCGTCTTTTCGAGTCAGGACTCATTGCGCCAAGCAGTGGTTGTAACTGAGAACCTCACGCGTCTTGTGCACAACCCCTGGGAAGTCTATCATTTCATTCCGGACTTGATGCCTGGTGTCAAGCAGACGCTCGAGCAGGCCTCCCTGCCCGAGGTCCGCGAGTTGGCGTCGAAGGCCTACGAGGTTTTGGGCACAGCGGCCAAGGAAACGAAGAACACGGACCGAAGTCTTCGTATCTCGACTGCTCAGGCCACTGAGTCCCTGAGTGGTGTTCAGCTGAACCCGCGTGTGAAGGCTCTCGCAATCGAGCTAATTTTGTTGACTGTTAACACGCGTGAGTTCTCGCTTTTGCACGAATGCTACACTCATGTCTGCGGCATCGACGCTGACGCTGCTCATGAAAAGGTGGTTCACTTCGAGAACATGTTCGCAGACTCCCGTGTCGATGAAGAGGAGATTGACGGTATTGAGATTGTCAATGCCAAGTTCTCGCTTGCTTATGGTGGCCGGATGTTGTTAAACAAAGCCAACATGAGGCTTTTTAAGGGTCACCGATACGGCCTCTGTGGCCGCAACGGTTGCGGTAAGTCAACATTGATGCGTTCGATTGCGGATGGCAAGCTTGAGGGGTTCCCGGATAAGTCCGAGGTCCGCACTTGCTTCGTCGAGCACCGTTTGCAGGGATCTGAAGCAGACCTTGATTTGGTGCATTTCATTGCCTCGGATCCTGAAATCAGTGCTTCGCATGATGAGATCGCCGCTGCTCTACGTGATGTCGGATTTGATGAGCACCGCCGTTCGCAGTCCGTCGGAGCCTTGAGCGGTGGTTGGAAAATGAAGCTAGAGTTGGCTCGTGCCATGCTCATGAAGGCTGACATTCTTCTGCTTGATGAGCCGACGAACCATTTGGATGTTGGTAACGTGCAGTGGTTGCAGAACTACTTGACAGAAAACACAGACATCACGTCTCTAATCGTGTCGCACGACTCCGGATTCTTGGATGCAGTGTGCACGGACATCATCCATTATGAGACGAAGCGCCTCGTGTACTACAAGGGCAACTTGTCTGAGTTTGTAAAAGTTCGTCCCGAGGGCAAGTCTTACTACACTTTGACGGACTCGGTTGTCCAGATGGCATTCCCGTCGCCGGGCATTTTGACTGGCGTGAGGTCGAACACGCGTGCCATTGCGCGCGTCGCAGATGTTTCATTCAAGTACCCCGGCGCTGCAAAGTACTCGCTGGAGCATGTGTCGTGCTCGGTGAGTTTGTCGAGTCGTATCGCTGTTCTGGGGCCCAATGGTGCTGGTAAATCCACCCTCATCAAGTTGCTCACCGGTGAGCTCATGCCCACCGAGGGCAAAGTCGAAAAGCATCCGAACTTGCGTATTGGGTACATTGCACAGCATGCGTTCCAGCATGTAGAAAAGCACAAGGAAAAGACCGCGAACCAGTATTTGCAGTGGCGTTACCAGAATGGTGACGACCGAGAGGTCCATTTGAAGCAGACGCGTTTGTTCAGTGACGAGGAGCGCGAAGTCATGCTGCGCCCGCAGAAGGTTGACGATGGCCGCGAGCGCGTGTTGGAGGCTATCATTGGACGTCAGAAATTGAAGAAGAGCTTCCAGTATGAGATCCAGTGGAAGAACATGTTGCCGAAATTCAACACATGGATGCCTCGCGAAGAGCTCATCGAGCGCGGATTCGGCAAGCTTGTTCAAGAGTTCGATGACCACGAAGCGAGCCGTGAGGGTCTTGGCTACCGTGAGCTCACGCCACCGGTTATTCGCAAGCACTTTGAGGATGTTGGTCTCGATGGTGACATTGCTGACCACACGCCGCTTGGCAGCTTGAGTGGAGGTCAGTTGGTTAAGGTCGTTATTGCTGGTGCCACTTGGAACAACCCGCACTTGCTTGTTCTTGATGAGCCCACAAACTACCTGGACAGAGACTCGCTTGGTGGTCTTGCTGTTGCGATTCGCGACTGGAGTGGTGGTGTTATCTTGATCTCGCACAACACCGAATTTGTTGGTGCTCTGAGCGCCGAGCAGTGGATTGTCGACAACGGACGCATGACCATCAAGGGCAAAGTCGAGGGCAACGCCTCGAGTTTTGAAGACTCTAAGGAGGGAACCCCGGCAGCCTCCACCGCCGCGTCCTCTGCTGCTTCGTCTGCAGGCACATCTGCCGTGAGCTCTGCCGCTGCCAGCGACAACGACTCTCCTGCGAACATCAAGATTCGCAAGAAGAAGAAGAAGCTCACGCGCAACGAGCAAAAGGAGCGTGACACTCGTCGCCGTCTGCGCTACCTCGACTGGCTGAACTCTCCCAAGGGCACGCCAAAGCCCGAGGACACGGATGAGGAGGCTTGATGGGCTAGTGACCTATTTTATTCCATAGATTAGAGTGTACGCTAACTTTACTTGAAGTCAATCCAATATAAATCGTTCTTGCTTAGTCTCCTTATGTGCTTGAATTCTCTTGTTCAGGGGTTACCTCGTGCGCATTCTCAAGCGACTCTATTACTTTTTGCGCAATAGTCTCTATAGTAGCACCGTCCGGCCCAATAATGGAGACGGTGTTTTTCTTGTCGTGGAAGTGTGGGTAACTGCCGATCTTGACTCCAGAGGGCGAGTACTTTTCGTGCAGATCGGTGAGTAGCGCCGCCATCGAGGACTCGGACGATGTCGTGGACACGAACTTCCGTATTAACTTAGGACTGTCGACGCGATCCGCGATCTTTGGCGTGAGGCCCTCGATCATTTGCTGGAATAATGTGGGAATGCCCGGGAAAATGTACACTTGTGAGTCAAGAGCCACGACGGGGACCCACAGCTTCGGACTCACAAAGTGCGCCTCGACGTTCTTCCCGGCTGGGAACTTAGCCATACGCAACTGCGCCTCGAGGACGCTGCTCTCGGGGGGTAATTGGTCCGGTGGGTGCCGCGACAACTGGTTCATTCGCGCAACCGTCTCGTCATGCAGCTGTAAGGGCAGCCCAAACGCTTTGCCTATGCTCTCGTAAGTGATGTCGTCGTGGGTGGGCCCAATGCCGCCAGTTGTAATAATAAAGTCATAGCGCTTACGGAGGCGGTTCAGAGTATCACTGATATCAAAGGTTTCGTCAGGGACTACCGAGATGTTTCGAAGATCGATGCCCAGGTTGAAGCAATAACGAGCAAAGTAGTGTGAGTTCGTATCCTGGATCTTGCCATTCAAAACCTCGTCTCCTATAACAACCATTGCTGCGGTAGATATACGATGCGGAACCATATTTGCTGCTGAGACACTAAAAAGCCGTCTCCCCAACATATATAAACAGAGTGCACCTGTGGATAATCGTACCATTCAGGTCGCAAGGGTTTGTAGGCTTTCGGAAGCCCGAGGCCTAACCCTTGTGGAAGAGTGCGTGTGGCTCAGGTTCGGTCGAGTGAGCAAACACGCAGTCACAACCGCGCGTGCGGCTGATTCTGAGCGTTCCTATTGCTATTATAGGTCATATGTACTAAATCCTGCTGATAACTACTTTGTGTCTTGTGCGACCGCTGATGGCGCAAGCACACCCTGCGGCCGCTCAGCATCATCTTTTAGTTGCCCGCGAGACCAAGGTTAACCATGACATTTTTAGCGCTATATTCAATCGCCGTATTCAATCGCCATATTCAATCATAATATATACACATCGCACTTAAATGCGTCGTGGCCACATTAGGGAACTGTTTTGTATTGCGGCGGGAGCACCATGCGGTCGCCCTCATCACCGAATGGTTGAACGCTGAACACTTTGCCAGGATTCAGAATAAAGTGCGGGTCCAAAGCGCGCTTCACCTGGCGCATGACATCGACTGCAGGTTCGCCCAGCTCTTTCAACAGCGCCTTGCGTTTACCCATCCCAATGCCGTGCTCTCCAGTGCACGTACCTTCGAGTTCGATGCTTCGCGATGCCGCCCACGCCGCGAACTCGTGCACCTTTGACAACTCGCCCGTTCGCGGGTCATAAGCAATGCAGACGTGGAAGTTTCCGTCGCCTACATGGCCCAGGACATTCCCCATCAGATTCATTTGGATGATCTTTTCGTGTGCTTCTTCAACAAAACGGCTCAATTGCGAGATAGGGACCGCTGTGTCAGTACCAAATGTCTTATACCCGGGGGGCGCACTCTGCAAGATTGAGAACAGCGCGTTTTTGCGAGCCAGCCACAGCTGCTCACCCTCGTCTGCCGTTTTGGCAAATACCAGACTTGTTGCACCGTGTGATTTAGACAGCTTGGAGATATCGGCAATCTCTTTATCGACAGCCTCCTTGGAGTGGCCAGCGAACCGCACAAGCAGCGTATTCTTCTCCTCCCACTTGTGGTCGGTCAGCCCTGTAGCATTTATCATTTTCATCTGGCCATCGTCCATGAGCTCCATGGCGTCAAGTTTGAACCCGGACTGCAGAACAGTTTCCACAAAGCTCGCGGCATTCCGAATATTGCCGAATGACAGTGCCCCAATTTTAATATGCTCGGGTTTCGAGTGCAATTTCAAAGTTGCCTCGACCACTACGCCGAGAGTCCCCTCTGAGCCAACAAACAGGTCGGTCAGACTGTAACCAGCGCTCGATTTTCTCGGACGGCGTCGCGTTTGAATAACCGTTCCGTCAGCCAAAACAACTTTTAGACCAATCACATTGTTGCGCATCGTGCCCATAGCCATAGCATTTGTGCCGCTGGCATTCGTGCCAACCATGCCACCTATCATAGCTCCCGGTCCTGGATCGGGTCCAAAACGCAGCCCGTACGCATCAGCTTCCTCGTTGATCTGCTCCCAGGTAACACCTGGCTGAACAACTATGTCCATGTCCTTCGGATTCAGCTGCACGATCTGGCTCATCTGGCTCAAATCCAGAGTAATACCTTGGTAAACCGGTGTGTATTGCCCTTCCAATGAAGTTCCGCCGCTGTAGGGCGCGAGCGGTACCTTGAATTCGTGACAGATGCGCATCACTTTCGAGACTTGATCCACATTTTGCGGGTAGATAACTGCCACGGACTGTTCATTGGGATTCGCGTGCCGGAACTGGAAGTCCGAGTCTGCGTGGCCCTCGATGTCGCTGTGGTGAGTTGACACATTACTGTCGCCAACAATCGATTTTATTCGCGAAATTGCATCTTTCGTTTGCGACGGAGATGCATACTCAGGGTTCTGCAGCCTGCTCAACGATAGCGAGCTTATGTCCGCTGATGG
Source organism: Starmerella powellii (assembly GCA_030568915.1). Taxonomy (NCBI): domain Eukaryota; kingdom Fungi; phylum Ascomycota; class Dipodascomycetes; order Dipodascales; family Trichomonascaceae; genus Starmerella; species Starmerella powellii. Next base: position 1,503,525 of record JAJMJE010000001.1, on the reverse strand, counting down.
GTGGAACGGATGCGTATAGCTCGAGTACTTATAGCCCAAGAAGGCGCCAGTACCAGCGGTGAGCGATGTCGCCAGCACCAACTGCGACACTTTGACTTTCGACCCGAAAAGTCTTCGAAATCCAGACATAAATGTCACAAATCTATACAAATCTATAAACTTGAGCCACTGTTTCGAGGATCTTTATTTCGCCGTCTCGAGGCCAATCAGGTGATATTGAACAATATACAGGCGCGATGGCTCAACTGATAAGGCAGGCATGAGGTCGGGGTTAGTTCAGTCATGTGTGCATCGCCGTGATCGGCGATCGAACATGGAGGCTCGCGGCGGAAATCGAATCGGTCACGTCGCAGCGTTAGTCCCGCACTTCTCGTCGACGCGAAATCCTGCTTTTAAAGTGAAAAAAAAAAAAAAAACATCTTGTTTGATTCCAATTAATGTATTATACAGTGTTTTAGTATTAGTATTATTACGTTCACCTGGTGTTATCGTAAACATTTTTTTAGACTCGCGAGCGCTGCACCATCATTTTAAAGCCATTCGCCAGGGAATGGACATCAGTATATGCATTCCCAAGGAGTTCGTAACCGTTGGGTAGCACCCGAACATGCAGTTCCTTGATAGGCTGGTTCGCTCCAAGCATGTAGCACAGCAAGAAGTAACCAGGACGGCGGTGGTCGAAACAGAACGCGTAAACACTTTGTGTCGGCCGCGCGTTCGTGTACGCACTGAGCCATTTTTCAACGTCATGACGATTCCCCTTCTGGAACTTCTCGCTCGCCGTCATCTCATCGACTTTTCGCGTCATGGACTGTACATGCATGATAATGAGCTCGTCAAGATCCGAGTATTTGTACGGGCCAATCTGCAGAGTACGTCCAAGCGCATAGTCGTTAGGCTTGTCGAGTTCCTTGACATCGATGTGTTGATAAATCTGGTCGGCAACTTTCCAGGTAACAACCAAATGGTCCATTCCTCGAGAACTAGGACGAATCACAATGTCACCAGGCTGCAGTGGCGCCAGAAATGCCTCCGATTCCTTCGCACTGAATGGACGGAAGAGAGGATGTTTGATGACACGGAGTTGGCGCTGCCTCTGCTCAGCACGTCGGTGCGCCAAGTCATGGTCGCGGCGCTCTGCCTCAACGTCCCAGTGGCTTTCGTTCTCCCGCCGCGAAGCTTCCAGTCTTTGCTCCTCGCGGCGAACGGCCTCAGCCACTGCAGACTGTCTTGTGTCCACCACAGCGAAAAGCCTCGCGTAGTCAACGGTGACAAGCTCCGCTTGTACAGCTTGGCCCGCAGCAAATTGCCGGACAAGAGGCACACTACGGTCATCGCTGATGCTGCCGGTCTCAGCAACACCATCAATACCACCACTCAACGTGAGCACAAGCTGGCGCCCTGTCACTCTTCGTACCGTGCCGGAAACAATATGACCAACTGCATAGGACTGCTTGGTCTCACCGGTAAGAATCGTGAAAACATCGTCGACGCTCAGCAGTCGCAGAGGCTCGCGGAGCTCGCCATATGCGTTTTGGATTTCGCGTCTGATCTGCTCAAGAGTTATGCGCTTTCTCTGCTTGAACAGCTGCTCAAGCTCTTCAGCATACTCTTCAAGAACAAGCTCATCGAGTTTCTTGCCATCAGGATCATCAGTGAGCAGCTGGCCAACCACGCCGCCAAGAACGCGCTCCTCAACAGACTCAATGTCCTCCTCGTCGAGTTCCAGCGCATCAGCACACATCTTACGAGCGAGTTCGTAATCCTCGGGATGGATTCGCGTAGAGTCGAGGTACTCAGCCTCATCGGCGCTACTATAATCAGTCGAAGAAGATGATGTAGACCACGGGACGCGCAAAAAGGATGCGCAGTTCATGAAAATGATTCGCGAGGTTATCTCAGACGTCACAAGTTGGGTTCGTGTCGTAACACGGCCTCCCTTGGTACGTCCCAGCACGCTTTGCACTATTCCACTGGCCTTTCGAGGTCCGAGGCCACCAACATACGAAAGCGCTGCTGCATGGTAGTTGGAGCGTACGGCCTGGTTCAGATCGACTCCCTCGACACAGACCGTGTCAACGAACGCCGTTTCAGTGGCCCAGGCAAACTCATCATCCGGAAGCAGGCTCTGGAAGGGATGCAGCACAAGGTTGCGCAATTGGCCAGCGTCCAGCTGAGCATACTCTAAGAGCGGGCTCTGCAAGTAGCGAGCAAGAGCCACGCAATATCTAGCATTTGGCACCAAGTCAGGGAACTCGATAGCTGCACGCTCCGAATGGCGGTAAAGGCGGGCAACCTCGTCCTGTACCCAAATTACTTCCAGAGGCTGTTCGGCATCCTCCGGTCCGGACATAAGCTGCGCCGTGCCAGTGATTGCCGACTTAATGCTCTCAAACAATCCTCGAGCGGCCGGTGTGAAGCCAGACACACCCACGACATCGGGGCGTATGTCCTTGACGGTCTTGATGAGTTGTGTGGCGAAGTCCGAACTTCGTGCGTCCCCAAGTTTGACCACCTCAGCCACATGCCCGTCCTCATCAACCACAGCAGCAAGAGCGGCATCTGTTTGTTGTCCCTCACCAGCGCTGATACAAAGCACGCGTGGGATAGTGCCCAGCACATACCCAGGGGGCTTGAAGGGAGCTTGGTTCAATCGAGTCGAAAAAGCAGAGCGCAGCTCGTATCTCAAGGTACGAATGCAGCTTGCACGCAGCGTCTCAAGGATGTTGCGCGCAACCAGGGGAACTACAATGCGGGAAGCCGTCTTAGCAACCTTGGAGCGCGCACTGGTCCACTCATCAGCGTTTGCGTCTGCAGCATGCTCGCCAGCAACCAAGCGTTCGAAATCTTTGTAAAGCGAAGTTTTGTACTGCGGGTATTGAACACGGACTATCAGAAGACCCTGGCTTTCCGCACGCAGCATTCGCAAAAACAAGGCAGGACGCGTTCGCAGCTCCTCCAGAGTCCAGTTGCACGAGTACTTCAGATCTGAAAATGATGAGTTTGCTGTGATCTTACGTTTTCCGTCTTCCGTGGCCACCAGATTAACGCGAGCCTCACGCTCAAACTCAGTGCGGAAGAATCTGCGGACTCGAGGATCATAACTCAAAGAGTGTGCCAAGTATGATACGGACTCTTCAACATTCGTGCTACCGCCGATCTCAGTGGCGAGTTCGGATGGAGTCAGGGCCGAGTCGCGCTGGGGCGAAAGTTGTTCGCGACTCGAAAGAGAAGAGGATGATATGCCCGCAGAAGAAACTGCCACGAGCTCCTCCGCGATACGATCCACTGGTACGCCCAATGCTTGAACGAGCTCCATAGCGGGGCTTTCGCGCAAACGATCAAACGACGCGAAACGTGAATGACGTCGCGCGGCCCGCAACTGCGCGCTAGCAATAAACTGCAAGTAATCGATCAGATCTTGGTAATCTACGCCCACTGTGACATCCTTCTCCAAAGCATCGATTTTTTCGGGGATGTTAGAAGAGGAGGCTGCATCGGGGATCTTTTCGAAATCTACCTGCGCTTGGAGCTTCTTGAGAGCCCGGCGGCGCTCTATCAAGGCATGGAAATCGAGATCAAGGTCCAGGATTCGCCACAAGTCATCAAGATCAAGCAGTTGGGTCCGTACGGCATCGCTTGACGTTGAGCTGAAGTGCACCAAGTAGTCTTGACGGTGGTGCCAGATAAAAGGGATTTCGAGGTTGTCCCGAGAAATACAGTCAACCACCGTATTGATGGCTTGACGTGTCAATTCACGGAATTCGGCTTCAGCACCCTTGAGTTCCAGCAGCTTGTCACCGATCCATTGCTTCTTTTCGAAGTACTCGGTGTCGTCATTCAGGTCATACGGGTACTGCAAACGTTGACGCAACACCTGGAACCGCTCGGGCAAGTCCTCGCTGCGAATCTGGTTGTCTTCTGTTGTAAGCATCCGCGCAGCGAGCTCAGAGGGCTCAAAGATATCTGTGAGCTTCAACTCTTCTTCTCCGGGAGGGTGAGCAGCGCCATCTGCAGCCTCATCTTCCTCACCAGCAAGAGCCCAGTCATACATCTCTCCGTCTCCGAACACATCATAGATCTCGCTAAGCTTTTCCTCGTCCATTCCTGCAAGATCTCCAACAGCAGAGAGGCCGCGCGCATCGCCCGCAGCCCCAGCGCGCCTGGCACTGGCCTCACGATTGCGCCGTCTTCCGATCTCACGCTCCTCTTCACGCCTCAAGGCTTCGTCTTCGTCCTCGCTGAACTCGTCGGCCTCGATGAAATCATCAAACTCGTTCAAGCGACCACCACGACGCGCTCCACTACCGGCACCACGGCCAGCGTCGCTATCGCTGCCCTCTTCGTCGTTCTCCTCATCATCAAACATCGCATCAAGACCCTTCTTTTTCGCATCTTTGCCAGAAGCCGCGCGTTTCAAGCGCTTGAATCGCGCACTGCCTTCTTCGCCAGCTCCACTCGAGCCGCCCGCACCTGGAGCCAGTCCAAGCAAATCAAGGTCGTCCTCGTCTAGCTGTACGTGTTCATTCCCATTTTGTCGTCGACGCTTCCGGCGTCGTTTTTTCTGTGCATCGGAGCCCGCGGCATCTGCGTTGTCATCATCGTCGCTGTCCACAATGAATCCTTCGCGCACTCTGGCGATCTCTTCTTCATTATCGTCGCCACTCGACTCTTCTGAGGAGTCCTCGTCCGAAGCACGGTCGCCCTCGCCTTCGTCTTCGTCGTCGTCGTTGTCGGACGGCGCATCGGCATTCACCTTTGTGCCAGCACCGTCACGACCAGCAGCATCGCGACCATCGCCGGAGGGGAAGCTTTCAGACGTTTCGAGCTTGGGCTCGGGTCCATTAGCGTCAGTTGCGGGCCCGTCCTCATCGCTCGAGTCGTCGTCAACTCCTCTGCGTCGGTTCATCGTCGTAGGTGAAATCTTCTGATGACAAAGCACCTCTGCCTGCAGTTAACAATCACGCACACATGTTTAGTAGGCCACACACATCATGAAGGACCGTTGAATTTCAAAGAGGCCAGAAATGAGCTTTGCCTAGAATATTGAAAACAAATTAAAAATAATGCGACAAAAAATTTGGGTTTCGGAACGCGGGCATGGATTGTTGGGCCATGACTAACTGACATAAAAATGGTGGACGGTGTAAACGGAGTCGTCTCCAGGAGATCTCAACTCAGGTACCCATTAGGGTTCCTCAAGTGGAATGGTTTCCGCTGAGTGGATACGCGTCGAGTCTATGCATTTTCTGGGATGCATACCAAATAGCGGATGTATGTGCCCATGGCGGTAATTGTTTTTGCCTGGTTTTCGGAGCCTTTCGGAGCTTTTTTGATGCGGTATTCGGTTTTAACGACCCAGGCGCGTAAATGCGCTGAGTCATCAGAGTACAATATGCACATTCGTGGTATGTGTTCCTTGTTCAGCCGAGACATCTCAGGTGGTATTTCTTAATATAGACACTGCATGCCAGTAGTAGTCATCTCATGAAGCCCTGAGCGAGAGTCGTGGGTGTTTGCGTTGCTCGCCATTTACCGCGCGCTGGATATGCGAAATACGCGACTGCACAATTTCGTCAGGCTCTTCACAACCCTCAGCTGCACGCGAGCGGGGCTGTACCGCTCCGGTTGTAAGTCTCCTTGCCCTGTATCCGTGCAGGATGGCGAAACCCAAGAGGCAAGCAGGAACGAGAGGGAGAGATAACAGCAACTTCACGGGCTCCCACATCCTGCGTATTGGCATCACGCATATAGTAGTCAGGGTTTTAGTGCCCATAATTTTTCATTGCATCTGTACACTATTTCTCAAACTCGAGAATTGCTTCCGCGATCCGCCGTGCGTGATCCGCCCGTTTCCATTGAGTCGTATACGAGGGCGTTCAGCTGATCCCTTGTCATGCGTAATCCCTGCCATGCACCGCACCTGGTGCTTATTTCGCCGAAGCTCGCGTGGGTGCAAGGGCGTGAGTAGCCGTTTGGAAAATAGGCCCCCTCGCCCGAGCACGTTCACTTACATGGGCGTTGCTGGAGCGTGGCTCATCGCGTTGACTCCTGACTACGAAGGCTTTTTTGGCGCAGAGTGGGGCTTTTCGTTAAAGTGGATAAGACGAGTCCTTACCCATGACCAGCGATACCGAAGCAAGCCGGGTAGGGCTGTGCAAGCACCATCGTTGGTGTCCTATTCGTCAGCTGCACCATGTCACGACAACTGTGTACCCGTGTCACGGTTAAACCGCATACCCGTACCCTCCCCTTGCACTGGCAGGACTATAGATAACGATGGGATGTAGGTTCAATGTATACGTGGCCGAGATTAAGTATGTCAGTAAGGCATAACAAGGGCTCAGAGCATCAATTGCTATAGATTTTGGCCAGTGGTAGCCGCATTAGTTGCATTTTTCACACTATTCCGTGAGCGTTACCGGGACGCGATATGCACGCACGAAAGTTTACATAGCCGATGTCCCAACGCACGTTATCCGCTACCCACCCTTCTCGCTTAGACATTCTTTTTACCTAAGCATGTATGCAATGTAAGTTCCCCAGGCACAGGTTTATCCTTCCCCACCGGTCGAACCAAGTGCGGATGCAGAATAGATGAGTAAACGTCATTCTCTCCCACCGAAGGAGGAGGCACAGCAAGTCCTGGTCAGGAGCAAGCAGAATACACCGAGAGGGATGACCTGTCTCCTAATTCCCGGAGTTTGTCAAATTGCGCCGGAAGCCGAGGATCTCTTCCGCGCGTCATGCAGTGCTAACCTAATGGCGATATCTCCCGTTTCTGGATTTTAACCTGTGCCAACTGTAGCCGGATGCACGCACATGCCATGCTGAGTGTACGGCATCTCCCCTAGCCACGACTACTATTTCCGATCAGGTACAAGGGTACGGGCGGTATGCAACCCTGTTCGTTGCCAAGAACCCACCTCAGGTATTTATGTTCTCCGCAACGCCAGATAACCACCGGCTATAAAAAGAGTGGCCTGCGCGTCTCAGAAAACGCTTCTCGGCACAGTTTCGCTCGTTAGTTGTTGTGACCTCGGCCGTATATGAGCACATGGCGTATATAGTGCAGGTTCCCATGTGGGTGCCTTTTCCGCCAGGCTCCGCACCTCCTCAGCATCTTCAGCAGCCGACGAATATGCTACCGCCGTACTCGCAGCCCCAGGCTCACGGCCCAGCACCTCCACAGCAGCCTCCGCTGCCGCCACCAATCCTGTCACCTATCGCCGAGGCCTCTTCCAAACTTCCCCCCCAGCTGAATGCCGCCCGCCTCCCGTTCCCTCACGGCGAGCACTCGGGCGACGAGCTGGCTAGCAAGCCCCGGCTTGATATGCCACGAAACCAGCCGCAGCAGCTCTCGCCTATGGCTGCCCAGCAGCTGCCACAACCTGCGAGCCTGCCTCCCCCGCAGCTGCTGGCGCAGCATTCATCCTTGCAGGGTGTGCCGGACCCAAACTTTGCACATATGAGTCCGATGGTGCAAAACATGGGTCAGCCCATGGGCCAGCCTGGGGGTCAGCCGGCGGGCCAGCCCGTGGCTCAACTCGCCCAGCCTCCGCCGCCGGCTGCAGCACCAGGTGCACAATATCAGCTGATGGACCCGTCTATGCAGCATCGCCGGGGTTCGTACATGGGGATGTTCCCGATGAATGGCATGCCTGTGATGTTTGACCAGCTCCAGCTGCATTCGCCGGGCCTGCCGCCCAATGCGCAGAGAGACCGTCATGTACCACCACCGCCGCCACAGCCGGCGCAGCCTCCACCTGCTCCACAGTACTTTTACGCGCCGCTGCCGCCGCAATTTGCGTTGGAGGGCGGAGTCGATCATCGTGCGTACAGGAGCTCGGTATCCTCTAATGGCTCCGTACCGGACCTCGACTCCAGTATGTCTTCCGCATCCAGCAACGAATCGTCTTCACCAGGAAACTCTCCGGACCTACCCTCGAAGAAGCCGTATGTGACGTCAAGCGGGGTTGCGCCTATTCGATTGGCTCCGCTCAGGCAGAACTCTGACGCGCAGCCGCTGCCACAGCTTGCCAAACCGCAGATAGAAAATCTCCAGCAAAAGCGCGGCAGTGACGCCGAATCTACGCCGGCATTCTCTAGACTACCTGGCCGGCCCGCGGGCTCGGGCCGGATCGGCAAGCAGCCCGTCCGCGATCCGATCAAGTTGAAGCACCGCGTGTGGCTCCAGCAGAACCGGATCTACCAGGACAAGCTCCATAACGCGGGATTCAGGGTCCTTGAGGGAACGAACGGAACAAAGAAGTGTTCGTTATGTCAAAAGCATTTTGCCAAGGAGATGTTCGTCTGGCGCCATGCTTTGAGCCATGTCGATGAGAAGCCCTTTCACTGTACTGTATGCGACCAGAAATTCACTCGCAGCGACACGCTCCAGAGACACGTCCGCCGTGCCGGACACCTCGGCGCCGCGTGTAAATGAAATCCGCGCGTGAATGAGAACCACGGGTAAAGAGGACCGCGCGCTAGCAGGTAAGCCGCTGTTGCTATTTAATGTTAATGCTATTTATTTGTCGAATTAAATTGATTCCTGGTCTCCTGGTGTCCTGATACGCTCACCAGCGCAAACTATTGTGCACACATGCATATCTATCGAACCCCTTGCTGATCTAAGTCGAGTAAGACGTGCGACTGCTATTTAGCGTTTCCACCTGTGCGTTGGGTTCCCAAGGGGGGTGTGGATACCATCTCGGGGCAGTGGTTAGCGTAAGGCAGTGGTGTGGTTAGCCTCGAAGCAACACTTTAGGGTTTCACTTGTTATATGGAGCCCGCAAAAGCATGGCGCTTGGTAGGCCCCGTGGTGCTCGTTGTAGGCCTGGTTCTGCAGGCGTATCTTCGTTACTACCCATATATTAAGCCTGGCTGTCGCTGGCACCCCAACGCATCACACAAAATCGTAGCATTCGGCGATCCGCAGATCACCGGCTTTCTTCAGCTCCAGAAATGGCGCAAGAAGCTTGATATACTTGGGAACGACCGATTCCTTGCGCAAATTGCTGAGACCGTCCGTACGTCGCTGGATCCAGAATACGTGACCGTGCTTGGCGACCTACTTTCGTCGCAGTGGATCCCCACGCCCGAGTTTGAAGCACGCGTGGATCGGTACGCGAAGATCTTCGATACTACGCATCCAGGAAGTCTAATCAACATCACAGGCAACCATGACATTGGCTATCACGGTGAGTTTACCAGCGAGCGCGTCTCGAGGTATGAGCGCCGATTTGGAAAGCTGAACTACGTCATCGATCGCTCAAGCGAGCAGCCGCCGTGGCGCATCGTTGTGCTTAATTCCTTGAGTTTGGATGGCCCTCCATTGAATGACGAGTGGTACAACGAGACTCTGTCTTTCCTTGGCTCGCTTCAGCACTTCGAGGGCTCCACGGTCTTGTTTACGCATATTCCCATGTACAAGCCCACAGGTATATGCCGAGACGGGCCCCAGTTCGCCTACTATCCCGAGGAGCAAGGCGGCGGACTAAGACAACAGAACCATCTCAGCTCGAGCTCGACAGACCTAGTGCTGAATTCTGTGTTTGGCTCTCGCGGCGGTATAGTTCTTTGTGGCCACGACCACGAAGGATGCGAGAGCAGCTATAATTGGGACGAGGCTTCAGGGTGGCAAGCGACGCCCGGGCTCGATGGAGGGTACATTAAAGAAGCTACCGTTCGATCCATGATGGGAGAGTTCAACGGCAACGCTGGCTTGCTCAGCGGGGTCGTCAACGAGGCCACAAACGAGCTTGACTGGCAGTTCACGCTGTGTCCGTTCCATGTCCAGCATCTGTGGTGGGTCACGCAGGTGCTCACAATAATCGGCGTTGCACAGTTGCCCGCGTTGTTCGCGTTATGATCGATCTGACACTACGGAGGTCTGGACATTACGAAGCCTTGGCGCTACGAAGTCTTGGTATTATGAAAACTTTTGACAGTATAGAGAAATCTCTAGTGAGATTCATTGCATGTATTTACAGTAGACGGACATCTAGGTCGCGGGCTTGTGGGCCTACGCAGAGTCAAACACGGATCGGTGGACTGTGGAAAGCAGGCCAGCTGCTCGGCACCTTCTGATCGCTTTCGCCAGCTTTTTCTGCGTCTTGCCCTCGTGGCCAAGCACCCAGCCAGGCATGATCTTGCCGTTCGAGGTCACGAACTCCGAGAGCGCCTTCGGGGACTTCCACAGCTCCAGCGGATCCACTCCGAGCTTCGCAAACCGATCGGTGCTGTTCCGGCCCTCAATGCCGGCAATCGCCCGTTCCGTCGCATTGTATCTCCTCTTCGCCAAGCTGAAGTCCGAGGCCTCGTAGGTCGTTTGGCCCGGCTGGAATCGCGGTTGCAGTCTGGGCGCGATCTCGACGGTGCTGCTGCTCTGCGGAGCCTCGAAGCTGCTCCTCAGCTGCGTCCACGACTGCTTTGCCTTATCCGCTGGGCTCGAGTAGAGCCGTTTTGAGCCCTGTGCTAGCCTACCACGGAACATGCAAAAATGGCAAAATCACACGATAACGTAATACCACACCTTGAGACCGGCTCGATCCCTAGGACGATCCTAGGACGATCTCGACGACATTCTGCAGAGTCGTTATGAGCATGAAGGAAAATTCACGACAGAAACCGCAAAGAAAAGTTTAAGTCTTGAGTGCGATATATGCAGGCTGAATAGATCAGTTTAGGATGTCGCTTCAGCTCAAGACCACATCTACATGTGGCACCCCCTTACCCGCGTAGACATACATATGGGTCAATGCGTACATACACATATAAATATATATATATATATAGTCGTATAAAGAGACGTACAGAGAGACGTGCGGGCGAATGATGCGGGGGGGATATTTGCATAGAAGTGTAAACAATTGGAACTGACGCTTAAGTATACTACTAACCAGCTCCGGCGTTTCGCGAATACGTGTTCAAAGCGATCTTGCTGCAGAATGTTTTACAGGCCTCAGCCACAATCTGTGCTATTCTCGTCTCACTCCGCTTCACAGGCCTTAGCACCCCCAATCAGGCCCGTGCAGAGCCACTCAGAAGTCTTGGCTAGCTTCAACGGGTTCAATGCAAACTAACGTAAATAATTAAAGCTGCAGCAAGGACAGACTAAGACCTTACATAGAGACCGCGCAAGGTAATCGACCGTGGCACTTCTTGGTTCGACCGGACCTGCACGGAGCCTGAGGACGCTAGGCACAGATCATGAGCTCGACACTTGCGCGGCCCAATTGCTTGCCAAATTCACGAGCATTGACACCTCTTCAACACACATTTCGTAATCCGAAACGCGCGTACGCCGCACCTAGATTCTATTTTTTAGTAATGTAGCTTCCACGCACGTTGTGCATCCGCGTGTTGCGCAGTCGCGATCGGCCGAGTGCTCCGATGACATAAGCGCATGTCCTCACAGAAGGTACATGCCTTTAACGGTACCACCCCCTGCCATCGATTTCGCGGTCACGTAGCCTGCTTCTCCCCTTTCCCAGACTCTCCTCTCCGGGATCAGCACCACAGCCACCGTGAAGGATAAGCACTGGAAAGCTGGCAAGTAGAGCATAGCAGCCTCGAATCGAGTCTGGAAGTGTTAGCGGGAAACACCCCGGGAATATTTCGACCGTCCACAGAGACCCCAGCACCGTTTGCATCGTTCACGGCGCACGCCGCCCCGTGGCTTAAGAAAAGTCTTTCAAACACGTCGAGACAGGACATTTGCGCGAGCCCACGTCTTCTACCTCAAGCATATTTAGCATCTCATCATGGCGTCCTCGTGGAAGCTCACCAAGAAATTGAAGGAAACAAATTTCCTGCGAAACCATTCCCCAGGAAACACGAGTGGCCAAACGGTGTCATCGCCTACCGCGTCCCAGCCGAATGGCCAGCAGTCGAATGGAACGCGTTCGTCCTCGCGTGACACGCTCGTTATGTCTGGCGACCAAGGTAGTAAGACCAGCCAGCCGCAAGATGTCTCGCGATCCAACACGATCACCGTAAACACGACTGCGCCGACTGGAGACCAAACGCCGAGGTCCACGCTCACGAAGCACACGGCCTCCCAAGAGCCGGCAAATGGCCAGCTGGACTCGAGAAATGGAAGCGTGACGAAGTCGCGGTCTTCGAACCCGGGGCTTCTCCGCGTCAAGATCTATGAGCTCAAGCATCTCGCGATCCAGCAGCAGTACAAATCCGCACTTCCCAGCTGGGCCTTCGATAAAGCAAGCACGAAGCCGCCGCCAATATACCTTGTGTTGGAGTACGACAAGACCCAGATCTTGCTGCACGCAATTGGCGGAACGGCGGAGGAGCCCGTTTGGGATAAAACAACGGCGTTTGATCTTGCGACAAACGCTCAAAGTGTACCGCTCGCAATCTCGTGCTACTTGCGAACTCGCGAACAACGCGACAAAAAGGATGGTCACAACGAGAGTGATGAGGCCAGGGGCGCCGCAGTGGCTGCAGCCGCATCGCACTCCTCATCATCGACCACGCAGTCTGAGCACTCCAGTGCTGGACCCAGCCATCCGGGGAACGACGACGCCGCCGGTGAGTTGAGAATCAAGGACGTCTGCATTGGCAGCGCATTAGTTCAGCCTGCGAGCCTCAACAAGCAGGAGCATCTGCCAATTAGTGGAGGCACACTGTCGATAAAATGTGAACTGCATAACACAAAAAACAAGCCGCTGTCCATCGATGACTTCCAGCTGCTGAAGGTGGTTGGCAAAGGATCGTTCGGAAAGGTTATGCAGGTCTGTAAAAGCGACACCCAGCAAATCTACGCGCTCAAGACGATCAGAAAAGCGCACATCGTTTCCAAGTCTGAGGTTGGTCACACACTCGCAGAGCGTACCGTGTTGGCCAAAATCAACAATCCTTTCATCGTGCCGCTGAAATTCAGCTTCCAGTCCCCTGAGAAGCTGTACCTCGTATTGGCGTTTGTCAACGGCGGCGAGCTATTCCATCATCTGCAGCGTGAGGGTCGCTTCGACTTGAACCGCTCGCGCTTCTACACCGCCGAGCTCCTTTGTGCTCTTGAATGTCTGCATGAGTACAATGTCATATACCGCGACCTGAAGCCGGAGAATATCCTGCTCGACTACACAGGCCACATTGCCCTGTGTGATTTCGGGCTCTGCAAATTGAACATGGGCTCAAAAGATCATACGAGCACTTTCTGTGGAACACCGGAATACCTCGCCCCCGAGCTTCTTCTGGGCCAAGGATACACGAAGGCCGTAGACTGGTGGACGCTCGGCGTACTATTCTATGAGATGCTCACGGGGCTTCCCCCTTTCTATGATCAGAACACAAACACCATGTACCACAAGATCGTCAAGGACCCTCTCACTTTCCCTGCTGATATGGATCGTGAGGCCAAGTCGTTGATATCGGGTTTGCTTGATCGCGATCCTCAGCGAAGACTTGGTGTGCACGGCGCTGCTGAGATCAAGGCCCATCCTTTCTTCCACCAGATCGACTGGAAGTATTTGCTGAACAAAAAGTACGCGGCACCGTTCCTTCCCTCGGTCGCATCGGCCGTTGACACCTCAAACTTCGACAGCGAGTTCACCAACGAGGTCCCTACAGATTCTGTCGTCGACAAAGAATTCTATTTAAGCGAGTCGGTGCAGAAACAATTCGGCGGCTGGTCGTACACAAACGAGTCCCGACTCGCCAGCAGCGGCAAATGGTAACTATTCCAGCATAAATAAATAAACACATAGATAAGCATACGAGTATTCCCACAACGCACGTCAGACGCCGCCCAAGCCGGTCTTCGTGAGTTTCACGGTGGCTCCTATGGGATTCACGATACCAGCACGCTCCCTGCCAAGGCCCGAGCCTTCCTGCCAACCCATCTGTCTCATCAAACGGTGACCGAAGTTCTCCCCGGTAATCTGAGCGGCATCTTGCCCGACAACATAGCCATGCCGGATTCGAGCGCCGGTCGGCTTCCCGTCCTTGCCATCCTTGCGAGCTGCCTTCATGTCTCTCATGTCCGATCTTCTGAACACCTGGCGCCTCGTTAGCAATTTGTTGAGCCCTTTACCTCCTTTGCTGTTAGTTCTTCGCGTACGGTGTGCAACAACGTACTTTTGAGTGTGTGATCCCTCGACTGTAGGCCTCATGCCATGCTCCTCGGCGAGCTGTTTGACGTACCAGTTCGCATTGTGGTCCAGAGGTGGGAAGGCCAAAGAGGCGCCGCTTTGAGTCGCGAAGTTTCGGAGCTCCGCAAGGACTTCTCTCACATGAATTTCATCAGTGTACCGTCGCCATAGCAGCGGCTCTTTGCCAAACTTCATGGCATGCATCATTTCGCGAGCTTGCCTTTTCAGTTTTTTGCGATCGCTTACACCATTTTGCTTCGGCGTCAGGCTGTGATCTTGGTCGAGCAGCTCGTCGAAATACTCGTCGTACTCGTCGTAGCGATCAAAGGCGTCCATGTCTTCGAATTCGTGGACGCCGTTTTGTTTCATTTGCCCGCTGGCCAACGCGAAGATTTGGTCGTCGTCGAGATCGCTCATGTTGTCGATGTAGTCCTGAACAGCCGAGTCTGCATCACTCACCTCATGATCCTCAAGAGTTATTCTTGTAAATTCGTCCTCGTTCACTTCGCTCTCAGCACTACTGCCGACATCTTCATCGCCAAAGTTGAGGTCCTGGCCATAGCTGTCTAGACCAATTTCCGCATCAGAGGCGCTGTCGATCTCCGAGTCTTCCTGCTCGTGGACGACCGGCGGCAAATAGGCCTGCTCGATGCGTGCCCCTCGCATGCTATTGTCGTGCTCTTTGCTGATCAACGCATCCAGCTCTTCGTCATTCATCGAGCCAAGAAGGTCCTCGTCGCTGTCACTTCCCGCCTGCGTGCTTTCCACCTGCATACTGTCCACAGTGATCTCTTCCATTTGAGATGGATTCGGAGCAGCAGTCATAGGGTGGTCAAACGATGCTTCACCACCTGAAATTTCAATAAAGCTGGTCTCGTTTTGAGGCTCGCTTGAGATTCCACTCGCAGTTCCAAATGTGGTTTCATTTGTAGTCTCAGGTATGCCCTCAATTTTCACCTCATTTGCCATCTCGTCTGCGGCCTCAATTGTTTCGCTTTCGGGGACATCAACTAGCATCGTAGCTTCACTGCTAGCATTGCCGGTTGTGTCGCGGGAGTCGAAGGGAACTGGTGCGGGCTCTGTCGTTTCTGCGCTCGCTTCCCGCACATCATCCACACCATTTTGTGAGCTGTCCTCCAAACCTTTTTGCGACGTCTTTTCTATAGTGTTTTCGATGTCGTCTTCAAGGTCCTCGGAGCTTTCGTCCGAGCTTTCGTCTGAGCTGAGGGCATCTGAATCGCTCGATCCGCTTGGTTCCTCAAGAAGCTTAAACTCTAGCTGGTTATCAGCCTTGACAAATACCACAGGTTCGTGCCTGAGGTTGCCCTCGAGCTTGCCTTTCCTCTTCGCATTCATCTTCGGCTTTTCTGGTTTGCCTCTCATTTTGAAGCCTGGCGAGGTCTCTGCGATTCCGTTTAGCCTCTCTTCTTTCGACCCAGCACTTCTCGACGCTTTTTTCGCGTCGCGCTTCGCCGCTTTGCCTTTCAGCTTCCCAAATTTCTTCTTAGCTCCCTTCATAATGAGCAATGCAGACGAAACGCCGTTTGCTAACTAATCTATGAATTTTATGGCACTGAGAAAAAAATGTTCTGAGTTCGCGCGATTCGCCTTAACCACAACCTCCATGGAAGAACTAATGGGGAGCTGACCTGAATGCAATGAACCGGTTTCTTTGGATCGCGCCTCAATGGCTGGCCAACTCCACATAGGCAGTGACGGCAAACCGAAGACCAAGCTTGATTGCTCATTATGTGTCGTCTACTGATCCAAGCTCCTTGTATGCTGCAGTGCACTTAAGTGCACAGCCTATGATTGATGAATTGGGCCCATTGTTCAGCAATTTAGCGGCGAAACTGCCCAGGAGTCAACACGGCGACCATTACAGGGAGATGTACCCTAGCCCCTCGATGGCTGTTCTCTCCACACACACGGCAAGCGGTATTAGAGTGACAACAAGCATCATCCCAGCTCGCTGCGACAGGACTGTACAAGCCCAATGCAACGGGTTCTGGATCTTTTGAAGGATGCCGAGCCGACGCCGGAGCCTGGGCAGCCTGCGTGGGTTCTAGGTAGGCGATACGACATTCCCGGAGACAGCTGGACTGAGGCGTTCCTGACTGACGTACATCGCCGCATTTGGCTGATGTACCGCACGCAATTCGCCACCGCGATTCCCAGGCACCCGTACGGCCCCTCTCCTCTGCTGCAAAACATGAATGCCTTCCTGCGCGCGGGCCCGTATAGTGTTCCAGCGTCGTCAATCGCGGGCTCGTTCACGAGCGACGTTGGTTGGGGGTGCATGATCCGCACGGGGCAATCGCTGCTTGCCAATGCGCTACTGAAGTTGTTGGCTGATTCGGATGCGCAAATCCCTACAGAGACCATGGACAGCGCCGACGAGCTCAAACTCTTGCGCAAGTTCAGCGACGACCCAACAGCAGCGTACTCCATACATAAGTTTGTGGACTACGGGGCAGCCAAATGTGGCAAACTTCCGGGACAATGGTTCGGCCCCAGCGCCGTTGCGTCTTGCATCGCTAACTTCGCCGAAACCCCGCTCCACGTGTATGTGTCGTCAGGCATGGACGTCTTTGAGCAAGACCTCCTAGCGTTGGGGTTCCCCGTACTTGTGCTGTGTGGTCTCAGGCTGGGCATACAGGAGGTCAACCCTGTGTATTATGCGGGGCTGCAATCTCTACTTGCATCTAAGCAGTCTGTGGGCATTGCTGGCGGCAGGACCTCAGCATCTCACTACTTCTATGGGTTCCAGGGGACGCGGCTGTTTTACCACGATCCGCACGAACCGAAGCCAGCACTGAACGCAGACTCCCCCGATGAAGAGTTCGTGCAGTCGATGCACTCGCGGAGGCTCCGTGCCTTGAATTTTAGCGACATGGATCCGTCTATGCTCGCTGGGTTCCTGCTTGCGTCGCAAGAGGACTTTGAAGAGTGGAAGACTCACATAAACGAAATTCCGCTGTCATCCAGAGTGATAAACATCTCGGCCACAAAGCCATTGGCGGACTTTGTGGATGACATGAGTGACTCGGAGTCGCTCGCGGACGAGGACGTCCCGGACACGCGCGCTGCAAGCGCCTCGGCGGCGCCAGGGGAGAGACCTGGAGCGGACGATGAGGTGCACAGCATTCACGAGTCCCCTAAAATAAGCCGGCCTCCGACGAGTGAGAGCAATGACGAGCGCATCGCCCAAGAGTCCTTGGTGACGATCGATCGGACCGAGCCTGCAGATGAGTCCACAGTGGAAGTTACGAAGCTGCGGCAGCTACATCTAAAACCCGCGGGTAATCCACAGATATTTTCCCAAGAAATGGGCCCCGAGAGATCTACCTAAATATCTATTGCTGGAGATTCTTAACCGCCTGATTCCGCTCACCGCTGGCGCGCTCGGGCTGTGCTGCCCTTGCCCGCGGACTCGTTTGACCACATCATACTTCCTCGAGCACATACACACGTCAGTTACCATGGCAACCGAAGTGGTCAACCGGCTCTGGGAGGAGCACAGGTCCGCTCCTGTGCGAATCCGTGCCATCGACATGTTCATGGCGTTTCTCGTGGGCAGCGGGGTCGTGCAGTTCGTATTCTGCGTTCTCGTGGGAAACTACCCATTCAATGCGTTCCTCGCCGGATTTGGCGCGAACATTGCTCAATTTGTACTGCTTGCTGCCCTGCGACAACAAATCAACCCGGTGAATAGCCAGGAATTCGGGGACATTTCGCCGAAACGTGCGTTCTCCGACTTCTTGCTGGGGTCCCTCATCCTGCATTTCCTCTCCTGGCATTTCATTAATTAGTATACAGTTAAAGTGTATTTTATGTCTATGAAGTTGTGGCTGCGCTCCTGAGCACGTCGACGCTGACGAGACGCAAGCTACGATGTCCTAAAAGCGCCGTGCGAATGGTATTGGCGTTATCGTATAGAGTAGTGCTGGTATGGTCAGTAGTGGTAGCAATGAGAGTAGCTGCTGATGGGAGTCGCTAATATTAACAGTTGATGGTAATCTTTAAGGGTGATCTTCGATGGCAGTCCTTGCAAATGGCAGCCATCCTTAATGGCCGTAACCGCAAATGGTAGTGATAGGTAATGGCAGTGGTAGTCGGAATCTCCCACCCTTGTCAGCTTATCAGTTGTACCCACCCTGATCGACACTCCCCTGTCTGCCACGCCATGCTGCGGAGCCCGAGGATTGTTGTATGCGGTCAATTCGCACGATGTAAGCTCGGGCGTCGGTTCAGTTCCGGATTGATCCATGAGCTTTCTTCGAAGCCGAGCACCGAGGAGAAGCTCGCGATCGACACGGAGATCCTGCAGCGGGCCGTGAGTAAAGCAGAGCCGATCCGTCTGCACGACCTTGTACGATGGAAAGAGTTTGCGGGCGAGCCTCCACCGGTCTCGGAGCTGCTGCAGAATGCGCGGTACGTCATCGGCGAGATCATCACGCGCCTTGCGCGACGCCTCGATGCCATGCGCGCCTTGCCGCTAATCGTCGTGCTGAACCAGCACGTTTCGGAAATCTACAATATTTATTACAACAGTTTCCGCGTGATGTCGTCGCTGAAACCCCCCGAGACTGCCGAAGACAACGCACGGTTCGTCGAGATCCTCGAGGGGCTCGTCAAGGCCCACGCCGACACGATTCCGACACTCGCCGAGGGATTCAGCCAGTGCCGCCAGTTCCTCGACAACTCGGTGATAAACAGTGTCCTTCAGGAGCACCTTAGAGCGCGTATCGGCACACGCATCCTTGCTGAACACCACATAGCCCTGTCGCACCCGATTGGGAAGAACTTCGTGGGGTGCATCCAAACAGACTTGAACCCCGCCGCGGTTTGCGAAAGCACGGCCAAGACCATTTCACAGCTCGTTGGTGTGCAGTTCGGCACGGCTCCGCAGTTGAAGATCGATATCGGTCGCGACGTCACGCTCGCTTACCCTCCGAATCACCTCGAGTACATGCTCATGGAGCTACTCAAGAACAGCTTTCGCGCAGTATGCTCGCTCGGTGATTCCGTCGTCGATCAGTACCCGGTGATAGTGACGGTCATCAAGTCAGGGATGGGCGTGATCATCCGGATCCGTGACCGAGGTGGAGGCATCCTCCCTGAGCACGAGGAAAGCGTTTTTCAGTTTGCTCACACTACGGTCGAACGAGACACAGAGGGTCTGGTCGAGGGCGAGGACCTCTCGCTCGCCGGCCTCGGCTATGGCCTACCATTGAGTAAGGCCTACGCGGAGTTTTTCGGCGGGAAGCTGCAGCTGCAGTCCTACTATGGCTGGGGCACCGATGCGTACCTCACGTTGAAGTCCCCTATGATCTCGGGCTATTACCGAGACATTTTATGAGCAGATATGCATTCAAGAGCAGAGACGAGATACATGAGCGTAGGCGGCTCAGGCTACGGAGAGCAGTGAGGGCCCGAGACAGTATGGTCCAGTTACCCGCGGGGAGAGGGTCGACTCGATGGTAACGCACACTCCACTTCTTTATCAATAAATGCTAGACCTAGATATTTCACAAAGACTGCCAATCAATGATCAGCAAAACCAGACGCAGTATAGCTATTTAAGGCACGAGCTTGTAGCCCAATGCCTCCATTAGGTTTAAGGCACCACGGAAACAATGCCTGACCAAAATGTCTTGAATCCTCTCAACACAGTTTCAGAAATCCCTGTAATTCACTTTTGCGCGAGAATGTCTCGACACATGCAAATGCGGTTCCACAACCGTCGCTTTGGTCGTTTAGTCACGTGGAATTTCCCTGCACCGTCGTCCTTGGCTTCTCGCGGTGACCAATCCGCTAGCCGCTTATGTAGTCAAGCACTCGACACTTTTATACTTGTCTTTCTACACCATATACAAGATGCTCTGCCGCACGTTGCTGCGCCGATCGGCAAGCCTTGCCCCCGCCCGCCGCACTTTCTTTACCTCCTCGGTCATTCGCGCCGAGAAGAAGGACGTCGCCACGGGTGACTACGGCGTGTCGCGTAACCTTGAAGAGGCCACGGGCCCGAACACTCTGTTTGGTCCCGGTACGACCGAGAAGAATGCGCAGCCCTCGTCATTCGAGATTGCCACTGGTCTCGACCGTTTGGAGATGCTCGCGAAGCTGGAGGGCATTGACCTTTTCGACATGGCTCCGCTGCAGCAGGACCGCAAGGGCACGCCCGACGACCCTGTGATTATTGACTCTTTCGACCGTATCCGCTACGTCGGATGCACCGGGTTCCCCGCGGGCTCGCAGGAGGTCAACTGGCTACGCGTTGAGGAGGGCAAGATCGCTCGTGACTGGGAGTCGGGCTGTTGCTACACTCTGAACTACCTTGGTCCGAAGGAAGACGTTCACCACCACTAAAAAGGCTGCGAGAAAAAACATCTGAATCCATTGCAGGTAGTCTAATTTATTTTATACGTTAACATCAGCATGTTAAACTTCAACTTTCTGCGCCGCGGGTATGCCGCCATACCAGGCGCCCATAGATATCACCGGGTGGTACATAACTGGTAGGTATCACACTATAAATACTGGGTGGTATCACACTATACACTGCGTGAAGATGCACGGAAGCCGCTGTGGCACCCGGAAGCTGGGTGGGCCGCATATTCACGGAGATTAATGACACGGCTCCCGGGCTCGGCGCACTCATTAAGCCCGCACAGCCTAGCAATGATCTGCAAGTACCTAGATCGACAAATTAGCTGTATGCGCCGTCGGTCACGGGTGTGGGTAGCCGCTACTCGAGCGGCTCCAAACGCCGTAGGGTAGGTTTGAGGTTGATAAATTCTGCAGCATTGGGGTGAAGCAAACGGTCCAGTATCTTCGTTTGAATAAACATGCGTTCCGATCCCGTGGTCAGAGCCCGCCGGCATCTGGCAAAATGACTCCTCCTCCGAGTCTTGCGGATCGCAGGAAGCCGTGTGGCTGAGCGGTGCGACTTCTTTCCAATCTAGGAGACGTCCGGTTATTAATCCCACCGAGCCTCGCAGAACCCGCTCGGCGAGACTTTCTCGAATCGTAGGAGAGCCGGGAGTGATACCCTGACCCTTGAGCGGGTGTCTCTCGTGAAATCGTCGCCCTGAGTGCTGAATTACGCAGTAAGTGTGCATAAATCAAAACACCATGTACCGAACGAGTCATCGACTAATAAAGTTGCATGGGATGTGAGTGGGGTAGGGATCCAAGTTCGGTTCGTCCACATATACATAATATTTTAAAAACTCAAATGAAGTCGCAAGCCGCTTGCTACATTACGCCTCCTTGTCAACACCACTTTATCCGTGTGGCTAGCGAACGCGAACGCGTGTTCCATTAATAGCCCTTGGTTTACGCCAGAAGTAGCACGGCCCACTCCGGCTCAGTGCGCTAAAAATAGGGCAGACGCGTATGTTAACCCAACCCACGAAAACAGCCCCGATTTACATAAACACACAGTGAGCCCAATATGTACCCATTTGCACCCCGTAATTTCCCTTTCATCTTTTTGGCAACCTATTGTTGAATAGTTAACGGAAGGTCACACAAAATGTACTTCTCGCTTTTGGCTGCTTCGTTGCAGCTGGGAATCACACTCGCGGACAGTAACCCGCCCTCGTGCGACGCTAACAATGCCTGCCCGGAGGAGTATCCGTGTTGCTCCACGGAAGGCACCTGTGGCAACGGTTACGTCTGTCTCGGTGGCTGCGACCCGCGCTACTCCTATCAGCCTGGCAGCTGTGTTGCCATGCCTATTTACCAAAGCGGCGACTACTCGTTTAACGGTACGGACGGTATCTCAACATACAAGGACTTCTTGGGCGATGCCCAGAAGACCCCGTGGAACTACCTCGGCAACATCAGCAGCAGCGATGACAACAAGTTGCAGGTCCAGCTTTACAAGGGTGGAACTGGTTCCACTGTTTACTCGTCATTCTACCTCTGGTACGGTAAGGTCACCGCCCGCATGAAGACATCTGGTGGCGCCGGTATCATCTCGGACATCATTCTGCTTTCGAACGTCAAGGATGAGATCGACTACGAGTTTGTTGGCTACGATACGTCCAACGGACAGACGAACTACTACTGGCACGGTCTCGAGGACTATCACAACATGGTCAAGGCTGCTGTCTCCAGCGACACTGAGAACAACTATCATGAGTACACTATTGACTGGCAAGAGAACCAGATCACCTGGAGCGTTGACGGCAACACCGTGCGCACTCTCAACAAGGAAGACACGAAGAACCAGACGACGGGTCAGTACGCCTTCCCGCAGACCCCGGCTCGCATCGAGTTCGGCTTGTGGCCGGGTGGTGACTCTAACGCCCAGGGTACCCGGGAATGGGCCGGCGGCCAGGTGAACTGGGATGCTGGTCAGGGCGCCAACCCCGGTTATTTCTTCGTTGAGATGGACTCGATCTCGGTGCAGGCCTACGACCCGCCCCAGAACGTGAACAAGACCGGTTCGAAGTCGTACGTGTACACCTCTAAGGACGGTGTCGAGGGCTCCATTGCTATCACTGACGAAGACTACGTGCTTGAGGCCACGGACGGAACGGGTAACAACCTTGCTGGACCGTACGGACACAAGAGCTCGTCGGCAGTCAGCTCCAGCGCTGCTTCGTCGAGCGCACCCTCTTCATCTTTGAGGTCGTCCTCGGCTTCGTCGAGCGCTGCATCCTCGTCAGCTGTGTCTTCTTCGGCTGTGTCTTCTTCGGCTGTGTCTTCTTCGGCTGCTTCGTCGTCGGCCCGTTCGTCGTCGGCTTCTTCTTCGGCCCCGTCGTCGTCGGCAAAGTCGTCGTCGGCCCCGTCGTCATCGGCATCGTCGGCTGCCTCGTCGGCTGCTCCCTCGAGCTCGGCTGGCTCTTCCAGCCCGAGCTCTGCTAGCGGTGCTAGCGGAAGTGGCAATGGCGGAAACGGCGCAGGTGCAGCTGCGGGCAGTGCTACTAAGGCGGCTGCTGCCGCCTCCTCCACCGACGCGTCTTCTGCCGCCTCGTCGAGCGCCGCGACAAGCGCATCTAGCGTTGCCAAAAACGGTGCCGTTCAGAACGTTGTTCCGGCAGTGGCAGCCCTCCTTCCGGCGCTTTTGCTGTAAGAAGGAGTAATATGTTGATTTAATCACTAACACTACACTGCTGGCGGATATGTAATTGCTAAATGTCAATACTACTTATTTATAAAATAGGGCAATTTTGTTCATGCGCCTTCTTCTTAATTCCTTTTGCCGGATCTGGCGGGCAATTTCAATCTGTGCGAAGAACCTCAGGCCCGCGAGAGATTTCTCCTGTTCAACTCCTCATCGCACTGCAATATATTCTCCAGCGCACTCACGACTTTCTTGGTGAAGGTTTTGTCTCCGGGCGAGATTGACCGCGACCGCACATTGAATGCTGCCATGGTGAAGCCGCCTGAGTATTCAGATTGTGCCAACAGCTGCTCCCGCCTAAAAGGAATGACTAGTCCGGACCTGTACTGGTTACCGCCTATGCCATCAGCAGAATACTGTACTCCAAACTTGCTCGCTATAGCAGATTGTAGCAGTTTGGCGTCTCTCTTGAGCTGTCCCTGCATATCCACCTCAATATCGGATTTACAATGGGCAACGAGATGCACACGAATTAAAGGAGGATCGTCAGACCGCAGTGATGTTGGTGAGCTCGATGGCGCCTGTACCTTGGGTTCCAGTATCGGGCTGAGCGCAGCCTTGGTGCGGACCTCAGCAATGTAAACTAAGTCGGCCCCCAAATTCTGCTTCACCAGCTTGCATGCCTTTTTGATGGCTTGAGGAACTGTCTGGCACTTCAACAATGACTCAAAAACCTGGAACGGCTGTATAAGCGATCTTGACGATAACTGCTGTAGTTTCGCGTTGTATACAGGCACAGAAAGGCCATAAATCTTGTCCTGCCGCTGTGGCAAAGAAGAGAAGCTTGAGTTGACTGAGCACGCTTCAGAGGCAGAGCCTTCAAATGTAGCCGTATCCTCCTCGACTGCAGGCTCGTTCAGATTCGGCTCGCTTAGGTTTGATTCGCTTAAATTTGCGCAACTCGAATCGAAGTCGATCATGTTTACATCGATTGCGGTGGGGTTCTCGTCCCACTGAATACGAGACGAGCCACGGCGCATGCTCTTAGAGTGCAGCTTCGCTTGAAGTCTCTCAGTGAGCTTTCTGGATATATTTGTGAGACTCTCAATCAGTCTAAGAGGCAGGTTCACCTTGAGGTATGGATCGCATACAGAGATGCATCCAATGGCCATGTTATCAATTTTAATGCACACACCCAAGTAGAATTTTACAAAAGGAGGGCCGTGCACAAGAGGATTCAATCGCGTCCTCCAATCGTTGCTGGCATCAAGCAGTGCAAAATAGTCCTTGCTCAGTATTGTATGGGCATCGAGAGAGAGGTCCCTCCCAAACACACCGATGGGGTGGCCGAAACCAATTTCAAGCATGTTCTCTTGTGTTGACCGGTCCACGATTGAGATGCACGCTGACTTCATCTTGAACTCCGCCAGCACCTGTCGCAGCTGAAGCGTCAACCATCGCAGCTCCGATCTCCAGAAGTTACGGTCGCTCACTTTGTTGACTGCTCTGAGCCGGCTAGCTTCGAGCGCGTGAATTGGAGGGGCCATATGCCCGTATCCGCAGAAACTTGTCGGCCTATCTACCTCGCTCAGATTTTTCCCGCCCTTCCGGTAATCCTCAAGCCAGTCTTCCCAAGTCTCGTCTATCAACTCGACTTTCGAGACTCTCCGCGGCTTGCGGAACGACGCAGATCTGATGGTAGCTATCGATTGCTCTAAGAAGGACTGCGAATGCGTCTCTGGCTTGGAGAAGTCGGATTCAGTGGGCGAGTATTGATCACTTGAGCCAGCAACTCCAGAGCTTGCAGTCTCGTTCGAGCTAAAGGATTCGGCCTTTCGCGAACTCTGTTTGAACATGTGCTTGATTTTGCGGAATACATTCCCAAAGCGTTGAGACTTCGGAGTCGAAGGATTACCATGGTGTACATGAACAACATCAGTAGAGCTGCTTTCTGTTAATCCCATAAAATTCGAGTCGGCTGTAGCGATTGCCGGGCCCCCATGGTGGCCTTGGCCGTGCTTGCTCAGGGGACTCGCCAGATTTACTGCGGGTGCATTTATCATGACCATTTGCGAATAGAGAAGTCGTGTTCGTTCCTCTTATGAGCTCAGTTTTATGCATTCGAAATAATATGTGTCTTCATATATTGGATGCATGCATATGCATGCCTACCTGCTGCAAGTGGGCACGGGATGCGGCTCGCTGCGACATGGCCGCTAATTAATGATAACAAGAGATGTATCGAATTTCAAATCAGTGTCGAGTATTGGTTTGTCTCGAATGGTGTGCATCTTAGTATATTAGTTGCTTGTAGCTGACATGTTTCAGAGAAACCAAGGCAGTGGTCATGTTGAGTGGTCGATGACGGACACGGTGCATACAAGAATGCAAGCTTGTCTCGCGTGGAGAAATTGAATGATTTACTGCTTAGCTCGTGATCCGTGAAATGTGCGTGACAGCTCTTTGAATGCATCTTTAGTATCCAGATCTCTGCCATGCTTATCGCGGTGCTCGAGTCGTATCTGCGGGCTGTAGTGGGCCTCGAGTTCTTGGGCCTCGGTGGCTTGTTCGTGAAGCAGTCTTTGTTTATGCAATTCCATTGCTTGTTCCCGCTCTTTTGCAGGCAGATTGCGGTACTCTGCTTCGGCTCTTTTTAGTTCCTCGGCTCGAGCAATGCGTGACTTTGAAAGCTGCTTGGCCCACCGTCGGCCGTTAGCCATTGAACTCGTTTTCTGGGAAGATGGGCCTTTACCACCACGGAGTTGTTGCAAAACTGACGCAACTCCGTGCATGTGTGTAGATGCAGGTGTTTCCTCAGACAGATTGTCTACAGTAATGTCCTCTTTTTCGCCTTTTGGCTCTGACCTTGGATCTTGTCCTTGTTCGATACCATGAGAGGGCTCAAGCGACGATCTAATAAGATCCATTGAGTTGATCGCGACGCCCTCATTGCTCATTGAATTGAATACTTGCGGTTCAGCACTCGGAGCCTCGGCGACGTACGAATTCTTACGAGCAAATTTGCTACGCACAAGCATCGCGTCGAAACGGTCAGTATCGGTAGCTCTATTATCTGGAGAGCTGTACGCACCTGATGTTCGCTTGCGTACGTTGGCTACGTTTTTTGACTTCTTTGGTTTGAAGATTGCCTTCTGGCGCGTTGGGTTGCTGGTCACACTGCGTGTGTCAGTGGAGGGCTCAAGGGGGTCGGGTGCTCTTGATTCAACAGCAGTGCGAGAACGGCTGCTAGCTGACGATTTGCTAGTAACAGCAGACGCTTCTGCAGCGGAATAATCAGGAGACCAGGGACCAGCAGGAGACAAGGATCCCTCAGGCATGGCGGTTCCCGGTGCGGCTAGATCAGAACCCTCACGTTTAGAGTCGGGGTCTGTGCCGGCATGTATCGATGAGTTTGTATGCACCGACGTCTTTATATGCACTGACGAGTTTGTATGCACCGAAGAGTCCTGGCCGCTGCTTGCGTGAGGTGGTACACCATCTTTACGCTTCTTCATCTCGGCTAGCCATGATTTAGTAGATGTCGCTGGCTTGGACGTGATCAGACCAGATTCGGTAGCTTCCTGCTCGAGCTTCCGGTCCTCGACGCGCGCATTTGCAGCATCAACTTGGGAAGCTAGAGTTTCAATCTGTTTTCTGGACGGCACGCTGGTTGCGGCCGGTGTATCGTGCACAGGGATCAGTCTCAGCCCGATCTTCTGTCTCAACGCATTGGTTTCTTCAACAGACAAGCTGAGCCGCATGGACTTCGCTTCCGCAAATTAGCCAGACTTAATTAACAAGTTCTGGATTAGAACTGCTGCTTCGAAAGGAGCCAAGTCCGCTTCAGCACCAGCAGATCGGCCGTCTAGCTCAGCAGCTGTTCTGCACCCTAATATCTGCTGCGTGCACACACCAGTCCACCACCAACTCTCTATATGAGCAGGCCAGGCGAGGAGTCGACCAATTCACAAGGCACTCAAACCGCTGAGCCCCTGAAGCGTAGCGTCAACCAGGTGTTGCGTACAATTGAAGCCAGTGTCGATAAGCTAAGCGCCCAGATCGAGAGTTACGAGAAGGAGTTGGGAGCCAAGCTCGATCATCTGAACGAGGTCATCAAACCATGAAATCGAAGAACCAGTTAAGAAGAGAGCGGAAAAAAACAAAGCGTGATGAGCGCAATAACAGTGGTCAAGGACATGGCAGTGCTGCTGCGAGTGAGGCCGTTTGCGCAGACCCCGGCACTGGGCTGCAAACCGGATCGGGGATCGAGCAGGACTCTGAACAAGCTATGGAGCCAAGCAGTGCAGCCAATAGCAACGCGAAATCCAGCGCGACGGTTCTCGCTCGCAAATATGAGTGGATGAGCCCGACGGATCCACTTTTCGGGATGTACCAGCAGGTGAGCGCGCGCTTCAAGCGGACCAGAGACTCGCTCGAGGAGAGCGAGGAGCACGAAAACAGCGGCGAGATCGAGGAGGACGAGATTTCTGAGCCCAGCAAAAAACAACTACGGAAGAGCACGAAACCCTCGCTGGCCGAGCTGAAACAGGAAACCAAGCATCCAGAAATCATTGAGTGGTTCGATGCAGACGCTCCGTATCCGCACTTCCTCGTGAGACTCAAGACTCTGCCGCACGTAGTCCAGGTCCCGGGCAATTGGCGGCACCGGTCCGACATACCTCAGTTTGGTTCTAAGCAGAAATACGAGCCTCCGCGTAGCATCGTGGAGACCGGTGTGGCTAATGCTCGCAAGGGAGCACGTCTTGACGTAGACTACGAGAAGATGCACGCGTCGTTCTTTTCGCCGGAGTCCGATCGAGTGCCTACTCACATTCTTCCTTATGGCGAAGTTGTGGATCTGAAGCTTCGTCGTATTTATAAACCAACAACGGCGCAGTTCTCTACGTCGGCAGTGACGAGGCCCACACAGGTCTCGACGCGCCTGAAGGATGCCCTGGGCATTGGCGACAACGACGCGCTGCCTTGGGCTGCTGCTGTGAAGCGCATGGGGATCGCGCCGGGCTATGATGTGGGCCTCCAAACTAAATATGAGCGCTGGGGTTCGTTTATTGCATGAACGTCTTGCGTATCAGCTAATTACATGCGTTTCAGCTAATTACATATGTATATGTATACCGAGCTGATGTTCGGGTCTTCTATTTGGACCGCCGGTCAGCGATGGATTTTGCCAAATCGAAGTTCTGCATTTTCTCGGTGTCAGGCCGTAGTTGATTCTTCTGCAGTTCTTCGAGCAGTTCGGGGTCAAGGTTGTCGAGCCACGTTGGTAAGTATGTGACAAGCACGAGGGCTCCGAGTGAAAGCATCACGGTGGGCTGTAGGAAGAATTTGAAGATACTGAAGTCGCTTCTGTCTACAACGAGCTCGGTGCGCGTCGCACCGTTCACTACGATCGGGTGCGCGACACTCGGGCTTAGTGTGTCCAACGGCCTCCCATGCACAACTCTATGAATGTCGAAATCCTCGCCAGACTCCGAGTCCGCCTTGAACCCGACCAAATAAGACCATGGTAGCTCAAGAGTGTCCGAGTCAAGCGTTAGAAGGTACCGGTTCTGCGGGTCCAGGTCGTAGAACTCGAAGGTACCGTTAAGGCTCACGTAGTGGCGCTCACGGTGGGCGCTCTGAAGATCTCTCAGCACAAACGCAGTCGAGGCATAGTCGACCTGCTGCAAGTCGCCAATTTGGCCCCTGAGCGTTGCACAAAGAGCCGGCACGACGAGCGCCAGAAAGATAAGCATGAAGGTGGTCCAGTATTCCCCTGCCCTGGATAGATACGGATCCTCGAAATCTCCATATATGTTCAATGGCTGGGTGAAGCTATGGCCAAATTCACTTCCAAGTTTGTGCGGAGTCGTAGTATGAAATAGCGAGACTATTTAAGATTTTCGTGCTATCTAAGTTCATCAGCATAATTTATCACTTTTTAAAGGCTAGCCTCCTGGGGTTTCGACTGGCCAGCCTCGACCTCGGGTGCGCGCTGCCTGAATGCCGCAGAGGCGCGAGCCATGGTCGGCGACGAGCGCGCAATGGCATTTGTGAAATAGAAGTTTGTGATCGGGGTCGATAGCTTGCCATCGGTGCCCTTGGCCGATAGACCAAGGTTCGAGGCAGCGAGCTTCGCGAGCTCCGTCGTCTCGATCACGTCGTGGCTGAGAAGACCCGGCGAGATCTCGGCAAGCCTGCTCTGGATCTCCAAGTCGCTCTCGTACGGAAGCGGAACGCCGAGCACGTCGCTGACGGCCTTCAGCACCTTCCAGTCCTCGCGGGCACCACCAGGGGGACCAACCGCAGCACGGGTCTGCTGGGCACGGCCCTCCGTGTTGACGAACGTTGAGCTCTTCTCGGTGTATGCGGCTCCGGGCAAGATGACATCGGCAAGAGGGGCACCAACGTCACCGTGGTGGCCCTGATAAATTACAAATGCGTCCTTCGGAACCTCGACATGCTCATCGGCGCCTAGCAAGAACACAACCTTCGGCTTGACGCTAGCAACCTCGGCCGACGGGACCGCGAAACCAATATCGTACAGACCCGCGCGGCTGGCGCTGCGCTGCAAGACGCTCAAGCCCTGCCAGGTGTCGTTGATGATGTTACCGTTCGAAGCGGCGAACGCACCAAGCTCCTTAAGTACCTCGGGGCACTGCTCAGCCGCTGCAGATCCAACAATGATCAATGGACGCTTCGCACTGCTCAAAGACTTGCCGAAGTCGCCCTTAAGTGCAGCGGAAAGGCTCTTCGAGTCGGCGCCGAGGTGTTCGTATTGGAACGTCGAGTCGAACTCGTCGCCGACAAGGCCAATACGAACATCCGAGTTCAGCCAGTGCTGTCTCAAGCGAGCGTTGAGGACTGCAGCCTCGTGGCGCGGGTTCGTGCCAACAAGCAAGACGACATCGGCCTCGCTCGCGCCCTCAAGCTTGGCGTTGAACAGGTACGAGGCGCGGAAGTCGACGCCAGTGGGGACGGGCTCGCTTCCACCAACGAAATCGTGGGCGAGGTTCTCGCTTCCGAGACGGTTCGCAAGGTCCTTCAAGGCGACTGCCGACTCAACATCGACAAGGTCGCCCGCAATGGCCTTCACCTCGTTGGGGCCAGGCTTGAGCTCCTCGAACTTCGACTGGATGAGCAGCAGCGCATCCTCCCAGCTCGCCGGCCTGAACTGGTTGCCGACCTTCACGAGCGGGGTTGTCAGCCTCTGTGTGTTCAAGCCATCAACAGCAAATCTCGTCTTGTCGGAAATCCACTCCTCATTGATCTCGTCATTAACGCGCGGCAGCACACGAAGAACTGACTGGCCGCGAGAGTCAACGCGGATGTTGCTGCCCACAGCGTCCTGGACATCGATGGTCTCTGTCTTCTTGAGCTCCCAGGGGCGCGCCTTGAACGCATACGGCTTTGATGTAAGCGCACCAACGGGGCAAAGATCTATAATGTTACCACTCATCTCCGAGTTCAGGTTGCGCTCGAGATAGGTGCCAATTTGCATGTCATTGCCGCGGCCCGAAGTACCGAGCTCCGGCGCACCGGCAATCTCGTTCGTGAAACGGACGCATCGCGTGCACTGGATACATCGGTTCATGCTGGTCTTGATGAGTGGGCCAATGTCCTTGTCCTCAGTGGCGCGCTTACCAGCAATCTCCGTGAACCGGCCGCGGTCGCTGCCGTATCGCAGAGTCTGGTCCTGGAGGTCGCATTCACCACCTTGGTCGCACACGGGGCAGTCCAGCGGGTGATTTCCTAGGATCATCTCGGTCACGGCCTCCTGGTACTGCTTGGCCTTCTCGGACCGCGTGTGCACAACCATTCCATTGCTAACGGGGAAACTGCAACTCGCCACAGGCTTGCGAGCCTTCTCGACATCCACAAGACACATACGGCAGTTGCCAGCGACCGCGAGACGCTCGTGGTAGCAGTAGCGCGGGATCTGGACGCCGGCCTTCTCAATCGCCTGGATCAGAGCGGCACGAGAGTCGATAGAAACCTCACGGCCGTCTACAGTTAGAGTGACATCTTTTTGACGCAAGCTGCTAACAGAGAATGACCGCTTCAGCGGCTGCCTTAGTGCTGAACTACGCAGCCCCAGCATATTGAAAATCGACTTCTGAAGGGTTGCGTTTTAGAAACTCGCGAGTAGTTGAGCTTCCCGGCATGTCATCAAAACTAAGCTGGTCTGATTGGTCGTGGGTCACGTGTGCATTCGACGATACCATAGAGAGGCCGTTTTCCTTCGTAGCTCGCGCGGCGTGCCATAAAATGGCTAAAATATAACAGTTTTGTTTTTTATGACAATTTGTTGACTTGCATTGTACTTATGAGCACTATTAGAGTGTCATACTTTACAACTACTGGTTTCGCATCCGTCCGCCTCGTGCTTGCCTATATTTACTGCTTACTGATCAATTTAGTTTGTCAATTGTTCAAGACAGCTTATTGTAGGCAGGTGAAGGAAGCCTACCACATCGGCCTCTATCCGCGTGTCGAGAGCGAAAAAAGAAGATAAGGCCCGCTTTGCTAATAAAATGCTGTCGTGCTTATTAGATGGCTCTTATCTTCGACATTAGTCTCATATACAGAAGTATCTAGTTTACATTCTCGGTTAAAGGATAACAAAGGCCTGACATGCCATAGCCCTCTAGCTGGCTCGCTGGCTCGCTTGCTTGTGGGTTAAGAATGCTTTTTGACCACATCTAATTCTTACTCTTCAGCTCCACCAAGGGCACTTCACGCTATGCCCACGCCGCATCATCGTTAGCCGACGGCCCCAGCCCTTTGGCGATGCGATGACTCTTGGAAAATGCTCACGTGTAAGCACCCCATATCTGTGCAGCTGCGGCGATATAGCCCTACTGTTATTGGATCAGTGGTAAAAAAGTTTCGCTTGGTGAAGAGGTTTTGTTACTGGATTCATGACATTGAACAGTGCACAAGTTGCCGGGACCATTGATTCGGTAGAGCGGACGGTTGCAGCCTTGGGCTCGCGCGTTGTTCGCCCGACGAATCACCCGGATCCGCTGTCTGTGCTTGTGGCTGAGGTGGACAAGTCTGCGTCCGCGCCGGACAATGATGAGACCTCTCCCTTTGTATTCATTGGCGAGGCTCGCGATCTGTTCTACGGGCTGGGCCATCTACTCACGCTTCGAGAAACGCCTGTGGTGTTGCATGTTTCGGTTGTTGATTTTGGCTTGATCGCGGCGCTGCGGTCCCTGGGGATCGTGTTCATACAAAGCTTCGGCCCTGAGGATGCGCAGGACATGGTTGTAGTCGCTGACCTTGTTGCCCGCAAAACAGGCAAATGTGTCGTGCACTTCTTTGCTCCCGATCAGCACCCGGCGCCATTCAAGTGGTCTCCTGAACTCATTGGTGCCGCGATTGCTCAGGATGGTGCTGAGGAAACTTCGGCTGAGTCGCTCAGTCCGGAAGCTGCCATCAGTGCTGCCTTCAACATCGCCGGTCAGAACTACGCGCCCTTCGAGTACCGTGGAGCCGCCAAGGCCACTAGGGCTATTGTTGTGCTTGGTGCCACTGAGCAGCTCGCGCAGGCCGTGGCACTGAGCGGCGACGGGCTCTTGTGTGTGCGCGTGTTGGCTCCTCTCGATGTGAACAAGCTGCTTGAGTCGCTGCCGCCCACGGTGACCGACATTGTTGTGCTTGAGCAGCTGACGCGCCCTAGCGCTATTCTGCTCCCGCTATTCCAGGACCTTTTCGGCGCTGATGCTGAGCACTTGGCAAACATATCCACGCTAAAGAGTTTCCGCCTCGGAACCATCAATGGCATCGAGGAAGCTCAGCAGATCTTGGCTCATGTATTCAGCAACCAGGGCAACGGAGACCTCGTTGGACAGGATCTGCCGGATCCGAAGCCTGCGACATCCTTGACTTCTAAGGAAACGCAACAGGCGCAGGAGGTGGACAACGTTTACCTCAGCGTTTTGGAGCAGATCTTCCCCAAACTCGCGCTTCTTAACCGCGGCGAAGGTACGGAGAACTCCACCTCCCCTGAGTTCGCGTTTGGTAAATTCTTGGCTGCCGAGGAGCAGCGAGCAAAGACTCTGCTGGAGCTTCGTGCCGACATCCAGTCTGGAAAGTTCGGTAACGAGGAAGCGAAGGTTCTAAGTCAATGGGCCGTTGACCCGTACAACGCATCACTGCTGCCCAAGGTTCCCGAACCGTTGCAGCACGAGTTCGGTTCTGCTCAATGGATTGTTGGGAGTGACCAGTGGGCCTACGATCTGGGTATGTCCGGAGTGCACCATGTCCTTGCCTCCGGCAAAAACGTGAAAATGCTTGTAGTCGAGTCGGCCACCGATGCGAGCTCGAAAAAAGACATCGGACTTTATGCGATGTCGTTTGGGAATGTGTACACCGCCTCAGTGGCTGTCTACGCCAGCTACTCGCAGTTGCTGCAGGCCCTAATCGAAGCACAGAAGTTCGATGGCCCCGCTGTGGTCGTCGCCTATCTGCCGACCGGCCAGGACTCTTTGGAAGTCCTCAAGCGCACGAAGCAGGCTGTCGAGTCGGGATTCTGGCCGCTTTATAGGTACAACGGTGAGGACATCACTCTGGATAGCTATGTGCTCAAGCAGAGCCTTCGCGAGTTCCTGGACCGCGACCAAAAGCTCACGACGCTTGCGAAACAGAAGCCGCAGCTTGCGCGTACACTTACGCAGAGCCAGGGTTCCTTGGTGCGCAACCTCCAGAAGCAACGTGCTGAGGCTGCTTATGCCCAGCTGTTGGAGGGACTCAGTGGTCCACCGCTGCTCGTGCTGTTTGCCAGTGATGGTGGCCAGGCTGAAAGTGTTGGCAAGCGGCTTGCTCGCCGTGCGAAGGCCCGTGGCCTCAAGTCGCGCGTCTCTGCGTTTGACGATGTCGAGGCGGAGGATCTGGCCAACGAACAGCATGTGGTGTTTGTCACATCGACTGCTGGACAGGGTGAGTTCCCGCAGAACGGACGGCAACTATGGGATCAGTTGAAAAATTCAACCGTCGACTTTGGTAACGTGAAGGTTGCGGTGTTCGGCATGGGCGATTCAGAGTACTGGCCTAGAAAGCAAGACAAGCACTACTACAACAAGCCCTCCAAGGATATCTGGAAGCGCTTGGAAGTTTTAGGAGCCCAAAAACTCGTTGACGAGCTTGGTTTGGGCGATGACCAGGACGCAGATGGCTGGTCAACTGGCTACAACCAATGGGAACCTGAGCTGTGGAAGGCCCTTGGTGTGGATCAGGTTGATGGAGGTGACGAGCCACCACCGCTCACAAACGAAGACATGAAGCGGGACTCCAATTATTTGCGTGGAACGATCGCCGAAGAACTCAAGGATGAGAGCACAGGCTCTGTCAACGCTGTGAACCAGCAGCTGACAAAATTCCACGGTATCTACATGCAGGACGACCGAGATGTTCGTGACCAACGCAAGCAGAAGGGTCTCGAGCCGGCGTACGCCTTCATGGTGCGTGTTCGCCTTCCTGGATGCCGTGCCACGCCGGATCAATGGCTTACGATCGACAGGCTTAGCGACGAGCGCGGAAACGGAACGTTCAAAATCACCACGCGTGCGACTTTCCAGCTCCATGGTGTCATTAAGGAGAACCTCAAGCCTGCTATTCGCGGCATGAATGCCTCATTGCTTGATACAGTCGCAGCTTGTGGTGACGTCGATCGTAATGTGGTGACGAGCGCTGCAGTGCAGTCCGCACAGATCCACGACGAGATCGCCGACATTGGGAAACGTCTCAGTGAGCATTTGCTGCCGCGGACCACGGCCTATTATGAGATTTGGCTTGAAGGCGAGGATCCCAGCGATGGACCAGATTACCAGAAGGTGGTCAACAGCCGCAAGGAGGGACCTGTAAAGAAGCCTTCCAAGCACTTGGTTGCGCAGAGTCCCCCCGTCCTGTCAGAGGGTGCCGAGGATGAAGAGCCTCTTTACAAGCAGTTGTACCTCCCGCGAAAGTTCAAGATCAATATTGCTGTGCCGCCATATAACGATGTGGACGTTTACGGCCACGATGTCGGTTTGATTAGCATAATCGAGAACAACTCTGTTGTCGGTTTCAATGTCCTTGTTGGCGGTGGCATGGGTACAACGCACAACAACCGTAAGACTTATCCTCGTACGGGCTCCCTGATCGGCTTTGCACCGAAGTCGAAGATTCTGGATGTGTGTGAAAAGGTCATGCTCGTTCAGCGTGACAATGGAGACAGGCAGAATCGTAAGCACGCACGCCTGAAGTACACCGTTGATGATATGACGGTGGAGGGCTTTAAGGCTGAGGTTGAGAAATACCTGGGTTATCAACTAGAAGAAGCTAGAGAGCACCCGGCTTTCAAAACTAATGTGGACACGTACGGATGGGTCCGCGATGAGCAAGGACAGAACCACTTCACTACGTTCGTTGAAAACGGACGTGTTGAAGACACACCGGAATTGCAGCACCGCAGTGGTTTCAGAGAATTGGCTTATCTCATGCGCGAGGAGAAGCAAGGTGAGTTTAGGCTCACAGCGAATCAGCATATTATCATTGCTAAGATCAGCGATAGCGTGAAACCTAAAGTCGATGAGCTCCTTAAGAAGTACAAACTCGACAACCTCGCTTTCAGCGGTTTGCGCTTGAGTTCTGCTGCCTGCGTCGCCTTCCCTACATGCGGCTTGGCAATGGCCGAATCCGAACGTTACTTGCCTGTTCTAATTTCGAAGGTTGAAAATGCTCTGGAAGAGTATGGTCTTCGTCGTGATTCTATTGTCATGCGTATGACCGGGTGCCCGAATGGGTGTGCGCGACCTTGGCTAGCCGAAGTGGCCTTGATTGGCAAGGCATACGGTGCATATAACTTGATGCTTGGTGGAGGGCATGTTGGTCAGAGACTTAACAAGCTTTACCGCTCCTCCTTGAAAGAAGATGAGATTTTGGATGTTCTTCGCCCGATGCTGAAATCCTGGGCTCTCGAGCGCCAGGAAGGCGAGCCTTTCGGTGACTTTGTTATCCGTAAAGGTATCATCAAGGCGACTCGCGAAGGTAAAGACTGGTGGGATGATGTGGAGCCTGGCCTGGAGTGATATAAGGAAAATTCGATGAACTTGATAGTTCGTGTATATATTCGAACGTGTAATTAAATTAAATGAATTAGCTGCATAATATTTTGCCGAGTAATACAGTGGTGCCCTGCTTGATCTAGGCGATCGTAGCAAGAAGGAACACGGTGACAAGGTAAGACGTAAGGTGGTGGAGCATAAAGGCGTGCAATCCACCATAAGTGAACGCGTACGCAACAATGTATCCCATAATAGACAGAATGAGTACACGGACTACCAGCGACCTTGTAGATGGCATATTCGCATCTGGTTTCACATAGAGTACGAAGATCGCCACAGGAAGAGCGGACACGATGTTGCGAAGTGACGCAAACGCCCAAAGCCACTCAAAGGTCAGATTTCCAGCCCACACTGCAACGATAGGTGCATCCACGACGCTCGTCCATAAGAGAAGTTGGCTGACACCAAATTTGATCCCCCTTCGATCTCTTATGCGCAAAAGCTGGATCACCGCCAAAAGAACAGTTGAAACTTGATACGGGATCAAATACAACGTGACCAACATAAGAGCTACGCCAAGGATCTCTATAAATTGTGACCTCTTTTCGCTTGTTTTTTGGTTTTTATTACCGTCAGCCTCTTTCTTGGTCACATTGCCTCTACCGGTGAAGAGAGAGCTTGTTCGGGAGGCTATCTCAATAATGATGCTAGATGCCAAGAAAACAATGCAAACAGCGCCGATTGCAATAGAGAGCAGTAACGGGGCGATCCACAGCAATTCAGGATCATTCAGACCCAGCAACAGGTCATGAGCATCATAGCCTTGGTGCCTCAGGCTTGCAACGTTCCGCGCTTCGCTCGGAATTTGTGCTAATCTGAGCGCTGACCGCACACCCGGGTTCGTCAATGCACAGTGCACTATGCTGAGCACAACAGCCAAAGGCAGAGACCAGCGATTCAATAGCTGGTTGAAGAACGCTTTCTCGAAGCTGATGGTACCTTGGCTGCGAACCTGTGCCATCAATGTTATGAGAACAACGGCGAATGGCCAACAAGCAGCTAGAGTTCGATAGTGAATTGCGATATTCGCGAGCGTGGCTAGCCAATTCACACCTATAGTGATCCGGGCAGGACCGCCACCGCCACTTGTTATGCCATTCTCATTGGGCAATTCTACGTGTATGGTCAATCTCTCCGTGTTTTCTGAGAATGGCACGTAAGGGCCAGCGGAATACCACATCAGGGTCGCCTGCTGAACCACACCATGGTCCCGTCTCTCCTTTTCCGTGTGGTGCACAACTCGCACTGGGATTGTGCTGTCTAGTTTATAGCTGACGATACTGGAGCGCGAGGGAAGTGTGATATCACTAGGCCCAGTGATTTCATGGTGGCTTGGTCTTCCCCAAAACATAGAGGAGCTAGCGACCGCTTCCGATTTGCTATGGGAAGATGTGTCAGGGTGCCTTAGACGCCGCGATAGTGCATGCATTTTAGCTCCGTAGGGAATGGTACGTGCCGCCGTGCTAGGATCGATTATTCCGGCAATTGCCTGGACCAGGGCATCCCTCAGCTCCAAGCACCAAGCCATCGCGAGGTGGTCAATCCCCAAGCCAACACCGGGAATTTCATACGAGAACACAGTCATGCCTCCTATGAAGTCAGTGACTGTCATGTCCGGAAGAACGAGCAAATCGTTATGTCCGCCGGCTAAAGACACTAGCGTAATCTCTGGCTGCGCTGGCTTGTTCAGCCACCACTGGTTAACAACGTCGTACAGCTGCGTTATGTCCCGATCAAAGGTGATCGGCGGATACGCATGCGGGGTGCTCAATGTTATAATGGTGTTGACACTGTCCTCGATATAATTTTCCAAAGTGACTAGTGTGCGGGCAACAATGCCGCCCATCGAGTGCGCAACGATAATGACGGATGAGGGGTGCACTTCCTCGTTTTGGTTATGCTTGTACAGCTCAAGGATCTCAGCAATCGCATCGTTGACGTAGCGGGCTTCGTCAATAAGGGTCTTTCCATGCATGGCGCTGAAGTCCGAGTCGAAGTCCACTAGGAACCAGTCAAGATTCGGGAGTGCATCGGCCGAGGCCGAGGAGAATGTCCTGCCTTGAGAATAGGACCCAGCGTTCCCTGGAATAAACAGAACTGGCGTGCCTCCGAGGTTCGAGGCGTCCTCAATACCCCTGTATGGGGGAGACGAGCCCTGCTCCCTGTACAGGAATAGCTTGTACTTACTACTGACCTTGGAATGCGAGGACTTGAAAGGTACCGGTGCGTAGGAAGGCGAGCTGTAGCTCATAGTACAAGTGTTGGGCTCGAAGTAGTATGCTTTCAGAGATAGGAAAGCTGTCAAAGATGTCAGCGCGCCCAAAGCGAGCACAAGCACCCCACTCAACCGCATAGACTAGGTTCTCCCTTGCGCAATCTCCGCTGTGATCACAAGGTT
This sequence comes from Starmerella powellii, assembly GCA_030568915.1. Classification (NCBI taxonomy): domain Eukaryota; kingdom Fungi; phylum Ascomycota; class Dipodascomycetes; order Dipodascales; family Trichomonascaceae; genus Starmerella; species Starmerella powellii. The sequence continues at coordinate 1,464,825 of JAJMJE010000001.1, read as the reverse complement.
TCTCTATTTGCGGTGGTACTTGGCTCCTCGCCAGCTTGTGCGAGCTTCTTGAGTGCGGTGTGCCTTCGCGTTATATATATGTGTGTGGATGATACCTGAACAAAATGTAGGGTATGCACGAATGGCATCGCACCAGAACCACCACCCTCGCTGGCTATCCATAGCCGGAAGCCGATCAGATGCACAATAAAAATACATAAACATTAATTGATAATGGGCTGAGGCGAACGTGGGATAAGGTGCGCCTGGCCCGCTGCGCATCATGATCGGCTTGTTGCTTGTTCAGACCCAATTATGCCTGTAAGCAAACCAGTGCGGATGATTCTCATCCAATCACGAGATTTCGCTGTGGTAGCACAACAGCAGCTGGTTCGTATTCGCCGCTTCCAACGGAAATCGGTCTGTCCTAGAAACAGATCGCGGCTGGCCTTATGGTGCATCACGTGCCATGTGGCCAAGGCCCGTTCGCCAAATTTCACTTTTCTCACTAAGTGTGCAAACCTGGTCCACTGCATGTCCTCGAAATACATAGGCCGGACAGCGCTGGGCTTTGCCAGGAGCTGGCATCACCTGGATGTCGCTCGTGATCCGCGCCCACTCGGACGGCTTGCGACCTCGATTGCCACGGCGCTGCAGGGGAAGCACAAGCCGATCTACTATGAGGGCAGCGACTGCGGAGACTACGTCGTTGTGACCAACTGCCAGCATATCTACGCCACAGGCAAGAAGGAGCAGTACAAAATGTACCGATGGCACAGCGGCAAGCCCGGTAATTTGCAGGAGAAAACCATGGGAGACATGAAGCAGCGTTTTGGCGGCGGCGAGCTGCTGCGAAGAGCCGTGAGCGGAATGCTGCCGAAAAACCAATTGCGCCAGCGCCGCCTTGACCGATTGAAGGTGTTCGAAGGCAGCGAGACGCCATACTCAGGGAACGTGATCGCGTTCCACGATGATGCTGTCGTGACGAACAGCAAACAGACGCATAAATGATATGCTAAAACTTGCACATAGTCAGTAGTTGTCTGCTGCCAGTTATAGGAAGAGGCCAGCAGTTACTCAATCACCCTCGCGGTTTGGTTGCGCTGCACTGCGTAGCCTTGGCTCGACTCTCGAACTTGAGAAGCCGAAACACCTCGCGCCATAAGCCAATGCGCAGCGCTACGTCGCTATCTAACTCTTGGCGAATCTTATCAACCTCGCCTCTAAGTTCTTTTATTTCGTCCCAAACTGTTATTTCGGGCTCGGGCATTGCCTACATAAAATTCACTTAAAGTCGCCTTTAAGTGCATATAAATTGACGCTGTTTACTTAGGGTCCCGCACGGCCAGAGCGGGACGCGCGTATGTAAGCAGCGCTATACCACGACCACAGCTACCAGTGCAGCCTTAACTACGGGACTTAACTACGGGACTTGTCCACTCTTTCTTGACTCAAGATGGTCCTGGAAGCTACGATGATAATTCTGGACTCCTCGGAGTACATGCGCAACGGGGACTACTTTCCTACGCGCTTGAGCGCCGAGCAGGAAGCGGCCTTCTCCGTGTTTAGTGCAAAGATGCGCGCTCACCCGCAAAGCTCGGTTGGCCTCATGACTCTGAACGGCAAAGTCACGGTGAGCTTCGTGTCTAATTCGGGCAGATTCCAGGCCGGCCTTCGAGAAATTGAGATCGACTCCGAGGAAGGGAGCTTGAACAGGTCGTTACAGGTGGCGCAGCTGGCTCTTCGCCACCGCCAGTCCTCGCAGCAGCAACGTATTGTCGCGTTTGTGGGTTCTCCGGTCACCGAGAGTGAGGAAGACCTGAAGAAATTGGCTGCGCGTCTCAAGAAGAACGGCATAGCGCTGGACGTGGTGAACTTCGGCCAAGAAGCTGAGAACTCAACAAAACTCCTGGACTTCGTGTCTGCAGTCAGCACAAACGACAATTCTCATTTCTTGGACGTTCCACCCGGTGTGGACGAGCTTGTGGAGCAGGTTTCGCGCAGTGCGATCTTGAACGAGGGCAGGAGCCAAGGAGATACCGTGGGGAACGACATGGACTTCGAGGACGATCCCGAGCTTGCTATGGCATTGCGCATGTCGCTCGAAGAAATGCAGCGCCAAGAGCGGCCTGCTGAGGCTTGAAGGGCCGTTCCTAAACGCTGGGCGCTCAGCATGGGTCGGCGGCTCGAGTCTACGACCCAGTACGGGATTCGGCTCGCTTCCTAGTGCATTTGTAGACATGTTTAAATCAGACGTATCTCGGCATGTTTTGATTACCTTTTTAAATTAGTTTTCCGATTACTGACATGTAAAACACTACAGCGCTGTTTTCTTTCTAAAAGGTGAGTTGTTTCACACTTTCATTTTTATTTTTGTTCTGGTTCTAGCGCACACTCACTCCGCTTCGGTCCGTGTACAGCCTTGGAGCGATGTTCATCGACATTAGCTCCTGGAAAAGAAGCTTCGCGGCATACGGAATGTGGACCTGGTAGATCTTGGTCTTGTTCTGGCACGATCGGCACTCGAACTGGTTCTTTTTGAGGTTCGCGATCACGCTCATGAGTCCACATACGCCGCACACGTGGACACGGAACGCATCACTGGCCTCCATCAAACGCTCCTTCATGAACGCTGCTGCGCCATGGGCAATCATACAGTCACGTTCCATTTCACCGAAACGAAGACCACCGTCGCGCGAACGACCCTCCACGGGCTGTCGAGTCAAGATCTGCACAGGACCACGGGCACGAGCGTGGATCTTGTCATCTACCATGTGTCGAAGACGCTGGTAGTATGTTGGGCCAAAGAAGACTTGTGCTGCAAGCTTCTTGCCCGTGTGGCCGTTGTACATGATCTCGAAGCCACGAGACTGATAGCCGTGATCACGCAGAAGCTTGCTAATAGCGTCAACAGTGACCTCCGTGAACGGCGTGGCATCGCCTTCCAAGCCAGAGAGAGCGCTCACCTTCGAAAGCAAACACTCAATCAAATGAGCGACCGTCATTCGTGAGGGGATGGCATGCGGGTTGATTATGAGATCGGGCACAAGCCCCTCGGCAGTGAACGGCATATCCTCGTGACGATAGGTGATACCAATGGTACCCTTCTGACCGTGACGAGAGGCAAACTTGTCACCGATCTGAGGCACCTTCGTGGTTCTCATTCGAACCTTGACGAATCTCAACCCTTCTTGGTTCGTGGTCAACAAGACTTGGTCGACGATTCCCGACTCCGTAGATCTCAGCGGCGTTGACGCATCTCGCTTCGTATGGAACTTCGTGCGCTGACCCAGCTCTTCAGTGTCTGGCGGAATGGGCGCGGTCTTACCGATAATAATATCCTCACCGCTCACACGGACACCCGGGATCGCAAGTCCGTCCTCGTCAAGCTTGTCGTATGTACCGTGCTTCAGCCTCAGCGTATCGGCACGTGTAGGCTTTTCGAACTCTTCCACAACCGACATACCAATGCGCCGCTCTTGATCGAGATAAGAGCGGAAGAACAGCGAGCGGAATAATCCACGGTCAATACTCGACTGGTTCATGATCATTGAATCTTCCTGGTTGTAACCAGAGTAACACAAGATCGCCACAATTGCATTCTGCCCAGCAGGAAGCTCACGGAACTTCAGGTATTCCATAGATCTCGTGGTTGCGAGAGGCTTTTGAGGATAATAAAGGATGTTTGCCATCGTGTCCATACGCACGTTATAGTTGGTCAAGTGCACACCCATAGCCTGCTTACCCATGGCACTCTGATAGGTATTACGCGGTGACTGATTGTGGTCAGGGAACGGAATAATCGAAGCGCAAATACCTAGAATCATACTGGGATGGATTTCGCAGTGTGTCCAAGTCTGTGCAGTGGTGAGGCCCTTCGGCTTCAGTCTGCTACTGACATTGGCGTTCTCAGCCTGGGAGTCACCCGATTCTGGCTCTTCGTCGTGCTGACGACTCAGCTCCAAATCCTCGGGAGTCATGGCGATCATAGCCGATTCCTCTTCTTCACCATCGATATATTCCACGATGCCGTTCGCAACAAGAGAACTCCATCCGAAATACTCTGGCGCCTCGGGCGTCAGCCCGTTCTCTTCCGTGTTCAGCAGCTGGTATACGTGATCTTTAGTGAGCTTCAACTCGCTGCCGTTTTCAACAACAAACAGCGGGCGATAAACACGGCCAGCATCCGTCAAGATCTTGAACTCCTGCTCACGGATGTCACGGACGATTGTGATTTCCGACGAAACGTCACCACGACGACGCAAGCTCCGCATGGTGCGGTCCAGTACAGTTGGGTCACGGTGGACACCGACCCAAACACCGTTCACAAAGACACGCGTCACATCCTTGCTCTCATGCGGGCTGAAATCCTCAAGCGGCTCCATTCCCCACTCTTGCAAGAAGAAAAGAATCGGATCAGATGGGGATCCAACCGAGATTCCAGTCATCAGACTCAAGTTCTTCACCAAGCCACATGCCTGACCCTCAGGAGTCTCTGCCGGACACACCAGGCCCCAATGCGTGTTGTGCAGTTGACGTGGCTTCGCAATCTTACCATCCTTTCCAATCGGCGTGTTCGTTCTACGCAAGTGCGACAAGGTCGACGAGAAAGTGTAACGATTCAGCACCTGCGATACACCTGCCTTGGTCGACATCGCACGCTTCTGATCACCCCAGTTACCAGTGGCCAGCGAATACTTCAAGCCATTTGTGATGGTATTCGACTTGACTGCCAGCGTCAAATTAAACTCCTTGTTGGACTCGATACATTTCTGCATGTAGCGGAAGATATCACGCGTCAGCTTCTTGAACAGCATGCGGAACAAGTTGGCAAGCAAGGGACCAGCCAAATCCAGGCGCTTCTTACCGAAATGGTCACGATCATCCTGTTCACGGCGGTCCAAGGCCACAAGTAGAAGCCTGTGAACCATGTAGCCGAAGAAGTAAGCCTTTCTCGATTCGTATCCCTCTTCTTGGGTGATATGAGGCAGAAGCTCCTTCTGCAAGATGTCTCGGGCATACCGGATACGCTTTTCCTTTGAAATGCCTGTGACATTACCACGCCTTCCAATATAGTCAAGCGCAACCTGCCTATCCTGGACAAAGAATCCCTCCTCGATACAGGGCTTCAGCGCTTCCAGCATCTGCCAGTCGTTTTGATCATAGCAGATGTGCTGCAAGATGTCACCATCTGGGACGACGCCCAAGGCTCGGAAAACAAGCACGATCGGGATATCAGCACGCACATAGGGGAGCGTGGCCTTGATCGTGCGATCCTTTGCGAACAGCTTGAGCTGCAGAGTGCTGATAAGACGGCTACCCTTCTCGATGGCAGAACGGATCTCGGCAGTGTACGCTACGGGAGAGTTCGCCGGCTTCTTGAAAACCTGAATGATGTTGGCGGCCGACCGCTCCTGAGCAATCAACACCTTCTCACTACCATTAATGATGAAGTAACCACCCTGGTCGTAGGGACACTCATCCAGGGCGTAGAACTCGTCGTCGCGCAACCCACGGAGCATGCAGAAGTTCGAACGGACCATGATAGGAACCTTGCCAATATACACTTTGCTGATGGGCTCCTCGGGCTCGTTCTTGTCTGACAGCCACTCACCCTGCTCGTCTGGGTTGCCCGTGTCGGTTTGGTATAGAACGCGCTTGTGCATATCCACATAGAGAGGCGACGAATAAGTGAGGTTTCTGTTGCGGGCCTCCTGCGGGTACATCGCATGCGTAGAGCCGTCCGCCTCAGTCATCGTGGGCTTCGACAGATAGATTTTGCCGAAGGTAATCTCATATCGCTTGTTGATGTTGTCATCCGGCGTAGCGTGCTGCGCGGGCTGGTCCACAATCAAGTGCTTGTCATCCCACACGAGCTGCTGAATCGTGGTCTCGATGAACTCATCGAACGAGTCCAGCTGCTGAGACACAAGGCCCTTCTCGTTGAAGAACGACGAGATCACCGTCCAGCAATCCTCGCTCGTGATCTCGGTGTCTTCGTCGTACGAGTAAGGGTCCTCCTCGCTCTCAAGGTGAGAAGTGGGATCTGCCGACGGAGGCACCGGGCTCAATACTTCCATCGCCATTTTTCACCACGAACTAGTAAACCTTGGCTAGTGTAACCAGATTTTCGGGGATCGCGGTGCTGACATATGCGCGCCAGAGCTGGTGGCGCCCGCAAGTGGCGGTAAGTGGTAGCGCCCCCCTCCGGAGTAACGTGACACCTCCTGAGCGAGAAAGTCAGTCGCGGCAAGGCCACGCTGCAGTCGCCGCCGCTGCAGGTCCATTAGGTGTCCAGTGGGGTTTCCAGAAAAAGCCTTAAGTGCATGATTAGGACTTGGATGCGTAGCTCCTTGGCGATACAGCAATTTCAAATCGGGTCGACGAACGCCGGGATTTGCCGAAGCCGGTTTCCCAAGTAGGGCTCGTGATCTCTAGTCCCAGCGGGCTCACAACGCGCGTGCAAATTTAGACAACAAGCTCTGAAAATCCCAATTAATAAACAGTAGGCTTAGCAGGCTCGCAGGATGTAAGTTTGTGGCTGCTGGAGCGACCCGGTGGACCCTTGATTGGGATGCAGCTCTAGGGTAGTCAGGGCACGAAATCGCGTCTAACAGACTGCAGCTCCACCAGGTTTATCCATGTGGTATCGATCACGTGTGCCCCATCGTGAAATAGTGCAGTAGCCTTGGGCAGCGTGTGCATATTCTTAGTTTGTGTATCTATTCCTCCGACCCTTCCTAACAAGAAGTGACCTGCACTAGTATGGCCGTGGATGTTATACACACACAGCCATCGCCTATACAAAACCAGCATCCTTTAGGAACGGTCCAGTTCCCCTCGCTGCCGTCGACGCCCTCGGCTGCGGGCGCGAGCGCGAGCTCGAGCTCTTCGCGGTGGACACCGAGACGTGGATCCGGTGTCAGAGGGCACAGCAGGAAACGAAGCCGGGCAAAGAGTTTTTCTGAGCACACGCAGGACGCGGTAAAAGTGGTGGCTCCGCCAATAAGTATATCTCTCGTGTGCCTGTGCATAGTTTGGTACTGCTCGTCCGCTGTTTCCAACAATCTGTCGAAGGCGATCCTGCAGATCTACGAGTATCCCGTCAGCCTCACTATGATTCAGTTCATTTACGCTGCGCTTTTCTCCAGCGCTGCGGGCTGGTACGCCACGAAGCAGTCGGGCTTCTCGACGTTGTTTCCGAAAAACACAGTGTCCTCCTCGGGGCTCATTGGTCTTGAAAAATTCGTGATCCGCAGCACCGCCCCGATGGCAGGCTTCCAAATTTTCGGGCATATACTGTCGCACTCTGCGACGTCGCAGATCCCAGTATCACTCGTGCATGCAATCAAGTCGTTGAGTCCGCTGCTGACGGTGGGTGTCTACACTTTCGCATTAGGTGCTCGGTACAACGTGAGCACCTACTTATCTCTCATTCCACTCACCGTCGGCGTTATTATGGCTTGTGCCGCCGAGTTCCGCGCGCGCCCGATCGCAATTTTCTATGCTTTTATGAGCTGCGTCGTGTTCGTTTCGCAAAACATCTGGTCTAAGGGCCTGCTCACAACGGGCGAGGCTCCGGAGTCACAGAACTCCGAGGACGCTTTCACAGAGCCGGCGCCGCGCAAGCTCGACAAGCTCACTATCATTTTTTGGTGTGCTGTGCTCGGCTTTATTGGCACGCTGCCTATCTGGTTGCTGACCGACGGTATCAAGCTTTTTAATGGGAAGGCTGCTTTCCAAAGCAACGGAACCCTCTACCAGTTCATATTTTTGGTCACTTTGAACGGGTTCTCGCACTTTTGCCAGAACCTGTTGAGCTTCATGATTCTGGGATCCGTGTCAACAGTCGCATACTCGATCGCAAGTCTGCTGAAGCGCATTTTTGTGATGAGCGCTGCCATCTTATGGTTCGGGCAGCGTGTGACCGCCGCGCAAGGATGGGGTATTTGTATCACCTTCGTGGGACTGTACATGTACGATAGATTCGGCTCAAAAACCTCTGACAATCGAAACAGGGACACTCTGGGGAACAACGAGGTTCCGCTGCTGCCGAGATGATCTCACTCGTGTATTTATCCATTCTTACATATTTATTAAATCGTTGAATATGCGTTTAGACACGCACTGATGTGCGCGCTGAGCTGATTTGCGCACATCAGCTAAGTGCGCCTTGGCTACACACGTCAACCTTGTGCACCTCAGCCTTGGCTGGTTGCCAAAGAACGAGCGCAACAGAAAAAGTTAAAGAACGATTACTGATTTTCATGTATATGACACCTATTATATATCAGAGTGTGATATCTATTAATGCCCAGAAGTGGGCGTGCTTCCTGTGAGTTTTGCGACCATGTCTTTGGCCATATCACCAAGGCCTACCATACAGATAGTCTGCCAGCAACCAAGGCCAATGCGTGGGGTGACGCCACGGTAGAGGCCACGGATCCCGTTCTGAGAATAAATGTATCTGATAGCCGACATGGTTGTGAGGTTCTTAGGGCGGTTCGGGTCGGCGACCTGCGACTGCATTTCGATGCGCGCAACCTCTATAGGCTGGTTCCACGTACTCAGTCCTCCGCCCACGGCCGACGCAAGGACCTTTTCGGTGCCATTAAGCTTATGGTCCTCTGAATATCCCATCACGGAGCGGATAGAGTCCTCAGCCAAGCGCGCGAGGCCAAACCGCGATCCCCAATTAGTGCACTGGCGCACGGCGACCGCGTTGACACCCTTGTTAATACCCCGGATTCCCTCGCGGCGGTAGATGTCGGCGAATGCTGAGAACGTCGACTGCGGCTTCATGCCCTTGGCTGCCTGCTTGTTGCGGGTGATTTCGACGGTCTTCATGCAAGTACAGAAGCCAACGCTCAAGTAAGCCTGTGCAATGCCTCCAACCATGCCGCCCGCGATTCCCGCCGCGAAGTTGTTCGCGTTCAGGTACCGCCTTGCCTGGTACTCGACCTCTGACGATGTGAACAGCAGAATGGCGCCCTTTGTGGACGCCTCGATCCAGGCCCACGGAATGAGGCCCTGCCAAAAGCCAAAGAGCCCCCCGCGGCCCCAGATACGCTGGATAGCAGTAACGAACGAGTCTCCCCGGTTCGCGGCCATTGTTGTCTTCACGACCTCCAAGGGCTGGCCCAGCGTGGTCACCTCAAACATATTTAGTCCTGCGCCCAGCAGAAGGTTGCTAAATGACACGGGCTTCTTTTTCAGCTCTGCGGGCTCCACTGCCACCATTGGACTTTGGGACATCGTGGTTTATCCAAACTTGGGTGTTGGTACTTGGCTATCTCCAGATGGCGGTTGTGGCACAAGCATGCGCGGGGAGGCACTATGGCGGATCCCCAGCGCCCCAACCCGGGTCGACTGAGTGAGGGGAGGAGACCCCAGCTAAATAGCGGCGCATGCATGAATCGCGCGATGTTAGCAAACGGGGGATCCGAGCGTCGGGTCATTTTATGAAAATTAATGTAAATAGTGAAAGTCGCAAATGTTTGTTTAGTTCGCGGACCGCGTACGACAGGCGTCGCTGCTGCATACGTCGATAGCTACGAGTTCTGCGGCCCTAACCCGCGTGGCTCTGGCGCACCGATGCCGGGGCCACATGGCTAAATATTTCAGGCCGAGTTGTCGGCTGTGACCCCGGCTGCGTTCGGGCCGTACCCGAGATAAAAGCTATGAAAGGGTCCGCAGCCCTGATCTGTAGGTGTGTGTAAATTTTCAAACACTAGTTTAATCGCGTGCGCCCGCGATGCGTTGGCCCCGAATCTTCAGCCATGTTGAGGACCGCCAGGCCCGAGATTAGGGCCGTACTATTCAGGCCGCCGCAGCCAGAGCCGCAGCCAGGGCCGTGCTAATCCCGCGCTCTGTAATTGCTGGGCCGTTTTCGGGCGAGCAAGGGAGACAGTGTTAGCATGAGACAGTAATTATATATGTTTTCGGGTATTCAAAAGTAGCTAGCTGAAGTATGGGTGGTGCACCGCCCGGCGCGCACTGATCCGCTCCACAGGGTCATATGTGATGAGGCGCGCCAGCAAATCGAGGCCGTCCGGGTCTAGAGCCGGCGCTACTGCGCTCAAGGGCTTTGGCTGCCACTGGGGGAATGTTGTCTTGAAATCCGGCAGCGATGTGACGCCCGGCCACACATGCTCGTTGGGCGTACCCAGGACTCTGAAGATCTTGAAGATCTCGTCTATTTCGCTATCACCTGGGAAGAGCGGCCGGCGATTCACCATCTCGGCGAAGATCGCGCCGATGCTCCACATGTCCACGCCAGTCGAGTACTGGCGGGCGCCAAGGAGAATCTCCGGGGCGCGGTACCAGAGGGTGACGACCTCATGCGTGTACGTCCTGAGCGGGACACCGAATGCTCGAGCAAGACCGAAGTCCGTCAATTTCAAATTGCCCTCCTTGTCGATAAGCAGGTTCTGCGGCTTCAGGTCGCGGTGGAGAATGCGATGCGAGTGGCAGTACATGGTGCCCTTGACTAGCTGAATCATGAATTTCTTGATGATGTCCATCCCGAGGCTCTCCGTTCTGGGTATCGACTCCATGTACTTCTTAAGGTCGAGGTCGAGGAACTCGAACACGAGGTATAGCTTATGGGCGTCAGAATGCACAATGTTGTATAATGTCACAACGTAGGGATCGCGCATTTCTTTCAGCAGAGAAATTTCGCGGATAGCAGTAGATGGAACGCCCTCATCTTCGGCCTCCAGCCGGATTTTCTTAAGCGCAACCAGCCGGTTCCCGCACAAGGTGTCCTCCGCCTTGTATACTACGCCATAGGTTCCTTCGCCCACTTTCTCTAACCTGCGGTAGTCGCTTAGCTCTACCATCGCTCTCGTAGCTAGGTTGACGGTTTCCTGGTGGTGCGCGCTGCCGGTCGTCCCTTGCTCGGTTTGGTGCTTCTCACAGCCTAAAGGGTGTTTGTGATGTCAACAGGGGGCTAACCCTTCACGTGCTCGACCTAGGTATAATAATAATAACAGCCGATCTGGGCACGGGCGCGACGCGAGTCATGCACCGAGCCGTAGACGCACTGGGAACGTTGGCGCGGTGGACCTTGGTGCTACGGACCTTGGCGGAGTGCGGCAAGCCGCGGACTAGTTAATTGGAGTATGTAGATTTTTTAATTGGTTGATAACTTCAGCGAAGGTATTATGCTATACGTCAGAAAATCGTTACTGAAGGATGAAGTATCGGCTCGCCGGGTCACGCTCGACTCACTGCGACTTCGCCAGCTTCTTGAGCGCGCGCTTCCGGATGTCGAGGTGCATTCGCAAATTGATGACCGACACGATCTGCGAGTACACACCGAGAGAGTTCTCAATGATCCAGTGGAACAGCGCGTGCGACCAGTACGGCGTCATTGTGTACGCGCGCTCCTTCGCGCCGCCGCTGTATCCAACCTGGCGCAGCGTCGACTTCACGAACGCAGCCGGGCTCGGGCACAGCAGCGACGTGCGCTTCACCTTTGACATCGCCGACGTCACGAGATAAGAGATAATGAGCTGCACGTCGATGTCCGAAGTCTGCAGCTCCTCGGCGAGGGCCGAGCTCCAGCCCTGCAAGAACATCTTCGATCCCGTGTAGACGGACAACAACGGCGTCGGCGTCAGTCCTGCCATCGACCCCATCGTCAATATAAGTCCGCGGTGCGATCGCGACGACGACGTGTACGCCTTCAGGGCCGGAAGCACTGCGCGCGTGATCTCCATCGTTGCAATGCAGTTCACCTGCACAATTTCGTGCATCGCCGACTCAGACACCTCCAGGAACGGCGTAGGCATGTCGTGGCTCACGCCCAAGTTGTTGATCAGAACAGACACATTGCCGATCTTGTCCACAGTCGCCTTCAACTTGCTGTAGGACTCAGTCGTGGCCGTGGCCGCGTCCAAAGCAAAGATCGCGGTCTCAACTTTGGGATGTTTGCTGCGGATGTCCGAGGCAACCTGCTCCAGCTTCGCGGGGTTCCGGCTCACAAGCAGAATGCTGAAGCCAGCCTCAGCCAACTGGTGCGCAAACTGTTCGCCAATGCCAGCCGTGCTGCCAGTGACCACGGCCCAGTTCGAGTCGCTCCTCCGCGCAGGCTTGTATGCGGTAAGTCGCGCCTGGCGGGGCAGCACCGTTTCCAGAAGAACTGACAAAAGCGCGCTCGCAAGACGCGTCAGCTTCCAAATCCCGAGGATGGCAACCAGAAGACCAAGCACCGGCATCCGCACCGTCAAAAGCTCAATGAGAGCATCGAAGTAGGTCAGTCCGTCGCTCTTAGTTACCGCCATTTGTGATGGTATGAGACAGGCAGGCAAATCGCCATATACCGTGCTGAGGTAATCCGATCTGCCAGCGCTGGCGAGCCTTCGCGAACTCGGGGGTTTTAATTCATTTGCAGTAGTAATTAACTGCGCGCACCATTTTAATAGCTAGCATTGCATTTATCAAAAACGCCCCGTTGCCGTATGATTCGCGTGCCCAAAACTTAGGGTGCGTTGCGGTATGTTATCGATGCACCAGCTAATTACCAAACGCAACCTGAGCTGCAGCTGGACTTGTGTTGACGGTGTTCCGATAAGTGTATTTAGATAAGCTGCGCAGCGACGCCGAACGGTCGCTGAATTTACGGCATTTTTCATAAATAGGAAGCTCTGCGGGCCAACTACTTCTTTTAACGTAAACCAATTCAACGGATTTATGTCGCGTTTTCTAGGTGGATTAATTTAGTACCACGCAGCGCACGGATGTGTGTATGTGTTATGTATGGCAATAAACAGACTCACTAAATTACATACGCAGCATTCCAGGTGTGATCTGCCCACTTCGGAATCAACAAGCCACAATCAGCCAGCGCCTCGGTAAACACAACTACCGTCTGACTGCACGTATGGGGGGCGTAAATCTACAAATTTGACCGGGCAAATGTGTAGGTGCCGGAATGGCTCAATGTTGGTATGCGTGCCGCTCATACGTAACGCGTTGTTTGGGGATTGTAGTGGAAGCGCAGGGGTAGGGTTCATAACGCGTCATCTGCAACCCAACCCCGAACGGGTCCTATTAATTTAGAGTAACGCCCTTTTTCGTCTCAAGGCACATATTCTTGCTAGGGCCACAACAGTTTCCGGGTTATTGGAGGGTGCACTCACTTCTGTCGTTGTTAGAAGCATCTAACTAACGCGAGAACGAAGCCAACGTCATATACCACACTATTGCGAAACCGTCGCCGGCACAATCAAGCAAGAACAGATGTCGTTGATCAATGCGACCCCTCCTCGACGTGCACATGCTTTCATTAATCACTCGCCAGAAACATACGAAGCTGAACTGAAACGCCAACAGCCCAGTGTTAAAAGAGAGGCAAGCGCTGTCTCACTGCACGCCAACCATGCTAACCCACACATGAAGTCGCCAACCCGGCCTCACGCTGATACCCACACCGCGTCCCGCACTGGGTCCCAAATCGGGTCCCAGATCGGATCTCAGTTCGGAACCTCTGCTGGAGCCTCTGCTCAATCAGCCGCTCAATCAGGCTCTGGATCGGCTGCGGGGCCGCGCAAGTCTGAACTGCTTTCCCAGATATACTCCGACCCCTCGCCTTCACCGGAGGCCTCCTCAGACGGCTCGCAGCCGGGCACCCAGCAGTCGTCAGGCGATTCTTCACCAGGGGACACGAAAGCCACGCGCAAGGACTCGCAAGTGAGTGCTGCGCACTCAGAGTCGTCGGTGACGTCGAATTCGCAGCTCCGAGAAGCGCCCAGAAAACGGCGGCGTACCTCTCCTAATGAACTGCACATCCTGGAGACCGAATTCGCGAGGAACTCAAAACCCTGTAAGGATGACCGCGAGCGCATCGCTAATTTAACGTCCATGGACGAGAAGGCCGTACAGGTTTGGTTCCAGAACAAGCGGCAGTCTTGCCGCAGGCAGCAGAGCCAGGGCCACATCGTCACCCCTGCGATTCTTCGGACCCACAGCATGCCCGTGGGCTTCCAAGACGAAAACACATTCCAGACTGGAGTCCCGTTCGAGCATTCTAGAAAAGCACTGTTCGACACCCAAAACCCGGCGGCCACGGCCATCCCCATGGGCGTGCAGCCGCCCCTCTCGGCGATGCAAGCCAAGCGGGCAAAATCATTAAAGCTGTCGATGTCTGCCGACGGGAAGGCTGAGCTAATTGAGCGGTCGCCGCTAAAGCAGCTGCACAACAATGGTCCCAACGCATTGACTATAAGCCACGGTGCGCCGCCGGCCATGAGATTCGCGACGATGCCCGTGCTTCCACCCCAGCTCTCGGGATTCGAGCAGGAGTGCGCCAGCAGCTTGCTGGTGCTGAAGTCTGGCCAATGGAGATAACTTCCGGGTCGCTGCACTGCAGGCCTTTGTAGCACATCCAGAAGAAGCATGGGCCATACACTAGCTTAAATGTATATCATGAAGTATGTACATTAAATAGGAATAAACTAGCTGCGTACGCGTAGTTGGCTTCCCTCTGCTCAAACCCGGTCGAGAAGCTCAAGCACGAAGCTGCTTGCTGACGATGGGCCTCAAGGGCTCTGCAGGCCGGTAGGCGCTGGCGAGAAACTCAAACGCCGAGCGCTCGATCAGCAGGCGCTTGGGTTTCAGTACGTCCTGGACTCGCAGGAACTCCTTGGGGATGATGTCGACCTTCAATTGATTCTGTGTGGCATCAAACAGGTTCGGTCGGTGCTCGTTAACGACAAACGTCGTGGACATCCGCCCGAGGTTGTGATTGCGTGCAAACTCGCGTGCAACAAGCTCGCTACTGTGGCTGAACTCGGCCTCGCCATCGATGATGTACAAATGGCCCTCCCTGTATTTTAGACTGAGGGCAGTCCGCATGGCGAGAGCGTATACCTGGGATGGAAGACCAGTAGACATGTCGCCAGGAGCAGGGCGGCCATGAGCTCGGCCGCCATCGTGCCGGATCGGGTTGCCGCGGTCACCCATCCGTGCACGGCCAGATCCCTTTTGAGGCAAAAGTTTCTTCAAGCTGTATCCCATGTCGTACCTGCCGACAATGACTCGGGACCCAACGCGCTCAGCATCCCGCTCGTAGACTACGGCTTGCCAGAGTATATCGCGGCGCGAGGGCACGCCAAGGATCTGCGAGCTGACGGGCTGCACACCGACAGGCTCGAGCGATGGGAACTTGCGCAGTGTCGTCAAAACCGCGCTCGCCGGCTTCGCGGGCCTGAACATGCTCATCCTGGTCTGGGATTCCAATGGGCTGTGAAATTTCAATTCACGCCTGGCTGACGAACTACTTAGTCAAAAGTGGACCCAACCCTGTCTCGGTGCCTGAGCGGTCCCAGCAGCCAAACAGCCATTCTAGTTAGTATGAGCGGAACTAGCCCATTAAGATTTCTCTAAACCACTTTCTATAGAAGAAGCCTTGCTTGTGCACGATTCTGAACAGATCCGCAGCTTCTGCTCAAATATAGGGAATGTGGGTTGACCCAACCTTGACGAGCGGCGCGGCTCAGTAGGAAAGTACGTGGCTCTTATAGTTGACAACACTGAAATAATAGACGAACTCGTACTTATTGGTCAATTGTCGTAGCATGAGAGCAAGATATACAAGAGCAAGGTCTACAAGAGCATGGACCACGTCTTACGTCGACCTCTCGCCGCGGGTCAAGTAAATGAAGCCTTTAAAGTACAAAAGAAAAGGATGCTGCTAAAAGGAGTAGTCGAGAGAAAGTAGTTGAGATGGCGTAGCACAGAGGCGGTACGACTAAGCTAGACCCAACTAATGAACGCGGGTCATCAAGCTGATCAAGTACTCCGACGTGAGATCAATCATCTCGCGCGGAACCTCGTGCTTGACTCCAGGAACGATCTCGACGTGATGGCGCGGATTCGAGTGTTTCCCCCACTCGATAGTGCATTCAGGAGGCACAAGCGGATCAGCGCCCCCGCAAATGGCGAGGATAGACAGTGGTGATTGCTGCAGAGCCACAGCCCGCGCTGTGTGCGCCTCCATTTGCTTCGCAAGGTCTTCCGGGAACGCAGCGGCCTCCATTTCCGCAGTGACCTGGTCACCCGCGGCGAGCTTGTACTTGTCCCACCGCATCCGCATAACCTGCGTGACGTCCGGGCTGCCAATGATGGGGACGGCGGCATCAATGAGATCGGAGTGATCCGTGGCCACGCGCCAGGAGACGTAGCCTCCAAGAGACGTGCCAATCATGACCCTCGACGTTACCTTCAGGTTATGCAGATAAAACGGACTGTAAAGCAGGAGGGATGCGGCCTCCGACGCGGCCTGGTCAATGATGGCCTGCATCTCAACGAGATGATGGATATTGCCCTCTTGCCAGGTGTCGTTTGCTGCCTCACTGATCATTCGCTCGCCATGATTCGGCAAGTCCCACACCACGCAGACGAGGTTCGGCACAGACTTCGTTAAAAGCTGAGCGAACTTTGCCGTCGTTTCCTTCGATCGCGTGCGCCCATGCGCAATGACTGTGAGCATCACCTCCTGGTTCGGAGGGTGGCTATCCTCCCCGATGATAGTGGCTTTAATTCCACCTATAAGAACCTCTCTCATTCTCACTTCGACTTCGTAAATATGCGAAATGAACGCTGGCAATAAAAACCGTTGACTCGAACCCACACTGTAGGGTCAGGTCTGATTTGCCAATGGAAAGGGTCCCGCCGTGCGGCAGCTGCGCTTGAGCCACGGTGCCTCGGTGCCTGCGGGGTTTCCTCCAGCCCCTGTAAGCTGATTTTAAGGCCCCACTCACCCAACTACTGTGCACGCGGGGTCTCAGCGCCGTCCACGATGTCTTAAAGCTCAACAAAATAAAGCGGGCCTTAATACCCGCGACCTGAGATTCTAAGAGCCGTTCCATAGTTTGAGCAGCAAACAAAGCTTATTACGTAGAACGGCACCAGTTACTCAATTTCCATAGTTAACATTATACATTTAGCATCACGAGATTTTTCTTGCTTTCTATAGATATGCTTCGCCTCGAATCTACAGCGCTGAGCTTGCCGTCTCTCTCTATGTACTTACCCTGCGCCACAAGGCCCCTTATGGCACTGCCATGTGACGGCCTCAGTTGCTGATCATCATCAGTGCTGACGGAGCCGAGGGGCAACATAAAAAGAGGGGCAATCGCTGCCACCACGACCCAGGGCACTGTGAGCTCATATCGAGCTCCTGACAGAACTGAACTAGTTATTAGTTATTTATATATGCCGGGTACATGCTAGCAGAATTTGAGCGCGTCGAGGAGGTTGTAACACGCTCATTCGGCCGCCTGCACAGTGATCCTCTGGGTAACTGTTAAAAAGAAGGTTCCCTGTGGGCAAGGGTTCGTGAGCAAATTTCTCCCAGCGCCGGGGTCAAATCTCGGGGTCGAGTTTCCTACTTTCCTTCTCGACTAACACTCCGAAGCCCTACGAATGTCCGAGCCTGCTCAGGAGTTGAAGAAGGAGTCAGCTCAGGACACAGCTCTGGATACGGCGAGGTCCCCAACTAGTGACGCAAATGTAGACACCATGGGTGACGGATCAGCAGACGCCACGGATTCGGGGTCCTCGCACGCGGCTGTGACAAGTGAGCCCGTCGCATCCAAGGCAGAGGAAGTAAATAATACAAACAATGAGGGAGATACTAACCCGGAAGTTAAGAGCACAGGAGTTACCACTAATGCCGAGCAAAGCTCCCCTGCACAAAACTCAGACGATTCGAATGCTGCAGATAAAGAACAAAGACCAACTCAGGAGGGTGCTGAGCAGCCCCCCGGAACAGATCCAGAATCGAGTCCCACAGTGAATGCGGCCACTGAAGAGGGCAAACGCAAGAGCGAAGAGTCCACTGCGGAACCAGACCCCAAAAAACCTAAGACAGAAGAGGCTAGCGAAGCCGCGGTTAGTGGCGGCGCACAGACAGAGACTTCCCAAGCATCTACGCTCGAAAAGGCGAAGGCCGCGGCCGAAAGATCACGAATCGATCTGTATCCCGAGTTGGACCCGGTTGAGCTGCCACCGCCGGGAACCGGACTGCTGAAACACCAGCATAAGTATGCGCTTAGTGCGATTCGCGCTATAAAGCGCTCGAAGGACGCGGGGCCCTTCCTGGCTCCTGTTGATCCTGTGCGTCAAGGAGTACCGCACTATTTCGACTACATCCAGCACCCTATGGACTTGGGCACTATTGAGAAAAAGCTCGCGGATAACAAGTACGACAGTGTGCAGGCTCTTGTGGATGATTTCAACCTAATGGTTTCCAACTGCATTATTTTCAACGGCGAGGATGCGCTGATTTCGAAGATGGCATTGGGCATCGCACAGAGCTTCAAAAAGCAATTGAGCAATATGCCCACGTACGACGCCACGAGGAAGGGTTCTCAGGCCGCAGCAGCAGCAGCGGCTGCGAGTTCCTCGGCATCGAATGCTCCCGCCCCTGCGCACACTAATGGCACGGCATCAGCTGCAACAGCAGCAGTGGTCAATGGGGATGACGAAAGTGCGCTGCACGAGGACCACGTTGGGAAACGCTCTTCAACAACGACGACTATTGTAGGACCCAATGGATTGCCAACCTTGAGGCGGAAGTCAACGATTGATGGGCGCCCTAAGCGCGAAATTCGGCCGCCTCGCCACGCAGGATCCTTTGCAGGTAGCGGCACGGGAGAGGGACGACCGCGAAATAAGAAGTACGCCTCAGAACTTCGATTCGCTGGTCAAGTTCTAAGGGAAATGCAATCTCGTAAACTGGAGGCCATAGCGTTCCCTTTCATGCAGCCAGTTGACCCTATTGAGCAGGGTGTCCCTACCTATTTCGATGTCATTAAGGAACCAATGGATCTCAGCACCATTCAAAGAAAACTTGCAGAGGGAATTTATTACACCGGTGATGAGTTTGAGAGTGATGTCAGGCTAATGTTCAGAAATTGTTACACTTTCAATCCAGAGGGAACTCCAGTAAATGTCATGGGCCACAAACTAGAAGCTTACTTTGACTCTCGATGGATCGAGAAGCCGATCCCGGGAGCCCCCGCCGCTGAGGACTCGGAGGCAAGTGATGTTGATGAGGAATTTGCCGACGCAGGCCTGACGAACCCAGCCATTCAAGTGCTAGAAGATCAAATACGACTTGTGAAGAAGCAGATCAAAAAACTGAAAAAAGAAGCCCTGGCGGACTACTACAAGCGTGGCCACCGCCGGTCAGCTGCCCCTAAGAGACGAAGATCATCGAACGCGGGATCGGGTAGTGGAGCCAGCTCACACAAGCCCCTCCCTACTGAGATGACATATGACATGAAACGCGAACTGCGCGATAAAATTGACAAACTGCCAGAGAAAAAGATACAAACCGTCATTGCTATCATTCAAGAGAGCATGCCGGATTTGGGCAAAGGCCAGGAAGAAATTGAGCTCGAGGTGGACGCCTTGGACACGAACACTCTGCTTAGACTCTACAACTATGCGGTTCTGGGTCGCCGTGAAGAGCCCGCCAGCTTGTCTGGAGGCGTATCTGGTGCATCCGGTGCGGGCGCTGCGCGGCCATTGACTCATGACTATGACAACTCGTCTCAAGGAGTCAAGCGACGTTCGAAGGCTCTCAGTGAAGAGGAGCATGAAAAGAGAATCGCACAGATCGAAAGCAAGCTGAAAGAATTCGCCGATGCTTCCGGACAGCCAATCAGCAGTAGCGCGGCCACTGCAGCACTGACCGCAGGATCGGCGGTGAGCGCCATTGCTGCAGAAAGTGACAGCAGCGATGACGAGCGGTTCGAGAGCGACGACTCAAGCTCTGAAGAAGAATGATTCGCAGTCTCGGTGACCGAATCTTTATGAAAACAAGCCGCAAAATTTTGACCCGGCAACCCCAACTGTTAGCTTGTAAGTACTGTCAGTAAGTACGTAGTAATTGTGATGACTTACGACTGACCTATTTTTTGCTGCTCTGCGTGAGATGCTCGAGGTCCTCCACCAAACTGTTCACCTGCTGCTGTATATCATGCGCTCTTTGCAACAAATTGCGGAGCTCTTGTGGAGTCCCAGCGGGCTTTAACTTTGTATTTGATAATGACGGCGCGGGCGAGGGGCTCGACGGGTCTTCAATGGCCGGGCCCATTCCATATAACAGCAGAGGCTCGCCATGTGGGGTCTTGGGGTCGGTCAATGGCCGGTGGCTCTGAAGTTGGGCCTTTGGGGTTCCAGGGGGAGAAGGCGCCATTGAATTGTTAGTGATCGTGGAGCGTGGCACAGCCCCACTTACCTTGACCCGTTGATCCTGACTGGAGGCAAATCAATTAAGATCGTGAACTCGCACAGGTTAGGAACGGAGGAGGGTGTGAGACAGCAGGGGTGTGGCAGCTGTGTGCCGGAATCAAAGATAGGGCTCAGGGCGTGTATATAATAACAACCCTGTTCTTTTGACCTCCGCCTTACACTATACCGCGTTGTAGCTGGGTGTATGTAGTGACATAATGCTGGGAAGTACTGGTAATGGCAGGCAGTAGCGCACGTGACACGTTTCGGACCCACTCACCGTGTGGGAAGCGGAGTCCCTCGCTGGGAGAGGGCAGCGACTACAGCGAATTTCACGAACTCGTTGAACATTGCACAAATATACAACCATGAGCAACAAGGTTGAGAAGAACGGGATTGCTGAGACCATCAAGGTCCGCATCATGCTCAGTTCTCCCTCTGTGAAGCACATCGAGCGAGTCGGTAACGATATCATCAAGCGCGCCTACAACAACGAGCTCGACCCGCGCGGCCCCGTGCGTTTGCCGACCAAGGTCTTGAAGGTCACCACCCGTAAGACCCCCAACGGTGAGGGTTCCAAGACCTGGGACACCTACGAGATGCGCATCCACAAGCGCGTTATCGTCATTGAGTCTCCCGCTCTTCTCATTAACAAAATTGCTGGTACTTTCATTGACCCGAAGGTTAACGTCACTTTGACTGTTGCTGAATAAATTATCGCCTGTGGCATATAACTTAATTTAAACGGAGGATACTATATTTCTTCACGATTCACGATAGCAGCAGGTGGGTAGCCACGGTCGGAAGACTGAGATACTCTGCCCGCATGGCAGGCCCATATCGCATGCGGGAGTGCGTTCCCGATGATGTCAAACAGCATACGAAACGGCATGCAAAGTGACGCGCCAAATGCCATTCTTATTGGCGCGCGATGTAGCACATCTTATGTCGTACGACAGGAGGTGCGCGCGAAGCAGCGGTCTAAATCTAATCTCTAGTGTCGGTAGTATTTGTAGGCTGCTGACGGAAGGGAGCTGGCTTCTGAGACAGAATGACCTCCATTGTTTATATAAGGTTCGCGAATAAGTTCGGTTTCACAGGAGATCTTTAGAATGTATTTAGGCCCACTTCCCGCGGCGGACGACGGTGCGTGTGACGACGACTTTTAAGCTGTGCATCGGTTACATAACGGTGACGCATGCCAAACTCATGGTTGAGAATTACGAAATGACCTTGCCCCATTACAACGTGCCAAGCTTCGCCGCTGCCATGGCCGTGAAATAAATAACAATAATAGTTCATTAGGCGATTCGGAAGGAAGGCCTTACCCTATTATTTATCGCGATATTCTATGCGCGGGGACGCCCAATACTCTAGTGGCTAAATTGCCCGGGGCCCGTAAATCCCGAAGCACCTTCACTTTGTCGAGACCGGGGGGACGTGGAGCAGCATGCATCTGTGCTCGAGACCATATAACTTTCATTGCGTGGGCAAGGCTTACGCATGCTCCCCTAGCCCGTCCTAATTATTGCTTGGTAGACGTGTGCCAAACCCTGGAATACCCTAGATATCGAGCGTATCCTGCTCCTCTCGTCTGGAGCATCCTTCATACTTGGCCATTCTTCGGTAGAGCATTCGTCAAACATAGCGCCTCGACTTTGGACTTGCCACATCGTCCTAAGGTGCTAACTACGGAATCAGTGGTAGAATAGAAGAGCCGAGCGCCGCGTGCCTCCTTGGCATTGAATTGATACCCGCACTTCTAGCATTACAACCTTGTGGGTCAGAAGGCGCTAGCCAGCAGCAACCACGATGAAGACGGGTCTGGAACAGCTCCCAATCACATTGCCAAATACCAACAGGCTCTTGGGCCCGAATGACACACACAAGTCACATCCCCCGATCTATCTGAAATTGAGTCAGAATGCACTGGAAATGCTTGCACAGAGCAACAGTCTGCCTGATGTACAGTTATCGCTTTCGGACAGCAATTCAAGCCTCCGGATCAACGATCTAGAGTTCCCTGGTAGTCTTTCGAAAGAGTCAGGGCATGTGGAGGTGTACCTCCCCGAGAAGAACGGCAGTCTCGGGGAACAAAACGAGGGAAGATTCAGGAGCCATGGTCAAATAAATAGCCGAATATCAATTAAACCGGGTGAGCCAGGGAAACCATCTACGGATCGCTTCGTGGGCATGGCTGAGATGACCGTATCCAAGATCGAGAACCTGCTGGCTTCCAAACCGGCGAATGTCAAAGATTTAAGTTTGAGGGCGAAAATCCCAGAAAGTGAGGTGTTAAGAGTCCTGAAAAATATTGCCGAGCCTCACACGGGTGATTTATTTATTCTGAAAAAGAGACTGAGATCTCAAATCGAATCGAAGGAGACCCAGGAGCCCCGAAAAGTGACCAAGTTGAAGTCTCGAAATGCGGAGGAGCCGAAGTCAGCGTCTCGAAGCTTCAAAAATACTGGGGATGATAAACGAATACAGGAAGCCGTAGCATCGATACGGCATACTGAGGAGACACCACCAAAAGCCGTGCGTTCAGTAGTATCAACGTCGTCGTTACCTGCTATAAAACGCCGCTCTACACCTGCATCGACTGAGGCTAAAAGATTGAAGAGTGACAAGTCGCCGGATATGTATGAGTTGGCCCGCAAATTCCGCAGTGCTTATGACGAGTATCTTGAGCTTTACTCTTTACTGTCAAAGCGCGAGACAAGACCAGCTTCGCAAGTACAGAAGCTAGTGGCTATGCATAACCAACTAGCACAATGGAAGAAGACTTTATGGTCGAACGCGCGCTCGAAGAGTCAAGTCAAATGAGCCGACTAGCACACACTGCGAAATGATAAGGCACTTACGAGATACTGAGGGAGATGCATGCTTGTTATATATTTTCTTATTTATGTACAGATAAGCGGAAGTTATATATCATAATTATAATCTGTGCCCAGGTACAAGTATGAATAGAACACAGAAGGCAGCAGTTAAAAGAATCACAGAAACAATGACAAATAGACTGCGCTTCGCCAAGATCTTCACGACGAACTTTTCCTGCAGCTTCATGATTCCGCCACCGTCACGCTCGCCAAGTCCACTGAATGCCAAAACGGGATCAATATGGTAGAGTGCTGTGATCGTGAGGTACCACCCGAATCCAAAAGGGAGAATCACCCAACACCTATGCGACTTTGGTGTCCAATCAAGCAAAATGTACACGAAAGAAAGCCAAAATGCCCCGAATAGAGCGATCAATCCGCCCACAAGTCTGATTGTCGCACTTACCGGCTGGACGTTCGACAGCGCCCGACTCACAAGAAATCCTGGTAAGGCCTCACGCTCAAGGGCCTCGAATACATATGTTGTGGCGCCCTCAAATACCTTTGGGTTCTCCAGTCCGCCCGGGATGAAGACAAGCTGCCTGATCTCTTCTGCCATGGACCAACCCTGGTTATCGCTCGGCAGCTCGATCTCCTTTGGCGCCTTCGGTGTGAGGTAAGTGCCGATGATTCGAAGAGCAGACTCCCTCACGGCTAGCCTTGAAGTTGCTGTTGCTGAAAGAGCACCACCGGCTCCGCCATTACCAAACGCACCGCGGCTGTGCGCACTGTCCCGGGCCCTTTCTTGATTGTCGATGTAAGGGTTTTCCGACATGCGGGATGGGCTGACGTTAGAGGTTAGGGCTACACGCGGGGGAGGTGTACTCGGTGGATTTCGAGCCGAGTAGCCGCCAGTCGCATCAGACGCTTCGTAGCGTTTATCCGCCAGATTTTCGGACGAGCGCTGTCCTCTTGTAGTAGCCTGAGAGTCCTCTGCGGGTCCCGTCTTTTCATCTTCGGCTCTTCCTTGCTCAAACCCATGCGAGCCTCGCAGGTTTCTTGTGGGCGAGGTTGCCGCTGTACTTGGATAAACGGGCATCTGCATATTGTCCAAAATCTCGGATAATCTTGAAACAGTGTCTCGCTTGTTTCTCGCTCTCTCATCACTCAAGGTGCTGAACCGTTTGGGTCCCGAGGGCAGAGTCCCTGCGGTGTCAAACACGTCGCGTTCCTCATTGCTCGAATTCTGCGAATTGTGAGAATTTCGCTGGCGCTCTGAAGAGGTGTCAAGGGCATCATCCCGCAGTATGTCAAACAGCACGGAGGAGCTCGGCGAGTTACTTGGCTGAGCCTCTACCGGATTCGAAACTCGACCGCCTGGTGCTCTTGCCTGATGAGTACCTCTACTGTCATCTTCTTCCCTTGTATTACGGGGGTTACCCCCAGAGTCGCGGCTCCCGTTACTATTGTTTGCCGTGCTGTTGCGTTTGGCCCTCAGCAGCTCTTTTGCGAGTTCCTTGCAAAGGACAGTATGCGCTGCACAATCGAGCCAGAATTCCAGGTACTCGACACCTCCATAGTGCTCATTGAGGTATACATAGAACGCCCATAGATCCAATGGTGGCTTCGAGAATCGGTTCAGGATTTCGAAGAGAGACGGCAATCGGTTTTCTTCCATTTATGGGATGCGCAGCTTCGTGCGTGTTCCGGTTCAATGGACTTCTGCGAGACTTGTTGAAGACGAATCGAACGAATTTAAACCGGGGCTCTCTTTGAAACAGGATGGCTGGCCAGATTCCACGACTTGATTCTAACCCGTCAGCTGACTCAACACGTCTCGATTCGGTAAACTCTAAACAGTGCTCTGGCACCAAGGCGACCTAACCCTCGATGTCATTTCATAGAAGGGCTGGCAAGAAGAGCTGGCTGTGGACCGATGAACTGCCCTGTTTGGGAGCCTAGTTTGGCCATGAGGTCGGCAAGCTCGTTACCGAGAGTGCCATGATGACCCTTGACGTATTTCAGGGCGACATTGACCCCGCGAGCTCTCAGATCCCAAAGCAGTCCTGCTGCCACGCGTAAGATCTCGCGGTGTTCTGTGGATGCTGTTGGTGACGTCTTCCAACCGACTGAGCTAAAGGGCTTACTCCATCTGCGGTACCATCGGAGTATATCATCCTTTACCCAAAGAGCATCGGTCAATATCTCGAAGTTCGTGTGGCCTGTTCTTGAGAGTATCTCGGCCTTGATCTGCAACAGGGCCAGAAATATTGCGTACTCCTCAGACTTCGCACTGGAAAGTGGCCCCTGCGTAGGCACCGGCCCGCAAGCGTTATTCCTGTGGTTCTCACCCCACCACACAGCGTATCCGCTCAACTGCTTGCGCCGATAGTAACTACCATCAGTATATATGCGCTGCGTGAGGAAGCTTTCGAAATTTCGTGACATTCTCGACGAAACAGAAGCAGGACCATGTGTACAGTGAGACTCTTTGCAGCCGGACTCATTGAGCAACGCAACACTCCGCCCGGATGCGTCAACAAGACCATAGAAAATGCCAGGCACCGGTGGGGGCAGCGTGACCTCCGGGCCGAAGGATGGCAGATGCGCTCCAATGAGTCTTAAAAGATTAATTTCAAGTATTCTACGCTTGTATACTGTTCTCGGCGAACAGTTGTTGGTGTCGTTTGCGCTGCGTAGCTGTGCTCTAAGCGCTCGGTGGGCGTTGCTGACCCGATTGCGCGTTGATAGTTGTCTGTGTTTTCCGCCGTCTCTGCTTGCCTTCGGGACACGCGACTTGTGCCTGCCCATTTATCGGGTTTATAGTGTGTCTAATCAAAATAGTTCAGTCACCGTGGTTTGGCCTTCTTCGTGTATACTCAGGACGCCTGCCTCTCCATAAAGGTTTGGGTTGGCCGTCTCGACATTAAACTCCTCGATGCACCATAACCGAATAGCATGGTCCCGTAGCGGGCTGTTGGCTTACATCGACGGCAACTCTAAGGTGAATGTGACCTGGTTGCAATGTACGGACGGCGAAAGATGGGACTATGTACCCCCAGTGCATGTCCAGGCCGCTGGGGAATCCACACCGGTCCATCTGAGCTGGTCGACTACGAACTTCGATCTCGCGATAGCTGACGAGCTTGGTAGAGTTAACATTGTAAGTATCAATAACTCAGGAGCCGCCGTTAATCAAATTGTCGCGAGTGCAGTCCGGGATCAGCGACAAAGACCGGTCGAGTTGGACAGGATGGTCGGGGTCCACTGGCTTGACTCCGAGAAGAATCTCATTATTCCGCGCTCTTCACAGGAAGGTACCTCGAAGCCATGGGAATCGATTTCTCCGCTGGGGCCTTTCCATCCTGTGAAGATGAAGAACGCTCTTGTTGCTGTGAATGGCAACGGCATGCTCAGGCTGCTGGTTCAGATGCCCGATAGTCAGTATGCGGAGGTGGATGCGCTGATGCCTGGTGCGCAGTATGTGTCGCACGCCTCATTTTGTCAGGTCAGTGCTGACCAGCTCCTTGTGATCTTGGCGAACGGTGATAATTCCTTAATGGTGTACGAAACGCAGATCAAATGGAAACCAGAGAACCTGGGGTCCAAACAGGACTTTGTGAACGTCGCAATACACCCGGTAACATCGCTCCCGCTCCCCAAAGAGTTTGGAACTCTAAGAAAGCTGCTCGCATTCCGAATGATCGAGGGGAATGCGTACAGCAAGATTGTCACTATAAGGGCAGTATATCCTAAAACTGTCGTCGAATACCACTTGAAATCAAGCGAGGAGTCTTTGCATCAGTCATTTTTCGACCTCTTCAGCGCTTCTGATCCAGTACCC
The DNA here is from genome assembly GCA_030568915.1 of Starmerella powellii. NCBI lineage: Eukaryota > Fungi > Ascomycota > Dipodascomycetes > Dipodascales > Trichomonascaceae > Starmerella > Starmerella powellii. The sequence goes on along the minus strand of JAJMJE010000001.1, from coordinate 1,437,933 downwards.
CCGAATCCATATGGAGTTTGGCAGCTGTCACAGTCGAACATCGACACGGGAAATGTCGAGATCATAGATTATGTGGCTAATAGGCTGACTGCTTGGGCTATATACGCGAACGGTGAGACGAAGTCGGAGAGTCTTGTATCCTCGGTTTCGATTTTGCAGTTCAACAAGGCAGGGTTGGTCTTCGATCCAAAAGAATTGGTTGGCAGCGATGGCGACAATGGCAAATGCTCCACAACAAGCATTTGCTTTTCTCCCACGATGAGCTGCGCTGCGGTGTACTACGACGAGGGCTCGCGAGCGAGTGCGCCCAAACTTATCTCTATGCGTGTCCGTGGCGCCGAGCTCAATCAGGAGAGTGCCAAATATATGGCATTGTCGCTTGCAACCAACTACGCATGCACTGTTTTTAATTCTGAGCAGTGCGACGATATTATGAAACTCTGCTGGGCGATCCTGCACGACCCAACTGTTGCTAAGCACGCGGCAGTCATCTTTAGCTGTCTGGCCGCCGACTCTCAAAGACTGTTGAATGTACAGTTGTCTGTGCCTGAGGATCCTCACAAGGTCGAGCGGCTTGTTGTGATCCCGTCGCCTTCACAGAGATGGCTCTCATTTTTGATCGGATTGGGCACATCCAGCAACTGGAAGCGGACCCCGGGCTGTTATGCCGCGCTCAGTTTACTGCATCTCCAGATCCTCGCATTTGGTCTCACTTGGACGCTCAAAAGGGTGACTCAAAGAACCAGAGCGCAGAACGTCGAGCAGCTTAGGCTCGAGATTCAGGCCTCACAATTCCATCTGTCTTCAATGCTGGGTCCTGTGAGATGGGCCACGGACTTGATTGTGCGCATCTGTCAAGAACTCTACGACATTGCCTCTTCTCCTGTTAGCTCCAAAGTAATGGAGCAGCCCAACGTTTACATGTCCCTTTTGATGTCCAGCGTCGCTCGCTATCTGTTGCGATATTTCCTTCGTGTCATCCGGTCGTTGAGCGCTACAGCAAAGAACTTGGCTGAGCAGGAAACACGGCTGAATGCCAAAATTTCGCAAGCGTCACAAGCAGCGAAAGATCCCAATCTAGCAAACGAGCTCCGAGCTAAGCTCGCATCCCCTTCTAACTACACAGCGACGCGTACCCTGAAAAAACTTGTGGCTCAGCTTCAAGCTTCGCCTGTGAAGTTTGACGCATTCGAAAAAATCCTTGTTAGCATCGAGGAGGGCATGAAGGCGCTGGCCGCCAAAGTCCCTTTGTCCGAGGAGCAGCGCAAGCAAATAGATGGGGACCTCATAAAAACCGCGCAGCTGCCGAGCGCAATATCACCGCTTGTGAGATCATTGATAGAGAATTCGCGATCCGTTTTGTTTGCTACAACGGATATACCGAGCTTGTACTTTTACGATGCCTCGTGGCTCGGCCTTGATGCCACCCCGCACGTCGAACTTATCGACAGTCTGCGGAAACGCGTAATTTTGCCGCAAGAACAGGTCCAACTGTGCTCGCGCTGTGGAATGAAGTCTGTTATAGCATCTGATCAAACGAAGCAATCGCCGCAATGGCTTGTGCTCTTCCAAAGGCATTGCGTTTGCGGCGGCTCGTGGATCAAGAACCCCCAGATGAATTGAACTATATAGAAATTACAGATAGGAGAAAGTAAGAGGTGATACAGACAATGTACAGCGTATTTCTGCCGTTTAGATCAAAGGATCCCGGTTCTCAGTGCGAATTGGCCAATTTGACGCCCGAATGACGTCGAAGTAGTAAAAGTCATAAAAGCAATTAATTGCTGACTCGCTTAGTAAATCTTGCATACCGGATTAGGTCAAGGTTTCAGGGTACCCCGGAAAGTCCCCAGATGGGCAGGAGACTAGGTGCACAGTCGCCACACCTAGACACATACCATACTGATCAGCAACCACAATGTTCGAACTAGTGTCCTTCCTTCCCACCCTTATTTACCACAGCCTCCTCACGCCTGCAGGACCGTTCTTCAAAGAAGAGGACTACCCTGACTTGAGCAATCAGAAGTGGGTTGTGACAGGTGCCACTGGTGGAATCGGTCTTGAGCTTTCCAAGATTCTGGTGAAGCAGAATGCGGAGCTTTGGATTGTTGGCCGCTCTGTCGCTAAGCTGGAGACAGCTGTAGCCAAGCTGAAGGAATTGAGGCCGAATGCCATTGTTCACACGGTTGTTATTGACTACAACGACCTGGCCACGGTCAAGCCTGCAGTTGAGAAGCTGAAGACGGAAACCAACTCTCTTAACGGCATCATCCACAATGCGGGAGTCATGAACGTGCCGAAGGGGTCCGTGACGAAGCAGGGCGTTGAGCAAACTATAGGTGTCAACAACTTGGCGACCCAGCTGTTGCAGGACTTGCTTGACCCGCTGATCGTGCACACACCACACGGACGCATTGTTTGGCTCAGCTCTCTGGGTCACGTCGCGGCTCCGGTTGGTGGATTCAGCCCTAGCGTCGCCGTCAACGGTGACCCGGCCTCTACCTATGCCATGTCCAAGGCATTGAACTACATTCAGGCAGTTGCATGGTCGCGTAAGTACCCGGAGTCTACTGTCAAGTCGCTGTCGTCCCACCCGGGAGTTATCCGCTCGGAGCTGACCCGGACGACCCCGTGGCTTGTGAGGGTCTTGACTGACTTCCTTCACTACGACACGCATTACGGCGCCCTGTCGCCCATCTTTGCGGCTCTCAGCCCGGAGGCGGTCAACAATGACTACATTGTGCCCTTCGGAAGACCCGGCCCCGTCCGCCCGGATATCTATCAAGCGGCCCGGGACGACCGTGGCCCGGCAGCAGTGGCCTGGGTGGAGAACAAGATCAAGGAATACAAATAGGCACAAGACTTTGTAGATCCTGGCTTTTGACAGCCATTAGCATGGTACGGCCAGCTAGTAGGCATTCTTAACTCATAACCACAGCTCTTATTTTTACTTCAGTGGTCGATATAACTTTTCTTGATATTTTCTTAGTTGGGGGTGCCAGAATCGATGCAATGCTCGATAAGGTACGCAAGTCTCGCGTGCTCAGAATCGCGAGCAATTTGAGGGACGCGCCGAACCAATCTTGCCTCGCTGAGACCTAGAATTCTGATGAATGGCCCTGAAGCGTCTTCCTTCTCCTGTTCGTCTTGAATCAAGAACGAATCCAGCGTCGTTTCACCCAGCATGACCCCTTCCTCATGCAATTCATGAAGAGCCGAATGCATGTGCTGCACGACCGCGGCGCTAGACAAATCCGCAGATGTCAAAGTTCTTCCAGACCATTCGACTGCCAGCGTTTGGAGTTGGAACAGGCGACCAAAGACAAGCATGCGTGGTACATATGCGGTATGACTTTGATTCAAATACTGCAGCATCGAAGCCATCCGCGCCAGCCTATGGTCATCCGTTTCTGTCATGAGGATATTTGCCCGTAGGCCTTTGCTAGATCCAACGACCACGACACCCTGCCGTGTGTGGCATGAAGGCTGTCTACAACTTGATCTTTCTCTCGTCGAGAAGTTCTGGTTTGGGCTGATTTTGACGAAAAACTTCTGTCTTTTCATCTTAAAAGCAATCCACCACTTAGCTTCACCTTGTACCTTGTCTTCATAGCTCGACAGCGGACTCACGTCGGGATGTTTCACACTTTCAGGAGTAACTTCCAGAAATGGTGGCTCGGGCTCAGAATCGTGACGACAAGTCGCGTCTAGGAGCACAGCCAGAAGCGCATCGCCATGTTCATAACAATGCACAGGTCTGGATATTTTAAGCAAGACGCTGCCCGGCCTTGATTCTTGTAGGTCGACGAAGTAAGATGACGTTTTACACATCAAGAGGCCGTAGCGCACGTTGTTGATCAGCATGGTAGCACAAAGCTGCTTCGTCGCCGCCATCGCCTCCGTATTGCTCTGAGCGATATCATTGTGATGTATTGCAGTCTCATGACGTATTGCAGCCATATCATGAGACTGCATCAGAATTTGTGAAAGCTCGGAATTGATTGCCAGCTCGGGATGCCTGTATCCAACAAATATAGGCTGGGAGCGGCCGTTCGTCATGTCACATATAACCAGGTCTGCGCGACCTACAAAAGACGAGGGCTGATCTCCTTCGAGGATGCCTAGCTCAATGTTGTACTTCTCCAAAGCCGGGTTCACGAAATTCTTCAAGAGGTTTGAAATGTCCCTCTCTATCACACGTTTAGAAGGTACGTTCACGCGCTTGATTTTTTCTTGAACCATTTGCAGGAACCCCGCCCATCTTTCAACCTTTTCCAATTGAACGGAAGATGCAATTGATGAGAGAGGCCTCGGAATTGGTGCACTTGCACCGACCGAGCATGATTTTTGCACAGATGTCAACGATGTAAGGACCGGCACGGGGCGGGCTCCGAGCTCACTCATACGGCTTTGATCCTGATTATACTCTTACTATTAAGGAAGTCGCTTTGTATATGCAAACAATTGATTAAGTAGCCCGAGGCAGCCTTGCGACCTTTTGCCGCCATCCCGTGCAGCTCGCCTTCATTTTGAAATAGGGTATGCCGGGTCACTGCACGAAAGGGTTGGCGCATTTCCGAGCGTATACAGCTCCATTTGTTGGGTCTACCATACTTTGCCAGTCAAGCGGAACCAATTGCGTTCCGCTATGAGGGTCCTTGGCAAAAACGACGCCCAGATCGTTTCGTATCGTCGATAGGTAATAATGGTTCTCGTCACCTAGAGATAAAACAGTGGCCCGCACCAAGTCTCCGGGTGAGAACTGTTGCTCCAGCTTAATTTTATCACGCTCCGTAGCTCTAATATCTTGAATCCGGATAACCGCGCCATAACCCTCACCAAGCTCACTGGCCTTGTCGCCAGATCCTGAAGCCGGATGCACGGATCCTACACAGGAAGAAAACACTCCTACTCCATTGTCAGCCGCGGTATTCCCTTTGTTCTCAACCGCTATGATGTCTAGAGTAGCCTGTTGCGCACCAAGCCTGAGCACGCGTGCATAGACGATATCTCCGATCTGTGGGAGCTGTGAAGAGCTGCGCTTTGAGTTACCTGTCTGGGCAGACGGCACTTGTGCGTAAGGATTCCGGAACTTATTTTGTATGCTGAGGACCCATCGTAGCGGTTTTGTCTGCTTCTGCTCTGTTACCTCTAGATTACCTAGTATGGTTGCAACGATTCCTCGCGGGGTCGCCTCAGTGCCAGTACCATGGACGTACTTGTTATAATCGGCATCACTTTTGTCAACAATCACTTGTCCTGGAACAGCATAGCCTGGAAGACCCATACTCTCTTTAGCTTGCCTGGTCCTGCTGCTATATTTTAGTATGGCGGCTGACGAAGAGAGAGAGGCATGTCATGTGCCAGGTTCTCTCTCGTCTTGAGATATCCAGCTTCGGCACGCACTGAACCGAAGAAACCATTCCGAACGTATCCTGAGCTGTGCGTGTTTTGTTTTATGTCTGGTTGAAATTGTATGTTCATATATGTGAGCCTTGTTGGTGGGATCTTTCTCATATGGACTACTTCATGAACTATCTCATTATTTATACATTGAATGGCATCTGCCGCAAAATCTTAGTCTTGCAAGCAAAAACACGAGCAAGAAAAAGCAGCTAAAGGAACATTATTATATAGCGGCTCGTTTGGCGAACTGCCCTCGGATCCGTCAAATTTCGTAGCGTAAAATAGGTGATGGTTTCACGCTCACGGACGCCCCGGGAGTAGCTCAGCCTCCGATTTCCTTCCTTTTTTCTCCATAATTCGAAGCATAGCTGCCCAAAACACGGCTGCTCAAAACACAGCAGTCCGAGGTCAATTATCTCCAAAGAAAAAGTGAGTGTTGCATGCAGACTCTGGATGGATGGGCATCCCGGCTTTGACAAAGTCCAGTTCGGCGCGAATCCGGTCTGAAACTCCGGGAATTTTCAGCATGTTACAGGTTGTCTGGTCAGCCTTACGATCATACGATCGAGCAGAGTACGTCTTGTACACCAGAATTTGGCTTGCAAAAGACACTGAGTGCTTGGACGTAGCCCCGGATCTTTTGCGTAAATTAATGGTCTTGGCGGGTTTCAATGCGGACTTCAGCTTCACCTGTGCGTCATTGTTGGTCTTTGGCTTGTCCACCTCGATCTCCTGAGCATTCGGAACAACCTCCTCCTCGGTGCGCCGACTGGTGCTTGGCTGCCGCTTGAAGCTACCAGTTCGCTCCACTGAGCTAACGATAGTATCAACGTTGTCTGTCTTCAGGCTGCCGGGGAATATATCACCCGCACCGAGGTTCGGCGGCGCCAGCCCGAGCGCTTCATGTTCACGGGCCGTGGTCGAGTACCCGCCATTAGTTTCATCAATTGGGGTGGGCGCACGAGAGCTCTCGGGCGTGGGGTTAACAATTGCGCTCTGTAGAGCCGGCGCCGGTGGCTGCGGCACCTCTAGAGCGGACTCAATATCAGGCTCAGCGCGCTCGGACTTGGCCTGCAGCGAGCTTCTGTCAGGGGTCGGGATCTCATTTGCGATTGCCCCCGTTGATAGTGACCTCGTGTGCTGGTGATTGGGCTCTCCATGCTTGAGGTCAGCTGTGTTAGTATCAATGGCGAAGCTGCGGTAAGAAGCTGCGTCGTTTGCCGTTGGACGGGTAGTGTTTCTGTTTCGCTGGAATTTGCTGCCGAATGACATGAAGCTGCTCACCGAGCGGACTGAGAAAGTTGATTTATTCGACGTTGTCGAGCGCGCGTCATCGTCTTGTTCCGTGGCAGGGCTCTGGCTCGATCCACGAGTCTTGCTTCCAAACATGTCCTTCAACCTGCTGCCAAATGACCTGGACGGTTTAATTTTGGCTGGTTCAATCGGGCCTTTCAAAGAGCTCGCATCATTTGTGTAAGGACGGAATTGTTGATGAGCAGCTCCGGATGGGGTAGATCTCACGGAAGCAGATGCATCAGGTGAGGGGTTACGTTCCGGTTGAGTTCTCTCCACATGCGGAGAACGCGCTGGTTCACGTAGGCTCGAGGCGCGCGAGGCCGAATCTCTTGGTTCGATCTTCTGTTGTGAAGCAGACGCAGGCTGCCGCGGTAATGAAGTCTCAATGGGCGTGGACAGCCGGGGACCCGTTAAGGCTGACGAACTGGCCCGATGGCCGCGGTTGAACAGTCTCGGGTCGTCCAAATTAGGTATGGATGGCGACTTTGGCATGCTGTCCGATGGTAGTACAAGTTTTTGCTCGAACTGCACAGGGTCCAATCCACTACCTTCACCCTCGCGGCCCGCGCCTTCTCCGATCGCAGAATTGAGCTTTCTCGGCGGATTGCGGTAATGGTAGGAATGGTCCTGCGCTGGAGGGCGGCTATCTGCTCGACTCGGTGCTAGTGCAGTTTGGAGCGTTCTGGACTTTCTGTTCAGAGGTGCATTATCGGCGCTCCTTTCCTCGTCATGCTTGCGATGCACAGGTTCAACAGACTGCTTGTCTGTAGCCGGAGCGGCGTTCACCTGTCGTATGGTATTTACGACTGGTGTTGAAGATTCCACTGCGTGTTGAGTGCCAATCCTCGAAGGATCATTCGTAGGGCCGTTCCACGATTTTTCATAGGACGCAGGCCGGCTCGTCCCCAGTTTGGCAGACTCTTCCATCCAGGACTGGGTGGAGCCCACGGAGCTCATGGACGTCTGTGTTTGCAAGGAATCAGCATCGACGCTGATTTCGCTGCTGCTTATGCTCGCGTTCGATGTTGGATTGCGGTACCTGTCCGCATGGCGCGCATATGGGGGATCGTCGGCCCCAGAATTCATGCTCGCTGCTCGAACGTGTCTACCGCGGTAGCGCGACAAGGTCGCGGGCGGATTTGTAGAGGAATTTGCTGCCTGAGGTGAAGCCACTGTGTTCGACGCTGGCACCATTGGGGACCTGCTGGTTAAGGCAGGTGAAGGATGCGAAGCCATGGTGGAACTTTGTCCAGGTCGCGCCGCAGAGAAATTAGGCGTATGAAACGCATAGTGAGGAGAGTGGCTATTCAGCGCGGAACTGAGATCGTTATAACTTCGTGATCGAGTGTATTCATTCGGGACGGGCGACCGCGCCCCGTAGCCGTAAGATCCACTTGGCTGAAGATATTGAGACGAATATGATGCATAGTTTGAAGCCATAATCTTCCAATACCAGTTTCTTTATCACAGTCTAGCGCCTGAAAGAAGGCCAGATCAAATAAGTCTCTGGAACCCGGGTTTCCCTGCGCAAAGAATGTATTTCACCAATTAGGGAAGAGCAGCACGATTCACGCCTTGGCTACTTTACCACTTCTTTCTTTAGCAGTGACTATACAAAGTATGCTTTCTTCTCTCAGAGAAAAAAGCGGAAACCTAGGCAAACCAAATTTTTGAACTCGTGGCTGCAGGAAGCGAACGTAATTAGATCGGATCGTGAACGCCTATGCTGTAACAGTACCCCCACCCTGAGTGGGCCTCCCAACCCATCGTTATGCAATCCGACTGAACTCGCACGGAGCGGCAGCAGGGGCAAAATTAATTGTCGGCGGTCCGCAGCATTGCCACAGGGCATTCTACGTATGGCTATTTATATGTTTCTTTTTTATTGAATGGGGTCTGGCCCATAACGTCCGGTAACAAGCGGGTGTCACTGCGGCGCCGTTGAGACGCGTCTTCGAGAACATTGTCGCGATATCAGCGCTCGGACAAACGTGAACGTGACTCTTGATCACGAGATTCTCAGAAATCTGGAAGCGAGTATGCACGCGCTGGAAAATCCGGTCGCAAGAGCATTCAATGCATCTGTTCTATTCCGTTCATAGCCCTTTGTTAAAAATCAGCGCGTTTCTGAGCTACCAAGCTCGAAACTCGCTGCAACTTTTACTAAGCTTAATTTTAATGATACTTGGAGGCTGCGTCATATGCACGAGGTGTGTGCTGTACCGAGAAACAGCGGGTGGCCAAATTTTTAGGGAAATGCCCCTTTTCATCAGATCGCACACAGTACGAAATAAACTAAGCCCTGGAGCTGGAAACTGGTTCTACATCTAGCACGCTCGTGCTCTCAGACTGTTCTCGTTCCAGAATTTAGATCAAGTCTGTTGAGGCTGCTGCACGTTAGCAGCGCCCGGGCCATGATTAATGCCCGTACCCTGCTGCTCGGGATGGCATGGTCTTAAAATAGCATAAGCCAACCACACCGAATCTCCCGCTGATTAGCGGAGAGTTAGTGGAGGCTTCGGGATCCAGGCTAAATCACACACACCGAGGTCATCAAGTATCTACGACCCCGCTTTATTATCTAAAACCGTCTATGCGGCAAATTGAGACAAAAGAATACTATTTAGAAATTATATCTTCACGATTATGCGGAGGTGGAAAGACCGCAGAAGAACCGCGAAAGCCTCGCAGACCTCAACTGGCGGCATGTTCGGAGTAAGGCCTGCCGAGCGAAGGAGGGCGCACCGCCATCACGCTCGCTGCAAGAGTGACTGCCTCAAATTGAGATAACAGACGTAATCAACTCTAAACCAGTATCGTGTGATGATTTGAGGCACGTCACGTTACTCCCGAAAATTTCAACACGGCTGTAACATAAGCGTCGATACTAGACCACGCACAGCGAGCGTGAGCGAGAGTGACAGAACACACACCGCTCGGTTTGCAATAATGCTTCGTGGGCAGCGGGCCGTCAGGCAATTTGCCCGTGGCGTTTATATTTCTCCACACTCCACGTCCGATAATGGCCCTAAACGGCTGTATAGGCGTCCTGATCCAGAATACTTGGAGTCCAAGCAAGAAGCAGCACTCCTGGACTCTCAGCTGAAAGAGTTGAAGCGAAAACAAGGCGTTCTCAGAGAGCAGCTGGCTAAATCTCGAGATGAGGAATTGCAGCAAAAGCTGGCGCGCCTTGAAGGCGTGCTATTGTCAAAAACAGCGAGCCCCACAGAAATTGCGGCTCTGGAAGCTCAATTAGCCTTGCCACAACTGCAAACTCACTCTTCTAAGCCCCTGTCATCATCAACGAAGCAAATTCGGCGTATAAAGTTGCCTAAGTCCATCCAGGAGCTTCTCCCGTCGAATTCGCACGAACCATCTCTTCAATTGTTTGCTCAAGCCGCGGGAACCGACTGGGCGCAACTCATCACTCAGCTTCCTGTTCTCCCTTCGAATATCCGGACAAGTGATGTCGAGCAACTTGTGGTGGCCATACCTGCAAAAATACGAAGCAAGTTGGTCGATAAGTTGGAGACTATTATTCCGAAAAGTGCACAGTCGCAATTTGTCAAGGATCAGCTCATGGCAGCGTACGCAGAGGCGAGCAGTGTGCAGAACGTCGAGCGGCTGATCAGAACGTGTTCCCATCCTACTGTTTTCTCTTTCTCCCATTGGGCCAAAGCGCTGTTCAAGGTCGGCTCAAAGCCAGAAGCTGTTCTCAGTGTTATTAAAGAAATGGACAACCACGGTCTGGAAGCCACGCTTCCTATAATGAGCACTGCACTTCAGTCGTACATCCAACACGGGCGACATGTCGAGGCAGAGACCCTGTTTGACAATATGAAGTACTGGTCAGTGAGCATGATGCCTGATCTTAAAATCTACAATTCCATGATTTTGAGTGCGGCAAAGCAATACAATATCAACCGCTGTCTGGACCTGTTTTCAGAGATGAAACAAAGACGGCCTTACCCATTGCAGCCTAACCAGGAAACTTATAATTACATGGTTTACGCTTGTGTTCGAGACCCGAAAACTCATATAATGGCGTGGGATCTCTTTATGGAAGCACAGGCCCTGGGGTTCACTGCCGATAGACAAACATTCAAGGCCCTGCTCTACCTCTGTGGATCGTCAGGAGAGACCTTGCTTGCCCGAGCGTTGGTTCGTAACCTCAGTGAGAGGTCTCCTCAATTTGTTGACCAGTACACGCTGAACTGTTTGTTTTTGGCGTATCGCCACTGGACTCCCGAGCCTTCACGCATACTCACCTCCCCAAGTGGTCAAGCCATTCGAAAAAACATTTTAATGAGTAGTTCTGGCGGGATTACCGGAAGCCAGAGTACCTCGGCGCCTCCTCTCTTGCCTTTGGCCAAACTCACTGATCAGCTTGTTTTGCTGGAAAGCAATGCGGTATTTGAATATTATGCCGATGTGAACCCCGGCATACTTGTTTGTGAGAACAAGGTATCGACAGAAGGCTCTCCAGCGTTGCACAACTTCTTGACAATCGCTATAAATCTTGGAAGCAACATCACGGAATTCAAGCGTCGATTCAACCGCTTCACGAAGTTTGTGACAGAGAAGGATGCAAAGTTGCTTTTACCGGAGAACTCCGAACCCCAAGAGGAGCCTCAGCAATCCACTTATGATCAGAGCCCTCTGAGCGACTTGCCGAGAGGTCGACACAGCAAGTTTGCTCTTAACCGAAACCATTTCATTTACCGGCTTGCTATGCAAGCTGCTACGAAATTCAAGGATCTGGAATTTGGACGCTTGATTTGGACCGAGCGTGGCCAATGGCGTCGGACGAATGCGTTTCGCAATCTTTCTCAGGAGGAGCGCAATGCATCTGACTTCCAGTTTGCTCGAGACCTTGTGGAGCTACTTTCAGTATGCGGACACATTGAAGAAGCGATTTTGCTGGTCAAGTCGACTCGAAATTTGCGAAAGTGGCGGAAACATCACCTGGTATCCTTGATAAGTGCGTGCGAGCGAGTCGAGGACTCTTCTGCAGTGAGTGAAATCATGAAAATCGTTCGATCACCGCAATAATAACGTAAGGACGTTGAACAATTTGTACATAAAAACGGCATATATGTATCCATATATGTATGTATCTTATTTATTGACACTGTCGCTAGTTCCTTGATGCAAACAGTCGCGAGCCTAGGGAGCCGATGAAACGCGAGACTATACTCGAGGAGACCTGGCCAATAATGTTGTTGGCCTTCGCAAACTTGTCGCATCTGCTGAACGCGAACGTGTTTGTCAAGCTAAGTACGAGAGCCAGAATCACGGCGAGCAGCCACATTACATTCAGTTTCAAGATTGCCAGCAATCCTAAAACTGCCCACGTTGCCGGAACAGCGTATATAAGCATCCAGAACATCTTGGAATCGATAGGATTGATGTATCGTTGCGGATCCGCAGTTTCAAACACCCACGTCGATGTTCCGTCGTCTGAGGTCTCGTTCCACCATCGAAGGCCGACCAAAAGTCTGCCACTGATATTTTTAACATTCCAGAAATCTGCTGCCACGAGAAGCGATACAGTGATGAATATGAGAACCGAATTCTTAACAAACCAGGAGCCAAAAATGTACACTCCCAGGGGGGCAATTCTGAGAGCGACAAAGAAGATCGTAGCTATCGGGTGCGAAGACTCTCTCAGCCTCCGGATAATTCCCCATTCTGACGGGGCCGAATTCGCATTCGAGTTATTAGAGGTCTGCGCCTCTACGTCTACTTCGAGCGACATGGTTGAAGCTTGGAGGGTCTGGCTTACGCATCCGCCGTTGATTTGGCCGAGCCGTCGAAGACACTCCTGGAGTGGAGGAGCACCAAGATTAAGAAGCTACTATTGTCCGGACGGGCATAAATAGGTAGGTTCGTGAATATGATCTTTATATAAATGCCTATGTGCATAACCGTGTTGGCCAACTTCTGATTCGAGGTGTAAAGATGCGAGAACGAGAATCGATCGCAAGCAGCCGTGACTACTCTGTCTCTGCATTAGCCAAACGCTCTTCCCTCCTTCTCCTACGTTCAGCTCTCTCCTGGCGGAGTCGCTCGATCTCCAACTTGAGCTCAACGCGATCTTTGGGGATTTGGTTCAGTCGGTTCGGGTCTGGCCAGAAGTCCTCAATGTTTAGCTTGTCGTGTGTGTGGTTTCCGACATAAAGCATCAACAAAATTGGAGAAGTAATGCATACCGCAAACTTGAATATCTCCAGGTTTGGCCCCACTGGTATCAGTCTTTTCAACAATGACATGATGTGAACAAGTGATTACGTTATTATCGAATCGTATTTACGCTGTTAGCGACGACAGCAGGGGGCAAGCACAACTGGAGTCAGAGATGCTAGAATTTGCTTAATCTCTGCATGATCACTGAAAGAACTGTTAGGAACCGATTTTTGTTGTTTATGAAGCTCAATCGCTTTATTATAAGATTCCTGGTGCACGGCCCGTTCCTGATGCATCAGCCGTGGTGACATATATAGTTGCTGACAAGTGATTTTGTTCCTTTTTCCATAGAACCCAGGCAGGAATTTTATCGTGCTTCTGTGGATACTCATACATTTATGGAGCTATCAGACCTGGGAAGAGCATATCAGACCCTTTTCGCTAACCGCATTTGAAGAAAGATCCCACGAATGTAGTTTGATAGTAGGGGGGCCTACACTCATATATATAGTATTCATATAGGCGTAGTCCCACGGAGTTGGTAGTTTGACACAGACTTTCCTCGTATCGGCAGGAGCCTGGGAAGTCCTGAGATCTTTCCTTCAGAGATCTGGATGGTTCGCTCGGTGGTGAAGTTGGCTGCAGTGAAATTTTTGTAAAACGCGCTCACCTGCTCAATGTTGGCTTCCCAGAGAGCCCGATCAATGAGGCTTATCATTTGGTTCTTCTGTTCCTCAGGCACATCGTTGCACTGCCCCAGTGCTTCTGAATTATTTTTGTAGCGGCGCAGGAATGAGCACCCCGCCCTCCATATAGAGGTAGAACAGGTGAGCTGTGGGTCTTCTGAGGTCCCGTGTATGGGACCCTCGTGTTCTTCGTTCGAGTAACTCGGCGTTACTACGTAACCTGCTCCGGTTGGTGGCGCTGTAAATTGAGAATCGATAGGTTTGACTGATTTGTGGCGATCCTTATAAGGCAGCGGCATCGGGCTACGATCTCCGTATTCTTCAAATATGAACTGATCCTCGGCGGCGGAGTCGAACAGCATCTGTCTATCTGTCTTTGACTCTAGGAGGTCGTCAGCAGTATCTGTGGTTGAATTGATGTCGTGCGACGATGCGGTCGAGGAGCCCATTCGATCTAAACCAGTGGGGCTGGTTTCTCGTGATCTCGAGACGCTTGATCCGCACCCATCTTTTGGGGCATCTTGCGCGGTGTGCTGCAGATCTTCGACTTGTGCTGGTGCTTCTGGAGTTGAATTCTCGGGGGGGGGTGTCCTTCTCGGGGTAGGTGGAAGCGGTCGTTGGGGGTCCCTACATTTGGCCCGAATCTCATCGAACTTCTCCAACAATCCTGTGAGTGTAGCATCGCTTGACCGACGCCCTGCGTTCGAACGCTCTCGGTGGTTCAAAGCTAGATGGAAATCTGGAGTGAGAGTCAGGTATGGGCTGTCATCCTCCATCCGGCTAAAAGATGTCCTACCAAGCTTGCTATCCCCTTCTTCTGGTTCCTGCTTGTTACCTATGGGTGGTGAGGTAACTGTCATGCTAGCCAAGTCTGTAGTGTGTTGTGAGATAGCCTTCCTGGAGCCACGAATGTTTGGCACCGCACGACTGTCTGGGCGCCTGAAGCTAGAAACACGGTCTAGAATCGAAGAGCTTTCCCCTATCATCAAGGATCCCGATTTGAGTCTGGGTTCAGAAATGCTTAGACGCGCTTTGGATTCATGTCCACTCGTCTTGTTCGGCTTCTTGTCTCCAGAGGGCTTGCTATGGCGGCGTCGCTCGTGGCTAATAAGCTCACTGGCATAAGAAGGTTCCTCCACTATTTTTTGCAATCTTGGGTGAGACTCCGAGTCATGGGGCTGGCTCAAAGCTGCTGTATCAGGCTCTGGTGCTGGCGTCTTCGTACTGGCTTTTCTATCTTTGCAAGTTGGTGTTTGCGGCTCCGATGATGCTTTGCATTTAGGTTGACGAACACGACTGGCTATCTGTGACAAGCGTTGCGAGAACTTGTGCGTTGAATATCGAGCTTTTCTGTTAGACTGCTCCATGTCTATGCGCATGAAATATTGTTTCCTACTCACTGTGTCTGGATCGAGAATTCGTAACTCACTTACCTGCTGCCTACTGTCCAAGTCTTCCTCTGTTTCCGAGAATCTATTGCCTGGAACCAGATCTACAATACACGAAAACTAGCAAGCTTTTGCTTATTCTTGTGGGTCAGAAACTGTTTTTAGCGTACTGGCAAATTCCTGTGCGCGTGGTGTCTGTGTAAAGCAGCGGCGCCGCAGGGCATAAGCACAGTTTTCAATCTTGACGCGCGATTCTCACGAGCTCTCGATTAGGCTCGAAATTCACTGAAAACAATCTTTTGCTGTGTTTCGAATCCAGGCCTCAAGAGCTTTGTATCAAACGCAGCGATGTGGCTGCATATGCAGCTTGCAGCTGCTGCTTGGACGCATAACTTAACCCTAGTCCCAGCAACGGCTGAAGCTGCTCTTCGAATGTTTCGCAATCGACAGTGAAATAACTGTAATGAATGCATCTGATTCTTGATGTGTCTCTTCCAGGCCGCTTTGTTCAAAATTCTCACAATCCTTAAAAGCTTCTAAAAAAGAAACATATATCCATAAGAGTAAGAAATATCAATTCGAAGTTACGTGTACTAACTATACGAAAAGTTCGTGAGTCTGTGATGAATCGGTTCAGTTCGTGAAGTCGAAGACAACACGGCCCGGCAATTTGCCAGCGTCCATGAGGCCCATGACCTTGTCGACATTGTCGATCTTCTCGAGCTGGATGTCGTTGTGGATCTTGCCCTCGCGGAAGAACTCGAGGGCCTCAATCATATCGATGCGGGTACCAACAATTGAGCCCCTAACAGTGACAGCGTTCATGACGGTGCTGAAGATGTCGAGAGGGAAGTCGCCTGGCGGGATGCCAATGCAGACCAAAGTGCCGCGCTTGCGAACAGCGCTAAGAGCCTGGGCGTAAGCGGCGCGACCAACGGCGGTGACAATGCAGCCATGCACACCACCAACGGCCTTCTTGATCTCCTCGCCGACGTCTTGAGTCTTGCCGTTGAAGACGTATTCAGCTCCAAGTCGCTTAGCAGTCTCGAGCTTAGAGTCCTCGATGTCAACACCAATGACGTTGAAGCCCATGGCCTTTGCGAACTGGATTCCGAGCTGGCCAAGTCCTCCAAGTCCGCTAACAAGGAGCCACTGTCCAGCCTTGGTCTCGGTGACCTTCAATCCCTTGTATACAGTGACACCAGCGCACAGCACCGGGGCCACGTGGGGAAGGTCAACGCCCTCAGGAACGTGGGCCACGTAGTTCGGGTCACCAATAACGTACTCAGCAAGAGTGCCGTTCACGCTGTAGCCAGCGTTCTTCTGGTCAGGGCACAGAGTCTCCCAGCCGGCAAAGCACTGCTCGCAGTGTCCGCAGGCGTTGTAGAGCCATGGCACTCCCACAATGTCGCCCTTCTTGAAATGGGTCACTTCGGAGCCAATCTCAACAATGTGGCCAACACCCTCGTGTCCTGGCGTGAACGGGAGGGCAGGCTTCACAGGCCAGTCGCCCCTCCAGGCGTGGTGGTCAGTTCCGCAGATACCACTGTATGCCACCTTGATCAGAATCTCATTCTTCTTAGGCTGAGGGATAGGAATTTGAGCAACCTCAATGGGTTTGCCGAACTCCTTTATAACCGCTGCTTTCATAGTTCCGTTAACCATTTTGAATAATGTTCTAGACAATCGAATCTTGTACTGCTTTGTTGTCTGAAGTGATAATTCCAAGCGATTCACGACTCTTTATAACTACTCCAGAAGTTCGCTAAGTCCGATCGTATGCGCGTTATGCGGCTGCTCGAAACGTTGGCACCCTAGCCCTCATGCAGGCAAACACGACGACTCACAGGCGTCTTCACGGCTCGCGGTGATTGACAAAGGGTTCCCGATGAATGTACATATGCAATCGCACCAATCAATCTTTCTTGAGCAAACCGAACTGACTCTCTAATACGACTCTAAAGGACTTTGGGGAAACGCGTCATGCCATACGGTACCATCATCAGCCCCCAATCTGCGGGGATCGTTCGGGATACGTCAACCCCTAACCACGCTTGCTCGTCACCTACGGCACCTTCGTAAAAATCGATAAGATAGCATATTTCCTAGCTGAGTTTTGGCGGCCAGAAAACTGTGCAAAGACCGGATATGGCTGTCTAGATTCCCGACAAACTCCATGAATTGACCGTAGAGGTAATAGATAGTACTTGATATTCAGGTGACCTAGTAAATAAATGACTTGAGCCTTTGTTGGGGAAATAGCGATAGAGGCTTGAGGAGTATATGCTCCATATACTCCTCATGAGATGGAATAATTTTTCCGAGAGCCATCATTACCGAGATACTCCGAAGGATCACCATGTGCAGCTCCGAGTCTCGAAAGACCCACTGAAGGCGTATAGGGGAGCGCTGTAAAATATATACGATGGTATGTGATATGCACGGCGATGCGGCACTTGTTAGGCTTCATGTGGCACCCTTATTCCGCACTCGCCACAGTCTATACGCGCGCGACCATATTGACCTCTAGGAACGTCACACTGCGTATGCGTGTGTTAGGGCAAAATCAGAGTGCACCGAGCCACACGACGTTTGCTTCCATATTAACATCACGTGATGTAAAACGCATCGTGGCCGTCGGAGAGCCTGAGATCCGCCGGTTCCCCCAATATGAGTGGGCAGACCACGTCTTCTCCTCTCTGGCCCCGCCTTACTCATCTGGCAATATTGCCCGTATCCAGGTTCTTCTGCGGAGATCCGGACATCCCCCGAGCCAAATCGGCAATTGATGCACGGAGATCCCACATCATGGCTGAGGTGCTGTCTACGGAGACACTTCCCGCCCGCGCTGTCATTAACTGTTAAACTGCGTTCTACGGCACGGTAATTATCAGTGAACGTTCGGCAAATATCCCGGCCACTAACCGGTCAGATTCAACCAACCATTGCTAGTCAGGCATTGGTGTCTGGGCCATTCTGCTTGATTTGACTTGAACGATTTTAGCTAGTCAGCATTGTAAAAGGCTGTGTATGTCTTTGTCAGTTTTCTGCTTTTCCCACTCGCATGTGGAGCATTTTTCACTACGGGGCGCTGTTCGGCGTTCTAACCGCCGACAACCTTCATCCGCGCTGATAAGCCTGCACGATTAG
Source organism: Starmerella powellii (assembly GCA_030568915.1). Taxonomy (NCBI): domain Eukaryota; kingdom Fungi; phylum Ascomycota; class Dipodascomycetes; order Dipodascales; family Trichomonascaceae; genus Starmerella; species Starmerella powellii. The sequence continues at coordinate 1,419,821 of JAJMJE010000001.1, read as the reverse complement.
CCGCGCAGGTAAGGGTTTGTTATCATAAGTAGTAGCGGTTCTCTACAGTTAGCTTACTGGTTTTACAACTTTTTTAGTCCCCATTGTACTCCTAAAACATACTAACTCCATTGCTGAATATTTCCGTAATTGCGGCTAAAATGAAGCAACTTTTCAAGGTCTGAATATCTGTCACGTGCGATGCCACAAGAAGCATATGAAAGTGATGCAATCGTCAGTGTTTTGTACGCCATGGCACTATATATACGTCTTCAGATCAGCTCAATTGAACTGTTAAACGTACAATGGCTCCTCCTACAGCAACTGAGACAGCTACTACTAGCACCACGCGCATTTTCGCCGTCCCAAGTGAGCAGCCCACCCCTGAAGTGAGCTCCCCGTCAAAGAATGCCGAGGAGCTGGTGAAGCAGTTTGTTTTTCACCATGAGAACAAGAAGCCCTTTGAGATTCCGGGTACTGAAAAGTACACGGCGGGCCCCTCGCCTTTCTACGACAAGCCTCTTGAGGGCACTTCAGTGTTTTCCTCGTACGAGCCGGTTAGGTCCTCGGGCAAACTCGATAGGCGTTACGAATACTCGGAGGTAACGCCTCTCCTCGGTCGTGAGTTTAAGGATGCAAAGGTGAGTGAGATCATTCAGGATGAGCAGCTCCTTCAGGACTTGGCTGTCACCATCGCGGAGCGCGGTGTCGTGTTTTTCCGTGACCAGAGTGATCTGACTGTCGATCTTCAGAAGAAGTTGACACTCGCACTTGGCCGCAAGGCTGGCAATCCCAAGAGCAGCGGACTACACATTCACCCGACTGTTCTCGCTGGTGGTGTGCTTAAGGAGGACGGCAAAATTGATCCTGAAATCGGCCTGTTGAACTCTGGGCTCAGGGACCGCCTCTACAAGGCGGAGTCCGGTGTCAAGTGGGCTCGCGGGAGCGACACTGTCTTCCACTCGGACATTACCTTTGAGCCGATTCCAGCTGGCTTCTCTATGCTAAGAATGGTTGAGAACCCTAGTGCGGGCGGCGACACGCTTTGGGCCAATGGCTATGCGCTGGCTGAAAAGGTTTCGCCTAGCTTCTTGAGCTACTTGGAAACGCTGCAGGGTGAGTTCTATCAGCCGCTTTTCAAATCTGCCACAGGACACCAGGACGTCCCGCTCTACACTGCTCAGCGAGGAGCACCTGAGAACATTGGAGACGTCCACATTGCCGTGCACCCCTTGGTGCGAACAAACCCGACCACTGGTTGGAAGTCCATCTTCGCAATTGGATCGCACTTCCACCGTGTCCTTGGAGTCACTGAGGAAGAAAGCGACCTGATCAAGCAGTACCTGAACAACCTTCTTTACCAGAGTCCTGAGCTGCAGCTCCGTTTCAAGTGGAACTCCAATGACCTCGCTATCTGGGACAACAGGAGCACTTACCACAGCGCGATTGTTGACCTGAAGAGTGTCACTGGTAAGGTTGCTAACAGGACTGGTCTTAGAACGTTGAGCACTGCTGAACGTCCGTTCTTCGACAAGAACTCGAAGACCCAATCAGAAGCACTTCTTGAGCGCCTTAATTTGGCCGAAAACAAACAGTAAACAGTACTGGTCGTGCCTTACGGTCAAAAATAAAAGTCCATGAGATTATGAAAGACAGCGGATATATGAGATGACCATTGAAATTAAATATTCACGCCCCGAAATATTCACGTTCAGATCTAACTGAAGTAACGAAAACTATTATTCAAATCATAAAACTCATTTGCAAATACTCGTTGATATGTGTGAGCCTTTCCGACGGCGACTTGCTCTAAAGTTACTCGTCAACAACGTATCGTGGAGCATGCGTTCATATTTTCGGCATGTGGGATACTACATACCGTGAATGTCTCATGATCACCATTTCTTAGAGAATGGAGCGATATGTAAGGAAAGAAATGAACAAAGTCCACTGGTCGGCTGAAGTCGAACGCCAGTCACTTGCTAATCCCTCGATGAAGGAATGCGTTATCATAGGAGGCAGCTCACATCCGGACCTCGTGCATAGGATATGCAAAACCCTGGACGTGCAGCCGATCCCGCTTGATTCTAAGAACTTTAGCAACGGCGAGACCGCAATTTCTATCAATGAGAGCGTCAGAGACAAGGACGTTTTCGTGATTCAGTCAAGTCATAGTGGAGTCAACGACTATCTGATGGAACTGCTCATCGTCGTCTCAGCCTTGAAAATTGCCTCTGCCAAGTCAGTCACGGCTGTGCTACCCAATTTCCCTTACAGTCGTCAACTGGACGCTTCCTCCGCCATCCGTAAGGCTCTGAACGGCACACGCTCTAAGGAAACGCTGGAGAATGAGCATATTCAGGGATCTCCTTTTGCGGCGCCCTCTCTTCAGCCGCTCGCAGACTCGACCGCGAACAACGGAACGAGCAGCCCCAGGAAGGCGTCGACATTCGGAGAAGAGACAAGGCGAGAGTCAGAGACCTCCATTGATACTGTCTCCTCAACCTCACAACACGTAACTCCTCGTGGTACTTCGAAGCATGCTACAGTTAGTGTGGGTCGAAGTGCACGATCGGCACCATACTTCTCGGATTTCTCAAATCCGGAGTATAGCTCAGGCACACGTAGCTGGGTTGCGCAGAATGGCTCGCTGGTTGCTTCTCTGCTTGCTACTGCCGGAGCAGATCATATTATCACGATGGACTTACACGACCCGCAGTACCAGGGCTTTTTCGATGTCCCCTTCGATAATCTGCTTTTCCGCCCGCTGCTTATTGATTACATCCAAAGCGTTATACCCAACTACCACTCCGCTGTCATAGTGTCACCAGATGCTGGCGGTGCCAAGCGGGCAACGCAAGTGGCAGATCAGCTCCATACGCGCTTTGCATTGATCCATCAGGATAGGCGCAATACGGCTACGATTCTAGTTGGCGATGTGAATGATCGTGTTGCAATCTTGATAGATGACCTGGTAGACTCGGGAAAGACATTGATTCGAGCTGCGCGTATTTTGAAAGACCACGGGGCGATTCAGGTTGTGGCGATTTGCACACATGGTCTCTTTTCCGGAGACACGGTGTACAAAATCAGAGATAGTGCAATCGACCGCGTGGTCACAACGAACTCGGTGCCTCAAGAGAAGCACCAAGAGGTTCTTGGTGATAGAATTCATATCGTTGACGTGTCTCTCCTGTTTGCGGAGGCCATTCGCCGAGTATACAATGGCGAGTCGATAAGCAGGCTCTATAAGCAAGTTCCTTTCAGTATATAGAGGTCTTACTATTCTGGCATATATATATGTAGATTCTCATACCTAGAGCCCTACAGGCTAGGACCTAGGCGCATCATCAAAAGAGGGCGTGAAGTGTGGAAGATGTCACCTCAGTATACTCAGTCTCAGACCTCTCTACTGTGAAGTAAAGAAGAAACAGCCAGTGATCGTCGCTTCATTATTTTGTATCTACAGGGAGCACGCTGATCTCCTTGATGCTACTGAACCAAGGGTCTCGTTGAACGTCATCAAGAGTTGCTCTCTCTCTAACATGGATCTTCAGGATTCGACTCATTATGGGACGAGAGTCCTTCGGAAGAAGTCTTAGGAGGCGCCATGGGCCTGTGATCTTACGCGGATTATCCTGAGGGGGGTGCTTGCCATCCAAATTATCTGGATTTTCGGAAAACTTGCGGAAGCTCGGGTCTTCCTTTTCCGGCAACTTCCAGGGGAACCGACGTAAATAGGCGCAGCAATATATTATACCGCAAGACCATACATCCGCGCACTGTGGCTGGTAGGGCTGCTTCAAGAAGACTTCGGGTGCGAGATAAGGATCTGAGCCTAGAATTCCGCGAGCAAGATGAATTTGCGGTGACATGGGATATTTGAAAACGATAGCAGAGCCGAAATCAATGAGCTTGACCGTGCCATTATCCGTGATGACGCAATTGTCGAGTTTGAGATCTCTATGAGCAACGCCCATAGAGTGCAGATAGGCCACACCACTCACAATCTGGCGGAAGGATGAATTTATTTGCGGGGTCGTCATCTTTCCTGACATTACTGTTTCGAAAAAATCATGAGGCCCGTACTCCATGACTTCGTAATACTTGTCGTTCTCTTTGATGAGGTCAATGGTTTCGATGATATTTTTGTGGTGTAATGCGGCACCAAGTGCATACTCAGCTGTCATATGCTTGGCGTATTTCTGGGGCGTTTCGTTATGCCGGCGAGCTCTGAATTCTTTCACTGCGAATATCTTGTGATCCGACGGCCGCTCCATCATTCTTACACTGCCACCTGCCCCGCTGCCCATGTCGCGACCCACCTCACCGTACTTTGTGATCCCGGACTCCAAAAATGGTAGTCGTTCAGAATCAGGGGCGAGTCCAAATACGTGGAACGGGTCCCATTCTGCTTCGAACTCTGGGCCGTGCACAACAAAATTCGGATCTAAGTCCAGCGGTGGCTTCGACTTGACCGTTGCTTCTTGCGCAAGGGCTTGGTTCTTTCCCTTCTGGTCATGCGCGTGATGATGATGGTGGTGATGATGAAAGTGATGGTAGTGGTGAGAGTCCGTATCTGGCGTGGGCGATTCAGGGGTTTTGGTTACAGAGGGCGATGACAGCCTTGAACTAGAGCCCTTCTTCTTCCCTAGTCCAAACAGACTGAAGGTCGGCCGCTGTTTCTTCTTATGCTCTGATGGCTTCACCCCGTGTTCATGCTTTGTCCGTCCCTTACCAAAAAATCGCTTCAGCTCCAGAACAGATGATGCGGGAGTCAGTGGTCGGGACGATTTACCCACATTGCTCGATGACAGGCTGCGCTGGCTCGTCTGGCTGTTTATAGACGAAGTGCTTTGAGCTGGTTTGAGATGTTGGTTTGATCCCGTTCCCGCCTGTGGCGTCGCATTCGGCGACGAAGCGCTGTTGCTGGTAACACGCGAGCCCCATGGCGAGGAGGAATCATGGACACGAGCCGATGGACTCTTGTGATGTAGCTTGTCGGAGGGCGGCGAGACCTTAGTTTGCGGTGTGTTCTCGCCGTCGGCTTTCGATTGCTTTTCTGAGTGTTCACCTTCTGCGCCGGCTGTGGATACTTCATCTAGCTTCAGTTTAGCAATGTCAAGATTACCTCTGCTCATCAGACATTTCTTCCCCAGGCCTTACCGGCTAATTGCTTGCACCTTTTGCTAGTACCAGCGGGGATAAGAATAATATATCGAGGTAAGGGTGTTGCACTCAGAGCGAACGTTGACGGATAAGAAAACATCGGGCACGAGAACTTCTAGGGTAGGGTGGCGTCCGCCATGGCTGGTATCGAGCCTCGGGTCCGAAACGGTGCACCCCCAGGTCCTTGGTCTCATGTGCAAGGGATCATATTCCGACCAAACAAACAGTTGGATTCGGGTAGAATACAAGTATTTGAGCTTTTCTTAAATGATATAAATAGATTTTTATATTGTGTGGCCCAGAGTGGGGCTCCTGAGGGGAAGCCGAGATGCTGACTGCTGCTAGTCTTAGAGTGGCTGCCGTTCAGGGTGGCCCCGGGGTGGTAGCTCAAAATGACTCTTAAGAGCTGACTCCTAGCGTGGTGCTAAGGTGGCGCGCTTGAGGTGGCGCGCTTAAGGTGGCGCCAAAGGAGCCCGCAGGCAAGGTGAGAACGGCGGGGGCTAAACCGGGTTCTGTGGTGATCTACGGTCGCTTTCTTGTTCAGTGTATAATATATACTGCGGCCTGGCTCGGCCTTGTATCGTTCTAGTTTATAATTAAGGGCTACCTACTATTGATGTTCATATATATTGATATCTTACTTGTGGAATTTGGCGATAACACCTCCTGCCACAGACGAGGTCAGCCTCATAATTTGTTCGAGGTTCTTCTGATCGGCCGTAACATCCGGGTGCAAGACTTCAACTCGCGAGAACTCCTGGCAAATGCGCACCAAAGTGTAGCTGGCCTCTGTCAAAGCAAACTGCTGTCCAATGCAAATACGGGGGCCGCCGTTGAACGGGATGTAGTCCCAGCCCGATGCTGCGGCAGCGCGGCCCTCGGTCCAACGCTCGGGGCGGAACTCGCCGGCGTCCGGACCCCACAGCTCCTCGCTGCGCTGCATGGTATAGGTAGAGTAGAACACATTCTGACCCTTTGCAACATAGAGCGGCTGATCTTGGTTCGCGCCACCTCCAAGCGGAAGCTTGGTGTCACGAATAGCCATGCGGAAGTTGAGCGGCACAATAGGGTGCAATCTCAAGACCTCGCGGATGACATTCTGCAAGAGCTTGCACTGTTTCAGCTGCTCGAACGTTGGCGTCTCCTTGTCATCAGGACCAAAGTCGTTCAAAACGACCTCGCGCAGCTCCTTGTAGACATGAGGGTTCTGGCCGAGGTAGAAAGTGGTGTAACTGAGAAGGGCAGCCGTGGTATCGCGACCGGCCAACAAGATATTGAGGGCTTGGTCGCGAATAACACGCGGGTCACTGGTCTCCTTCGTCAATTCACGAATAAATACGTAGCGGTCGGCCTCCTGATCCTTCTCCATTGGGTTTGCGAGCGCCTTCAAAACAAAGTAGTCAATAAAGTTGTGGCACACTCGCGTGGACTTCCAGAACTTCGGGGTCCACACAAGGAACCAGGCCTTTCCAGCCATAACTCTGAGCGCGAGCAACCCGAGCGCATAGGTGAACGCGTCTGCAAACTGCTGACCGGTCACCACGCCCTTGGGGCCCGGAATACCCTGCGTTGAACGCACTGGATCGAGCGTGTGACTGCTCTCACCAAACAGGAACTCCGTGGCTGTGTCGATAGTAAGGCGGTGGAAAAGCTCCTGGGCATCGACAGCCTCACCACCTTTGAAGTGCGTGAGAAGGCCGTTAATGTGCCTGTGCATCGAGTCCAAATGCGAAACCTGCTCGCGGCTGAACTGCGGGCGCAGCAGGGCACGGCTGTGCTTCCATGCCTCACCACTGAGGGTAAAAATACCTCTGCCAAGCAATCCGTGCATCGCATCGTAGCGGAACCCAAGCGAGTAATCCTTGAACGATGTTGCCAACACAGTCTTAATGTTCTCCGGCTCGATGGTGCCCATCCAGTATTGGCCTGCCATCATCTGCATGCCACTGCGCACGTTCATTTCGTCAAAGCGGCGGTTAAACCACTCAAGGAGTGTGTTATTCTTCCAGCCCATGACCAACTGGTACAGAGGGCGAAGGCCGATGGGGAATGAGTGGTCAATGTAGGGCATTCCGCAGCCGAGCTGCTTCGCCCTGCGCTTGTAAACAAGCTGCGTGTATATGATGGGGTAAAGAACGACGCCCAACAAGGACACGCCCAAGAGAACAATCAGGTCAGTGAATTGTATCATTTCGAAACGTAGAAATTTGTGGGAGCGGGGGCACTAGCGCACTGAGAAGGGTCCAAACTGCTGATAACTGCTGCAAGTACGACACACGCTATGTCAAACGATCGCTAATCCACAGAATGTGTCGACTAGGGCGGGCGTCTCGCTATTTATAATGTACGCCAAACTCGGAACAATCTTATTCCTGGGACGATAATTTAGACACTCATCCCCGCAACCAAGTTGCATGTGCATCGTCACGTGATTTCCCGACGCAGGTTCGATCGACTTTGACAGCATGTGAACTCGCTCTAATGGAACAAATCTGGTTGGGGTATGTGTGTGTTTACGGTTAATTAGGTCCAATAGTGTTATGAAGTTGTGAGTTCTATTATTTATGGCCGGAGAAAACTGTTTCAGATCCCCACAACATTCCAATTAATGAAGTTGTCTCGCACTTCGGTCTCCAGAAATGGGGTTCCCGGCTTGTGGGTCTCGAACTCGAGATCGGAAACCTCTCGGATACCGTACTTCTCGAATTCCTCGTCCATATTCGTCGGCGTAGCTCTCACATGCTTACCCATCAGGAACTGATCAATGTCTAGCCAGTCACTCTCTGTGTTGTTCCGCGAGTGGTCCTCCTTCATCAGATCCTGCAAAACAGCTTCTCTCAGCTGTCTCAGCTTGACTCGGTTGCTTCCGGGAGCGCCCCCATTGCCGTGTGCGGTCTTTCCATCCAATTCTGGGTTGACCTTGAATGCGAGGTTCACCGCTGGACCATCGAATGGCGGGACCCGATAATCGCTTTCGCCATGGACATGATCAAGCTTGATCTTAACATCTAGTAAACTGTTGTTCTTCGCACCAGACAGCAAATAGAGCAGTGGGCGGTCGTAGACCTCACCTATGCTCTTGCTGACATTCTCCTGGTCTTTGGAATGGTCTTTCTGGTGCTCCTTATGGTGGTCCTTCTGGTGCTCCTTATGGTGGTGGCCCTTATGATCGTGTTCGTCCTTGTGGTCGGCCTTCGGATCATCCTTGTGGTGCAGAGCCTCTTCAGTGACGGGCTGGTCTTCCAGCAGGTCCTCTTGGTAATCGTAGCGATCCGGGTTCGATGGTTTCGTGAATTGAGCGAGATCAAGGCTCAGGGCTCCGATGGTGACACCTCGGCCTCCGGCAGGCTCCCAGACGACCTCGAACTTGATAGTGCAGTTCTTCAGCAGTTTCGACGGAGAACGCAACCCAATCCGCTGCTTGAATTTCGTGTGATACCGGAAACTCGCCTCCGCGTCGTTGATCGGCCGGCTAACGGTCCGCCCATGTGCGTCAGGCCGCGGGGACTCGGCCACGTTCCACCGGACAAACACAGTGCCGGAGTAGTAAGGAATGTGCGTCACCCGCTCGATGCAGATCTCAACCTCGAACTTGGGATGTCCGAACATTGCCAGAAAACGACTCAAAAACGGTGAGGGGGGCTGAAATGAACGTTAGGTGTCGGAGACGCACCGGCAAGGTACAGTCATCTATCGGAAGAGAGACCCTTTACCGCCAGCCACGGAAGCCGCGCGGCAAATGTCGATCGGCTCAGGCGCCTTGAATCGTATCGAGTGTGTGTGGCGTGCAAAATCAACAAAAATAGCTTTCGAAATTCATGCATGTGCCGGGCCCAAACGAAACGGCTTGGGACCATTTCAGGATACTATATGGTCGGCGCTCGATTCGAAGAATCGATCACTCGCAGAGAAGATCGTGTTGATAATTTAGTATTACATTTTTATCGTTGCTAATTATGCACATCGGGAGCTGTTTCGCTCGTCTCTACTGTACTCCACGAGTCGAACCTGTCCCTCAGCTGCAAGCCCCCGTCACGAACCTGTCACACTCGCGGGTTCGGGTTCTGGCTCGATTATATGGGCCAGAGTTCGTGTCCAAAACCTAAGTGCGCACATAAGGCCTGCAGAAACCCTTTTGGGATACAACCACAAGAAACACACCTCTCGTTCCTCGATTCACCTCTCAGTTCCTCGATAGAATGAGCGTTCCGGGCGAGGCTCCGAGCTCTGAGACGGATGGGACGCAGGTGAAGCGCAGGGCCTCGGACGAGCTGAAAGGGGATGCTAAACACTTTCGCAACCAGGCGTCGGTGAAGACTGAGGACGCCGATCCCGACAGCATAAATATCAGAGCGATAAAACGTGTGGCAGAAGAAGCACCCACGTACGAGGTCACGGAGGCCTCGCTCGCCAGCGAGATCGAAGAAAAACTCGATCCTAGCGCCATCATCGTGCCGAAGCACGCTCCGCAACTGAAGTTCTACGGCAAAAAGACAGGAATCGCCTACGATGTTCGGATGAGATACCACTCACGGCCCATAGCGGATCCCATTTCCTATATCGATCCGCACCCAGAAGACCCGCGTCGAACTTTCAGGATATACAGAGCCATCGCCGAGGCGGGGCTTATAGAGGACGAGACTCTTCAGGGAAGCGAGCATTTGGGCGAGCTCATGAAGAAGTTGCCGACGCGCCAAGCGACTGAAGAGGAGCTCGAGCTCGTGCATACTCGCCAGATGGTTGATTTCATCAAAAGCACCGCTGGCATGCGACTCGAGGAACTTCAACATGAAATCGACCGCGGAGACTCCATTTATCTGAATAACGACAGTAACGAGGCGGCAATGTTGAGCGCGGGTGGCGCTATTGAGGCCTGCAAAGGCGTTATCGAAGGAACGGTCAAGAACGCGCTCGCAGTGATCCGCCCGCCAGGCCACCACGCCGAGCCGGGAAACCCAGCGGGCTTTTGTTTGTTTGCGAATGTGGCCATCGCGTCTCAGGTTATGTTCCAAAAATACTCAGATCAAGTCAAGAAGATCTTGATCTTCGACTGGGACGTCCACCACGGCAACGGGACGCAGCGCGCATTTTTCGATGACGACCGTGTTCTGTACATCAGTGCTCATCGTTATGATGGCGGAGCCTTTTACCCGGGAACCCACTTTGGCGACTCAGAGGTTGTTGGAGAAGGTAAAGGAGAGGGCTACTCCGTGAACATTCCTTGGCCAAGCGGCGGCATGGGGGACGGCGACTACATCACGGCATTCAACAAGATCATCATGCCTATCTCGCACGAATTTGATCCGGACTTGGTCATTGTCAGTGCCGGCTTCGATGCTGCCCACGGTGATCCCATCGGGGGATGTCACGTATCTCCAGAGGGGTATCAGCACATGCTTGCCATGCTCATGACGTTGGCCGAGGGTAAAGTCGTTGTATGTTTGGAAGGTGGTTATAACCTGGATGCGATCTCGCGGTCGGCTCTGGCGATCACGAAAACTTTGTTGGGTGATCCCCCCGGGAAGCTCACGAGCTCTTTGGCCAGTGATACCGCTCTTGAAACATTTGCGAAGGTGCAATCAATACATTCCCGTTATTGGAAAAGCATGGGACCTCCAACCATCAAATTCGAGCCAGAAATCGAGGTCTACAATAAGCAACAGCAACGGCAGAGTGAAAATGCTGAAATCGCTCGCGAAGAACGTGGGGGTGATGGCCGGGAAAATGGCAAGGTTGGCAGCGAAGACACATTCAAGTCCAACTCCACGGTATCTAGCTCTGCTGGGCATGCGAGCGATACTGAGGATGCAGACAAAACCTCGAATGAGGAGGAGTCTGCGAATGAATCAGCTGGTAACATTCCTATACTGCAGTCATTGCTTGATGTCGTGCGAAGTAGTGAGGCAGCGGAACTCAGCCGCAAGTTCTCTTTCGCAAATCTTCCTTTATTGAAGGCCCCACCTATCGACTCTGGTATCATGGCCACCCCTGACATCTACTCTCAGGAGCGTGTGCTGATCTTTTTCCATGGTCCCTCATTGATTTGGGCTCACAAAGATCCTATAACCGGTCGCATTCGACCTGACGAGTCGGTTGTGGCCAATCCCGCTGTCAAGTATATAAAGTGGGCAATCCAGAAAGGATACGGCGTCGTGGATGTTTTCCTCACACCCTTGGAGAGTACCACGCCAGCCAAACTCGTTGCGGCCATTTGTGAGAATACCGTTAAATTCTTTAAGGCCAAAAGAATAGTGATCTTGGGAGCGGGTCAGGCGTATGGGTATGCTGTTCAGACCGCTGCCCATCGAGAACTCAAAGAGCGTCTATCGGCCATCGTCTGTTTTGTTGGACCAGAAGATACCTTAAGGCAGTTCCCCTCGACTTCGGATGAGTCTGCCATCCGCCGCTTCCACAATCAGTCGCTTATCTTCACGTCTAAAAACCACAGTATGTGGAAGCAAAAATACGCCCGCAAGAAGTGCGGTCGTCTCATCAAAGTGGATGGCGAGAATCTTTACAGCGTCATGCGTCAACAATTCAAAGAGGCCGTTGACTATATTGAGGCTGAAGACGACGACGATGAAGATGACGACGATGAAGAAGCAGAAAGTGAATAGAGATAGTTTTCATCCGTGAGACGTTTAGCTGTGAATTTCGTATTTTACAAAGTGTTTGCAGCAGAGGCTATATGATCATTCGTCTGTTATGGTCTTCACAATTGTAGGAAACGGCTGTTTCTTACTGAGCATCACCAAGCGCATATCATGGTGTATGTATCCTTTCACCTCGCCGGACAAGATAAATTGTGAAACGTAGAACTCGGCAGCGTAATGCAGTGGAATTCGATGCGATGTCAGGCCCGATGCGTGCAGCGCCGTCGTGTAAGCCCCGATGGGCAATCGCTTTGGCCTCCCCAGTATCTCCCAGGTTCGGCGCAGCAGGTTGAGCTTGAGCCTCGAGAGCAAGGCATCACAGACAAGATAGAGTCGGTTGCGCCTTAGGAAGTCGCCATGCTTGACCAAGTGTTCGCGGTATGCCTGAAAATTCCCTTGGCGACAAGCTGTGATGACCGGCTTAAACAAGGCCTCAAGCTCGGGCAGCTTTTCCCAGGTGGCTGAGGCTGGGGCTCTGTTTGTACGCATGTAGGATGCTGGTATGGCATATGCCATGATCCGCTCGAACTGCTTTGTCGTCAAGTATTCGGAGAACTCAATAGCATCATTAAAACATTGTGTGGCTTCCGCATAGCTTTGCTTAAGAAAGTAAAATAGCCCCTTGTAGTAAGAAAATTGAACCTTAGTCTTCCAGGGTGACCCTTGCAGATCGGGTATATGTCCCGCGTATTGATTTATGGCCTCGAGAATGCCTTCTGCGAGCGGATCGGCCTTCATGTTCACGTACAAGCGAAGCAGCAGCACCGCTATGTCATAACATCGTGTAGTCCGCCCCTGCAGGGGCTCCTCGTCCTTGTAGTCACTTACAGTGATTCTGAAGGCCTGCCGAATTGCTCCAGCAGAGTCATTCAAGACTGCTACGTCTCCAATTGAGCATGCGACTGCCGCAAGCTCCTCGGCATTTTTCGTCATCATAATCGTGGCCGGTAGGCCCCGATTCGAGGCCACGCGCGTGAGCTCACGGACCGTAGTTAGCAGTGCCTTCGAATACTCGATTGAGCGCTGTTCAACCTTTGTGCTCGGGCCAGCAGGCTGCTGCTGTAGCTTTTTGGCTTGCAATATACTTTTGAGTGCGTTTCTTGCATCCTCGTCATGAACTCTGGCGATGATGGTCTCGATGTTGTGCATATCTGCACTGCTTAATGGCGGTAGAAGTGAGGGTGCGCATAGCTGAAATAGCTTCCGTCCGGTATTCTTTCGCGATCCTGTCAGTACCGCAGACGCTTCGGTGAAGATGTCCAAGGCACCCACGTCACCCATCAGTCGAAGTCAAACCGTATGCTGGCCTTGACTATGTATGTGCACACTATATGCTTTTCGATCTAGGGTAAATGCCGCTCGCTACTATGGTCCATGGCGATGGCGGCGCCCAATGTTCCATGAAGTCTAGACGTAGACGAGTAAATCGACCGCTGGTGTATGAAAATTCAAAAGGCTTTGAGCTGCTATTATTTAAAAATATTTTGTAAATCAGTGAATATGGCACTGCCACCACTTGGCCGTGTTTCCACCAGGGCATCTGCGGGAGCATTGGGGTGGTGAACATCGTAATACTCCTGGCGCAATGCCTTTTTAACAGCCTCAGCCTGGCTGCGTGGAACAAGGTGGATCGTACAGCCTCCCCAACCAGCTCCAGTGACTCGCGATCCTAGGGACCCTGCTCTCCGTGCGATAGAACATAGCTTTTCACAGTCCGGGTGCGAGTTTTCGTAGAGCTTTTCGCTACTGACTTGCGACTCATTCATGAGGTCCCCCAGTGTTTGCGGAGCTGCGCTGTTTTTGATCCCCTCCACGAAACTGAGGACACGGGAAGTTTCCTCGTAGACGTGCTTTGTGCGCTCATACAGCTTCAGCCCCTCGAACCTGACAGGGAAGGCCGAGAGAAACTGCGATTGCAGCTCATCAACAGTGATCCCTAGAGCCTCTGCGGCCTCCTGCTTGCTATACGGCTCCTTCTTCAAGTGCTCGTCAACATCCTTCAGCACTTTCTGGAGGGCTTCCTGGTTGACGGCCCCGTACTTTTCGGTTAGAACGCCGTACAGCGTTCCTCTTTGTAAGTTTCCATCATTCGGGATCGAAATGCCGAGTTTTCGTGCAAGCACGTTAGCAGCAATGGTCACCTCAACGACGCGTAGATTGTAATGTACAGGCGCAGTCTCGAGCTTGGCGCTCACTGCCAAACTGTTCGCGATCAAAAACACCAGCGGGTCACTTCGCTGCGACAGTTTCAGCGGTTCGGCCCCCAGAGTTGGTTTGAAGTTCACCAAAAGCGCATGGTCCTTCTCGCCAAACACGCTCGCTGCCTGGTCAAGGCCACCACTATTAACACCAACCAACTGCTCGCACGTCGCGCTCAAACGCACAAGACCGGCCTTGTCAATAGTATAGCTGGGATCATGCGCACGCAGTACCACAAGGCATCCGCTAACAACGAACGCAGCGCTCGAACTCAGCCCGCTATCCGCCGGGACGTTTCCAGTTATAGCGACTCGAAGGCCCTTTGCAGCATCTTTGGAAGTGATTCCTCTCGACTTTAAGCTTGTGATCCAGGAACACTTGAAGTAGTTCGCCCACGTCCTTTCCTCGATCTTGGTGTGAGGTTCAGCGTCGAATTCGTACGGCTGGAACTTGCTGTCAGTGTTAACGAGTTGTACCTTGCCGAATCCTGGATCTTGCGGATCCTCTACAACCTCAACGGCCATAACAACATCATACGAGATTGCTGCAGGCAAACATGGGAAGTAAGAGTAGTCGATATGGTCCCCAATGATGTTCATACGGCCGGGACTGCGCGCAATGAAGGTCGGCTCATGTCCCTTAAAATGGTCCGTGAACGTTTGGAGAAGGTGCTTGTATCGAGATTTGGCATCCTCGAGATTGAAATATACGTCTTCCAGCGAGCTCGACGTCATCTTGATACGTTCGTGGCGGTGCGTCGTGCGCTCGTTTGTATCTCCACTGAATAAGAGCTCGCTGGTCTGTGGGGAAACGCGTGCATGGGGGTCGGGGTAGGGTATTCCACAAGTAGAGAGAGGAATGCGCCTAACTAACCCTTTTCGACAGTGGCTGATGGTGTTACGAAGGATATTGCATATTTCTGCAGTGCCGTGCGAGTTCAGGCTGCCACCTGAGCCTATGCGACGGTCCTTTGTTTGCTTAAATTATATACACTCCACCGCGGATCCTAGATCTATAGTTCATCGAAGTGGTTTCGAGCTGCCTTGGGATTAGCGAATCGATCCGCCGACTGTACGGCTCGTTTCACTTCTTCTTTTTGGGGAAGCAGACCTGGTTGCGGCTTGCACTCCACCGAAAGAGCTTCAAACTCCCCGTTGTGTTTGACAATGTCTACGGCCAAATCCTTAAACTCTGCGACGTTTGTAGTGTAGTATGCCTGCTGTAACGCATCGACCCATCTACAGAACTCCTCTCCATCTTCGCCCACTATCACCAAGTTTTCTAGCAAGATCGTGAGGTACCGTGGAACAGCGGGGTCGGGTAGAGTTGCTGATGATGCTACGAGTTGCCTCATATTTTCGAGTGCGTCGTGTGCTTTCACAAACGCAAGACCCTCTTTGGTGGAAACCAGTGAGCTTAGGATGCTGAGAGACCTCTTGTTGAGACCCAGAGCTGAGAACAGATCAGGGCAGGCCGGTGCGATCGATTGGGCTGCGTCGCGGTTATTCCTAAGACAGATCGCCAGTATCCTTCCGGCCTGGTCGCTGTGTTTGTTGTTTGAATCCGCAAACGTGGTGAACAGTGCGTGTCCATATTGTTGTACAATCATGGCGCCATCATCATGGTCATACGCTTTTTCTTCTAGTGAATCGAGGTCCTTTGGAGTTTCGGTAATAGTGACGACCGCAGGAGCTTCGGCTTTATGATCGGGCTCCGACTGAGGAAGATACCGCGCCCAACGCCCGCCGTTCTCGAGATCCATTTTAACATCAAGTCCACCGGGGATGGCCACGTCTTCCGGAACAAACTGCCACTCGTGAGACGGCAAGAACTCTTTGACTGCCATCGTGTGCCCTAGTGCTGAATGAATCCACACGCCTACCGCTATTGGCAGCAATTTTAGCATTCTTAAGAATGTCACGGAGTCGCAATGATCGCGTATCCTGAAACCTAGAGCCTTGACTCGGCCAAAAAAAAGTGCAAAAAGATGACCGAACCCAGGATCGAACTGGGGACCTCCAGTGATCTAACTCTCGTAGGATGTTAGACTAGCGCCATAACCAACTAGACCATTCGGCCGTATATAGTAACCGTGTCGCCTATATATTATATAAAGCGCCTCACTACTATAACGCGAAACATCTCATATCTGATTTCAGAGAGATCCTTTTAAATCGCTTTACATTGCTTGAACAGCTGTATTCTAGATAAAATTGGAAGTGTTTTAGGGGTTTTTACAGCCTCACTCAACCGTGACATTGCAAAGGAGAAAAATGAAATCCAAAAAGAATGACCGAACCCAGGATCGAACTGGGGACCTCCAGTGATCTAACTCTCGCAGGATGTTAGACTAGCGCCATAACCAACTAGACCATTCGGCCGATCTTGTAATGACTCCGGACTATACCACCTAGATAGAATCTGCGACTGCTAGACCCTATGGTGAACCATGATAATAAATGTCAAATTGCATATGCATTGTCTGTATTGTCAATGTAATTACGTTCATACATACATTGGAATTGTACGCAGCTGTCAATGTACCAGTAATGAGGATGTTCGAAACAAAGGATTGCAATCAACCATATCTCAAGTCTATGCATCGCTTAGCTCGACCATTTGAAGCGGAATTCGCGATCAATACTTCGCCTTTCCATGTCAAAATCAGAGATGGAAGAAAAGTAAAGGAGTATGGCTTGTTTCGCCCTTTACATCCGACAATCAACACTTATCCTCGCATTAGGCGCGGAGAAAAAAAAAAGTGACCGAACCCAGGATCGAACTGGGGACCTCCAGTGATCTAACTCTCGTAGGATGTTAGACTAGCGCCATAACCAACTAGACCATTCGGCCTCGGATTGGAAACTTGGCGACACTGTACGCTGTGACTTCGAGTGCGTGTGCTCTAGCATGAGTTCTCACTTTGAGCGTATATCTATACATAGTGAAATCGAGCCATTGAGTTCAGAAATGGCTTGGTTATGTTCGTAGAGTAAGTGTTGAGTAGATATTTCTATTTCCCTATTTACATCACTACATACCTGGAGTCTAAGCTCGTGCTGACACGCACCAGCGCTAGCTTGGTGCACATAGCAGCTGTGCTCCGTGTAACCTGACGTTCGTAATTAAAATTTCTAATAAATAAATATAATCGGTATGCAAATTTAATCTAGTTGGACTCCTTCGTAGAGAAGACCTCGCCACGGAGACGACGAGCAAGCTCGATGTCCTTCTCCTGGATAGTGACACGCTTGGCGTGGGTGGCGCAAGCGTTGGTGTCCTCGAAAAGCGAGACTAGGTAAGCCTCAGCAGCCTCCTGGAGGGCACCGAGCGCAGACGACTGGAAACGGAAGTCCGGCTTGTTATCACCGAAACCATCACGAAGGTCCTGAGTGATCTCACGCACAAGACGCTGGAAAGGAAGCTTGCGGATCAGAAGCTCAGTCGACTTCTGGTAACGACGGATCTCCTGAAGAGCAACGGTACCAGGCTTATAACGGTGGGGCTTCTTGACACCGCCGCTGACGCTGGTGCCGACCGACTTACGCGGGGTCTTCGAGGCGGCGTGCTTGCGGGGAGCCTTACCTGAGGTGGTCTTAGAAGGGGTTGCGACGTGCTTCGTGCGAGCCATTGTAGTTTATGAGTTTTCGAATGTTGGTTCTGGGAAGAGAGATGGGCGCCCGCGCGCGTTACTTATACTCTCGCAGATATTTGAGCCTCAAGTGATAGGGTATGCTTTAGGGTATGGGTTGATCAGTATTCGGCTTTTCGTGCCATCACTACGAGCGAATGCGTTTCGATGCCCCACGAGCCGGGCATTCGGCGGCGAAGAAGAAATACTTGCTGGAGGTTTTTTGGAACGAAATTTTGATTCAAGTAAATTTGGCTCTGCTCTCTACTGCTCTGCGATACCTACAGCATTCTAGCTACTACTATCGAACGCGAGTCCCTGTGTTGCCACCGCCCTCTGCACGGTTATTGATGTTTTCAATGTTTCTTTTAAGCGCCGCTTGCTTGCATCATCAGAGTCAATATCGTGACTCACGTGTGTGCTGGCATTCCAGCCCGTGAGGCTGTGTGCTGGCCTGCTACTAAGACCCGCATGGTTGGGACATTACAACACACCCCCGAACCTCCCAAAGTTTGGGGGGGGTTCCAAGATTTGGTTTTCAGGTTTGTTTGAGGTGTTGGGAATTACAATTTCTCTTTGTCTTAGTAACTTCTCCCACGTGTTGTCACGTGGTGTATTCTCTATGCACAGAGTCGTCTATGGCTGTAGTGTGTGATACAAGCGTTTGTTATCCGCTGGTTGCCAACTACGTGAATTTGAACGAGCTTTCCCACTGTTTTGGCATGGCCAGTTTAGTTGTTGTTTAATCTTGTTCGGTCGGGTGTGTCGTCGACCTTAGCCTATAAATTCTACCGAGTTTTCCCGCTACGATTCTACATGAACCCTAGCTTGCGATAGTTAAATGCGATGCATATCTAGAGGCCGCAACTCGCTCCACACCAGTCCGCTTTATACAGGCTTGCTGAAGACGATTGATCGGTAGAAATGAGGCAAACGCTTAATAGAGGTCTATATCCGATATACGAAGAGATAAGGTATTATGATAAACTGATATAGAGATGACTATTGCGATACCGTAAGACACTAATGCTCAAGGACGCTGAGACTGCCCGTGATAACCACGTTCTCGAGGACAGAGCCAGGCGGGATCTGGATCTTATTACCCTCCTCACACACGATGATGACAGTGCCCTTGAGCTCAACGCCACGGCCCAAGAAAACGTTACCAGTGACAGTCAAGTGGTCCAGCTCAATGATGCGGGGCATGTGCGGAATGCGCTTCTGGAAGTCGCTGACCTTCTTGAAGTTATCGCCGAGCTTGATGAGCGGGGTGCCGCCGTATCGCGACTGGGACATCTTGAGCGAGCCATGAACCAAAGTGTAGAGATCCGACTTCACGAGGAGCAGGTCCGACGAGGTTTTAACGGGCAAGAAACGGGAGCGCGGAACATTGATACCACCAGCGTTCTTGAAGTAACGGATGGCGGCACCGACAGCGGTCTCGAGCTGCAGAACCTGGATGTCAACACCTCCCTTCTTGACGGACTTCGGGTTCGGGATGATCTCCATCTTGAGCTCCTGGTTGTCAACGACGCGCTTGATGGCACGAAGGTCGATCCAGAGGTTGTTCGTGTTGAAGTAGCGGAACTTCTTGATACTCTTGAACTCCTCCACGTGCTCCTTCGGCACCTGGGCGATCTCGAGAAGCTGGACTTTGCCGTCATAGTTGATGATGGTACCACCCTTCACGTCAGCACGCGTCTTGTCGGTGAGCTCCATGACATACTCACTCTTTGTGTCAACCATATGGCGGAGAATGTCGAGATCGACCGTGGCACCGAGGTTGTCACCGTTCGACACGAAGAGAATCTCCTTGCCGGCGGCGATCAGCTCATCCAGGATACCCGAACGGTACAAAGACTCGAAAAGGTCACCGTGACCGGGCGGGTACCACGCACCTGCCTCGTCATCAACAGTCTCGGGGATAGGCAGCAAGGTGTCCTTGTTGATACGCGGGAAACGCGACTGGTTGAATGTCTTGATGTTGATGTTGTGGCCCTTGTACTTCTCAATGATGGTCTCAGTATCCTCGTCGGTGTTGAAGGAGTTCATGAGAATGAACGGCACGTCGGCCTCGAAGGTACGGTTCAGATACTCGATCTGGCGGACCATGAGGTCCAAGAAGCTCTTGCCGTCGCGCACCTCGATAACGGACTTCGGACCAACGCAGCCCATGGAAGTTCCGAGACCACCGTTGAGCTTGAGCACAGCAAGCTTGCTCAAGTACTCTCGGGCCATGGCGGTGGAGGTCTCACCGTGGTTGTTCACAAGCTTCTGGTAGTCCAGCACCTCCTCCGGTCCAGGAGTCTGGACGTGATCCCATTTGAGCACGTCACCCTGAACGGTCGTCATAAGGTAGCGCTGGTACAGCTCGAAGAAGCAGTCCATCTCGGCCTCGAAGTGGTCGCGTCTTTGCTTGTCGTCAATGCTGTCAACGAGCTTGTTCAACGCGTTGCGCATCTGGGCCGCGGCAACATTGGTCGAAGCGCGGTCCAGTGCCATAGCACTGTGTTTCCTGATATGCGAAGAAGACATGAGTGAAACTTTAGCACAGAAAGCTGTAGAGAAGTTAACTCCGCGACGCGGCTGATCTGAGGTGGGTACTCTCAAGCAACACACGTGACCAACGGAGGTACAGAGCTCCAGTAACCGGGCAAGGGCAAGCATAGTGGTTGAGTCGCGGTAAGGGACGACACGCCGTTTGGAGTAGATGTTTGGGGCACACAGATGCGGTCGATGCAAACATGTGCCTTCGTGCTGGAAACCTCCATAAGTACGAGAACATGAACAGCTATAGAGGTGCAGCCTCAGATTGGCTGCCCCGGAGCAAGGGCGCTTGCGGTTCTGAGATCGCGGGTCATAGAACGCGATATCCAGAGGAGGCAAACCCTACCCTGATATTCACACGGTTTCAACCACGTTCACGATCAAGCAGGAGCCCAATGTTCGGACTGGGACGGCTACTGTACGTCACGGTACTCCTGCTTAATGCCGTTGCGATCCTCAACGAAGAACGATTCATAAGGCGGATATACGGTTCCGAGCAGCCGACGTTCGGAGCGCCGGAAGACTCCGTAAAATCGCGGTCCGTGAACCTGGTTCGCTCAGTCCGCACGGTGATGCGGCCGTTCTTGATCACGGCAAACTCTTGCATAATTCTATATGAGCTGCTGATGGGCTAGTCAGTAGCGAGCCTGCAAAGAAGCCCGCACATGGTTGCTCCGTAGCTACCGGCGGGCTCCGTCTCTGGGCCCAGCGTTTTATGGCCTCGGTCTAATTTTACAGATCTGCATAACCTGAATCTATATGAGTATACATAGATGTATATGAACCGCGCATTAGCTATTCTCTGCAAAAAAACGCCGTTGCCTCTGTAGCTGGCGCATCTCCTTCTTCTATGCTACTCCATTAGTAACATCGTAAAATACTTTTCCTGAACCATATAACCTAATTTGGGTTTACGACATGAACATGCTCGAGAGCGATTGGGTTCGCGCGGGTGCTCGGCCCCGGACGCTGTCGAGTATGGTTGCTGTTGAACAACCGAGTGGGAACGCTAGTATATAGGTACACCTCCTGTTTCTGCCTCGGACTCTTCCTTAGTAGAGTCGCGGGTTCTGGTGATGGAGGAGATCAAGCTCAGCGGCTGGCCTCTTGATTTGATACTTCGAGTTGGCATTTGGCTGCTGGGATCGTGGAATGTGCACTTGAAGTGCTGGCCGGGCCCGAGTGCGCGGCTGGCGTGGGCGCATAAACTACATAAGATTTTAAAATTAGCCAGCTTGCAATTAGCTTAGCTGAGCTTAGCACAATTAGCTTAACCGTGCTCAACCGAGGAACGCTACTGCGTATATATAGCCGCGGGCACTAGTAGTACCGCGTTAGCAGCGCAGTGGCTTCAGTAGTAGTACGAGTAGTATCGCGCCAGGAGAACAGTGCCAGCATCGCAATAAATTTCAGCACACAATGTTAAGCTCCTTGTGTCTCCTATCATACACGCTCGCAGCCCAATCACAGCTATTTCGTCGCGACGATGCGACCGAGGGAGGTGGCGACCCGAATGCGGGAAGCGGCAACGGCGGGCTGACGAACTGGGTTGGCCGGGCAAACCACGACCCCGTGGAGCCAGCCAGAGATTCGTTTTATGCCAAGGTGCCGAGCAATTTGACAGATTATGCAAACGGCGAGCTGATTGCGAAGAGGGCGATCAGCGTCTCGGGGACGTATCAGGGTGTCGATACCGCGTACCAGCTGCGTATACGAAGCGAGGATGCCCACGACGCCGCCGCGGTTTCTCTCGCATCGGTTCTTATTCCGCGCGCCGATACGAAAAATGGCAACGTGGTTGTTTACCAGATCCCTGAGGACGCCGTGTACATCGACTGTGCACCGACCTACCAACTATTCAGCCGCAACGCAATTCCCGAGGTCCAGAGTCTTATTTCTCAAGGATTTACTGTGATTATTCCAGACTACGAGGGCCAGCGCGGCTCATTTACCGTGGGCAAGCTGGCCGGGAAGCAGATCTTGGATGCTGCACGAGCCGCACTCACCGTTCAGGGCGTCAGGTCATTGAATGGAACCACAAACATCGGCATTTGGGGATACGGAACGGGTGCCTTTGCTTCGGGATGGGCTGCGGAGATCGCGCCTGCATACGCGCCCGAGCTGCCGCTGAAGGCCGTGGCACTAGGAGGTTATTTGACAAACCTACGCGAGTGGATCAACGCTATTAACACATCTCCGGATGCGGGGCAGGTTGTGACGTCGCTTTTGGGGATGGCCACAGAGTACAAGGACGTGAGCGACGCACTTGCTGATAATATCGTCCCACACCGCCGTACGCAATTCGAGAGCGCTGCAACACGGTGCTCCACGGCGAACGAGCTGCATTTCTTCGACTCAAATATCACCGCGGAATTCTATACACCTGGAATTGACGTGCTGAGCATCCCGAAAGTACAGGCCGTTTACGATCTGAACAGCTTGGGGAAGTCTGCGCCGAAGGCTGATCTGTACATCTACCAGGGAACCGGCGACAATGTTGTGTCCTTGAACAGCGTTCGCAATGTTGTGAAATCGTATTGCACAAACGGCACTGCGGTGAGGTACCGTGAAATTGCGGGTGCCTCTCACAACCAGGCCCGCGACCAGTACGAGGATGTCGTCGACTACCTGACGAGCGTACTGTCTAACGTGATCCCACAAAACTCGTGTCAGCGAATCTTGAATGGCGGATTCTACGCTTGATCATTTATATACGCGGCGGCCTCGAATACCAATTCTTCTTGGACGTCCCTGGATACGACGCTGTAATTGAAATCTGTTTCATTCTCTCGACTAGATTTTTCTCTCTTTTATCCTTTTTCTTTATATATATATATATATATATATCTGAGAAATAAAGCAGTCAAAAAGGATCAACGAATTCCAATTAGGAGGATAAAGAAGGTATTGTCAAAAAGATCCGATTGTTTATTCATATTTAAGGTGGGCCCGAGATAGGGCTTGATCTCCTTCTACATGGCGGTCGACGTTAATGGCATACAAAAAGCACTATGGCCTGGCGTGAAGGGAGAATTATCGCCCCTGCAGGCACAGAACTTGATTCTTAGACTGATAATACTGTGCACAGACCAGATTGAGCCCGATGCGCTCAAATACATATCGCGATTCTTCACGCCCCAGGACTTCGACGATCTCGTAGAAGAGCGCACCGTTATCTCGAGATGCGGATACCCAACATGCTCGCAAATGCTAAGGGACAGCAGCGGCAAACTGCGGAACCCGCTGACTCCAACAGTGATGGCGTGGCAACACAGCTACTGCCAATTGTCGTGCTACCAATCTGCTCAGTTCTACCGCGAACAGCTGAGCAGAGAGCCTTTGGTGACAAGGAAAGACGTCGCCTTCTTCCCATTCAAACAGCTTGAGTACGAAAATAAGATGCTGCTCTTGCCCGAGGTTCGCGCTATGGCCCAGATGTCAGGTAAATCGGTGACAGCCACAGTGGCGGATATAATACGAACGCAGCGCCTTGAAGCGAACCTCGACGCCAAGCTGAAAGAGCTCGAAATCGACAGCGCGCCCGACCAAGAGGCAGCGTCACTTGCGATTCACGAGAAGTTGTCCCCATCTTGAACCACTGCCATAAGAGGCCTCAAGGGAGCCTGTACCCCCAGCATTCAGGCTCAAAGCCCCTGACACAATCTTGGGCGGGCTTTGCATTCCTATTACGGTATACTTGTCTGGGAATTGGGTGGCTGTTGAATTTCAGGTGAAGTCAAGACCAGGACTCCCTTGAGTCGATAATTTGTACCACACATCATTATGCGTGCATTTTCAGACACTCTACAAGGAACTAGATTTTGCAGCACGAGAACCTCACCGAAGTGAGACTCCACATACTCCAATTATGATACATACCACGCACAACGGCTCACATCTAAACAACCCTGTACTATTGAAACATTAACACTCATGAAGCCAGAATCGTGGACGGCAGATCCTGGAGCCGGCGTCCAACACTCAGCGTCACAAAGTGGCAAGCGTTAACAGCGGCTTCGGTTTGATCAGCGCCTGCCGCTCGATCTCGCGCATCCGCTTGCGGTGCCGCCATTCCCAATCACGCTCAAGTTCTGCTCTTCTCCTCAACAGTATGCGTCGCTGCACTTCGAGCTTCAATCCCAGCTGGAAAAGGTCGTGTTTCAGGCGCCTGCGCTCTGCGACCAGTAGCTCGATCCAGCTGTCCATGTCCTCGCCGTCCAGAGGGTCCAGGGCGTACTGCCTTGCCAGCCAGATATCAAAGTCAAGCTGCAAAAGACGCGAGTGCCGGTCCTTGTCGATATCCTCGATGTGCCTGCGCAGGCCTTTGGAACGCATTTGCACGCCGCGCACTCGCAGCAGCGAGAGCGTTCCCGAATTACGCTTGATGGACCGGACCTCCACGGGCCGTGGTCTGCACGCAGGTTCTCGCCTTGTGCTCAGCTTCCAGAAAGGAGCGAGCACTGTGGAGACCACTAGGTCGTTGGGAGAGCATTTGAATTTGTGAGAGAACCTCGTCGCGTTGTCCATGAACTTCGCCAAGTAGTCGACCCTCCTGTATTCTTCCGATCCCTTACGTGGGGGTGCATTGTACTGGTCGAATCGCCGGGCCTCCTGCTGCAGCCATAGCTGTCTGCGTCCCCCCTGGTTGCGCTCGCCCAGGGCGCTGTCTACGCTGCCTGACGAGCGGCCCGTCCTTACTGTGTCCAGAGCCCAGACTTTACGGAACTGAGGGACCGACAGCTTTTTTTGCTCGATGTCGCGCAGCGACTGCTCAACGCTGTACAGAGCCTTGATGCGGCTGCGAAGGACCCGCGAGTCTTTTGTCTTTTTCGCGGTCCGCAGCTTGGATTTCAGCAGACCGAGATCTGTGCCAAGAATAGGGTCGCCTATGTAACGCGTGTGCCGTGCAATGCAGCGAAACACACGACTAAAAACGAGCTTGTCCATTGTGCATCACACGAGCCCCCACAAAGCAGGCATAACTCCCGACGCCGTGCAAAACAGACGCTTGAGTATGATGCGACTTCGTGACAGTATTTGGTGATGCAATGTTTCAGGGCTACGTGCGTGGGCCAGGGGAAGCCTGGCTCCTGCTTGCCGTGACGGAAAAACTGGAGAGCAACCAGAAGTAATTCACGCGGCAGACCGGATTCGTTGGGCAGGAAAGAGCCTTCCCATGATCTGGGGTCTGTACAACGAGCTGTTGAATGAATTGAAGAGCACAGCACCTCCCACATCCGACAGAGAGGACGCGCTCGTGGACTTCACAACGACGCCGTACTATGCAGAGCGGGTCCTGAGTTTCGGCACGCTGCTTGCTCTCGATTCGTTTCTGCATACGTTGGCGATCCAGCCCCTGCGAGCCATGTACGGGCTTTGGAATGGCAGCGACAGAGCGGACGCGATCCAATTTGCGATCATAGCGTGCAGCTTTCGCGTTCTGCAAGGCGTGAACACATCGAAGGTTTACCACGGCATCCGCAGCCAGGCGGGCATCACAATGTTTGTGCTTTACAGCCTCATGGATGTGTGCGACAAGTTCCTTTGCTCTGTAGGCCACGAGATCGCTGCGTGCTTGACCAGCCGACGAACTCTGGAGAGCCGCAGGCGGACGCTTATTTATGCCATTGTGAACTTTGTCTATGTCGTTACACATTCGTTTGTTCTTATGTGGCAGCTCGTCACCTTGAACCTGGCCGTGAACTCGTACTCAAATGCACTGCTCAGTTTCATGCTGACGAACCAGTTTGGCGAAATCAAGTCGGCGGTGTTCAAGCGCTTCGATCAGCACTCGCTGTTCCAATTAACTTGCGCAGACATCACCCAACGCTTTCAATTCGCATCCTTGCTGCTCGTCATTGTTTTGCGCAATGTCATGGAACAGTACGCGAAAGGCAAGTCGCTGTTCGCCCAGTCCACGATAAGTAAGATCGCTGGGCCCGCGAGTCTGGTCATGGGAGCCACGATCGTCGTCGACTGGTTAAAGATTGCTTATATCGTCAACTTCAACAATCTCTCGTCAAAGACGCTGTTTTCATCATACTTGAAGCTGCTGAGGGACGACTACGCGAACGACGCCCACAGAGGTCACCAGAGCCTCGTCTCAAAGCAGGCAGGTTTCCCCGTGGCACCACTTGTGATCGTTTGCGTACGCATGTTCGCTCAGGGCGGTGTCATTGTATCACCGCTTACCCCTCCGCTCTTTATTGTGCTGCTGCTGCTCAAGCTTAGACTTGGCAGCTGGCTCTACCAAACAACATCAACAATCACGCCAGCAACAGATGCTGAGCCCCCGACACAGGGAGTCGAGAAGGCAAAGCCTGCGGGAGATCTCGAGAAAAATGACCTCGAGAAAAATGATAAACCACAGGATACCAAGAGAAGCATCGTCGAAGATGCGGCACAGAACAGTAGCACATTGGCCCCAGAAGACAGTAAGTTCGAGCCCCATTTCATAGAATCATGAGCCATAGGCAGCACGAGTTCCATCCGAGCTTACACGCCTGGCGCATCCCTGGCGCATCCCTGGCGCATCATGGGTACAGTATGGGTGCATCATGGGTGCATCATGGGCACATCATGGGCACATCATGGACCCACCTTCGACGCATCATCGTCGACGCACCGTCGACGCATCATCGCTGCATCGCTACCTGGTTGCTTAATCCACGAGGTCGAGCACGACGAAAGCCGCCGTGTTCCCCTGATCTTCATTCTCCACTTTAACCAGACCAGGATGCACAAGTTGCACGCAAGTCCCTATGATACCTATGATAGGATCGCTACAGGATTAACAATCAGATATCTATCTACATTTAAGGACATTACTCCATCATGGGCATTCCACCCATTCCGCCCATCGGGCCCATGGGCATTCCACCGCCTGGCATTCCACCGCCTGGCATCCCGGCCATCTGCGGGGGCGGGCCCTCAGCCTGCTTGCCGTTACCTCCCTGTCGCTTGGCGCTCACGATATCGTCGACCCGCAGTAGCAAGGTCGAGCTCTCAATAGCGGTCTTGATGGACTGAAGCTTCACTGCCTCGGGCTCCCAGATACCGTAAGTGGCCATGTCTACGATCTCGCCGTTGTTGCCGTCGATGCCGTAAGTTGTCAGGCCCTCCGCGTGTTTAGCACGGAGGCTGGTGACCTGGCGCAGCGGGTTACCACCGCAGTTCTGAATGAGTGTGCGAGGGATTACCTCGAGGCCCTGGGCAACGGCCATGTACGGCCACTGTTCGACGCCCTCGATCTCCTTGGCCTTTGCCGCGAGTCTAACGCTGACCGCCATTTCGGTTGCGCCTCCACCCGGAGCCATTCTCGGTTCAAGCATGACGTTCCTGGCGACAGAGAGGGCATCCTGCAGGTTGCGCTCGATCTCGCTGAGCACGTCCTTCGACGCACCACGCAGAAGCACGGTGCAGGCGCCGGGATCCTTGCACTTGATCAAGTAACTATAGTATTCATCGCCAATAGTGTCGACCTTGAACAACCCGCATTTCCGGCCAAGATCACTCTCCTTGATCTCGTCGACACGGCTCACGATGGTGGCACCTGTGGCACGCGCAATGCGGTTGTTATCGCTCTTCTTCACGCGGCGCAGTACCGTGGCTCCAGCCTTCATGAGGTAGTGCTGCGCGAGGTCAGAGACACCCTTTTCTGTGAGAACGACGTCCGGCTTGAACTTCGCGATGCTCTCACACATAGTGGCAACCTGCTCTTCCTCGATCTCAAGAATGCGCGACCACTCCCGCTCGTTCGTGATCTCGATATCCGTCTGCGACTCGCCCTTCTTGTACTCAAGCGGGCAGTCCAGCAGCAGCACGCGCGGGTTCTCAATGTATCTTCGCATCTTCGGGTGGGTGATATCCTTGTTGAGCATAACGCCATCCAGAACCTCGCTGTCCGTGACATCTCCGCCAGGGATCTTTTCGACACGGACGTAGTGCTTAAGGTCAATCGACACGGCGGCTGGCGTGTACTTGGGGCCTGTCGAGCCCGCGGCTGCGTCATGGCTCAAGGCCTGCGCAGCAGTGTTGGGCGCCGCAACAGTTCGGACCGCCTTAAGTGCGAGTTTCGTCATATGCTCGCTCCACTTGGACACGTACTTCGTGCCGATAGAGCTGCCGATGATCTGCAGGAGCTCGTCATCGTTGCTCACATCAACAGTGCGCGATATCTCGTGGACAACCTGCAGGGCGTCGTCGAGTGCCCTCTTCAAGGCACTGATGATGATAACCGGGTGTATGTTGCGTTCCAGGAACGGGAACGTCTGGGCCAGAATCTCACCGGCAAGAATGATGACCGAGGTCGTGCCGTCGCCAACCTCCTCGTCCTGAGCGCGGCTCAGTTCAATCATGGACTTCGCAGCAGGGTGCGTGACCTCAATCTCGCGGAGAATGGCGTGGCCGTCGTTCGTCAGAACAATTCCACCAACGGGATCAAGGAGCATCTTGAGCATCGCCTTGGGACCCAGGCAGCTCCGCACAATATCCGCCACCGCCTTCGCGGCGGTGATGTTGGATGTCTGCGCTTGCCTGCCAGTCTCGCGGTTGCCTCCGGTATTCACAAAGAGCACGGGCGCCTGCATCTGTTGGTGTACTGGTTGAAGTATGAACGTGGTTTTCCACGAGGCAGGTAGCCCACCCTTACCCATGTTGATGGCGTTCACAATTTAATGAGACAGAATAGTAAGAAGGAATATGAGCCAAATATCAAGAATTGCTTAGAGAAAAGCTGATGTAAATGAAGTGTACAGACATAAACTGGACCAACAATTGAACAAAAAAGCCGCAGCAATCCCTCACTTCGGAAGTATGGCGAATGGTGAGTGAGTCTCTATACACTACTCAGCTTTAAAGGTTGCAACAAAGGCTGGAGTATTATTACACGGCAACCGTTAGAAAAATAAGAACAAGGCACGCTGGATAGGATTGAAATATTTACATGAACTACCAGCCTTGTGCATATCTGTCTTGCCCAGATTTGCTGGCCTAGGCATGACAAACGATGAGATGATCAGCCATGGCTTGAAATGCTTTATTTCTGAGCGTGCACGGCTTCAATGAGGGCCGGGACGACCTGTGGATCGCTCAGAGTACTAAGCTCGCCAAGCTGCTTCTCCTCGCCGGACACGATCTTACGCAGCACTCGTCGCATGATCTTGCCCGAGCGGGTCTTGGGCAGGTCGTCAACGATGAAGACCTTGCGCGGGGCTGCAAACGGTCCGATTTCCTTGCGCACGATGAGAATGGCCTCCTTCGCGACATCGTTGAGGGTGCGCTTACCATTGACGATCTCCTGTTTGAGCCAGGGCTCGGCAACAGCGAAGACCATCAAGGCCTGGCCGGTGATCTCGTCCTCGACGCCGACGACGGCGCACTCCGTGATTACGCTCTCGTTGCCGATCGTGGCCTCGAGGAAGCACGCCTCCACTTCCGCGGTCGACAGGCGGTGGCCGCTAACATTCACGACGTCGTCCATGCGTCCGCTAACGAAAATAAAGCCCTCCTCGTCAATGGCGGCACCGTCACCAGTGAAGAAGAATCCGGGGTACGGCTTGAGGTAAGTGTCCTTGAAGCGCCCGTAGTCATTGTAGATCGTGCGCGCCATCGAGGGCCACGGTTGGCTGATAGCAAGCACACCATCGGCCGGACGGTGCGGGATTGCCTTGCCCGTGACAGGGTCAACGATCTCGGGCTTGATGCCGAAGAAGGGGAACCCGGCGGCGCCGGGCTTCATCGGAGTGATGCCAGGGAAGGACGAGGCCAGATGCGAGCCCGACTCAGTGAGCCAGTACGTGTCGCAGACCGTGCAGCGCTTGCGACCGACGTGCGTGTAGTACCACTCCCAGACTTCTTCCGCAATGGGCTCGCCGACGGAGCCCAAGACCCTCAAGCTTGACAGGTCGAAGGGCTCGATGATCTCGTGGCCATACTGGCGCAGCAGGCGCAGAGCAGTGGGGGCCGTGTAGAACTGCGTGACCTTGTAACGGTCGACGATCTCCCAGTAGCGCGTTGGGGTCGGGTAGACCGGCGTGCTTTCGAAGATGACGGTCGTGGCGCCGTTGGCGAGAGGCCCGTAAACCGCGTACGTGTGACCCGTAATCCAGCCGATATCACCCGAGGTAAAAAGGATGTCGCCGCTCGTGACGCCGAAAATGTGCTTCGTGGTGAGCAGTGCGCCTAGCAAGTAACCCGCCGTGCTATGCTGCATGCCCTTGGGCTTCCCCGTGGATCCCGAGGTATAAAGAATGAACAACGGGTGCTCGCTGCTGACTGGTGTCGGCGGCGAGTAGCTCTTGAACTTCTCTGCCTCCTCCGGGTACACGACGTCGCGGCCCTCGACCTTCGCCAAGAGCTCGGGCTGCTTGGGCTCGCGGTTGACAACTACGACCGTGTGGACGTCCGGGCACGACTTCAGAGCCTCGTCCACAATACTCTTTGTCTTGATGACCTTCTTCGCGCGGTAGCCGACGTCGCAGGTGATCACGACCTTCGAGTTCGCGTCAAGAACGCGGTCGCGGATGGCGCCGGGGCTGAACCCGGCGAAAATGCAGGAGTGCACAGCACCGATTCGCACAACGGCCAGCATGGCGATAAGAGCCTCCGGGATCATGGGCAGGTAGATCGTGACCACATCGCCGGCACCAACGCCCTTCGACTCGAGCAGCTGCGCGAGCTGGCAAACGCGCTTCAGTAGCTCCTCGTAAGTAAGGCTGTAGCCCTCAGTGGCATCGTCGCCCTCGTAGATGATGGCCGTCTTGTGCGGGGTCTGCAGGGCCCAGCGGTCGACGCAGTTGTAACTCGCGTTGAGCTGGCCGCCAACAAACCACGCGGGGGAGTCGGTGAAATTAGCCGTTTGGTAGAGAGTTTTCTGGAAATCCGCATCCCAGCTAAGCAGCTCGCGTGCCTGTTTACCAAAGAATTCCTGCGGATTGTTTACCGACTCGTCATACATCTTTTTGTACTCCTCAAACGAGCGCACATGGCCCGGTGCGTCGCTGGGGGGCAGCGACGTCTTGGGCGGCTCAACTTTCCGGACGTTGATCAGTTTTCCGTTGTCCATTTTCTCAGTTCCTCAGAAAGCCACGATTAACAGAGCTTAGGTGGTTTCGAGTTGCTGCCCTCTCTGATGCACCCGAAGTCGGCGATTCTCGTCGCGCCTATTACACCCAACGGGTTGGGGTGCATCGCCCTTACCCGCTGTTGGGTAGATCTCTCCCTATGCGGCTAAACTAAATGGACAGCTGAGCTGCGTGCCACAAGGCCCTACTAGCGGCATGTAGTGTGCGTTTCCCACTACGGCACACACATGCGCAGGATCCCACACCCCTCCTAGCCGTACCCAGTGACCCAGTGACCCAGTGACCCAGATACCGTAGCACCTTACCCGCGCGGTGCTCCACACTGTCGCTCTGGATATTAGGAATAAAGTGGAAGTCGTGGTAGACAAAGCACACAACCAATTCGCAGACAAGCAGTTCACAAATAAGGACCCTCAATGTTCTCGTGGCTTGCATCGATCGAGAACGATCCACTGGCGAACTTCCACTCGTTGGCGGATAACGAGTTAGTGAAGAAGGTTGCAGATGCCACGGGGTTCTCTGTGCTTCCCCAGCATGCGCACGAAATCGTGCTGTTCACGGGCTTGTACCTTGTTTTGTTTGCTCTTGTATCTCTTGTGGCCCCGACTATATACCCTGCGTACAAGAACCTCTCTCCGCGAACGCAGCACGGCTTCGACACCCACGTCGTGTCGCACGTCAATGCAATTCTTATGTGCGCCCTCAGTTTTCCGCTCTTCTGGTCCCCAAAACTCACCGACTTGTCCAGCTACACGCCCTATGCGGGAATGCTTGTTGCCGCTAACATTGGTTACTTCCTGTGGGACCTATGGGTCACCATCGCGTACTTCAAGTACGAGGGGCTCATTTTCTTTGCCCACGCGGCCACCGCCCTCTACGTGTTCGTGCAGGCCCTGCGGCCATTCATGTTGAATGTTGCCGCGCCCTTTTTGTGGTTCGAGGCATCAACGCCATTTGTTAACGTGAACTGGTTTGCCGCGCACGTTCCGGGACTCGTCAGCGAGAAGACAAAGCAGGTTAATGGCCTTCTACTCATTTTAGCGTTTTTCTGCTGCAGGATCGTCTCGGGTCCCATCTATGGATACGGGATGTTCAAAGAGGCATTCACAAGCCCACCGCCGCACGTCCCCAAGACATCCGTGGGCGGCGTCCTCGTCTGCTACCTAACACTCGTAGGTCTGAACTTTGTGTGGTTCTCGAAAATGATCAAGATCTTTATCAGAACCGTGAAGTCCTACCGCAGCCCCGCAAAGAAGGAGTAGCTTTTTGGGCCCTAGAGTCGTAGAATACCTGAAACGAATGCTTTGTTGGTGAGGTCTATTCTAAATTAGTTTTTTTAATGCCTGGTATGCTTCGCGGTCGAGGCTGTGCGTCGCGACTTTCATGTCGAACTTTATATCGGCAACTAACGCGTCCACAGATTCGTAGCTCTGCTCTGGTCTGATAAATCCAGCAACCACGACCCCAATCGGAGCACCGTAAAACAGATCGGAGAATTTGTGCAGAATGTGGACTTCGGCAGACTTCTCTTGGTTCTGGTAGAATGGATTCCAGCCAATGCTCATCACCATTGGAAAAACCTCCTGATCTTCGGGCTTCAGCAGCTGGCCATAATTAAATTCGACGTCGCGAGAGCCCACCTTCTGTGTGCACGGCTTCGGCGCGGACTCTGTGGACACCCGCGCCCAGCCATAGTAAACCCCGGGCTCGAGCTGGGCAAGCTCACCTGGAGGAATGTTCGCCGTTGGTATGCCAAGCTCCGAGGAGCCCCGTCCAAAGCCATTTGTGATGTTCGTCTTCACAACAACTGGGAACGGAATCTCGGGCGTATCCAGGCCAACAACAAGATCTCGTGACATCTCCAGTTCTATTTAAGATTTGGCACAGATCGTGATATATACCGTTGCTGAGATAGGGCCGGTAGCAGTAGATCCACGCAGTTAATTAGATCGGTTTCGCGTGCGGGGCACAAGATACTGATAGTATTATGGGTGTGTGACAACACCTGATTGCGAAACGGCCGTCGGTCTTCGGTGTCATGCGCGAGCGAGAGCGATAGGGAGAAAAACGAAATAGGTAAATGAATTGAGAGTAGAGCACTTCTGAGGATCGCTTTAGTACACACGCGAACCTAAGTCGGCTGAGTTGTGGCGGCTGCTATTCGGCCAAAAAGGTCTGCTGAGCACCTCTGCGAGTATACCGGTCAATCTGACTTACTTGCTGTAGACCGTACCAACTAGACAGACACTATATATATACATGGTATCACCTGTTCCACTGTTATGTTCTCTAAAGTATGTCAATGGCTCAAACATGACAGTTATTTGGAACCTTCATCAAGCGCCAGCTCGAATCTTCGTGTGCGGAAAAACTTGTGCGACATATGGACAATAAGGTGAAGGACTGCGCGTGCAACACTACGCTCGCATTCGCAGGCCTCATAGTAAGGCAAACGCACAGCAGCAGCTCTTGGAAAGGGCAAGGGTGACAAACGCGGAGGATTTACCAGATTAGGATACTCGAGGCAGCAGTTGTGCCGGTATCAATAAATTTATAAGAATGCAGTCATTCTATCAAAATTCTTTAATGAACTTCAAGCTGTTTCATTACTGGCAATTGCCAGTGTTATCCGGACTAGTATGGTGGGCAATGCTTATATCCCTGTTGTCATTATGGGCCTCCGAAGGATTTCCGAATTACTCGTATGAATCTAAGCCAGATCAGCGCATCTTGTACATCTCAGACATCGGCGCTGGGAAGTTTCAGCCTATTTTCATCATAGGCAGCTCATTGCAAGGCGCCCTATTCATCTTGTCCCTTTCGCTTGAGCTGCGACTTCGTTTAACAGGCAGGCTGCGTCGTCATTTTCAACTGTGGGCCATCTGGTGCATGTGGGGATCGCTCGCTTTAGCTATTGTGGGCCAGACAGGAATTATTTTGGTGGCTATATTCGACAATAAGGCCTACCACAATGCTCACGTCTCATTGCTTGTCGTCTACATCGTATTTGTTGGCGTGAGTGCGCTCTTGAACGTGTTGGCTACGGCAGCGTTGGAACGCTCGCGCACGAGCAAGCGGCACGTTAGGCTTGGTTTGTGGTTCAAAATAGTCTGGTTCTGCCTGGAGTTCATTCTCGCTGTCGCTTTTGTCGGCCTACAAGCAACATATAAAAACGCTCCTGCGGTTCTCGAGTGGATCATCAGCTTCATTTATCCATTCTACCAGATGATTCTGGCTTGGGATCTCTGGCCCGCACTTGGAAAGCCCAAGGACCACTATCCGAGGTATCACGAGCCAAGCCTTAGCAGCACCACCAGCTTTAGCAGCAACCATAAAGTCAGCGGCACCAGCAGTGATGGCACCGTTTTTGAGTCCAACGACAAAGGGATGCCTCACGATGATAACGACATCCCTTGCAACTTAGGCAACAACCAGCTTGCCATCGCTGGCGTATTTCCCCTGCCTGATTGACACCATGAAGCTGCTTGCGAGAGAAGAGAAGTCTCTCCCGTGGCGCTCATCGTGAAAGTGTGGGGCACGCCAACCCCGAACTTTGGGTGGATTTTAAAAACTAGAAAAACAAGTACATCAAGATGTTATAGAGTTAGTATTGTGGTAGGATTGGAGGATGAAAGAAATTAATTCAGGGCTGCTACCCCTTAAAGGTCCTCCGTGAAAACACCCGGAGACTTCTCCACCTTTTCCTTAACGTTGGATGAGTCGAAGCCCGAGAACTGGTCCTTCTTTTCACCCAGGGGGATATCTTCACTGAGCTCAGCGTTCTTGCTGTCTGACGCAACGGCGCCGGCGACGTCGTCGCCAAGAGACTGGACCTCTGTCGCACCCGGCTTCAGGGCCTCGTCGACGCCCTTAACCTTGGTATCTTCGACCTGTGTCGTAGCGGGCTCACTGACCTCTCGCTCCGTTTCCTTCGCGCGGGCCTCTTCCTTCGCAATGACAGCAGCAAAATTGGACTCCTTGCCCTTGGCATCAGCGGGAGCTTCATCCTTGGGAGTCTCGGAGCTCTTGCCTTCCAGCTCAGCCTCTGCGTCCTGCGGAGCCTCAATCTCAGAAGCGTCAACCTTAGGAAGCTCAGCCTGAGCGGCCTTGGTGTCCTTGGGCACCTCAGCCTCAGAGGAAGCGACGGCAGGAGCCGCAGCATCAGAGGGCTCAGAAGCGTCGACCTTCTCGGCCTCCGTGACGCCCTCCGTAGCCTCCTCAGAGTCCTTAGGCTTGGGGATGACCTCGGTCTCTACGGTCTCCGGAGCATCGGCACCGGTCTCGGCACCGGTCTCTGCACCAGCGCCAGCAGCAGCTTTATCAGCGGTCTCCTCGACAGGTTCGCCAGTTTTAGCGCCGGTTTCAGCACCGTTTTCAACAGCGGCTTCACCGGTCTCGGCACCGGTCTCAGCACCCGCCTCCGCAGTGGTGTCCTCAGCTTTTCCAACAGCACCGCTTTCCTCAACCTTCTCGACAGCACTGTCCTTAGGAGCCTCAAGTGCTTCCGACTTGGCCTCTTTTGCACCCTCAGAAGCAGGTGCAGCCTGACGGCTGTCGGGATGCTGCGCCTTATATCCAGACAATATGGGTCCCGAACGGGCATCACCGAGAGAAATGAGCTGGCTCTTCGGGGGAGGGGTGTACTTGTCAGGAACGGAAGGACCAGCAGCAGCAGCAGTGGCACCTGCGGCACCACCAGCAGCGGCTTCCGCCGGCTTGCTACCGCTTGACTTTCGCTTGTCTTTGCCAGAGGTCTTCTCTGCCTTAGACGACTTAGCCGGGGCGGCAGCGGATTTGGAAGGAGTAGCAGCGCTTGGCGATGACGGGCCAGCAGCAGCACCGGCTCCGGCCGCACTGGTGGAAGCAGCAGCGGTCGCAGCCTCAGCCTCTCTCTGGGCGCGCTCCTCCTCGGCCTTCCTGCGGTTCTCCGCTTCCTCGGCCTCTCTGCGGGCACGCTCCTCAGCCTCACGCTTCAGACGTTCCTCCTCCTCGATCTGGAACTTCTTTTCGGCCTCCTCAGCCTCCTCACGAGCCTCGAAGTATTTCTTCTTCAGGTCGTGGTAGCGCTGCTGGGACTCCTCGGACTCCTGATCCGCCTCGGCGGCCTGTTTCTTGAGTTCCTCGACCTTCTGTTCGAGCTCCGTACGCTTGGCCTTAGCGATCTTCGTGTTCTGCTTGACAGTCTCACGCTGCTGCTTCAGGTCAAATAGCGACACGGTCTCTGCCGCGTCAGGGTCGTATTCGCTCTGCTTCTGCTCGATGGCATCACCACGCTGGAAGTAATCGCTCTTGAGCTCGTGGTGGCGGTCGATCAAAGCAGCCAGGTCCTCCTTGGTCTTAGCCTCAGCCTGGTGCAGCTGAGAAGCGTTCGTGGCCTTCTGTTCGCGGTCAATCTTGGCCTCCTTGACCTCCTCCTTGAGGATCTCAACCTGCTGCCAGTGCCACAGGTGCGAGCCCTGCGGGTGCTGCTCCTTAGAGCGAGCGGCAGCGCGCTCACGCTTCTGCTTCGCAGCCGCTTCGGCCTGTTTGCGCTGCTGCTTCTCCTCAGCGCGGCGTTGCTTCTCCTCGGCCTTGAGCTTACGCTGCGCCTCCTTCTCCTCGAGGGCGAGCTGCTTGTTCAGAGCCTCGCGTTCCTCGGCCTCGCGGTCAGCAATACGCTTCTTGTCAGCAACGATCTGCACCTTGTCGAGGACAGGCTGGACGTGACGGCGCGCGATATCATCGATCTCATCCGGGGTCATATAAAGACCACCACCTAGATCGAGCTTTCCGCTGTTCTCGATCATGCCGCTGTGAGTCTTCGCAGCAACCTCGAGCGCGATGCGCTGGAAGTCAGCCGAGCCGAACACGTTCTGCGGGGTAGAAACATCGCGGTTGATATCTGCGAGCCTGGCCTTTACGCGCTGGTCGGCAATGGAGATAAGCGAGAGCACCTGCTGGCGGCGCTCGGCCTTCTGCTCCTCGGTCTGGATACCGAAGTTTGCGGGCAGGTGGTTATCAGCGGCGTTGATGCGGTTCGTGGCGTTCTGCTGCGCGGCTGCCATGACCTTGGAGATATCAATCGGCTTCTTAGCCTGGGCAGCGCGGGCAGCCTGGGCATCGAGGCTTGCGCGACGGTCCTGGTCGCGTTGCGACTGCACCATGCTAGATGCTGCACCCAAGTGCGCCCACTCACTCGGTCGCGAGTGCCAATTGTACGCGTCCGGCTCCGCACGGGCACCGTACTCCTCGCCAGTGTATTGAAGCGCGGAGGTTGCGGCCTGCGAAGCCAGCGACGTCCGCCTGGGGTCCTCGACGTAGTGCGCCTCAGGGATGAAACTCGAGCTCGAGTTCGAGGCGAGCGTGGACGCACGCAGAGCATGCTTGCTCTGCTCAGGGTACCACAGCTTGGGGCCCAAGCGCGAGGACGCAGCCTTTACTGCCGACGTGTTTGCGCTGTCGCTGTTCAGCTTGATACCGATACTGGGGGCATTTGGCTGGATGCCGTAGTCACCGTTCAGCCGGCGCTTGTTGAAGGCCGCAATCGCTGAGGGCGACCGCGGGTCTTTGTCCTTCAGACTTCCACCAAAGGAGCTCGTCTCACTAGAAAGGCTCATTTGAGATTTCCGGTAGGTGGAAGAGTTAGAGTTCGTGGGATGAGTGAATCGCGGTGGCAGGGTACTGATAATCAGGCAGGCTGCGGGAGAGGGGCGGGAAGGAGGGAGTTGGAGATGCACACGGGAAGCTAGGGCAGGGCCAGGCAGGCAGCCAGCAGTAGCAATGCGCATGACGTAATCGAGTACCCAATACGGAAATGCAGCTGTTGCCCTCTACCCGACGCAGCGCGCGATATTTTCGATCGGGGTCTACGGAAAACGCGGCCAAACAATTATGCAGGAGCGGTCTTCTTTATATGGCAAGGAGAATAGACCATGAACCCAAACTCGTAGCCCGTCCGTGATCGAGTAGCCGCGCACGAGCCCCTTCGGCGCAGATCGGTTTCGGAAACAAAAGGGTAAGGGTAAAAGCCTGTAAACGCATAGCAGTAAGGGGAGCGAGCCTAATATTTTGGTTTAACCCTGACCCACAAAACATGCTGAATGCCGTTGAAAGGGCTCAATGTCACAGACACGCAGATCAAACATAGGCTCACGTGGCTGCTGTGGGAACAAGATCCGCTCATGCACGCGAACCCTACGCGTGCTTACAGCCAGTTGCGAGCGCCGCTGCTGGCAGTCGTACACAATGGTGATCGCGGTATATTTCACTAACTGGTCGATTTACGCGCGTGGCTACTCCCCACAGCAGCTGCCGCTGGACGTGGCGACGCACATCATCTATGCGTTCTTTAAACCTAATCCGTCGTCGGGAGAGATCGAACTCTCAGATCCTTGGGCGGATGTACAGAAACCCATGGAGCTTGGCGGGCTCGGCTGCATTGGCGAGCTGTCGAAACTGAAGCTGAATTTCCCGCATCTGAGGGTCATTCCGAGCATCGGCGGTTACACATACTCGGCCATGGTCGCGGAAACGTTGCGCGATCCGCATAAAAGACAGGCATTTGTTGCGTCGGCCACGAGGCTCGTGCACGAGTACAGCTTCGACGGGGTCGACATTGACTGGGAGTATCCAGAAAACGCTGCTGATGGTGCGGCCCTGCTTGCAACAATGCAGATGCTGCGCCAGAATCTCGGCCCACGAGCCGACCTCATGGTTGCGGCCCCGGCAGGCTCGCAGAACATTCAGCACTTCCCACTCAGCCAGCTCGACCGGTGCCTTTCGTACTGGAACATCATGGCATACGACTTCGCGGGACCGTGGTCGCCGGCCACGGCCCATCAGGCGCAGTTGTATGGCCCAGGCATCAATGGCGACGAGGTTATCCGGAACTACAGCCAGTACGTGACGCTCTCGAAAGTCGTGCTGGGGATTCCGTTGTATGGCCGATCGTTTGCCTCTACGAAGGGTCTCGGGCAGCCGTTCTCGGGCAGCCTCTCGAGTGAGTTTGAAGCTGGCGTCCACGACTACAAGACGCTACCTCTGCCAGGGCATAAAGAGACCACCGATCGCAACAATGGGGCTGCTTACTGCAGTGATGGCCACAGCCTTGTTAGCTACGACAACGTTGCATCGACGAAAATGAAGGCGAGCTACGCTAAAAAACGCGGTCTGGCTGGAGGCATGTTCTGGGAGGCAAGCGGGGATCGCCGTGACGAGTCGTTGATTCGTGCATTCGCTAGCACTTTTGCAAATTAGACTAGTAGCACTGGCCTCCACACGATGAACTAGCATGCTAGCGACACCCAAAGTAGATCGCCTGAACTTACAAAAGACATGTACGGAACAGCGGCATTGTCTGGACACAGATACTACCTGTTCCGTGCCATCTCATCATATCTGCATATATATACTCTCTCATACTCTCATACCCTCATACTCTCATTACACTCTCCAAACTTTTATCTTACTATTTTACCTCGCGGTTCTAGTGCGGTTCTAGTGCGGTTCTAGTGCGGTCCCGGTGCGGTCCCGGTGCGCGCGCTCCAGCTCGACGATCCAGCTCGACAATAGTGTCTACAAGGAGACTCGCCCCCTACCTGTTCCTTACATACGCGCGCCCTACGATTATGAGCACCACATGTATAAGCGCTACAAGCGTGATTGCCACAGTTAACACAAGTATCATTTCCACTTATTTTAATACAACAAGTATAATTATTTTACATAAACGCACACGTACCATGCCTGAATCGTGTAGACGCTACGCGGTTGCACTTCACGCACGTTGAATTACGAAACACCAGATTAAGCTACCTATTAAGCGAGGTTGATTAACATTACGAAACCGGATCGAGCGTCCGTTCGCGGTACCATGTGGCTCGGGCCACATGCGCTGCTGAAGCCACTCCCAGCGTATGGCGGCCGGGATTACGGCGGTGGGACTTTGGCGGTGCGACGACCCCAGCCTCAAGCACGTGGAAGTGCCAAGAGCAGTCGAGCCACAACGCACGTTATATCGAAGCAGCGTAGACGCCAAGTTCTGGTATGAAGTTCGGAAAGTACCTTGTGAAGCGCCATTTGGACCTTCCGGAGTATGCGCAGTACTTTGTGGACTACAAGGCTCTGAAGAAGCTCATGAAGCGGCTTGCCGCTTTGCCTGCGGCCGACAAGAGCGAGGAGGCCAGGTACGAGCGGCTGCAGCAAAACAAGTCTACTTTCTTTTTCCAGCTCGAGCGCGAACTAGAGAAAGTGACGACGTTTTACTCTCAGAAAGAGGCGGACCTGGAGGTGAGGCTCGACCTGCTTGTCCAGAAGAAACAAGCCGCGTCTTCGGGCAGCCTTGGCAAGCTCACGCGCCGGTCCGTGGCCTACATCTCGATCCACGAGGGTCTGCAGCGGTTTAGGAGAGATTTGGATAGATTGGAGCAGTTTGTCGAGCTCAATGCAACGGCGTTCTCAAAGGTCCTCAAGAAGTGGGACAAGCAGAGCCGGTCGCACACAAAGGAGCTGTATCTGAGCCGCGCCGTAGAGGTCCAGCCCATGTTCCACCGCGATGTGCTTGTGCGGCTCAGCGACCGGAGCAATGCTTGCTTGCTCGAGATGGAGGCCCTGGCCGCGGGAGACCAGGTCGTGTTCGAGCAGGTCAAGGAGCCCACGCCGGTGCCACAGGCTGCCGAGGCCGCTTCCGACGACCTGTTCAACGAGTTCGTGAGTTTTGCTACCCAATATGATGCACACGATAAGGACCACAAACATGGAATGGATGCGTGGATCGCCGAGCTGACCTCGGGCGACGACGGCGATGCTAAATCGCGCATCACCCAGGTGTTCATTCGAGCCATTCCCACACTCGTTTCCGATGACGCTGTGATGGCACTGTGGAACTCGAAGCTCGTGGACATAAGCCATGCCGACGAGGTCGCTAGCCGCACTGTGTTGCACCTCTGCGCAGCATACACGAGCCTCAGCTCCGTGGCCGCAGCGGAAAAGATTGGAGGACCCAGCTCGACGAAGGAGATCACGCGCCGAGCTGTGTTCAACGCTGCCTTGGCCACGGGCCAAGTGGACATCAATGCCCTCGACGCCTACGGACGCACGCCGCTTATTTGCGCCGCGATCCACAACCGCCGCGATATTTTGGAGGATTTGCTGCGCGCACACGCCGAGATCGATCACCTCGACTACGACAACCTCTCTGCTCTGCATTACTCGATCTTCCACCGTTTCCTCGGCTGTGTCGAGGACCTGCTCGACGCGGGTGCGAAAACGGGAGGATTGGATGCGGAGAGGCAGTATGTGCCGCTGAACTTCGCGTGCCAGCATGGGGCTTACAATGCAGTGGTTCTTTTGTTGAACAAACGGTCTCAGGACCCAATGGTAGCGGACGCTGAGGGACTGTATCCGCTGCATATTGTGGCTCGAGCAGGCTATGCGAGCATCATACCAACCCTTGTGGCCGCGCGGGCGAAAGTCAACCAGGTTGATAGACTTTATGGCTGGACACCGTTGATGTATGCCGCGTCAGAAGGCCACAGCCGAGCCGTCACGGCGCTGCTGTCCGCGCGAGCAGACCATACCATCCTTGACGAGAAGGGCCGGAGCGCGCTGTTCTATGCTGCTTGGGAGGGCCACACGTCATGCTTCAAATCACTGGTTGCTGCACTTGGACCGAACGCCAAAGATATTAGCCAAACGGGTACCGAGACTGTGCCGGAGTCCAACCTCATGAAAGATATGGGGATCGGGAACGACGACGAGAATCTCGATGAGGACGACGATGAGGCATTTGGAGCTATAGAGATGGGAGATATCCCCGACTTGGAGCTTCCTCCGCCGATTATACCGCTCAAACGATACGGCCACAACTTCTTGGACGCGAAAAAGATCATTGTCCAGACCAGGGACATCCATGTACAATTTGATACAGACAGACAGAGTCTGAGAGCCGGCAGATTGTGTTTGACGAGCTCCTCGACGCGAGACTCCATCCCCAGAAACCTGCTGCTGCCGGTGCCCCCTCAAGACCATGTCCAGACATTCGAGGTGGACCAGCTGGATAAGCTGAGCCTAACGTTTGAGGTGATGCCTGTTTTCGGAACGCGTCTTCTGGCGAAAGCCGTCGCTGCGCCGTACATATTCTGTGCGGAGGATGGTGAGAGCGGCCGTCACTCGCGTCAAGTGGCCATCACCATGGTCGACCTTATGCTGCGACCCGTTGGTGTGCTGACGTTCACGTACCTGGTGGTCAAGCCGTTCCCGGGGCCGGCACTCGAAATCTCAAAGTACGACACTTATTGGAAGAGTACTGCCCAGCAGCCCGCGCCCGAGACGCCGGTTCCAACGCTGTCGTACGTCACGGCGTCAAGTCTTCACGGAGAGTATCGCCGTGTCACTGTAACACTCACAAGAGACCTCGTGCCTGTTTTGGCCGACATTCTGTTCGAGCTGTCGCCAGGTGTGCCCGTGGCGACCCCACTATTCACGCTCGAGCAGCTCAAAAGCCTGAGGACCGATGTCATCACTCTAGAGGAGTGGTACGCACAAAACCAGGGCCGTGTAAATATCCACCTGCCATTTCCAACAGTCTCCGAGTCGCGGAACATCCCCGTTAGGTGGCCGGCCATGAACACATATGTCGACCGTGTATTGAGCGTGGTGTTCGAGAATGCAAGGCGCGCAGGCACAACCGCGAGGGGCCTCGTGTTCTCGTCCACCCACCCAGAGATCTGTGCAATGGTTAATTGGAAGCAGCCAAACTTCCCCGTTCTGTTCTGCGCGACAGCAATGCGCGCCGACGGGCTTTACTCCACGGCCAACCGGATCGAG
Source organism: Starmerella powellii (assembly GCA_030568915.1). NCBI lineage: Eukaryota > Fungi > Ascomycota > Dipodascomycetes > Dipodascales > Trichomonascaceae > Starmerella > Starmerella powellii. The sequence goes on along the minus strand of JAJMJE010000001.1, from coordinate 1,376,754 downwards.
ACGAGCGAGGAGCCGCTGGGCGAGCTCACTGTTTGCAAGTCGCTCCGCGAAGCCTCGATATATGCCACTACGAACAACATAATGGGCATTGTTGCACCGTCTGGTATTTTGGACGTTGTGCCCGCGGTGGTCCTTGCGATTCGGGCCACTGGGCTCGTGCTCATTGCTGACGGAGACGCTGTTGAGGGCGTCGACGGCGTGCACCGGAACTGCAGCCTGGAATTCCCGCACGACATCGGAATGTAAGCCAGCGCGCTTATAACAGCGAGGTGCCAGCGCACCAGCGAGATGCCAACGCACAGGGAAAAACAAGAGCAGCGTGAAACTGTATGAATTTAGGCAAACTTCAACTATATACATATTTATTGGCCGCAAGTGCTTCTTTTGCGACGCGTCAATGCAAGGCGACCTCGGGCGACGGCAGGTTCACGACAGGCTACTGCCTGCGAACAACGCCAGGCTCATCTGTGTTGGATAGCGGGACGTGCGGCAGAAACTCCTCGTCAATAAGACTCAATTGCTCGCCCTTATGGGGACCCTGATCCGGCTGAATGGACCAGTTTTCCACAACGTACCTGGCCTCGCCAGGAACCTTCACTGCGCGGAACCTGACAGTTGCTGAGCCGTCGTCGCCCACGGCCTTGTAGTTGAAGTCCACGACGTCCTTCGCAATGCCCGCAGAGCCCGTGATCCACGGCATGGAGCTCGCGAAACGCACATTAGGACCAACGCTTTCGTGGCATATCTTGGATCGTCGCAGTGCTGCAAGGGTAGACGTAACAATAGGAGAATTCGCAGCCTCGTATTTCACCATGCCAAACAGCGACAGCGCCATGACTCCACAGAAGATGCCGAAATAGACGCGCTGCTGGCGTCGCTTGCCTAGAACGTCCGGGAGGGGCCGGTCCACGGTGACCTGACGCACCGACGGACCCGCCGTTGAATTCAGCCGCAGACCGACCCTGCGGATCAGGCCGCGTTGAAAAATAGCCTTGTTGAACATCGGATCGCGCCCTTGACCGGTGTTACCTGCTCAATGGCTTGGGGCTCGGCCTGGAGGATATTGGGCAGGGTTTGTCAGCGTCAAAGTTTCAGAGGATCGTTTAACGCCCGCTCACGAACTTCTGTCCACAAAGAGTCCAACCAAGCGTTCAGCTAGATTTCAATGCGGTTGGGATTGCCACGACTGTCGCAGCTGACGTCGAAGTCGATAGCCAATGTGCTGAAGTCAGAACCGCCCGTCCTGTTCACGAGCCCCAAGGCGGTCCACGTTCGAAGGAGACTGCGAAACCGGGTTGGTCTGCTGGGATACAAGCGCGGCATGGTCCCATACTTCGACGAGGCTACCGGTACTCACCATGCGTGCACAGTGGTCGAAATCGATAGATGCCAGGTGACAGACGTGAAGACGCAGGACACGCATGGCTACTTCGCTCTTCAGCTCGGATGCGGAGCCAGAAGCATAAAGAACACGACGCGGCCGATGCTGGGCCACCTTGCTCGTGCAAAGGTTGCGCCGAAGCGGGACATCAAGGAGTTCCAGCTCCGAGACGCATCTGGACTCCTGCCTCTTGGCCATCAGCTGAAGCCGAGCCATCTCATCGTCGGCCAGTACGTCGACGTGCAGTCCAAAACAAAGGGTAAAGGATTCCAGGGTGTCATGAAGCGATGGGGGTTCGCTGGCCAGCCTGCCTCGCACGGTGTTTCGGTCGTGCATAGGTCCGCAGGTTCCACTGGTCAAAACACGGATCCGGCGCGTGTCTTCCCCGGCAAGAAGATGGCCGGGCGCATGGGATACGACACACGAACAGTTCAGAACCTGCAGGTCCTGGAGGTCGACGACGAGAACGGACTCGTGCTAATCAAGGGCCATATCGGCGGAGCGCCGGGACGGTTGGTGAAGATTACCGATGCCATCAAGAAGCCGCTGCCGAAGCAGTAATGTATATAGTCTTGAAAATCAGAGTCAGAACTTGACTTAAATATCATCCGTTTTGTCTGCATGGCCTAAGAGCATAGCTAGTAAAGCCGAGACACGAATCTGGAGCCTCCAAACCAGGAACCTCCAAACCAGGAACCTCCAAACCAGGAACCCTCGATCAGCAGAACGCTCTTGAGCGTGACGAGGTGCGCAGGCCAGCTCAACAAAAAAAAGTTCCGTACCTGATTCTGATCCGTATGTGTAGTTTGTAGTATGTACATAAGCTCATTTGATCTTCTTCTGCTTAAGCTTGATCGTCTCATCGTCTATGAATATGCCTTTGCCCTTATACGGCTCCGGCTTGCGGAACGCCCGGATCTCGGCCGCCAGCAACCGCACGCGCTGTTTGTCACAGCCCTCAATGATGATACGATGGGGGACAGGCACACTCACTGTGATACCCTCGGGGATGCGGGCAATGCGCGGCACGCTGAAACCAACGCGGAGCACCACCTTGTCGTCTTCGAGCTGGGCCCGGAACCCGGTGCCAACGAGCTTAACAATACACATATGACCCTCGCTCACACCAGCGATCGCGTTGGACACCAAGCTCCGCGACGTGCCCCACATCGCCCGCTGGTGCTTCTTTGTGGGCTCCTCGACAAGCACCGAGGCCCGATTACTGTCGAGCGTCACATTGACGAAGTCTGCCAGGTCCACCGTAAGACTCCCCCGCGGGCCGGAGATCTCTGCCTGCTTCGTCAAATGGATTTTGGGCTTGCCGTTGCGCATTTTGTCGAGCTCGGCGCGGAGGGCCGTGACCTCATCCACCGCCCGCTCTGTGAGTTTCAGAGACGTGCCATCCGGAATGATAATTGGCAGGCTGCCGACGTTTGACAACGCTGTTCTCGACGTCGAGAACAAGCGAGGCAGAGGCCTTAATCCTGTGAACCGGATCATCGATGTGAAAAGTTACGTCCTTTATGCCCTAACCTCTAATGTTAACCTGGATCCGGTAGGCTCTGAATAAATAGGTAAATAAATATGGTACTTACGCCGTGTATTGAACGTGGCCACTACTTTTTCCGCAGTGAGAATGCGATTTTCGGCCTTTTGTCTTTTGGTGTGATCTGCGTTTCAGATGGATGCCCGGTGGCCTGACCCGTTGCTTGGCCCGTGGCCTCGCCCGGTGTCTGCTCCGTCTGGGTCTGGCCCGTCTCATTAGCTGATCCGCTCGACTCTGCCTGATAAACAATTGCCGCTTCGAGCGCGCTTCTTTCTGCCCGCTCTTGCTCGGCAAGGTTCCGTGAGTGCTCCTGCTGCTGCTTCTCTTTCCGAAGAATCGCATCTTTGTCAATGTACTGGATCGTGAGCTCAGGCTCCATGGCGACGATCCTCACAAATCCTCGGGACTCCAAGTGCTTGATAAATGCCGTTAGCGAGGGGAACCGCGTCGCACTCATGCGGACGTGCTGCCTGTCCTGGATGAGTTCATTATACGTTTTGTTCGCACTCACAAGCTTTTCGTGGTGCATTTTCAGCAGCTGGCAAAACTGGTACTCGAATTGCTTGGAGAATTCGGATTTTTTGGCGGCCGCGGTCTTCATTTTTGCCGCGTGCGATGGAGACGCTACGTGCAGTCTGAAGCCGTGCTCGTCGCGACACTGCTTTTCGCACGCCTGGCAGTACCAGCGCAGCTTCTGCAGCCCTTTCATTTTCATCATCTTGGCCTGCCATTTGGGAGAGCCAACCTCGCCCGTTCCCATGCTTCGCAAGTCTCGACCGAGACCGCTTTCGAGGTTTGGCGTGCGGGCTCACGTTGAGAGAGGCCCTGGGTAAGGTGTGTGTGCGTCGCAGCCATTAAACTGATATATGCAGTATAAGTCGTTCAGGTCGGCGGGAAACGCCAGCTGGGGCAAGTATGGCGCGCTGTATAAGTACAGAAGGCAGCTCTCGTGGGGGGCAGCTGGTCTGGGTGTGTTTTACGTCGCCAATTTAGAGCAGGCACCTGTATCTCACCGACTACGGTTCATGATTGTTCCGCGGTGGCTCGAAATGAAGGTGGGCGATAGAGCTTATCGGCAAACCATGCGGCAGTTCGGTGGCCATCTGCTCCCTGACTCACACCCGGAGGCCGCAAAAGTGCGGTCCGTGATGAAGCGCATCATCAAGGTGGCTGATATGCCCCAGAACGATCTGAACTGGCAGATCCACGTCATTCGGGGACAGTTCCCGCCAAATGCATTCGTGCTTCCCGGAGGCAAGGTGTTCGTGTTTGAGTCAATTCTGCCCATATGCAAGGATGAGGACGGCTTGGCCACGATTCTCAGCCACGAGACGGCCCACCAAGTCTGCCGCCATACTGCTGAGTCCATGTCGAGGGCTCCTTTGCAAATTGCGGCGGCACTGCTGTTGTACGCAATCACCGGATCGAATCAAATCGAGAGTCTAATTATGCGGCTCGCGCTCGAACTGCCCGCCTCACGCCAAATGGAGACGGAGGCCGACTATGTCGGCGTGATGATGATGGCCAAGGCCTGTTTTGAACCCGCCAAGGCTTTGAAGCTGTGGGATCGCATGGTGAGCATGGAGCAACGCCAAGGACAATCTGTGCCCGAGCTGCTGAGCACGCACCCTGCCTCTGAGCATCGCATACAGAACATCAGGAACTACTTACCGGAGGCAGATTCAGTCTGGGACAGCAATTGCGGGCATATGCAGGCATTTAGATCGATGTGGTAGCTAATTTCACTATATTCGAGGTAATTACTCCCGCGGTCGCACATAGATAATTATTCAAAAAATAGTCATTTTCCAAGTAGAACAGCCGTTCCAATCACCGCTTCGAATATAACATTGGACTGCATCCACGTAGCTAAGCTATGTTCACTGGTGCTTTTCGATAAAGGTCTTGACGTTCTCGAGGTCCTTCTCCAAGAAAACGATAGCGGCTCTGACCTCATCCTTGGCCTGGTCAATGTAGCGGTCTACGCCGGCAACGTTCTTACTAGCGAAGAACTTCTCGACCTCATCCAGTTGTTGCTGAGTCGTGAAACTATTGACAATGCTTCTGATGATGTAGCCCAGGAAGGTGCCGTAGGGAGGGAACACTTCAACGATCTTCTCCCAGTTCGATGTGAGCCACTTCCAAGCGAGCTCAACGCCCTCTGCAGACGAAGCCACGCCAGCAACCGCCATGAAGGAGTCTTGCGACCTGATTGTCTGGGAAAGCACCTTATCCAGGACCTCGCTCTTTCGGGCAAGGTCCTTCGACGAACCGAGGGCTCGGAGTGCGTTCGTACTTGAGCTGCTAGCGCCGGCCAAGTAGTGTTTCAGCAACTCCTCCCATTGCTCGGGTGTGCCGTACTTTGCCACGGCAACATAGACACCGCTCTGGAGGTTCGGCTCGACCTGGAACTTGCGCTCAGCAAACGTCTTAAGAGCGAAGTCAATGCACTTCTGGTCCTCCACGACGATGGCCGAGCGGAAGAGTTGAGTCTTAAGCGTTGTCAAGCGAATGTCCTCCGCCTCAGGGAACTCAACACCGTACTTGTTGACGAGCGGCGAAACAATACCGCGACGGAACTTTTTGTAGTCGTCCTTGAAGTTCTGCGGCTGGAACCTGAGCTTTCCCGCCACGTAGGCGACACTGGTCAAGACCGCGCTGAGCACGTTGGGCTCAGTGTCGTGCGCCCATTGCTCGCACACGTTTAACAACTGCTCGGAAGAAACCTCGATGCCCGCAAGAGCCTTGAGGTCGCTCAACAGACCAATACGGTCCTCAACACTCAGCTTAGAGTTTGCACCCTTCGCGCCTTCAACGGCCAGCCGTTCCATGGCCGCATTTGAGTACTTGACGCGGAAAATGCCGTTCTGGTCCGCATTCACTTTGAAAAAGTCGCCCTCGCCGACCTCGATCTGGCCGGTGCGCGCGTCCAAAACCTGCGAGTGGTCCACAGAGCCATCCGACTTGCGCACGCCCAAGTACAGGGGATAGATGGTCTTGTCCTCCTCGGGCTTTGCGTCTCCAGTCGCAAGGAAGCGGTGCTGCGTGGCCTCCACTGACGTGGCCCCAGAGCTCTGCTCGCTAATGGTCACCAATGGGTAGCCGACTTCCTTTGTCCACACATCCATGAACTTTTGAACATCCTTGCCGCTGGCCTCGGAGAGCGCAGCCCACAAGTCATCAGTGACCGTGTTGCCGAACTTGTGGCGCGAGAGGTAGAGAGAAATGCCACGCATGAAGACGTCCTCGCCCAAGAACTGGGACACCATTCGAATAACCGAGGCACCCTTGAGGTACGAGATAGCATCGAAGATCTGCACGACCTCGTCCACGCGGCCAACGGGGACCTGGACGGGGTGAGAGCTGCGCTGGCCATCGAGAGACAAGCAGCCCTGGTACGTGTCGTTCACGTAGGTCTCCCAAACCTTCCATCCGGGGAAGAAGTGGTTGCAGGCGTACCACGACATCCACGTAGCAAAGCCCTCATTGAGCCACAGCCCGTCCCACCATTCCATGGTTACGAGGTTTCCGAACCACTGGTGGGCAAGCTCGTGCTGGATGACCTCGGTAACGCGCAGCTTGGATGAGGCCGGGTCCTGGCCCTCGGTGAAGAATAGATCCGTCAGTCTGTAGGTGATCAGGCCCCAGTTCTCCATGGCACCAGCCGAGAAGTCCGAGACGCCGATCATGTCGCACTTCGGCAACGGGTACTCGATACCAAACGCCTCCTCAAAGAACGCAAGCGTCTTGGCCGCCAGATCCGCAGCATACTGACAGCGGTGCTCCTGGCCCGGGGCCGCATAGACACGCACGGGCACGCGGAAGTGCTTCGACTCGACGTATTTCATGTTCGCGACGGCAAACGCAACCAGGTACGTGCTCATCTTCGGGGTCGTGTTGAAGTGCGTGATCTGCTTGCCGCTGTTCACGGGCTCAACGGATTTGACATCGCTGTTCGACAAGACGACCAGTTTCGGGTCAGCCGCGATCGAGATGTCGAACGTGGCCTTGAGTGCGGGCTCGTCAAAACAGGGGAAGGCACGGCGACAGTCCGCGGGCTCCATTTGCGTGACCGCGGCAATCTCCTCGTCGCCATTTTCGTGCTTGTCCACACTTCGGTAGAATCCGCACAACTTATCGTTGAGCTCACCGTCAAACTCGACTCTCAAAACCGCCTGTGACTCGGGCTTGAGTGCCGTGGGGAACTCCCAGGTGATGGACTGCGCATCCTTGTCCTCGGAAGAACGCACGGCCTCTTCGCCATTCAGCTTCGCAGACTTGATGGCCAAGTCCAAGATGTTTACGCTGACCTTGTTCGTGGCCTCACGAGCAGCGAGATCGATCTCGACCGTGCCGGCAAATGTATACTTTGCGAGATCCGGGTCCAAGAACACACGGTAGTGCTGAGGAGCGACTTCCGTGGGGAGTACCTGTCGCTGCGGCTGGATCTTGCCACCAGAGGCTCCTGCATGAGTTGAGCACATTTTGGACCACAGAGTTGTTATTCCAGTTTTGAAAGGGGTGTTCCTAACAAACGTACGTGTGTATCCGGCAAGTGCCAAAATTGACATATTTCTACCTACGTACAGAGAGGGCAAGGAATATTTCGTTGTGTATGGCCCGGATGCAGCAAGTGAAACTCAGATCTGGGGTTCGAAGAACAGGGCCCGGATTATTTATGGCTGTTGTCGGCTACTCTGGGGTCGAATATCTATATGGCTAGCCGAGATCGGCTATACTAGCGGCCCTTTGCAATGTGCTGTTCGGGCGTTTATTGATATTTCGCTACACACTCTCGTCAACGTGTTGGGGATGAGACCGGGAAACACAGTGGGACTGCACACCCACTCGCGCTTATCTTCAGCAGCACGATTCCTATTTACCCTCCCAAATCCTTACCCAATGCCGCGAGAAAGTCTCCAAGAAGCCTGCAGCCCCGCAACCTGGTGGCAATTTAATAGCGGTTCGTGGGCGGATCGCGGTGGTGCGCCGCGAGACGATGGTGGTGGGGTAGGTCAGCCATGAACCCGCAGTGTGTGCCGCGAGCCGGCTGCAGCCGAGAGTCAGCTGCAGCCCAGAATCAGCAGGTCATGTCACATGATCGCTAAAGCAATCGAGGCTTCACGCGCTCGTATCTTTGACCCGCGCTCGGAACGCGAGTATCTTCCACGTGACAGGAGACCCCGTGCGTCACCTCCGTGATACGGATATGCGCGAGGCTCATCTACCATTAGAACAGCCTTCGCGCTGCGCCAGTCTCAAATTGGGCAAGGGTAGAGATTACGTCCTGCCTTTGTAGCGCGCGGTCACGATCTACGCGCGTCTCCGCTCCACTCCTCACCCCCTTGTCATGACAAAAACCCTGATCAGGGTGCAATCACAAACTCTTGTCATCTCCTAAGTCATCCGATCTGCAGAGGGAGACAGAGCAAAGTAGTCGAAGTTGGTTTTGGCTGCGAGAATCTACGCAGAGGTTGTCTCGCCTCGAATTTCAGAGTAAGAATAGGAAGAGTTGTCAATCTTTTAGACCCTCCTCACTGCTCGTTCCCTTGCTTGTGTTATATTAGTATCCCAAGTGCGAGATTCGCTGGTCCTTGCTGAATTTTGTTACCTTGAACTAGAACGCGGCCACTTAGTCGATACAGGATCCACGAAAAAAACATAAAGTAAGGGGTTGCGAAGAGTTCGCTTCTAGCTGAGAATCCGCGATCAAACACGCAAGGAAAATGGCTCCTTCCAGATCGCGATCGTCACACCCCTCGTCATCTTCGAGCGCGTCTTCATCCTCGATTTCTAAAGACACTACCGACCCCTCGCACTCGAGCCGTACCATTGGTTATGCCGTTGGATTTGGCGTTGGCATTCCTATTCTTTTGACCATTTGCATCTTAATATGGGTCACTATCCGACACCGCAGAAAACAGCGAGAAGAAGACGAGGTTGACAAAGACATAGACTTCAATGGTGACGTGTCGTTCTGGTCGCCGCGCATGCCCGACCAGGATGCCCACTATGGCGGCTTTGGCGGCGACAACCCCGGCGTCCATCGCCGCGACACAATGACAACAACTCATACGGGAACCAATGTCGATACCGAGAGCCTGGCCAACCTCTCTGAGATGGACTCGCACTCCCACAAGGACTTCGCCAATGCGTCCCTCTCACACCTGTACACCCCCGAACTCGGGTTCACGCCGCAGGGCAGCCAGGAAAACTTCAGCCGAGCCATCAACAGCGTTTACGGACCGTCGCCCGCTTACCCATCTACTTACAAGCTACAGACGCCGTCGTTGCATGGATCCATGAACGGCCGTTTCGGCCACCACAGCTCGAGCAGCTTCAGCAGCGGCACGCAGGGTGTGGGGCCGTTCGCGACCCCGCCGCGCAATGCAGGCACGCCATCCACCGTAAGCCAGGTGTACCCGCCGGCGCCATCCTTCGGCAACTCCACGCATCCGTACGCCGACCACTTCCGGCGAAACAGCGACGGCAGCATTGCCTCGCGCCGACACAGCAGCTTCGATGACCTTGAAGCCACGAAGCAAGGCGGCCGCGTCACCACAACCAGCGTCACTGACCCCTCGTCGGGCTCTAACAGTCTCGAGAGCGAGGCAGACCCTTCGCCGGCCACGGCCCAGGGCTCTCAACTCAAGGGGCTGCGCGAATCGCCACACCCTTACTCTAATCTTGTCGGCACGCTTTCCACCCAGTCCATGCACACTGCATCTACACAGCTAATGGAGCCTGCTAACCATAACGGCGCGGAGTACGACAATGAGGAAGACATCGTTGATCCCTCGAGTCCGCTGCGCGGCGAGCCTAAAAACCCAACGCGACACATCTATCACCAGCAGGCCCGCGATAGGACTAGCACGTTTGCCTTCCAGCAATGAGATCCCGGAGAGTAGACCTATTTATGTACTTATCATGAAGTGAACCGATGCCAGCGCGAGGCCCCGCACGATCCGAGGCAGATAAAGACACGAGCCCATTGCAGGCAGGGACGGCGGATACGAGTCGGCGACAACCCTTGAGGCTGAGACCCTACTGTGGGCCGCTCACTGTGGGCCACTCACCTGCTGGCGAACCACTACGTTCTTTATGCCCTTTACTCATTTTTCGTTGGCAAGGGCGGACGAGCGCAGATCCACGAGTCCCCGGGAACGCACCGCCTGATCTCAACAATAACATAAGACGGGCCCGCATCCCAGCGATAACAAGGCAGCAGCAGCAGATCGCTAGCACGTCACAAGCAGGGCACCCATTTGCGCTAATATATAACGTTGTACTATTGTTTCTGGCATCCCAATGATGTAGTCTCTTATTATAGCTCAATCCAGCTCGGTCCGCAGCCCGGTTTGGCCGAAGAGGTATTGGCTACCCACTTGCTTGTCTGGGCTTGGGATCATCTACGGCTGGCACGAGGACCGAAAGGCCGTGGTGGAAAAACCCCAGTTGGGAATATGAGGTTACAACACACCTCTTCCACTTGCACAACAGGGCAGAAAAAAGATGGACAAGATCCTGGACAACACCCAGGAACTGGACGTTGGTGTATTCGACAATGTTGTGAATGCGTTCTTCGGAACGGGTGCGCCCCCAGAGGAGCGCAAGCAAGCGGAGCAAGTGCTGGAGCGCTTTCAGTCGGACCCCGAGGCTTGGCTGCGTGTGGCGCCCGTGCTGCAACAAAGCCGCAACCCGCAGTCGAAGTTTCTCGCGCTCAACGTTCTAGACAAGCTCGTGAAGACTCGTTGGAAGCTGCTGCCGAATGACCAGAGGTTGGGGATCCGTAACTTCGCTGTGTCGATGTGCCTTGAGTGGTCCGCGGATCTGGAGGCCTCCGGCACGACCAAGTCGCTGCTGAACAAGGCCGACCTGACCTTGGTTCAGATCCTGAAGATGGAGTGGCCGCACAACTGGCCGCAGTTTATCCCCGAGCTTGTGCAAAGCTCGCGCGCGAGCATTGAGGTATGCGAAAACAACATGGCGATTCTGCGGCTGCTGAGCGAGGAAGTGTTCGACTATGGCGACGCTACAATGACCAAGGCGAAGACCGCGGCGCTGAAGTCCCAACTGAGCTCTGAATTCGGCGAGATCTTCACTCTGTGCCACGAAGTGCTCGAGATGGCGGCAAGGCCGTCGCTCATCGAGGCTACTCTGCAGTGTCTGCAGCGGTACCTTAGCTGGGTCCCCTTTGCCTACGTCTACGAGACGAATCTGCTGCAGCTGCTCGTCTCCAAGTTCTTGCAGCCCGTGGAATCGCGCACCGCAACGCTGCAGTGCCTCACCGAGGTCGCTCAACTGCAGAACCCTGCGACTTATGATCCATTCGTCCTAGAGGCCTTCACGGCGAGTTTGCAAATGCTGTCTACCGTTGTGCCTCCGGATTCGGATTTCAAGTCTGCGTACGCCGTCGCGTCTACCAATGATCAGCTGCTCATCTCGAATCTGTCGCTGTACTTGGTCGCATTTTTGAAGTTCCACTTGCCGCTGCTCGAGTCAGCGCCCTCGAAAGAGCCGCTGATGCTTGCGCATGAGTACTTGGTGCGCATTTCGCAGATCGACGAGCGCGAGCTTTTCAAGGGCTGCCTGGATTATTGGAGCCGTCTTGTTCTGGATCTATTCCATGACGTTAAGGCGGCAATTGCGCAAGAGCAAGATGTTCAAACTCGCGAGTTTCTCAAGGCGAGCTTTGGTGCTGCAGGAGGTGGTGCCGGCGGGAGTATCAGTGGTAGTGGCGCAGGCGCCGCAGACCCGGCTGTTTATGCTCATACACGAGAGCTCCGTGCCGCGATGTACGCCCCAATATTGTCGGTGCTCCGCCGCGTCATCATTGAACACATGGTGCGTCCTGAGGAGGTGCTGATTAGCGAAAATGAAGATGGCGAAATTGTACGAGTGGTTTACAAGGAGTCGGACACTATTACGCTTTACAAGAGTCTCAGGGATGTGTTGGTGTATCTCACGCATTTGGACGTGAGCAACACGAGGGACATTATGTTGGAGAAATTGGATCGACAGGTAGATGGCAGTGAGTGGTCGTGGCATAACATGAATGTACTTTGCTGGGCCATAGGCTCGATTAGTGGCGCTATGGATTTCAACCTAGAGAAGTATTTCTTAAGCACAGTGCTAACCGACTTGTTGTCATTCACTGACCGTAAGCGCGGTAAGGACAACAAGGCTGTTGTTGCGTCCAACATCATGTACATCATCGGACAGTACCCTCGATACTTGCGTGCGCACTGGAAGTTTTTGCGAACGGTTGTTTTCAAGCTGTTCGAATTCATGCACGAGACACACGAGGGAGTTCAGGATATGGCATGTGATACCTTTATCAAGATCGCAGACAAGTGCAAGGCTCATTTCATCGAGTTAAAACCCGATGAGCCCGGCCCATTTATCGAGACTATCATTGGCGATATCTACAAACATACTGCGGATCTTGCACCGCACCAAATCCAGGTATTCTACGAAGCCTGCGGCAAGATTTTGAGTGCGCAGACATCCAAGCCGGCTTTGGACCGACAACTCGAGGCGCTGATGTCAGTCCCGAACAGTGCGTGGCAGGGAATGATGCAGGTCTTCCTCGAAGACCCGAAGCAGCTAACAGAGCACCCAGAAAATGTGAAGATTCTCGTGAACGTAATTAAGACGAATACGGCGACCTGTTCGACGCTCGGCGCTGGGTTCTCAACGCAGATTGTACACCTGTACAAGGATATTCTCACTCTCTACAAGCTTGTGAGCTCGCAGATCATCAACGATGCTCAAAGCAACACGCAGTTTGTTCTCACGCACCAGGCTCGTTTGCTGCGCAGCGTGAAGCGAGAGTTGCTGCGTCTTTTGGAAGTGTACTTGAAGAATGCCGACGTCCCCACCGCTACGGAGATGTCGCCTAGTCTTCTTGCCACGACCCTGGAGGATTACCGCGCTTTGCCCCCGCACTTCCGTGAGTACGAGGTTTTGTCGTGCATTCAAGTGATCGTCAGCAAACTCGGCATGGGCGCCCCGGACATGATTCTGGGCATTCTCGAAAATGTCTTCGAGTGCACGTTGGCCATGCTGACGGGCGACCTCACCGAGTACCCGGAGTTCCGTGTGGAGTTTTTCAAGCTGCTGCGTACTATAAACAAGCATTGCTTCCCGGTGTTGCTGCAGCTCCCGCCCGTGATCTTCCAGCAGACCATTCAGGCCTGCTTGTGGGCTGCGCAGCATGACAACCGCGATGTTGAGGAAGTTGGACTTAGCTTAACGCTCGAGATCGTGCGCAACGTCGCGGAGATGACCGACCAGTCCATTGTCAACCAGTTCTTCCAGCAGTTCACGAGACTGATTCTGGGAGATACGTTCAGCGTGCTCACGGACCCGGACCACCGCTCAGGGTTTGCGCTGCAGACTGACATTCTGGCATCGTTTGTTCAGATCGTGGATCGAAACAAACTCACCGTCCCCTTGTACGCAGAGAATGAAGCGCCCAGCGGTACTACGAACTCCGCGTACCTGCGCCAGTACCTTGCGCAGTCGCTGCACAATGCGTTCCCCCATCTGCAAGACCAGCAGATTGCCCAGTTTGTGGAGTCCTTGTTCCAGTCATATGGTGACCGGGCCCGCTTCGTGTCGCATGTTCGCGATTTCCTTGTCCAGATCAAAGAGTTCGGAGGTGACGACCAGTGGCTGTACGACGAAGAGCGCAAGCAGCAGATCGAAGAGCAGCAACAACAGCAGCGAGAACGCGACATGAAGGTCGGCGGACTCGTGAAGCCTAGCGATCTCGAAGAGTAATATAGAACAACATCGGAAGTAAAATAAGAATAATTACGAAACCCGAACCAGCTACAGGGCACCGCGCAACTGTAGCTAGCTATGTGGAATCTCGCGTATTAAGTATTTGTATAAATTAGGCATCGAAGTCGTCAACAGTACCCCTGTACTGCTGGATCTTTCGTTTGATCTTGGATCCATCGACCCATGTCAAAAAGTCTTCCATGTTCTTTGTGACAAGGAAGGCAGGGTCCGTGATGACCTGGGGGCCCACACGTACATGCCCCTGCTCAACAAACTTTGCAGCGTCAGGCACTGATGGCGCCATGTGTGCCCGCGCCATGACCACGGGCAATCTCCGCCTGCAGAACGCAGCCACCGATATTTTCTCGAGATCCGAGACCTTCGCGTCTTTCAGTCCAAAAATACCCATGTTGTCCAGCTTCTCCATCAGCATATCCTCGTGTTTCAGCCTCACCGGGTCCTGTGGTGGCAATTGGGCCATTTTATGCGCGAGCTGGCGGATGGCGCCGCACATCTTGTTGTACCGCTCATAGTCGTTCCGGTTCTGCACATGGTACATACGCATCACTTGTGCCGCCCGGTGGCCCTGGTCTTGCTTCCAGTCGAGAAAATCGACCTTCTTTAGCAACTTCTTCTCATGATGTTTCAATTGGCGACCCATCGTTGAGTCCCAGAAATTTTCCAAAGAGGTGTGTTGAAAAATATCTATTAGAAAGCAGCCAAGGCCGGACACACACACACACACGCTACAGACACATACAGAGGGACACATCCACAGACGCATTGAAAGAGACAAAATGCACGCACAGCGCGCCAGCCTCACCAGCAGTAAAAGTGTACGAACGCATAAACTATTGATACCTATAAAACTAACACGCGACAACTCAGATGCAAGATTCTCCTGACCACGGCAGCGGCCCCGCGGCGGCAGCCAGGAGGACCCAAAAGTTGGGAGGTTCCAAAAATTAGAGCTCCAGTCTTTCTATGTTGGCGCTCATCCGGAAGGTTCTAGTAAAAGGCAAGAACCTTGTTCGATGATGAGGCTCAGAGAGACTAGAATGACGAGAAGTTTGGCTCGGCGAATGTGGAATTAGGTAAAGGCCCAGCGAATGGGCGTAAGCGTATGTAGTAGTATTAGCTCGGCTCCGCATTAGTAGTTAGCGGTGCGCGCATTAAGTTCCGCCGCCCCACATTCACGAAGCTCGCGGATTTCGAATGCATAGATGGCAACTATAGAGGAATTGGTGGCAGCACAGGCCTCGGCCAAATCATATGACGAGTGGATCGATATAAGCAAGCAACTCGACAGCCTTGAAGATCACATTCATTGGCAGGCCGAGGACGCGAGCCCATTGTATGACTACCGGAAGCTGCATGGCATCCTCGTCGAGCTGAGACAGGCGCGGCTCCAGAAGAACATCCCAAAGCTGCTGTACCTAGTGCGCACTACATTGAGTCGAAATGTAGCAAACATGGGCGACCCGCGCCTGTTTAACCACACGCGCAGTGGGACGAAGCACCTGATAGACGAATTCATCAACGAGTGCGAGCTCGTGTTGCAGACCCTGGTATTCAACACCGACGAGTCACAATCATCGGACATTCTAAACACACTCGTGCAGACCCGCAAGGCGTTTGGGCGAACGGCCCTCGTATTCAGCGGCGGGTCGATCCTGGGCTTTCTGCACGCCGGCGTGACGCGCGAGCTTATTGAGCACAAACTGCTGCCCCGAATCATATCTGGAAGCTCGGCCGGCTCGATTTTTGCGTCCATGCTTTGTATTCACCGGGACGAGGAGTTCGACAAGATGTGGGAGCTGCTGAACATCCCCATGAGCATTTTTGGGCCGTCTGGAAAAGATGAGAGTTTGTTTACACACCTCACTCGGTTCTTCACACTGGGAACATGGATAGACAGCACCTATTTGAAAGAAATGATGCAGGGTCTCATTGGCGACATCACCTTCCAAGAAGCGTACAACCGAACCGGTCGCATATTGAACGTGAACGTTAGTGTTGCGGGCTCTCACGACATGCCCCGACTGTTGAACTATCTCACGGCACCGAATGTCGTTATTTGGTCGGCCGTTGTTTGCTCGTGCTCTGTCCCGTTTGTGTTCGCTGCCGACAGCATCTTTGCGAAGCACCCGAAAACAAAGGAAATATACCCCTGGACCAAGCGCGCCTTCATTGACGGGAGCGTGGACAATGACATGCCACTGACGCGCCTCTCTGAGCTTTTCAATGTTAACCATTTCGTCGCCTGCCAGGTGAATCCACATATAGCACCGTTGTTCACACAGGACCGCGGCCACCAAGACGGAATCACGAATCTCGTATCGGAGGACCCGGGGGAGAAGACAGGATGGATCATGTCTGGCGTGCGCGCGGGCCGAGCACTGATAATGAATGAAGTGGAGCACGGGCTCACTATATTGAAGAAAGCAGGCGTGGCGCCATCAGTTTCGTCCACTGTATTGAACGTCATTGGACAAGAATACTGGGGCGACATCACCATCGTGCCCTCGATCCATTGGAGCGATGTGAGCCATCTTTTCAAGAATCCTACGGCCGAGGTTGTGCAAGATCTGATCGCGCGAGGCCGAAGGGCAACATGGCCGAAGCTGGCTCTCATTAGAAACCACTGCGCCATTGAGGTCGCCCTGGATAAAGCGATCGTAGACTTGAGATCAAACATTATTGCCACAGTGGTGCACTCAAAGAACGGGATCGCTTCTCATACAAACCACAGCAGACATCCTCCAGTTCATCGATATTACAACTCGACACACTACAACAAGTCGCACTGGGACCATCCAAGTGGGTTTAGATCCCAGAGTGCCACGAATCTAACAAGCTTAAACCGGTCTCCGTCAATGAGGACCAGCTCTAGTCGGCACCAGTTGAGAAGGACATCTGTGGATGCGGTGTACGAAACACCTTCGAAACGGCATCTTTCCGCGCCACGCCGCACATTTTCCTCTTCGGCAACGTCATCTTTTCGTTGAATAGTCGGCGGCGCTCTGCTCCTGGCCCTGCAGGGGCAGCTTCATCGCAAGTTCGCTGTTCACTGTCGACCGGGGATCGTCTGCTGGCGGTATGAAGCTCGAGACGGCCACATCATCATCCTCGTCCAAGAACGATAGATTCGGCGGAGGCACATGGCTCTTCACAAGGTAAGGAACCAGATCCTCTAGTTGTTTAACGCGAAAATGCGAGGCCAGCGGTTCCGACTTACTTAGTGTTGGGTTCACGAGCACGCACCGCATGCGGTCGTTGGCGCCCATGTTGTCACAAGGATGATCGCTCGACCCGACATACCACAGATCGTGCTTGCTGGATGCAGGGGCTCTTTCAATCGCGCGCATCCACATTTTCGGCAGCGGTTTGAACATTGTTGGGCCCGTTGCCGACACTATAGGTCCCGTGGGCACGATGCCGAGTGCCTTGAGCACGGCGAGGTACAGATGCGACTCATTCGCGATGATGCCCCAGCCAATCTCGTGTAAGTTTAATTGATGTAGAAACTTCCTCACAGTATCTGGCACGTAGTAGTTGCGAGGCTTTCCGAGCTGCGGCCCCACAAAGCCCTTGAACTCGGCAGCGCTTGCCGGGGATGGGAAACTGATCCCATCAGCAACCCGATCCAGCACGTTGCTAACCCATTTGTGATACTTTTCGCCCTTGAAGCCAGGAGTTTTATGAAATGAGGCTTGGCTGCGCACTGAAAGCGCGGACTGCTGCCATAGCGTCGAGAGATCGAGCTGGGCTGAGGCACCGAACTTTGTGGTCGCCTCCTCGAGCAAGCGCACCGTTTTGGTCGGCGTTACTACTGACTCGCTGAAATAAACGAAGGGCTTCCCCAGCAGCATTGGCAACGCACGTCTCGAGCAGTCACGTCTCGGGCTACGGTACGACTATCGACAGGAGGACTACAGGCACATGATCAGTGAAGCCAGCTGAAAAATAGAGAGCAGCCATCACTTTGGCCTGACCAGGGACGTTTAGCTATCATCATTTGTGATGAAAGATCCGCTAATTGGTCTTGTAGGCAAGCCAAGTAGCGGTAAGTCCACCACGCTCAACGCTCTTACCGACGCGGATGCGAAGATCGGCTCGTTCCCGTTCACAACGATCGATCCGAACAAGGCCACTGGGTACGTAGCCATAGACTGTGCTTGCGGCCGCAAGGGGATCCAGAAGCAGGATCTTTGCAAGCCGAATTATGGATGGTGCAAGAACGGAGTCAGGCACGTTCCTGTCACACTGCTGGACGTTGCCGGGCTGGTTCCTGGTGCGCACGAGGGCCGCGGCCTTGGCAACAAGTTTCTGGACGACCTTAGACATGCCGACTGTTTGATTCATGTGGTTGACTCCAGCGGAACCACCGACGCCGAGGGCAAAGCTGCCAAGGGATACGACCCGCTCCACGACGTGGATTGGCTGCAGGACGAGATCTACCGGTGGGTGAAAGGTAACCTGATGGACAAGTGGGGGTCGATTGTGCGCCGTCACGTAGGCACCAAGTCGAACCCCGCGGACACGTTGACGAACCAATTCAGCGGATACGGAGCCACGCGCGCCTTAGTGCAGCGAGCACTGATTCGCGCGAGCCACGGAGAGTCCGCGGTGGGGGACAAACTCGAGCACTGGGACCAGGACGCCATAGACACCGTGGTGAAATGCTTTGTGGACGAGAAGTTCCCCACGGTTCTTGCCCTCAACAAATGCGATAACCCAGACAGCGACCGAAACATAGGCCGGATCGCCCGCAAGCACGCACAAGCGCCGCATGTTTTGTGCTCTGCCATTTCTGAAGTTTTCCTACGGAAACTGGCCAAACAGAACTACGTTCACTACGAGCGCGGTACCGAGTTTGTCGATACGCGGGAGGATGGGTTCCCCGAGCTGAAGGAGATGGATCCGAAGCTTAAAGAGAGAGTCGAGACGGTCAGAGACCTTGTGCTGTACCGATTCGGATCCACTGGAGTAGAGGACGCGCTCAAGGCAGCCATCGAAATGCTAAAACTCGTCCCCGTGTTCACTGTCAAAAACATTCACAAGTTTGGAGGAAAGACGGTATTCCCAGACTGCGTGCTTGTGCGGGAAGGCACGACTGTGAGACAGGTTTGCAACCGCGTCATGGGAGACATTCCTGTGATGTGGATTGAGGGCGTTAACGGAAAGCTTGCAGATGACGATCCGATCTTGAAGGGCAAAAATGATATTTTGAGTTTCAAGCGCGGTGATTGAACATTAGGTACTAAATGTGTAAAATGCTGGTTCTAATTATAGTGCATGTCTACACAAAAAAAAAAAAAAATGGAGGTAGTGTTTGCGGTGCATCTGTCTCACGGTTGTCTCTCGCTTCCCTCACGGTTCTCTCCATAATGTCTCCGCAGACGCTGCCCTCGATTCAATGTTATAAAAACGCACCAAGAACTTCTTTTGCTAACCACTAATGGCTCCAAGAAGCAAGGAATGGCGATATCTATGTCCATATCCCGGATGCACAAACACATATTCGAGGGCAGAGTTCGCACGTCGCCATGCAACGACTTCACACGGCGGGCTTCACTGGGGGAAAATTGAACGCATACCAAAGACCGATATGCCTGGTATGAAACCTGCTGACCCGGGCGCCCTGGAGAATACAAAGTTCGGCGGCCCCGAGAGTCTGACCGAAACTGAGATTGATCCACTGCTTGACGAAGAGGGTATCGGAGAGCATGAGCGGAGTATGGACGCGACTGTTTCGAGCATTAAAGAGCTTAAGCGGCCTGCAGCTGAGCCCAATCCCCAACGAGGACTCAAATTTGTGAAACTTCCTGATAGCCTTACGGATGCGGGTCCGGACAGATACACGGATCGGATTCTCGAGAAATATCAGGACAGGTACTCGGACCGGTACCCAGAAAACGAGTCGCATAATCAGAGCCAACTGGCCGAGACCGTGAAGACGCAGGATGCGTTGATACAAAAGTTGCGGTTCATGCTGGACAGGGCTGCCAAGGAGAACGCGATGCTCAAGGACGCGATCAGGGCTATTCGGAGAAGTGTTTCGTCGTACTCATATCTCACCTTAAACCGCCACAATCCTGCTTATATGGAATAATTAGGCTAATTAAGTGCTAATGCATTGCGCGGAGCCCGGCATTTGGCATTTGCTGCTGCTACTGCCCCTGCTCGAATGGCTACTGCCGGTACTACCCTTGCAGGTAAGCGGGCAGAACCCGTGCCCTTCTGAAATATAAACCCTAGCTACTGCAAAAGTTTCGTTCTTCACAACGCAATTTATCAACGGGGGGCCTATAAAGCAATACTTTGAGGGACGCCTGTACGGCAGTCCCCAGGACGGATGTAATTTCTAAGCCTTTCACCGGAGACCAAACCGCAAGAACACTCGGTCTTGGGTGCAGCGCTCTTTAGGGGTAGCCCGTCGTGGTCCCGATTGGGAGCGGTGCAATGACCGAATGTACATTCCAATAGCAATTAGAGATAAATAGTATTAAATACAGAGATAGCGAATACAGATCGAAACTTTTGACGGGTCCTGCATGCGGTCACATTATGTTACACGACGATTTTGACTCCTCGTCTGCCTGGTTCGGCGTGCTCAGCGCGACGCGGGCTGCTTCCGTGAATGCTTCTCGCACGCCACGGTCGTCCTTGGCCGAGCACTCCAGGTATCTCAGCGCGCCAACCTGCTTGGCCACGCTCACGCCCTCGTCATATGGGATGAGATCGCTTTGTCGCATGTCGTCGTCATCCTGCTGCGAGCGCAGGTCGCACTTCAGCGCCACGAGAACAAGCTTGACCCCGCCACAGTTGTCGATGATCTCCTGCTTCCATTTCGTTTGCGCGTTCTCCAATGAGTCACGCGAGTCCACGGAGAAACACAGCATGATGCAGTGTGTGTCCGAGTACGACAGCGACCGCAGCCTATCGAACTCCTCCTGGCCCGCGGTGTCCCACAGACTCAGCTGCATCGGCCTACCATCGACAAAGATATCATGTACGTAGTTCTCAAAAACGGTGGGCTCGTAAACTTGGCGGAAGTACCCTCGCGTAAAGCGGTCGAGAAGACTCGTCTTTCCGCAGGCACCATCGCCGAGAATAACGATCTTTCGCACCACTGGCTTGGGAGTAGAGCCACACACTGGCATTTGCAAATGCTCCTTTGTTATTCCGGCTTATAGGGGTCGAGGACTTCAACGTCTAAGCTGGCTCGCCAGGAATAGCAGAAACGTATGCATGGTTCGACACCCTAATCTCGTGATAAATGCTGGAGCGGGCCGCCTTTGCTTATTGCTGAGGCCAGTAATGCTGACACATTTGGCCACCGCGACCAGACGGACCGCCTCAGGCGCGGGGGCGTAGCACCCTTCTAGCAGCTACGGTCCCAGCTCGCAGTGCCATGTGACAAAGGCTACCTTGGGCCGCCGCCGTGGGTCGGGGTTCGCCTGAGTTCCGCCGTGGGACTCGGGCCACAAATTTGCGTACGAGGCCATCACGTGCTATCACAGCGGCCAGAAATGAATCATCGTGGAAACATGTGTGAACAAATATATAAGTCATAGACTAAGTCATTGACGAAGCACAAGCGCCGTAGTGAGAGAAAAAAAAAAAAATTATGAGCACTCCTGTTAATATCAACAAGGTCACGACCTCGGTCGCAGACACACACCTCTCTAGCCCACACTCCTCGTCGCCGGTGTCGGAGTCGCCATTTGCTAGGCGAGACCGTCGTATGAGCTCGACTCAAAGGACGAAGGAGCTCAAGCCTTTCGAGTCTGGTGACATCAAGATTCTGCTGCTGGAGAATGTGAACAAGAAGGCCGTGGAGATCTTGACTGCTCAGGGCTACCAGGTCGAGTACCTCGCGAGCTCACTGCCCGAGGAGGAACTGATCAAAAAGATCGAGGACGTGCATGTCATTGGCATTCGCTCGAAGACGACATTGACGGCAAAGGTTCTTGAGCACGCCAAGAACCTGATTGTCATTGGCTGCTTCTGCATTGGCACGAACCAGGTCGATCTTGAATACGCAACGAGCCGCGGCATTTCCGTGTTCAACTCGCCGTTCTCGAACTCGCGTAGTGTTGCCGAGCTGGTAATTGGCTACATCATCTCGCTTGCTCGCCAGATCGGCGACCGCTCAATCGAGCTGCACTCGGGCACCTGGAACAAGGTCAGCAAGGGCTGCTGGGAGATCCGTGGTAAAACACTCGGCATCGTTGGTTATGGCCACATCGGCTCTCAGCTGAGCGTGCTCGCCGAGGCCATGGGAATGCAGGTCCTCTACTACGACGTCATCAACATCATGGCCATGGGCAGCGCGACCCAGGTCGACACCCTCGAAGAGCTGCTCGAGCGCAGCGACTTCGTGACCTTGCACGTCCCGGCCCTTCCTGAGACGAAGAACATGATCTCGAGCCACGAGATTTCACAGATGAAGACGGGTGCCTACCTGATCAACGCCTCGCGCGGCCAGGTCATCGACATCCCGGCCCTCGTCGAGGCCAAGAAGTCGGGCAAGCTCGCAGGCGTCGCGCTCGACGTCTACCCGAACGAGCCGGGCTCCAACGGCGCGAACCTGTTCGTCGATAGCCTGAACTCGTGGACCTCGGAGCTCGTGTCGCAGTCCAACGTTATTCTCACTCCTCACATCGGTGGCTCGACGAGCGAGGCGCAGACCGCCATCGGCGTCGAGGTCGCCACGGCGCTCACGAAATACGTCAAGGAGGGCTCCTCGGTCGGCTCGGTCAACTTCCCCGAGGTCGATCTGCGCCAGTCGTACCCCGAAGAGTCCGGTGCCGTGCGTGTTCTGTACGTGCACCGCAACGTCCCTGGTGTGCTGCGAACCGTCAACGAGATTCTTGGCGAGTACAACATCGCGAAGCAGTTCTCGGACTCGGAGGGCGATGTGGCCTACCTTATGGCCGACCTCGCCAACGTCAACGAACAAGACATTCGCAGTTTGAACGATGCCCTCGAACGGACGCCGCACCGTATACGCACGCGCATGCTCTACTAAAATAAAGGAGAAGATGCAAAATGAACCCGGTTGCTAAAGGGATCAACTAACGGGATCAATTAGCATACTCTATTGTATATGAATTTCAGTCTATCAAAATAATCGTCGCATGAATGAAATACTTTGAACAAATCAAACAAACGAACGCCCAGTGTCGAGGTTCGCGGCCAGCATCTGGCCCAACGGCGTGGCAGCGGCTTTGGGCGCAATCTCGCTGATATACTTGGGTATGGAGTTGCCCGTTAAGAACTGCGACAGCTCTTCGCTAAAGTGGTTGCAGTTGTGCTGCAGCAGGTGGTACGTTTCCGCGTTCCATTCGTCCTGTAGATTCGTGGTCACGAACTCTTCGACAAGCTCCCACGGAACCTCGGTAGTTCCCAAATCTACCACGCGCTCAGGGGGGCCCAAGTGGGTCTTTCCGGGCTCCATGATTTGGATTCCTTGGCCAAAGTATATCTCTTTGCCGTGAACCACCACGGCGCTGTGCCAAACACCGTCAATGTCGATGTTCAGCATAGGCCCATAAAGCCGCGCCATTCCCCGGCTCAGGTCGTACACATATAGTTTAACGTCACTCATAGCCACGCGAAGCCACAGTAGGAGCGTTCGTCGAGCCGCATGTATATATTGTGATCCAGCCGGTGGTGGCGCGTTTTCCATGCCCTGTTCTAGAAGACCGCCGATAATGCCTCCATGGAACCACTAATGCTGCATGTTAGAGTAGATAAATGCACATAAGTAAACAGTTTCGAAGTATTTAAATGAATTGCGTCTTGCCAAAGGCGGCCTTATCGGCGGCAGAGATGATATTGGAAGCTGCAGGTAGGCAGCGTTCTCGGGAATGAGGTCGATGGTTGTGCTAACTAAATCGGCCCAAATTCTGGTCAATGCCTACAGGGCATCGTTAAGAAGCTGCTCTAGACATCGTGACGAACCAGACAGAAGTCCAGCCGCACTCCGTGTCTACCGCTGCCTCGCAAGCCGCGTTTCACGATTTGCTGTTATGTCGTGACTTGCGCCCTTAGTCAAGGCGGAGGGTCGCCACAACGTAGCCGAAGCAGCGTCGTGTACACTCCAACCACTCACAACCTAAGAGATGGCTACTACGGTGTTGGCTCTTTTGGATGAGCCCGACTACTCACTGAAGGAGTATGCACTGCATACTCTAGACTCTCAAGTGAACGAGCTGTGGCCGGAGATTGCCGACCACATATCGCTGATAGAGGAGCTCCACGAGGACAGCGAATTCCACGCGCAGAGCCTGGCCGCGCTCGTCGTTGCTAAGGTCTACTATAACCTGGGTGATATGAACCTCGCGCTCAGGTACGCATTGGCCGCGGGCTCTGAGCTGGACCTCTCGCAGAGTTCTGAGTTCATCGACACGGTGATCAGCCATAGCATCAAGACCTACGTCGATCTCCGACAGCAATTAGTGGACAACGCCGAAGAGTTGCAGGTCGATCCTAAACTGGAGCGTGTTGTTGAAGAGATGCTGGAGCGCTGTGTGGCCAGTGGGCAGGTGCCCCTGGCGCTCGGCATTGCCCTAGAGTCGCGGCGACTTGACCTCGTGGAGGCTCAGCTTCAGTCTGCACACGATCCGGAAACGCTGGCTTTTGTGCTCGACTCGTCCATCACCTTGCTGTCAAACCGCCAGTTCCGCACGAAGGTCCTGAGGGCCCTCAACAAGGTTGTTGATGCGGCTATGCACATGAGCAACGACTACAGTCAGTACTACAGCTTGGCCACAAAGATCGCGATCCAGCTCGACGATAGCGAGCTGGCTACGCGCCTGTTAGAAGAGTGCCAGCCGGAAGCGTTGGCGCTGCAGGTGGCTTTCGACCTTGTGGCCACAGCTTCCCAGGAACTGCGGGACAAAACAGCATTGCACTTTAGCAACAGCAACCGTGCGCACCATGCTCGTATTGTCAAGATCCTCAGCGGTGTACCGACTTGCGACTATAATGTTACATTCCTGGAGCGCAACAACCACACGGATCTAAATGTTCTCCAGGCCACGAAAAATGCACTAGACTCGCGCAATTCCATGTTCCATTCGGCGCTCTCGTTCCAGAATGCTGTGTTGCACCTTGGAACCACGCAGGATGGCTTCTTCAGATCAAACATCGACTGGCTAGGAAAGGCCACACACTGGACGAAGTTCACTGCCACGGCTGCGTTGGGTGTCATTCACCAAGGCAACTTGACCCAAGGTCGTAGGATACTCCAGCCGTATCTTTCGAAAACTGGTAGGGGTGCTGGTCATGTAAAGGGCGGAGCCTTCTACGGACTGGGCCTGATTTTCGCAGGCTTCGGCAAAGAGGTCTCGGAGTACTTGCAGGAACAAATTTCAGCCCGCGCCACGGCTCTCACCGAGACCGCGGACACCGAGTCGGGTGCTGAGAACGAGGACGATGTCCTCGTTCATGGTGCGTGTTTGGGAGCTGCGCTTGCCGGCATGCGCTCGCAAAACGACTCTTTGTATGCGAGCCTTCGTGAGATTCTTTATAGCGACGTTAACATTGCTAGCGAGGCCGCGGGTCTTGCTATGGGAATGGTTATGCTGGGCTCTCAAAATAAGACCGCGGAAGAGGAGATGCTTCAGTACTCTCGCAACACGCAGCACGAGAAGATCATCCGCAGCCTGGCAATCGGCCTCGCCCTGCTGAACTATGGCAAGGAGGAAGGCAGTGACAAGCTAATTGATGAGCTCCTCGGTGACCATGAGGCCATTCTCAGGTATGGTGGCTGTTTCACGATTGCCCTCGCTTATGCTGGAACTGGGAACGCGCGCGCCACGAAGCGACTCCTGCACGCAGCTGTTAGCGATGCGAGCGACGATGTGCGCAGGGCCGCCATGATGGCGCTGGGCTTCATCTACTTGCGCAACCCGACTGCTCTTCCCCGCATGGTCGAGCTGTTGAGCGAATCGCACAACCCCCACGTCCGTTACGGTGCGGCGATCGCGCTCGGTGTGGCCTGCGCCAGTACAGGTCTCACAGCAGCTATCGACATTTTGGAGCCCATGCTCAAGGACCCAGTGGACTTTGTGCGTCAAGGCGCTATGATCTCGTTGGCCTTGATTCTGCTGCAGCACACCGAGCAGTCTCATCCCCGTGCGAAGTCTGTGCGTGAGCATTTTGCCAAGGTGACACGTACGAAGAACGAGGATGCGCTTGCTAAGTTCGGTGCTGCCTTGGCCCAGGGAATTATCGACGCTGGCGGCTGCAACGCCACGATCTCTCTCGAATATCGCCAAACAGGTAACCTGAACATGCGGGCTGTCACTGGTTTGGCTGTGTTCCTGCAATACTGGTACTGGTTCCCTCTATCGCACTTCATCAGCTTGGCGTACACCCCGACAACTGTTGTCTGTGTGGGCGAGGACTTGCGCATCCCGCAAATACAGTTGGATTGCGAGGGCGCACCGGTGCGTAAGTTCGGCTACCCTGCGAAGCTGGAGGAGCCCTCATCTAAGGCTCCCGAGCAGCTTGTAACCGCGATTCTGAGCACAACTCTGAAGGAGCGTCGGAAGCGCCACGCGAACTCGAAACTGGAAGAGAAGGAGCAAAAAGAGAATGAAGAAAAGGTGAAGCAGCAGGAAGCTGATGAAAAAGAATCCAAGAAACAGATCGAGCTCGCAAACCGAGACAGTTTCAAACTCGATAATATGAGCCGTGTCGTGCCCTGGCAGCGAAAGTATATTAGTTTCTCGTCAAACTCGTTGTTCGAGCCCGTGGCGGGCCGCCGTGAACCTAGCGGGGTCTTGGTCGTGAAGCGAACCTCGAGCGAAACAGACGCTGAAATCACGTATGTCACGACTCAGCGCCAAACGCATGCCGTCGACGATGAGCAGGAAGAGGCCCCGCTCCCCCGTCCGTTTGTTGTCCCTGTAGAGGGGTCGGAGTGAATCCCAGCGATACCTAAAACCAACTAATGTAAATTTAGTGTTCAACCAGCGGTATCTTAAATCGTTTTAGAAGTCAACGCCTGTAGTACGTGTTAAGCGCTCGAAAGCTGCTTGCTGCATAGAATATATTACAGATGTGCGCTGGAAAAGAGATATGCACATATGTATCTATTCGTATCACGCACACGTGCGCAACTCGAAGGATATAGGAGGGTGAAACTGGTGATTAGTTTCTTCTCAGCTGGTTTCAGAAGTCCTGTGCATGCTATTATTGTAGCACACATGTTCGATATTAGGGTCCCCACTTCACAAGACGAAGAGAGACTGCTTCTTGCCTAATACCTTCCCACCATCACGTATATCAGGTGTCACGCATCCTTGAGGCCCAGCAGGTTGTAGCTTGCCATTCACTCGTAACTGGGACTGCATCAAAATACAATGGGGACTGGTTACGATCCTCCGCAGAACAGCCCCGGGACACCGCCTGAAATGATTGGGGAAGCTGGGTATGTAGCGTACGTCTTCTTCTGTCTGTTCGGCATGGGCCTGTTCGTGCATGGGCTTTCCACGTTCTGTGCGGGGCTCACGTCTCCGAAGTCTTCGCTATCTCAGCTCGCTTACAGCCTGATAATAATGTGCCTCGACATGATCCAATTTTACGCGTTCGGCTACAGTCTAGAGGCCACCCAGTCTAAGGGGCTCGGCAATTGGAGCCGCTTTATCGGAAACCTCGGCAAATCGTTCTTTCACGGCGTCGACTTCACGAACGTATACGAATTGGGTGACCTGTTGCTGCTTTATGGGTTCTCTGTGGTTCCCGCTTGCTTGCTGGCATCTGCAGCTAACCAGCGAGGCCGCTTTGTCCCTCTTCTCGTATTTATCGCTGCCACGATGGGAATCGTGTATTACCCGGTCGCTTACTGGTGCTGGAACGAGAGCGGCTGGATCTATCAGCTTGGTGCGCTGGACTATGCCGGCGGCACTATCATCCACATAACTGCCGGCTTCGGTGCATTGGTATATTCTCTGGTACTGGGGCCAAGACTATCCTATGGAACATCGAAGGTTGAGGACCAACCTTACTCCCTCCCCATGGTCGTCGTCGGTACTGTTCAAATGATGCTTGGCTGGATAGGTTTCACAGGAGGATCGCAAATCTCTGAACCCGCAGAGGCGCTGACTAGCGTGCTAAACACCATGCTCAGCGCTGCCATGGGAGGCTTCAGCTGGATGATTCTCGACCACGTTGTTGTACAACGTTATGGATTGGATCGTGCACCTGCAGGCGTTGCTTCCCCATATTCAATTGTCAGCTTTTGCTCAGGAGTTATCAGCGGACTAGTAGCCATCACGCCAGCGGCGGGCTACGTGGCCCCCGAGGCTGCCATCTGGTTTGGAATATGCGGTGGAATAGGTTGCAACTTCTCGACGAAGTTAAAATTCTACTTGGGGGTGGACGATCCTCTAGACACTTTCGCCGTTCATGGAATGGGAGGCGTGATAGGTACAATGCTCACTGGAATCTTTGCAGTTGAGAAGTATCGCAAGCCGTGGCAATTCTGGCTCCAAGTGATATCTGCTCTCACTGTCGCTATGTACACGTTGGGCTGCACGCTGCTGATTGTCGTGACTATCGACAGTATACCTTCCATGCCGGTGCGGGTCTCATTAGAGCAAGAGTCCTTGGGAACAGACTACACAGAGCATCGAGAATCTGCGGCTATGGGAACTGTTCAAACAGGTCATAACTGGTACGTGACAGCCGCAGGCGGTGGAAATGCTCTGGATATGACTCAATTACGTCAAACAAACGTCAACTCTTCGATGCACCCGGGAAGTTTTGGACAGCCTTTGCTTCAAAAGCTTCCACTGAGCTACGGCACGTACACGAGGCATGAGACTCCTTCAGTAGACAACGTTACACCTTAGTGGGCGTCCAACGAGCATGCCGCTCTACGATACACCAAAAAATTCGGTGAAAACTGTCAACATTGTAATAGTATTTATTTATTCGATAAACGACCGAGGTCGTGCGTGGTTAACATAACTCTGCAGCTCTCACAATTGTGTGCACTCTTTCTACCCCTCGATGCCCGCGATCTGTCAAGGGTAAGGAGGAGCAAATCTGAAAAATCTCGCTCGCTTTGGAAGGCGGTTGGAGCGCAGTTCGCTTTTAATGTTGCGTCTCCAAACATTCAAGAGGTTTGCGCACTGCATAGGCTGTGGTAATGATCTGTTGCTGCCTCTATCGAGGACCAAGAACTTCAATGCGACTTCGACTACGATAGGACGTCAGGTCCAAGACAACCACGAGCTGGACAGAATACACGATAAAATGAGCGCCGCACAGCGAGAAGCTCTAGGTTGGAGTCAATTAGATGAGGGAAATGAAACTATGCCGAAAAATAAGCTTCAAAGCGAGCTACGAATCGCCGAGGCAAAACGGGCTACTAAATCAAGCATCTGCAAGCCATGCGTAATGGCCCGCGAAGGTACAATTCACCCCGTAAATATACCCAAGACTAACGATGCATATATGGGAAGAGTATTCCATGTCATTGATGCTCTCGACTTCCCACTCGGCGTTCCCAAAGAGACCACGGGCAGCGATGTGTTTGTGATTAACAGGTGCGATCTGCTAGTTTCTCACGAGTCACAGCTTCCGAAGCTCAAGAAATACGCAATGGAAACGGTTTTTTCTCCTTTGAATGTCGCCGAAGACCGGGTCGTACTGGTAAGTGCTAAACTGAAATGGCGCCTCAGCAAGTTGTCTGAGCTGTTTGTAAACAAACCGAAATCCAATTATCTCGTTGGCTCCACAGGTGCTGGGAAGACCTCATTGGCACATGCACTGAGCGGTGTTTCTCAAAAGGAAGGCAGCACAACGTGGCCTCTTCCGTTCACTACTCAAAGAGCTTTGACATACAAGTCTCTCCCAAAATTTCGATCAAGAACACTTATCGACACCCCATCAGTGGCGAGCGGCTCCTCCATACTCACGCTGATACTTCCGAGTATTGTTCGAAAAGTCCTCGCAGGGACGAAGATGATGAAGAGAGACCCGAAATACACTCTTCCCAAGATTAGGGCCAACACGGGCCAATTCGTGAGTATTGGCGGCCTCGTTGCTTTAGAGTTTCCACCTCTAGAGCAGAGGCTGCCCGTGCATGTTTTTGCCGGAGTAGGCGGACTGGCCCACACTGACCTAGGACATGCTTTTAGGGACATGGCGAAAATCACAGAAGTGAACGCATCTGTTGAACCAAACCACTTGAAAATGCGCATGCATGACCATTTGGGTATTGAGCTTCATCCCCAGGCAACGTTCAAACCTTGGTCTGCAGCATCTCGCACGAGACAATCGGCAGTGATCAAAAACCTGGGCTTCTTGCAGCCCTTCTTATTCGGAGACTTCCCTCCTGATTATGAAGTGACGATCTGGGCACCTTCTGGAGTAGATGTCGGTAGCCGACGTGAGATTCTTCCCTATTTATGTACATAGTCTTCTCCCCGTCCCCGGTTCTTGTTCCTTGTTGTTTTCTACATGACTTCGTTCAAAATGTGGCACCGTCCACTATAAATAGTCGTGTCTCGTGTTTGCGTATCCAGCCAACTAGCTTTTTAACGGCCTCACTTATCAGCACTTTGGAGTCTTCCTTCTCGGCTGCACTATTAGAAGAATAGGCATACAGCTCGAAGGCTGGCGTATGCCACCCCAGTAGGTTGCCATCCTCAACCTTCGACCATGATATTCTTTGTCTCTTATTGGACATGGCCGCTTGGAGTTGGGCGAATCTGAGTTTGATATCCTGCGGTGTGCCTGGCGCCACTGTGGATTGGAGAAACTGAACATGGCTGCATGACTTGTACACAAAGAACTGGATCGGAGCCACCCCAATACGAGCGCAGTCAATGCGCCCCTTGTTGACTGCCTGGGTTATACTTTCTACCATACTGGGGCCTATTTGGGTCATAAAGTCATTCCCCACCTTTTGCATCTCAAAGAAGCCGGTTTTGTTCGGGCTCACAAGTATCAGGAACGTGTGGGGTGGAGCGACGAGCCGAATGTATGCATACAAAAACCCATTTGGATTGAATTTTGGGAAGCATATTGGCACCCAGTGCTCTCCCTCTCGAAACACTGTAGTGCTAAACAGCATACTGAATACGAGGTGTAAGTCCGGAGGGTGCAGCGAGTGCTGTTTCGGACGCAAGACACCACTAATTTGCGAATCGCTCACCATAAATCCATATAGTAATGAGGATTGCGCTCTGCTCTCAAAAAGCGCGGCATTGAGACTGGCCCGAACAGAACGCCGCAGTTCCAGGCTCTCTAGGGCACCGAGCCACGACCAGGGCTCGCAATTCACGACGTCCTTGGCGAGAGCTTTTAAAAACACCTCAGTGCCTCCTAGCATTGGTCTTAAATCGATTCCGGGTTTCGCATTGAACTGCTTTTCAAGCTGTTGTTTCGTCAGTACTGACAAGATCTGGGCGTGAAACAGTTCAAGGTGTGACCGCAGCTGCGTAGCGCTGCGGTGCGTATGATCAATGGCGACAAGAATCAGCGGGAATACGTCCTGGACCACAAACATGGTGGACCCAGACTCCACGACCCTCAGATCCTGTGGCTTGTCGAAGCACGCGACAATTGCCTGGATCACTCCTGTGTACCTCACAATTTCCTCTTCTGTGCCGCATGAGTAGAACACCGGCTTTCCCGAGTGCGTAAGTATAATATAAAGTAGCGGAGTCTCTAGAAAACTCTCTCCTTTGACGCTCATTTGCCGTAGCTGCCTGAGACTCCAACGGCCGGCTACAGCAGCAGGCTCTTAAGGGTTGGGGCCCGCGGGGTGAGCTTAGAAGTCGACATCATGATCGTCAGCTCCAGGAGCGTCCCCTTGCCCAGAGTAGGTTTACCATTGAAAGCTACGGAACAGAGAGGGAGCTATGCGGTCGCAGATTTTCGAGATCCCGCTGCTCGAGCCGGACTCGTTCCTGACTATCGATGTGGGAACGGATCTTCCAGAAGACCCCACTGAAGTATGTCAGCTTCTTGCCGACGAGAGGTGCGCTGCGAAGTGGTGGATCGCGATTGCCTCTGCGTACGCTCAGAAACGCGCCTTAGACTCGGCCATAGAAGTCATTTCCACAGGATTAGACAAGTCCCCGGTGCTGGAGGCGGAGAGCGATCGGGCTCCGTTCCTGACGATGCTGAGCTGGCTTCACATGCAGAAGATGCGCGAGACGCCGGTTGTTTCGAAGAAGGAACAGTTCGACAAGTCTCTGGACTTCGCTAACCGCGGATTTAATGCATACCAGCAGCTCTCCGGCAAAGACGACTCATTGGACATCCCAGCAACTCTTGCACAGGGCGTTTTGGTCGCTGCTGTTGGCAACTTCAATGATGCGCTGCAGCCCTTCCAAAGAGTTTTGGCTGTGCAGCCCCAGAACATATATGCGAAGCTCGGACGAGCACGTATTCTCTATCACCGAAAAAACTACCGCGGTGCGTTGCGCCTTTATCAAGAGGTGTTGAGACAGGCACCACAGCTTCCCGGAGCTGCAAACCCGAGAATCGGAATTGGCCTGTGCTTCTGGCAGCTCAAGGATCATTTGAAGGCTCGTCTGGCCTGGGAGCGCGTTGTATCCATGAAACTGGGTGATGAGGATGGCACAGAGAGCTCGGGCGAGGCATTTGCCAAGGCCGCGGCCCACGCCTGTCTAGGAATATGGTTTTTGGACGCAGCGCATCATGGGCAACGTGCTGAGTTCGAAGAAAACTATGTGCAGTCCATGATACACTTCCAGCAAGCCTACAAGGGGAACCAGATCCCGCAGCCGGCTTTGAAGATCGCCTCTTACCTGTTCAGTAAACACGACATGGCGAAGGTCGGTAAACTGACGGACAAAGTTCTGGAAACCGCGACACTCCCCGAATTGCTCGGTGAGGCCCTCTTCTGGAAGGCTCGTGCTGCTCATTATGCGGGAGACTTGGATACCGCGCTGACGTTGTATACACAGGCTACGGCCGCGGATCCGCAAAATGTCGCTGCGGCAATTGGAAAGGGCATCGTGGAGCTCTCTCAAGACCGTGCTCCGGAGGCGCTCCTGACCTTCGAGCTCGTCGTGCAGGCGCACCCTAAAAATACCGACGCCTTGTTTTTCTGCGGATTATTCGGCGCTCTAAAGGGCGGTGATAATCTCAAGGCTAGGACTATGCTTGAGTCGTACGCTACGCTCATCAAGGCAGACCCTCATCAGAAGGTTAGACCAGAGGCTTTGGCCGCTCTCTCGCAGCTTTGGGAGCAGCTCGACCGCAAGAAGTCGTACGAGTACCTCAAGCTGGCTATCTTGCAGCTGCCCTCACCGCCCCTCTCCTTCAAGGTGAACCTTGGCGTTCTAGCGTTTGAAGTGAGGGAGTTTGCTGAGGCTAAAAAGCTTTTCAGCGAGGTTCTAGAGGCCGAAGCATCTAGCCCCGAAACAGCTAAGTATAGAGGCGTAGCGACCTTCAATCTTGCGCGCGTGCTCGAGGCCTTGAGTGAGACAAAGGAGGCCGAGGAATCTTATGCGAGCCTTTCCACTCTAGAGGCTAAGGCACGCCTTTTGTTGATGAGCATTGAGAGCAAGAGCGAGGTCACTGACGAGCTCCGGTTGCAGGCAAAAACCATACTGGACGCGGACTCGGACAACCTGGAGTTGCGGGCTCTGTACGCGTGGTGCCTTCATTACTTGATCACCCATGGTTCTAAGGAAACGGCGAAACAAGCTGCTGAGTTGGAGCAAGAGTTCCACAAGCAAACCTTGAGTACGATCGACAAGCGTGACACATACTCGCTTGTAGCCATGGGCAACATATATTTGAACAATGCGCAGACCCATCCAAAGTCTGAAGTTACGAAGCGCCAGCGAGCTTACATGCGCGCTGGTGAGTTCTTCGAGAAGGCGCTCCAGCTCGATAACAACAACGCATACGCTGCCCAGGGCGTAGCGATCGCACTTGCAGAGACGAAGCGCAGCGAGATTGCTCTTCCTGTTTTCTCGCGCGTACGCGAGACTCTCAGCCAGGACGCCAACGCATATGTGAATAATGCCCACTGTTATATGGACGTCGGCGACTACACGAGGGCCACAGACATGTATGGGCAGGCATACGACAAGGACCCGCAAAATACAGCACTGCTTACCTTACTTGGACGGGCGTGGTTTGCGCGGGGAAGTCGCGCAAAGGACACGGAGGCGCTGTCGCTAGCTGTCGAATGGACCTCGAAAGCGTGCGAGGCTCGTCCCGATGCAAAGTCTGCGCAGTTCAATGCTGCTTATGTTCAATTGCAATACGCAGACGTGCTGCGTCGCAAACTACACGAGCAGCGGTCCCTTAGCCAGCTTGAGTCCGCACTACGTGGAGTCGAGTCTGCGGTGGTCTCACTCAAGTCATTTATCGACAACCCCGAGGAGCTGTCATTCAGCCGGTCAGATCTCGAAGACCGGCTTGACCAAGCTGAGTCGACTCTGCTTCCGCAGCTGGTGCAGGCCATCGACTCGCAGCGTGACCATGAGCGTAAGGCTGAGCAGAAGCGCGAAGAGGCTCAGCGACAGCGCGAAGATGTGATTCGGAAGCAAATTGAGGCACGCGAAGCGTTGCAGCGCGAGAAGGAAGAGCGCGAGTCGAAGCTTGCCGAAGAACGTCAGCGTTTACAAGCGCAAACGGCGGAGTGGGAAGCCGAGCTTGCTGCCGAGCGCGAGCAGCAGGCTGCTCAGCCCGAGTCTGACGACAAAAAGCGAAAACGGAAAGGCTCGCGCCGTGGTAACTTGGAGGACCTCGTCGACGACAGCGAGGTGCCCCAGCTTCCGGACTCAGATTCTGATGACGACCGGGAGTTCAAAAAGGACAAGGACGAAGCTGACTCTCCAGCTCACGACGAGCCAAGCGAAAAGGTATCGCGGAAGCAGAACGTTGTTGACGACGACGAAGACGACGAAGACGACGACGCTGCAGAAAATGCGGCTACGGAAACCGCAAACGGAGGCAACCAGGATGACGACGAAGCCAATAAGGATAATATCGACGATCTATTCTAATGCCGGTATTGTGTGGTATATATATGTATAGTATGTGCAAATAATCTTCTTTCTGTAGGTATCCGGCATGCCTACGCCGTGCCGCCGACAACCGTCGACTCAGTTGTCCTTATACCACTGTTTCAGATCTCTTATCATCCTTGAAACGGCCGCGTACAATGACAGTTCATACTCGTCGAGCTTATAGTCCGCACCCTGTTGCGCCAGCGCCGCATCGAAAATGTACGCCGCCCGTATTCTCACGGTGTCATAGAGGACCTTCCCAAGCTCCTCGCTAGCGAAAAGCTCACACCACGTCAATGCAAGATTCACAAATAGGCGGTCCTGGGACCTTAGATCAAGCGCCGCGGGCTCGCTCTTCAACACATTGAGCACGTCGTGGCGTAGCGCTACTGGCTCGCCCATCTCCAAAAACGCGTCGTCACTATTCTCGTCCACAGAGGCCGACGCAAGAGGCGTCGCGAGCCACAGCGGGAGCACGACGTCTGCTCCTGACGGGATCGCTGTTGGCCTCGGAATGTTCTTGTCCGGCTCAGGAAGCAGGAATCCTAGCCCAGGCGAGTCCACGAGAAACTTCGTGGGGACCTTAATCCCGTCTGTTTCAATGTCATCGATTGAGTAGTAGGACATGGCCGCGGCACTAACGGCTGTGCTGAGAGCAGCCGTGCTGATCGCGTTCTCGAAACCCTTGCGCGGCCGTCCCTGCCCAGCCCATGTATAGGGAGAGCGGCCCATAGCGTAGCCCCATGGCAAAGATGGACTAGGCATTAGCCATTTTGTGGAGCTGCAGAAGTCGTTGAGGCCAATTGCCTCGTGTCGGTTCTACGCAGGTCTCTTGCGGCCATTGCAAGGCGCAGGCGGGTCGCCCGTGAGCGGCGGGTGCTCTACGTACCCTACGAGCCAATACCGGTGGTGCAAAAGAAAGAACTGCTGCCAGCTTTTAACCGAGGCAAGCTCGACTTCGGAAAGTCCGCGCAGATCGTGAGTCAGGTCTGTTTGGAAACAACCAGTTGCAAAGGCGCGCGCCGCGTCCCGACCGCTGAAGAATCGGTAGGCACCCAAGGGCCCGTAGGTCTCCGGCCTGGCGGACACATCAAACACCATCCCGTTTACCGCTAATAGGATCGGGAGGTCTGTGTCTGTCCCATTGTAGAGCGCAAGCTGTTCTTCGGAGTACCAGTTCTTGGTGGGGGCAGGATCTCGCAGTCGGTGGACCACATACCGGTGGTTGAGCCACTTAGACTCGTGGCCCCAGGTAACACTGCCCGTAACATACCAGCCAATTATGAAAACCACCAGACTCAGGCTCCAAATGGTGCGCCACAAACCGGGTTCCCTATCCTGTCTCATGACGAGGTCTGCGAGATTACAGCTTCGACTGTTTAGATGCGCTCACACGTACGCACACGTAGTAAAGGGTTCCTAACCTCGACCCGGCTTGCATCGTGATATTATTGTACGCGACCAGTACGCCCGAGGACAGCGATGCCCTCTGCTCGTCTACGTCTAGCACAGAATCCCAACACGGAATGTGATCAGTTGCCTGAGATTTTGCGGACGCCGTCTGGTACGGTGATGCTCGAGATCCAAGGTATTATCAACGTAGGCGAGTCGCCATTAACGCGGACCGAGCTGGATCTCGGTTCTAAAGATGTGGGATACGCCGGCGAAGTTGTGCGAATTGGGGAGATCGATTTGTCTCAAGTCAGCGAGGACGGGACTCCGGTGAAGCTGTACGTCGGAGCGAGCCAGCTGCTGAGAGGTAAAGTCACGAAAATGAGGACACCTCTTGCACTGCTGGACGTCTCTGACATCACAGAGGGCTCTGATGTCCCTGTTGTGGACATAGTAACTCATAAAGTCGTATTCAGTACCCGACCAGAGCCTGTTTTGAGTCGGTCTATATAAATACCTTATTATCAGATCTCGATTTCGAGCTGGATGTTGATCTGCGCAATGAGATCGTCCATGGCTGCAAGCGGCACAGACGTATCTGCAGCCTCGAGCTGTGCTTGGTGCTCGTTCGCATGCTTGAGCTCTGCAGCGGCCCGGCCGGCCGACTGGTCCGCGACCGGCTCGGCCCCCGACTTGTAGAAGATCTTTGCCGTTGTGCGCAGTCGACTGAACGGATCCGCCTTCGTTTGGTTGCCGGCTTTACGGCGTTCGGCATATGCCTGTTGCTCTGCCTTGCGTACAGACTCGACATTTGCGCGCTTATTTCTTTCGTTAACCCGTATCAGCTTCTCAAGGTGAGCGTCTCCGGACTTCGTCGAGCCCTGAGACGCCGTTCGCTCTGCGTTTCCTGCCGAGCCTGCAGAAGACTCCGAGGAGCCGCTATGT
The DNA here is from genome assembly GCA_030568915.1 of Starmerella powellii. Taxonomy (NCBI): domain Eukaryota; kingdom Fungi; phylum Ascomycota; class Dipodascomycetes; order Dipodascales; family Trichomonascaceae; genus Starmerella; species Starmerella powellii. Next base: position 1,339,673 of record JAJMJE010000001.1, on the reverse strand, counting down.
ATGTTCAGCTTGGTATCGATCTCCTTGATGAGATCCACGTTGCCCTGATCCACAGCGATCTCACGCTGGTGCAGCAACTCGGCCTTCTGAAGCACAGCATTCGCACCTCTCTGGCCGTTCAGCTTCGCACGGCGCGCGACCATGGCGTCAATTTCGGCAGATGAGAGAGGCCGTTTGCTGAGCTGACGCACGGCGCTGAACACAAGCTGCGCTCGGCGTCGCGACGGCAGCGAAATATTGGCCTCGGCCATGCCCGTTTTCCAAAAGTCATACTCGGGCTGCGTGACGGGAGAGTCTGAGCAGATGCCAAACTCGAGTGTGCGCTCTGAACCGGCCATGGACGCAACAATGGCCTCGTCAACCGTGTTGTTCAAGAATCGATAGGGCTTGTGTGGAACCACGCGCTTAATTTGACACAGACGGTACACTGGCTGGCCCGAGCGGCTAGCACCAATATTAACACGCACAAAGCACCCTGGAACCGATTCTGCGAACCCAGGATGCATGTTGAACTTTGCGAAGAGCGACTTGCCCCACCGGATCTTGTTCACATCGCTGAGCGTAATAGGCTGCTCACTGAGCTCCTCTTTGTCGTCTGCCCAGTCAACCTCGTCATGTCTGCGACGACGGAAGCTACGACGGATCTCCTCGTCCTCCGAGTCTATATCCGAGCCCTCTGAGGCCTCCGAGGCCTGGTCCTCCTCATCTTCATCGCTGTATTCATCGTCGCTAATGCTCCTGTTGTGCGACCGTCGCGATTGCACAGCGCGTTTCTTTTTGAGCGCCTCCAAGGACGACTTCGTGCCCGAGGAGACACCGGTTGTACCACGCTGTCGCTTTGCTGCAGGAGCCTCGTCCTCATCCGCCAGCCTTGTCATCTGCTTTCGGCGTTGCGCAAGGTATCTCCGCTCCTCGTAGCGCTGCATCTCCTGCGCGCGGTCATACAGAATCTCCTCACGCTCGATCTCGGGGAGGGCCTCTAGCTTGGCCCGATCAGCCGCATCCTTGAACTTCCCCTCTAGAGGATAGGGGTTAATGACTTCAGTAGACGACGGCTGGGAGATCTCCTCCACCGAATCTGAGCCTACGTCGGCCAGCGCTAGCAAATCGTCGTCACTGTCACTCATAGTCAACTCGATGTGTCTGATGGCGCTGACAAATATTAGTCGGACACACCTTAAGGACGACGACTCTCTCAATGATGCCGTCGAACTGCGAGTGTAACTATATATTTTCTATCATTGAGGCTAAAGTGTTCTATTTTTGCAGCCGCTTTAGGTAGCTCTCCCAGCCAGCCTTTTTGTATCGTTGAGCCTCGTGCACAGGGTCGCGGCCCTTACCATAGAGCCCGCGTCCAACAATAATGACGTCCGAGCCGTTGCTTACGACTTCATCAACTGTGCGGTACTGCTGGCCAAGGCCGTCTCCTTTGTCGTCGAGGCCCACGCCTGGCGTCATGATCACCCAGTCCTCATCTTGGCTGCCCACCTTGTTCTGAGCAATGAATCCAAACACGAATGCTCGGTTGCTGCGTGCGATGTCCACAGTGGCATTTGCATACTCTCCCTTTGCCAGAGTGCCCTTGGAGCTAAGCTCGGCAAGCATGACAAGCCCGCGGGGGTCCGACGTCGTCTCTTTAGCGGCCTCTTCCAGCCCGCTCACGATGCCCGGTCCCGGCACGCCATGGGCATTTGTGATGTCGGCCCACTGTGCGATCTTGAAGATGCCTCCTGCGTACTGAGCCTTGACGGTCGATCCAATATCAGCGAACTTCCTGTCCTCGAAAATCAGAAAGTTGTGCTTGTGGGCAGCCTCCTGCAGCCCGCGCACCGTGGTCTCATACGAAAAGTCGTCAATGATGTCGATGTGGGTCTTGACCATGCAGATGTACGGCCCGATCTTGTCGAGAATGCTTAGGAGCTCGGTCGTCGTGCGCACATCGAGACTCGCGCACAGGTTTGTCTGCTTCTCTACTATGATTTCGAAAAGTCTGCCTGCGACGGCAGGCAACTTCGCTGCGCGATCCTCGTACGTCTGCGCCATTTGTGGTGCTTACTAGTGAATTTTTCAGCCGGGCTTGCGATATCTCTCGATACATGTCCCGTGCCCTCCTCCCCACACACAATGGCGAAATGAGCCGCTTCACGTGCATGGCACCACCCTACCCTTTGCTCGGCTAGATTCGTCTATAGCGGGACGAGCAGGTTTTCTACCCCAGGATTGCGCAGCAACTGATAGGTTGCTCGACTTGGCTTCCGATCAAATTGAACAAAATGGGAAGTCAAGACACGGGGACCTCCACCGCCTTGGCCACGGTGGGAACCGTGTGCTGGTGTATTCAGCTGATACCCCAGGTGATAAGAAATTGGTACGTGCGGGACTGCGAGGGCGTCCCACCCATTATGTTCTTTTTATTCGGGATCTCCGGGATTCCTTTCGCGGTCTATTTCGTGGACCAAACAGCTAATACGGCGATCATGATACAGCCGCACTTGTTCTCGTTTTTCAGCTTCTGCGCGTTGTGGCAGAGCTTTTACTACCCTCCCGTGTCCCTGTCGGCTCGAAAATCTACATTAATTTTGGCGCTCACGATTGCTGCGTGCGTAGGTGTGGAGGTTGGATGTATTATTCCTCTGAGGCATCTTTACCGCAAGGGGATTCACTGGCCGAACCTCATTCCAGGTATAATTGCCGCAGTCCTGTTGGCGGCTGGACTGCTTCCTCCGTACTGGGAGCTGCTGAAGCGCAAAGGCCGCGTTATAGGCATCAACTTCGTGTTTCTGATCCTTGATAGCAGCGGCGCCGTATTCAGCATGGCAAGCGTGGCCGTGAACACTTCGGATCTCGACATTCTTGGCCTTGTTTTATACATCGTTGTTTTCATGCTCGAGTACGGGATCATGGCCTCGCATATCGTGTGGATGTTGCGAGTTCGATACGGAAAACTCCATGTGGATGATAACAGCGACGAGGCCGTGGCTTGGGAAAACCTGAAACGTGAGCGGGCTCACGAGCCGAAGTCAGAACCACTGAGAAAGTACATTCGGACGCACATCTTCCAGCCTCTAGGACGACAACTAATGAGATTGAGAACGAAGGCATTACGTAGAGACAATGCCGGAGATGAAGAGGACGCGCGCTCAATACAGCACAGCACCAAAACGTCAAACCAACGAATGACCGTCGAGGCTGAGCCACAGAACGCAATTCAGGATGTTGTTGATTTGTAGAGATCTGCTTTAATAGAGGTGACACCCAGTATCGGTGTGCCAGCACGGATCTGCGTGGTATGACGCGCTTTCTAATTTCTAGTCTATTTATATGTATCTAAAGCCCTCACACCATGAGTTTCATGTGCTCATCAACCCAAGGAGCAGCCTGAGTCTCGAAGTCTGAAAGAGACCAGTCCTTCTCTAGAAGCGTACTATGCTCTTTCCATACAAACACAAACACATTTTGTTTTGGCAAACCGTCCACCGACACGTTCACGCTTGTAAGTGAGTACTCGTCGCCCTCGAAACTACCCAACCGCCCCATTTCGTATTCCGTGAGGTTTTCAACCAGCGTGCCTTGAACAATACCAAGCGGGTCTTCCACAATTCCCGGGTATTTCCGATTTTCCAAAGCGTGCCGACGGTAGCCGTGAAGCTCGGCTTTAGTTAGCTTCAATCGATTGTCGAGAGGTGCAACAACGCCATTAAGAACCTTCGATAGAACAAGACTGCTTTGTAGTGTGCCGTAACAGAAGCAGTCCGGCATTTGATTCAGGTCTGAAGCACCGCGCGGTACAACAAACTAACTTAATCAGCATGCGCCCTCGACAGATAGTGGTTAGGGCTGCTGCAGACGGGCCTAAAACCATTGTCCATGGTTCGTCAGTGCTGCAATGCTTTGCCAATGCTTCGCCAGTACTTCGGTGGCACTGAAGCGCTAATTTACATAAATGTAATACTATTAATCCGGTAAGAAAAAAGGCTGTAAGCAGCCAATATGCTGTTACATCAGTAAATTCTATTCAAACCTCGTAAGGAGGAGGGTGACTACGGTATACGCCATAATGAGAGAGCGAGCCCAGATCGAATTGCTTGATCGAGTTTTAATAGTCTAAGCGGGCACCTGGCACCTTGCGACTTGCGAATTATCGAAAACCGAGCAGGAGAAGCTGGGTGTGGAAGGCTCGTTTACATGATCGTGCATTTCTCCTCCCGATACTTGCTTGCGTAGTCTTTCTGCTTGTCCCGTTCCTTGTCTCTATGCCGCCTAAAGAACTTCGGCTTCTTTTTCTTGTCTTTCCCTGGTTCAGGGGACTGCGCTCTTGAGGTCGGCCGCGATTGTGGCTCTGAGGAAACACCTGCAGATACTACAGTTGAGGATGGGTACTGCGAGGTCGAGAGCGAAGCTGGCGGTAGCAGTGAGGAAGACGTCGAGGCGGGGCCCGTCGAGAAGGTCGACGGGATAGAGAAAGCAGGGTTGATAAAATTAAGTCGTGGTGACTCGTCTTCAAAGGCAACCATGCGATAGAATAGCATATAGGGAGATTCTTTCTCAAATACGCTGTTGTAGTCGACCTCCTTTATGCGGTCACCCCCCGATTGAAGGTCGTCAAAAAGGTACCATTTTTTCTGCTTTGATGAGTGGCCAAAGGCACTGCCACTGCTGTGTGTGAAGCTACCACTGCCGCTGCTATTCGACTGATGGTGATGTGACAGGTGAGGGGGACTGCCATGTCCGCCACTACCCGCGCTGTTTGGATTGGGGTCCACCATGGTAGGCGCGGCGGGTGGTGATACTCCAAAATTATGATAGCGCTGGTAGTCCGAGCTCGGCTTTCGATGCTTCGCCACATCTTCAGCAAGCAAGGCGCAATAATGTCCCGAGTTGATAGTGTTTCCTCTGTGGAATATCGCCGATTCTAACACCAACTTGAAGCTTCCAAATGCGTGCTTCTGGTCGCTGTCGTCTGCAACGAAGGAGGGCATATTGATTTCCTCAGGGATGACAACGATCCGATTGTTACGCTGCGGTTTTCCCTGCTCATCGACATAATACCTTTTCAAACAGAATCCAAGCACGGGCCTGGTTTGGCGGAAGTGGTTCGCCACCTCATCAGCCTCTAGATTCTCGAGCGACGAGTCCTTATTCGGCGAAATATCGGCATAGAATGGTAGCAACTGCAAAAACATCCATGCTGGGAGGGTGATCTCATTATTAGAGGTCCACAGAGATTGTTTCATGTCGCGGACTCGCGCGTCGGCCTGTTTGTCGTCATTAAACCCAAAGAGTTGGTGATAGGAAGGTAGCGACCCTGCGTGCGGCGGCGGTGTCGGCTGCTCTGGAGGCTGCTCCGAGCTCATTCTAGACGGTGGCTCTGGAGAGCTTACCATTGCAGTCTCGGACTCGTCCAGCGGGTCAAAAAAGTCTTCAGAGGCATTGGGTGGGCTAAATGGGGCCTGGAGCTTGCCAAAGGCAGAGGAGCCCATCACCGGCGTGGTTGTCGCGCTCGGACCAGCTGCAAAGTTAACACCAGGCGCACCGTGACCGCCGGAAGCACCGTGGCCACTAGGTATACCCTGGGCACCCGTGCTGCCGGCCGAATCGCCGTTACTGGCAAGCGATCCCGGAACCGGCGGCACAGGAGGAGCCGGCGACGGTGATGGCTCTTGTTGGTCGATCTTGCTGGACTTGCGGGGTCCGAACGGCGATGTAAGAGACATTATGGAGTATGATCGTCTTCGTGGCGTGTATTGCTGCTGCGCATAGAAGTCCGAGCTGCCGCGCGTGGCCACCGATAGCGGCGAGTCCGATCTTCCAAAATAGTGCGGGATCGACGGTCTTGACAGATGCCGGCTGACATTGATGGTATTTGAGAAATAGACTTCCAGGCACTCTTCAAGCAGGATTGGCGGGTCTTGGTTCGACCCCGGGACCGGTAGGTACAGCAGCTGTTCTCGAATGAGTTTGTGGTCATATTCCTCGACCTCTTTGCCCGCGTGCGCAATGTCGACCTTTAGAGCGAGCAGCGGCATTTTCAGCTTTTCGGTAATGAACACGAAGAACTCAGCGGCGTCTTGCTGGCTCAGCGGGGTGCTGCCCTCTGTCCAACCTGCGGCCACGGCCGTTGCTAGCAGGCCCTCAACGATGTCCTCAGTAATACGCTCGCCGTTGCGCAGCAGGTTCACAAAGAGCCGCAGCCACGTTGCAAGCTGATCCGTGGCGCGATCTTCGTAGCGCTTTTTGTAGAGCAGGGGCTCGAAGTTCTCCATGCGGCTGAACATAGCCACGAGAAGACTGTCCATGTAGCACGAGATGCCTCCGTAGTTCATGGCGCCGCGCAGGGCGAGCAGACTGCCATTGCGCTTGAACACAGACGTCACGTACCCCTCGGCAGCGTCGCGGTAGAACTGGATGAGGACAATTGCCTTGCTCGAATCGCCGTCGGCAAATTGGCTGGCCAGTGCGTTCGCACAGCTCTGCTTCGTGATATCGGGCCACAGCTTCACGGCCTGCGCGTAGGCTGTCTCGAGCTGCTGTACAGAGTAGGTCGCTGGCGGGTCAGGCGGTTTCAGCGGTCCCACCTGCGGGAACACAAACTGCAGGCCGGTTGCAGCGGGGCCGCTGGTTCCGTTGCCTGTCGAATTGGCCTCTGCGCCGCCTCCAAGTTTGCGCTGCATTCCTAAGGCCGGCGATGTTATGTGAATGGTCAGCCCGCCTGTCTTTCAAATAGCGTGGACGGAGTGGGGCACGGGGAACCGATATTGGCGGATGCGCAGCTGATTTACAGGGGGAGCACTCAGATAACGGCGTCCGCACGGATGTAACTAGGAAATTACATCCGCAGAAATAAATGTCGATCCTCGGGAGCCCCGAATGTGTCTTTGGCTGGTCCCGCTGCAGTGCAGAGTATTTCAAGGTCGGCCGCCGAACTCCCAAGGCCAATGTAGGGATCGGCCCTGAACAGCCTGCGTTACCGGTGGAATAGGAAAGTTCCCGTAACAGCAGGCAGTGCAAGGGACGGCGCGATCCAGCCAATTCGCGGGGAATTCGAGCCGGGTTCGCCGCTGCTCTACCTAGGGAGGCTAGAATAAATTTATAATGTATTTACAATGGCCTTTACGTTATAACAGATTGTCCAGTTTACCGGATGCGCGTGGGCCTTAACGGCCGCGTGGATCTGGCCGGCCGCGTGGATCTGGCTGGCCGCGAGGATCTAGCCAGCTGCGCAGATCTAGCCAGCTGCGCACCGAGTTGTCGGCGAAACCGCATCTCCTCCCACACTTTTTTTTGGAGACGAGACTCATGATGCCTTTTAATTTGCCGATCGGCTGGACTCCGGCGCGAGTTCATGTGCGCGAGCTCATGTGGCTGTTCATGTGGTCGTTCATGTGCGTTTGGGGCGCCTAACCTGGGGAGGAGCCTAAACTGGGGAGGATCCTGGGCACGGAACGGTGCCATGGAGTACGAGAAAGCAAAAGAGGCGGCTGCGTTTATCCGCAGCCGCGTGAGCAGCGAGCCGAAGGTGGCCGTGATCTGCGGCAGCGGGCTGGGTGCCTTCGCGGACCAGCTTGCTGAGCCCACGGCGGTGCCGACGAAGGAGATTCCCCACTTCCGGGCGAGCACCGTTGTGGGCCACGTCGGGCGCCTCGTGTTCGGCCATCTCCGCAACGTCCCCGTCGTGGCCGTGCAGGGCCGGCTGCACACGTACGAGGGCTACTCTGTGCACGACACGGTGCGCGTTGTGCGCGTGCTTGCTCTGCTTGGTGTGAAGACGCTGATTGTGACGAACGCGGCTGGCGGGATCAACCAGCGGTTCCGCGTCGGCGATCTCATGGTCATCAGCGACCACATCAACCTGCCGGGCATGGTCGGGGTCAATCCGCTGCGCGGCCCGAACGAGGCCGAGTTTGGCGGCGAGCGGTTCGTGCCGACAAACAACGCGTACCCGCACCACCTGCGGCACGCCTTTTTCGAGCTCGCCGACAGCGCACACCTTGGCCGCAGCGTCCACGAGGGCGTCTATGTGATGCTGACGGGCCCCACGTACGAGTCGAGCGCCGAGGTGCGCTTCCTGTCGCAGTTGGGCGGCGATGCTGTCGGCATGAGCAGCGTGCCCGAGGTCATCACGGCCGTGCACAGCGGCATGGAAGTCCTCGGCCTTTCGCTGATCACGAACGTCGCAATTGACGCGCCGCCGCGCAGCGGACGCAGTGCGCCCAGCACCGACGCCGTCGAGGAGCCGAACCACGAGGAGGTTGTTGAGGTCGCGGCTCAGGCCGCGAAGGACGTCGAGCACCTCGTGTCCGAGTTCATTGTGCGCACGAGCCAGCCGCGCGCGACGAACTGAGTGCGCGCGACGAACTGAGTGCGCGCGACGAACTGGGTGCGCCCGACGAACTGAGTGCACGCGGTCATCCAAAAATACGTATCCTGACCATAAGGTGTCCTGCATAGCATGAGTATCTAATTCATAAGTTACGGATCCACGTCTAAGCCGATTTTTTTTACTCCTCGATCTCTCCCGCGGCCTCCCAGGAGCCGTCGCGGTCTTCCTTCCAGAGCGTGACCTTGTTGTCGCCGCCGCTGACGGCGAGAATGTTGCCGCTAAGCGACCATGACAGGCGCCAAACGACGTCCGGGAACCGCTCGCTCAGCAACGGCTTGCTCGTCCACTTCGAGCCCGCACGGTCTTGTGTCCATATGAGCACCTGCTTGTCCTGCGAGCCCGACGCAATATAGCTCTTCGACAGCATGCTCGGCGACCATGCCACGTCACGGACCCAGTCCGTGTGGCCCTCGAGCGTGGCCTCCAGCACGTACGTGCCGCCCTCGAACCGCCAGATCTTCGCGAGGTTATCGCTGCCGCCGCTAACAAACCGCCTGGCCGCGCCCTCGTCTTCGAACGGCGCCCACGACACGCTGTTCGTGCCGATCTGGTGCGCGGAGATCACGGTGATGGGGACAATGCTTGCGCTGCCACTTGTCGTGCGCACCTCCACGACCGACACGCGGCCGTCCGAGGACCCGCAAACAAGCTGCGCGCCGTACTCGACGGGGCTCCATGCAATGCTGTTCACGCTCGCCTGGTGCTCCGCGTACGTGTCGAGCAGCTTCCACGAGCCGCCGCGCTCCTCGCGCCACACCTGCACCTTGCCGTCGTAGCCACAGCTCGCAAGCAGGCCCGAGCCCGTGCCGCCGCCAAACTTCGGGTGGCCCCAAGCAACCTGCCACACGGGGCCCTCGTGGCCGCGGAGCGTGTCTACGAGCCGCTGGCTCTGGTCGCTCTCGTTGATCTCGAACACCTTGATCGTGCGGTCCGACGAGCATGTGGCGAGCCGTCGCCCGTAGTAGTCGAGCTCGGCGTCGTGGACAAGATCCCCATGCACGTTGCTCAGCGACACCATCTGTATGCGTTCGTATGTGTGTATAACGTAGAGACACGCGTGGCTTACCTCACCCTTGACCTCGGGCTGTAAGGGCCGCGATGCGCGCGGCCGTTGTCCGCCGACAGCCGTAACTCGAAATAATTGTTACTATAAAGTTTAAAAAATAGGGGATCTGGGGCTATTTAGCGAGCTGCCGCCGACCTCGAGCCGCGGATTGAAGACGGCGCCGTGATGGCGTAAGCAGTGCTCACCCAAACCAGGCGATGCTCGAGTCGTATCTCGAAACGCTGCCGGAAGCGGTGATTGTGCGGCTATTCCAGTCGCCGGCCTCTTGCCTGGCCCTGCTGCGGCTGCTTCCGGCGCTGGCCAAGACCCTTGTGATGCGGCTGCTGTTTTCGGTGGACCCAGTGCCGCTGGCCACGCTTGAACGGTTTGTTAGCGCGCGCAAGCAGCGTGTCGAGGCGCTGCAGAAGCTGCGGGCGCTGAAGGTCGTGCGCGAGCGGTTCACAACAAACAGCATTGAAATCAACCGGACTTTCCAGAGATCGCTGCAGACCGCCCTGACGTGCGGCCCGGCAAACGAAGGGTTCGAGGAGGTGCCCACGCAGCAGCCCGTGGCCAAGCTGCATGCGTACCAGCAAACGCGATGGGAATCCATGCTGCATTTCATGGTATCGTCGGCCCAGCAGGTCGACGACGGCAGCGGAATCTTTCTTGGCGGCGTCGCGAACCTGAGCCCGACGATCATGTCCCTGCTCGTGAAGTCCGGGCTGTTGAGCCGCGCTCACAGCATCACCTCGGAGGGATTCCAGTTCCTTCTCCAGGACAGGCAGTCGCAGGTATGGACGCTGCTGCTGCACTACCTCAACAATGCAGTGGATCTCGACATGGACCCCGTCGACATGCTGAACTTCTTGTTCCGGCTCGGCACGCTCGAGCTCGGACGCGGCCATGCCGTGCGCCAGCTCAGTGAGCAGCACCAGCGTATTCTGGCCGAGCTCACCGACCTCGGAATCGTGTACGTCGAGGGCGGCGTGTTTTACGCTTCGATGGAGCTGACGAACGTTGGTTCGAAATCGGACATGGAACCCGAAGCTGGTAGCGGCAAAGCAACCGATCTCGCCGCGGGGCAAAAGGGGCTGCCCGAGTCCTCGGCTCCATCGCAGGGATTCATTATCGTGGAAACAAACTACCGTCTGTATGCATACACAGACTCCCCGCTCCAGATCAGCATTTTGAATCTATTTTGCAGCCTCAAGTCTCGGTTTGCGAACCTCGTTATTGGCAGGCTAACGCGCCACAGTGCGCGACATGCGCTCACGAACGGCATCACCGCAGACCAGATCATCCAATACCTGGCTGCGAACCAGCGCGGCGGCGGCACCCTACCGCCAACAATTGTCGACCAAATCAAGCTCTGGCAGCTCGAACTGGACCGGTTCCGCCAGGCCCCCGGGTTTCTGTTCCGCGACTTCGCGTCGCTCCCCCAATACACCGCAGCAATGCAGTTCGCGCAGGACGTTGGCGCTTTGCTGTGGAAAAACGACCGCTCTCGCATGTTTTTCGTGGACGACCGCAGCGTTCGTGACGTAATGGAGTACGTTAATCGGCAGGCGGCCTAATTCGTGCGGCAGGTCTTGACCTGGAGCCGAGGAAGAGGCCGAAAAGCATACTTGCAGTCTGGATATGCCGGCAAGCACGTATGCACGACCGCTGCGCTACGCGCGACTATGTGGTCGCCCGCAGTGGTTTTGTAGTTTAGATTATGAAACTGAAAGTGTAGAAACACGCAAATAGCACTTTAATTAGCGATACAACTAGCAATACAGTCAGGAAGCACATACCCACGTGGGCAGCGTTTCATTGTTGATGCTGCTCACGCAGTCGCCGGCCGCGCAGATGCACGATCCACCGGTATAAGAGATAGGCGGGGATACACAGCAGTACTGGCCACCATCTGCCTTCAATATTCCTCAAGGTGCCAACGAGCCGGCTGCCTAGGTCGCCAAGGATGTAGTTTTGTTTCGTGGTTGACCGGCGCTTTGCGCTGCTGCCCCCATCGAGGGCAATGATTGTATGATATGCATTGCTGAGCCAGCCCCAGAAGGATGTGCTCTGCATGGAATTGTCTTCGCCGTCACCGTTCAAAAGATGCAAAACCGTTAAGAACTGCGAAAACTTGACGGGGACCCAAGCCTCGGGGCTGATCATGGCCCGCGAGAACCACTGCATGGCCTTGGCATAAAGTCCACGGGCATAGAATATGTTGCCTACCATCCAATGCGCGAAGCCAAAGTCATGCATTGTAAGCATGTTCAAGTACTTGTTGCGCAACTCGGCCGGCAGGATGTCGTAATTAAAACTGTACTCCACGAGTTTGGTCAGGCCGTCCACAGACTCGTGGGCAGCAGCAATGGCGAAGTAGTGGACTGCGTGCACGATCCTTGCGTTCACAAATTTGGGCAGACGCCACTCAGACACTGCGCGCAGCCTCGACCAGTACCGGCTCAGGATCGCGCCCAAGTACGAGTGCTGGACATCGAGCAAGTCTGCCAGATTCAAAGCAGCTGACCGGATGCCGAGCTCACTGCATACCATGTAAGCCAGAACGGTCGAATCGAGGTCTCCAGAGTCGTAGCTTGTTTGTGCGAACAACAAAGGCGAGAATGCCTCCTCCATTCCGTAGACGCCCTGCAAGTATCGCTTCAGCTTCGAGTGCGTGGACTGCTCTAGCTGACCCAGCCGCAGCGAGGCTTCTGGTGCGAACCCCATCGTATCGGTGATCGTTTTACGCAGAGTCTCCATGGCACCATAGGCATCATCTTCGAGGTAAACCTGCGCCTCGGCAAGTATCATTGGCAGCGTGTAGTCCGAGGAGACGTGGGACTTCTGCAGGGCCTCCTTGAATACACTGACGAGGTTCGTGTTATTGACAACGCCTTCTCTCCAGTCGCACAACGCCAGACCCATTGCGCAGCCGCGACACGACGCAACATGGATACCTGGCATATCCTGCTGATGCAGCCGCTTGGCGGCATATTGTGCGGTCAGCTCAGCCTTCTTGTAATAGCTTCGAGCTGTGCCTATGTTTTGTTCGACGCCCTCATTACCGTGCAGGTAACGGTCAGCCAAGAACTCTTGGCATAGCGAGCGGATGGCAAGGTGTTGCCCGAGTTGCAACGTGCTCTTGATGCTCATCCGGTCCATGGCGTCGCATACTTCGGCATAGTACACGGCCGTATTCCATCGTGGGGGGAGCGTGCTTGTTCCTACCGAGAAGATACGCGCCAGAGCGTAAACGGCCGCAATATCGCTTTCTTCCTGCGCTCGGTAAACAAATGTATCAAGGGCGTCGTCGAGATTGTCGAACTCATCCATGAAGCCCGTGCTCACGAAGTTCCACGCACTGCTCTGATCACCCAACGGGAGCATGGTCTGCATGTCCGGAGGAAGGTATTTCTTGTATGCGTGCTTGCCATACAGGCCCGTGTTCATCTCCGCCCCAAAGGCGTACGTGCGCCGGTTCATGCGCTCACTGTAGAACCGGTCTCCCTCATGGCTCTGAAGTGCTTCGTCCAACAGAGTATCGCCCGCGAGGCTATAGTACAGCATCGCAGACTCGGTGTCCACGGCCGTGTTGATTCCCAGAAACATGCGATGGCCCATGGCGACCTGCGCCAGCAGCGATCCTTGGCTAGCGCCCAGCGTGTAGTAGAGAGTGGCGCGCGCTGGGTCCGGCGTCGGGCCCTCGTCGCCAAGAAATCCCGTGGAGTAGGCGACGCCGAGCATGAACATCGCGTCTGCATCGCCCTCGCGCGCGCCCTGCTCGAAGTACTTCAGCGCCAAGCCGAAATCTCGCTTCACGCCTCCGAGAGACCAGAAGTACACGAGTCCGAGCTTGTACGCGCTGCTGACGGCCTCGAGATCGGACTCGCTCAGCATCTGCTTTCTCTCGTGCTCGACCTCCCCGGGCCCCACAAGCAGCCGGTGCACAGCACCGAATATGCTGAACCTGTCATAAGCATCCACAGTCTCGGGGTTCAGCGGCGGGGGCACATAGCGGTAGAGCTCGGTGCTGGAGAGGGTCTTGCACTCCTCGCATTGCAGCCAGTCCTGCAGTGGCTGCACGACGCTTTTGCCAGCGCAAACGCCAAGCAGCGCGAGCACCGCTAGCATAGAACCAATTATCTGTACCGTCCCGTAGACTGATGTGTACAGCGGTGTGTATGCAGTGATGTGTCCGAAGTATATAATATGCAATGTTGACGTCGGATCTAAGGAAGGGCACACACACAGCAGCGTTGGGACTTTTCGCAGTTGACTACGCGGAGACATCGAAACCGCTCGCTAACGCGGGCTCTGCAATTGGCCCACATGTAAATTGCCTCAGCAATTTACTTAGTTGTGCATACACTGTTTAAATATGTAGAATAGAGAGCTGCCGAGCCCGACCAACTCCTGAGCGGTGGCAAGGCGTCGCAGGCGCTGCAGGCGCGATGGCGGAGGCACGCGGCAGGGTTGCATGTGTCATAGGCGAGATCAACGGCGGTGGTTACACGTCGCGTGATGGCGGTCTTCTGCCCGTGCAGAGAGCCGCATGCGCTGGACTCGTCGTCAATTCCCAGTCTCATAGGGGAAGAGGACTGCTTTTTTGCTGCAGCCAGCCTGCTGTTCTGTACAACGTGCCATGCTGTGCGGTGCCCATACTGCACCATCAAGGAGCCCGTGTCGTGGTACTGCTCGCAGTGTTTGATGGAGACGACAAAGCGCGGCGCCGCAGAGTCCTCGAATCGGTGCCTCCGCGGCTGCCTGCGGTGTCCGCAGTGCAAATCAAACGCCGTTGTCAAGCCGGGCGACCACGAAAAGCTCTTGGTGCGGTGCTCTCTCTGCAGCTACGAACACACACTGCAGTCGGCCAATGGCAGATCGCTGGCAAACACGGTTAGAGACGCACAATCAGAGCCGTTCGTGACTACTCTGGCCCAGATCCAGCACGCGCTGCCCCCATATCCAAAGCATCAGTCGAAGGACACTCGCGAGTTGTACATAGAAGTGCCTACACCCTCGAGAAACACCAGCACACCTACCCCGCAGACACCCGAGTATGAGGGGCAGGAGCTCCCGTCGCTCGCGCCGTTGCGCGCGAAGTACAGGAAGCTGTGTCGAGTCTGCGGCTCGATCTTGGTGGATCCCGATCGGCACCCCGCGAAGGCAAAATATCTTGCGAAGTCTGTGGCCCTGCCTTACCTGCCCGCGCTTGAGATTCACAAAACCGACAAAGGATTGAAAATGCTGGCGCGGAGCTTCTCGCCATCGAGTCTAGACGTGAAACTGGCTAGCCTTCACCCTCAGGTTGCTCTTCCTGCAACACTTCGTGTTCCACCAGCAGCTGAGAGCGGGCTTCGAGCGCCATTGTTTCTGGTTTCCCGCGAGTCCGTGGAGTCCAAGCAAGCGTTTATGAACGGGGCTGCGTCGGCGACTCAGGGCCCCGGGTGGGCTTTGGGCAATATCGATCTCCAGGAGGGTCTAAGCGGCCTGAAGTCGCTCACCGTATTTGCTTCTGCTCGTGCTTCGGGAGACGAAAAGAGTAGCCCCGTAGGAGCGTGGATGAAGCTCAAAATACCTGATGGCGCATGCTAATTTTAATTATTTATTGGATCCAGCTGTTGATCTGCTGCGCTGCGAGCCCAGCAACCGCCTCGCTGTCCCGCAAGCAGAACGCATGTGGTACAGATGCTACTACGGTACGCACATTCGGCTTTGCTCGCGTGTGCTCGAGCAAAGAGTCGCGTGTCTCCTTGCTCACCCAGTGGTCGTCCTTCGCAAAGCAGGCCCAAATCTCACACCGGTCCCAAAACCCGCGAATGGGGGCAGGCTCAATATCATCGCCAATGCGCTGCATCTCTTCAATGGCCATTCCGATGATCTGCCGTACAACTGCTGGCGTTCTCGCAAGCTTCACAGATGCCTCGCGGGCCTCCTCTCCAACTTGCGACTTCGGCATGAGTTTGCCAACCACGAGAGACAGGACATAGGAGCTCATCACTGTGCTAAGTAGCCAGGATGAATAGTAGAAAAACCGAGGGCCGACATATCTCGTGGCCCTCGTGAATGCTTCTCCGCGCTCACTTGACGCAATGTTTCTAATGGTCGGCGTCAGCAAGCCCACAGCCGTAACACTATCGTTGCGTACAGCAACTCTTTGTGCGATCCAGGATCCGACCGAGTGGCCAAGCACAATAACGTGGCGCGGCTTCAATGCCCGCGCGCTCAGCAGGAAATCGAGGAACTCTACTTTGTGATCGACCTGCTCGTCAAGGCCAATCACGTTTTCGCTCTTGTTGCCAGAATCCAGGTTGTAGCCCAAATAGGAAACAGCAGCGACTTCGGAGCCGGGGATTTGACGAGCCAATGCCTCTGCAAACTCATAGTAATACTCGCAGACGCCAGGATTCCCTGGGATCAAGTATATCAAAGTGGTAGCAGGCTCTTTCGGTTGCACATGAAGATAAGGCGTGCCTTCCCACTCTTTCTTCTTAGCATGGAAGTCTGCTCTGTTGAATACTCGGGTCTCAAGCGTTTTGTTATCGACCTTATGTCTATAGGCTGCAGCTGTATCTCTTAACTCGTAGATCGCAGTGGAGGGCGCAACATATTGCGTCGTGTTCCCAACGCGCGACAATGTAACGGGCTCGAAATCGCCCAGCAGCTTCACTTCTTCATGAAGCTCCCCGTCATTATAGCTGAACATAGGTTGTGATCTGCTGCTGAATAATGAAAGATACCGTATCTCCGCATTAGGCTTGGTTTGCCCTCAAATTAACAAAGCTTGAACTGTTTGCGGTATTTTGTGTAAGTGCAGCCAGTTCTTTTGTTGAATCAGCGGCCTCCAGGTGCAATTGTTCTTGAATACGGAATGCTTTAGGTGAGGGTGAGTACACCTATAGCTCGTGGCAAGGTGCGTGCGTGGCTCAATTGGTCCATTGCATTGGTTGGGATATCAAGGTCTGCTCTGCGATTACTGCCTCTAGTATACATACAAATCGCTTCGAGTTATATGGTGCCATATTTTTCCTCCTTTTGGTATTTGCAATATGTTTCTATCAAAACAATATCGATGAGGGCATCTATCTTATCGCCTGTGCCCTAACCTCTTGAATGCGTCGAGAGTTCGAAAACCACCAGTATGTGAGCCTTAGACCCTTAACAATCGTATTCACAATGATAACAAAGCTTGTTCTGAAGGATGTGCATTCTTATGTGGGACTCAAAGAGATATGTTTTGAGAAAAATTCGAGATGTACGGCTATTATAGGCAACAACGGTACAGGAAAGTCAACAATCCTCTCTGCACTCGCATTCGTCGGCGGCATTCTTGACAGCGGTTGGATAGAAGCCACATCCTTTGTAGAGGTAGTCACAAGCCGCAACGTGGTATATCGCCGAACTGGCGGTGATGAATACCACATTAACGGCATCTCTTGTGGGCATGAGCAATATGAAAGTGCCATGTCAAGTGAAGCGAGCGTGCATTTCATTGAGTTTGAAACTGACTGGAGGAAAATTATTGGTGACCCGGTGCAATTTTATGCTTATATGATGCGGCTCAAAAATCGCGGGCGGGCAAACAGGATTGACTGGGATGCAGAGGCCTACGCCGAGGCAGGCAGGCAGGAACAGCAGCTGGCGATGGAGGTCCAACACCACTTGAACAAGTACAAGCGAGCAATGAAGGAACTTAACGTGCTGCAAAAGGCCCGCCGTGCGAGTTCAGAGCGAGAGACTGCTTTGAGAGTGAGCTGTGAGTACAAAGCCAGGGTCGACACACTTAAAGCGGCCATTGCCAAAAGTAAGTGCGAAGCCAGCCGAGTTTTGATAAACAAATTGACAGTAAAGCTGAATGAGTCTCGGTCAGATTTGGTGAAAAGTGAAAAGATAGTGCGTAAAGCTTCCGTGGAGCTGCAGGCAGTTGAAGAACAACTCCGAAGTCTAAGCGTACAGAAGCGCAAAGTGGATGAGGAGCTAGAGACCAAGAAAGCCGATCTTTGTCGGCTGAATTTAGAACAAAGGCTACTATCAGAAACTTATAAGACCATTGACAACATGGTCTTGCAATCTTCGCAGAATCTGCTTGACCGCATGGTTTCAGATATACAGCTTCATCTTGGTGCCCTCCAGATTGAGACCCCTGGAACGGTTTCAGAGGTAGTCGAGCTTAAAGTTTACCTCCGGAGCCAGCAGATGGCTGCTCTTCAGTGCTTTCGTCTAGAGATTGATGCCATGGTCGCAGATATCAATGCAAAGCTGTCGACGTGTGTCGCAAACTTGGAAAACATAATGGCGTCTTTGAGATCTGTGCGGGATTCGCTTCAAGCATGCGACTCAGAGGAGGCTGATATGTACCTCTGGCATCGCGACGCCCTTGTGGATCTGCAAAGGCAGCACGTTGCTAATTATGTCACAGCAATTGAGCGCGTGCCAGATGGTTTAGACAGCCCATTCAGTCCAATACGCGGCTCTGTTGAGAATGAAACTATAGCGGCCATCAAGCTGGCTTACCCTCGAGTCCTTGGTGAGCTTCACGAGTTCATAAAACCCTTAGGGAATACGCTGGTTTCTCCCCATCAGGCACTGTTGATACTGCATCGCGTCCGCAAGATTGAAACTGGGCTCGTTCTGGTCGTTGACAGCTTGAGCACTGCTTTAACCTATGCACAACGCCTTCCCCAGTTCCGCTCCCACTCAGTGCTGTTTCTGCCGCGAGATCCTCCAGAAGGATACGCGAACAAGCGTGATTGCACTGATGAAGTTCTAAACCACTTTCCTGACCTCATCTCTTTAAGGAGTTTATTTGAACCCTCTGAGGGATTCGGAGTTCACTTGGTGGACTATGCAACCCAAGACATTTTTATAGCAGAAACTCAAGAGGTTGCGGAAGCAGTTTATCGGGTGTTTCCGGAGCTTCGTGCTTTATGTGATCGTGAGGGAGTTCCGTTACAGAGCACGCACTCTCCGGGCCTATACACGGTGGAACAAAGTGAAAATGCTCAAGGATCTGAGCCGCGAGATCCAGCGCGGATGAGGAAAAGTGTAGACAAGGCGTTGCGCAGAATAACCTCAGTGAAAAGTCAGTTGCAAATAGAGGAGACAGAACTTTTGGGCCTCCTCCACGAGACGCAGGGCACCATTGAATACTTAAGAAAACGCAGATCTATTGGCACTCGGACTTGCAACCAGGCATGCTTGGAAATCGAAAACTTGAGAGCTCAATCAAGGTTGTTTACGATGGAGCTCCAGAGATTACGGCGGGAACCACCACTGAAAGCTCATGGAGAACACGCGGCCAAAGTAGCGAAAGCATACCAAGAACAGCTTGAATCAAGCGGAAGGATTTTACGACATGCGCTTTCTAAAGTACAGAAACATTATGAACGCGGAACATCTGATCCGGCAATAAAACCTGAGTCAGAGCTAATGATTTCCGGGCTTGCTGCCGAGGTTGAGGACCTTAACAAGGCCAAGATCCAAGTAAGTCATGCGTTGACAGACCTGCAAATGGTGGCCAATTGGTACGAAGATTACCTTGAGGACAACATCTCCAAGCCCACGATGCTCACTAGTGCCTGCGAGGAGGTAGATTGCGAGCTCCAGCTTTTGCAAGAAGCACACGAGACTTTCGTTACGGAAATACAGAACACTGATGCATCTCTTCAGAGCGCACTTGCAATACTAGAACCCAGTGTTGCGAATAGAATTCTCAGCGAGGCTTGCGAGCACGCCAGCATCATGCTTGATAAGATTCCAGCAGACGACAGGGAGCTCGAGCTGCAGGTTGAGAAGCTAGAGAAGGATGCCGCGAGGTATTCACAGCTCGCAGAAGCAAGCTCCATTAATACAGAAGTCCGCTTGGAGTGGGACGTGGTGTCACAGAAAGCGCAGGATACAGCAGCCGCACTAGAGGAGAGCAAGGACCGCCACGCACTCGCTACTGTGCGACTGCACGAGTTAGCAGATATGCGGCTGGGTAGTATGGAGGATGCCTTAGGCCGCATCAGGCCTCACTTGCAAACCGTGTACAAGCGATTTTTCCCGCAAGCTTTACGCGAAGCTGCTCAAATAGATCTCAAGCTCGTAGATGAGCTAGGCACTGATCAAGGGATTTCTCTTTACGCTATGCCCGCTAACAAAACATTCACACCAGCGTCGAAGCTGAGCTCTGGCGAGTTTGTGACGGCATTTCTAGCCTTCCAAATAGCCGCGTGCATGGCCTTTGAGTATGACCTGATTCTGATCGACGAGATCGATACAGGACTTGATTGTACGGCAATTGAGCATATTGCACAGTGTCTTCAGCACCTGCTACATTTGCGCGATGATTCCTGCAAACTTTACATTGCTACAAATGAGCCGGAGCTATATAATCTTGGGGACCAATTTGTCGGCCTCCTGAAATTAGACGGGCAAACATCTGCGTTCGTTGTTCAGTGAGCTGCTAATATACCGATTTGCGCGAACTACTGAAACTCATTGGTATATGTCTTTACTACATTTAGCGGTTCCAGGGCAAGGTCTGATCTGATCCGTTCACGGCTACGACCTTATGCGCGTGTCCTCGAAGGACACGGACCGCAAGTTTAGCCATCGAGCAGTACAAGCGGACCGCAATTCGCAGGTAAAGCAGATCCAACTGCAACGTCGCGAAGCGCTGGTTGAGATCAGGCGAGATGACGCAGACATGAAAAGGTTCGTCGAGCAAATGGACCAGGACCTGCTGGCAGGGATGGACTATGTGGATCCCGATGAGCTCATCAAAGAGGCAGAGCAAATGTGAGACTATAATAATATGCAAATCAATACGTAGTGTTATTCAATATAGGAGTAACGCACCATCTCACGCCAGCGCGAGCTTGGTAGCAATGATCCCTGCCTCGGCGATCTTGTCTTCGCCCTCGGAACTGGCCAACAGCAAATCGAGCAGCATATCGTCCTTCGTGACCTGAGCGTGCCGAAGGACCGCACTTCTTATTTGGCTTGGTGCTAAAGACGCGGAGTCCGGGGTGAATGCGAGGTAAGAAGGAAGGCGCTCGGGGGATGCAATAGTGGATGAAACATGATTCAGCGAGTCGCGGAGGTGTTCATTTGATGACTCGAAGTCTACCAATTCCGGGAACGTGTGTTGCCAAAGCACGTAAGTGCTCCGCCAGTTGCCGGCGATATGGGAGAAGATATCCCGCATTGGCACGGCGCCAGTTACTCGCAGTGCGCGAGCCAGCATCTGTATTGAAGACTTCGTTAAGCTGTCGTGCACGAGTCTCTCCTTCCAGAATCGTTCATAGTCCTCTGCGAGCTTTCTCCTGGCACCTTCCTTATTGCGGATCGTCCATAGCTTATTTGTGACGTAGAGCTGGAACATCTCACGCTGAGAGGCTGTCCACGACCGCAGGATCGTACCGCCCTGCGTGACTGCTCTGCTGAAATGGTCCACATCAGTGATACGGCCGTCCATCAGCAGCTTGGTAGTAAAGGCAAACGTTGCCTGGCCCCTGAAGTACTTCTCATCGAATGCATCGATAATGTCCTGCTGCGAATGCGCTGCATCCAAAGGGTTGACATTGCGTGCTTTGGGGGGCTCATTGATCTTCTCAAGTCCGCAAAAGAGCTCTGTGAAGTGCTGCGTGAGCTCAGGCTTCGATGAGTGCGCGGACATCTTACGGTCTAAGATTGTTCGGATCTCGTTGACAACCCATTGACCCTGTGGCTTCGTAGAGGGTGGAGCTACAAGCTTCTCCCCGTACTTGCCTAGTTGCTGCTCCAACTTCAGCAACCGTTTCATGGTGGCCAGAGTTAAGTCTCGATCTCGTCGTAAATGCCCTTGACCGCTTGGTCACGTGTGCGGTCGTGGCCCGAGCACAGGACCTCTCAGATCAGTGCTAATTACTGCAGTTTACAATGGTGTTACGAAACGGCGTGGCTAGTGGCCATTCTAGTCGACTCTATATACATTCTGTACGCTGTATATCGTAGTTGCTGACTTGAGCAACTAGCGTTTAGTTTCAGGAGTCAAATTGCTTTGGCTGCCTCCCGCAACTGCTCTCTAGCCTCGCTGACATCCCGCGGAACCCGGTGTTCGAGCTCTGTTGCTTTGAAGGCTAGACCATATTTTCAATCAATTTGCCCATTGGGTTTGTACTGCATGTACTTGTTTTGCTTCACGAGGTGGTCGACTACGTATTTCGCATCGTACCAAACCCCCCAAATGAACGAGGAGCCACGACGTGTTTGCCAGGGAAGGCCCAAAAAGTATACACCAGGCTCTCTTGACACGCCTCTGTTGTGGACCGGGCGGCCATTGTCATTCACGGCCTTAGTTCCATTCAACCAGCTGTAGTCGTTGCTGAAGCCTGTTGCCCAGATTACAGACGTGATGTTGTTCTCCTTCAAGTCGAGCTCGCGGATGGGGTTGCTCAAACTCTCCGGGTCCGGCAAGAACTGTCGGGCGCTCGGCTCTTCAGGCAAATCGAGACCATTCAGCTTGATAAACTCGTCGGCTTCGTCAAGCACAGAAAGATAGTTTTCGTCTCCCTTTGCGACATTGGCCTGCAAGTCTTGCCCTAGTATGAGCTTGCCGTCACGGAACTCGTTTGTGCGCCCCAAGAGAATCACACCTTGCTTTCCAAGTCTGCGGAAGTCCATAGTTTCTCCTCCGCGCGCCCCGCTTACCGCGATGGTCGTGTGGTCCGACCCCGGCTGTGCTTCCATATCCCATTTGTTGAGCACACCAAGCCACCAGCAGAAGTCGCGGCCACGATAGCTGCGCGGAGGCCGATCATGCGGACCCACCGACAAGAATACTTTGCGGTTTTCACCCGCGAGGCTAAGCTCATCGGCGATCTGAGCGCCCGAGGACCCAGCACCCACAACCATAACATTACCCTCTGGAAGCTTAGAGGGAGCTTTGTAGTAGATCGAGTGAATCTGGTGGATGCCTTCCGAGCTGGGGATAATTCCTGGCATCAAAGGCGTTTGGAACGCGCCCGTGGCTCCAATGACATAACTAGACCTGATCGTCTGCCCGTCAGAGGTCTCAACAATGTACCCCGGAGCCTTCACGTTGCGCTCCACTTTCGTCACTGTAATTCCGGTGTAGGAGGGCATCTCGATCTGCTGTGCGTACTTTTCCATGTAGTCCACGATCCCATCTTTGGACACAAACGCATCCTGGCTGCCCCGGAAATCAAGGCTCGGAAATTTGTCGTGCCAGGCCGGCCCATTGGCTACAAGTGAGTCCCATCTGCGCGTCCTCCAACTTTCGGCAATTCGATCTTTTTCAATCACGACATGAGGGATCTTGTGAATGTGAAGATGTTCACTGGCAGCTATGCCCGCTTGGCCTCCGCCTACCACTACGACCTCGGTCCTTTCCGGTAATTTACTCATCCGGCGTCTTGAAACTTTTTTTCAGAAGTTTTTTTTTATCGTATACGTTGTGAAATACGCCTGACGAGTTAGCTATCGTGAAACTCGGCTCGCATTCCCCACGTCAGTAGATAAGCGCTCGAGGCTAGGGCAGTACTACTGATAGTGACACGAACAAGCTGTGCGGAGGGCAGGGATAAGCGAGACGGCTCTTGTGTGACGGGAAGCCAACCTCGGGCCTTGAGAATAGCTATCTTTTCGTTCGCTGAGCAACAAATTCCTGCGTGCTCACTTTGAGTAAACTGTGAAGTGCGCAAGCTGTTGTAATATCATAAATGTTAACTTATAGATACGGCCGATATCGCCAAGCTCCTCTAAGTCCGCCGTATAACCCTGCCCTAGGGCGTATCCCACAATCAGCGGCTTCGTGGTAGGCGAGTCGTGTTTTCAGCTTCAAAGGATCGAAGCACTTCATCATGAGCGTTTCTAAGGAGCATGTTGATGAAGTTCTTGGGCGGCTGATTGCTTACCCGACGATTTGTGAAACGCCCAATGAGGAGCTCATAAATTACATCGAGTCTGATCTGAAGACGCTTGGCTTTCGAACGGAGAAGCTGCTAAGCGACCACCCAGGAAGAGTCAGTTTGCTCGCCACTATAGGCCCCGAAACAGGAGATGGTATCGTATTCTCCGGGCATAGCGACGTTGTGCCTGTTGAGGGCCAGCCCTGGACTTCGGATCCGTTTCATATGATCGACGTCGACGGCTCGAAACTCGTAGGCCGTGGAACAAGCGACATGAAAGGATTTTTGGCGTGTATGCTTGTTGCTGCCCGCCATGCCTCGGCCAAACAGCATGAGCTCAAACACCCGCTGCACCTAGCTTTCTCGTACGACGAGGAAATCGGATGTGTGGGCGTGCGCTCGCTGCTGGAACAACTGAAATCAAGAGGTTTCAAGGCTCGCGGCTGTGTGATTGGTGAGCCCACTGAAATGGACATAGTGACGGGGCACAAGGGGAAGCAGGCGGTTTCGGTAGTTTGTACTGGGCTCAGCGCACACAGCTCGAACCCGGATCGGGGCTGTAACGCGGTGCTGCTCGCATGCGAACTCATCAAGGAAGTTGAGGCCATTCAACATGAGCTGCGCACTACGGTCGATGCTCACGATACCAGCTATGAAGTGCCATTCACCACTGCACAAGTGGGTGTGATCAAAGGAGGAGTGGCATTGAACATTGTTCCCGACAGGTGCGAATTTCAGTTTGAAATGCGGCTGCTAGCGGGCACAGATGGTGACGCTTTGGTTGCCCGTGTCCAAAAGGCTGCTGACGCGTTGCTGGCGACAGATAGGTTTAAGCATGGCGCCGTGGAAATTAGCACATTAAATGCGTATCCGGGACTCGCAACTTCAGAGGACGCAAGTTTCACTCAGCTTGTCGCTGGCGCCACACCCAAAAGCCGAATTGGCACGCGAATCAATTTTGGAACCGAGGGTGGGCTCTTCCAGCACAGCTTAAACAACCTCCCCGTAGTTGTTTGCGGTCCAGGATCAATTAACAGAGCTCACAAAGCGGACGAGTGGGTCACAAAGGAGGAACTCAATGAATGCGTTATATTCTTAGAAAATGTCGTTGATAGACTCGCCTGATACTATTCTGTGTGAGCCTGGCGAGCCCTCGCGGGGCTGAAGTGAAAGAGCAGTCTCCATTTTCGATCTTTGAGGTGAGGATTACAAGTTGTTTAGTCGCAGCATGTAAAATTATTCTGTAGTTCGTATATGAAGAATGAGCACAGCAGCGGAGCCCGATATCGCTCGCGCAGATAAGGCAGTTACTTCCCCGATAAGCACTGCTTATCAAATCACCCGGCCAAAAGCTACCTGTGTCAAGACCACTACTGCTGCAGGTGTTAGAATTCTGGAAACGAAATGACATTCTCTATTGTAGCTAGGGACGGCCGGACTGGTCAGTTTGCGGTGAGCGTGTGCTCCTCTTCTCCGTCGGTTGGGGCCAGGTGTGCGTATGCACGCGCAGGCGTCGGTGCGGTGACCTCGCAGAACGTAACCGATCCGCGTCTAGGTCCAAAGGCTCTAAACCTTTTGGAGCAGGGCGCCACTGCCCAGGAAACACGTACTCATGTCATCGAGGCCGCGGAGAACGCAGACTTCAGACAACTAACAATCATCGATCGTCACGGATCGCCGGCGATCTGGTCCGGAGCCAGGGCTCTCGGTATCTCCTCACAAGCCGAGGCTTCGGACGTCGCCTCAGCAGGCAATCTTCTTGATAATCCGGGTGTTCCTAGAGCAATTGTCAACTCTTTTACCTCGTCTGACCCGAGCAAGCCCTTAGGACAGCGCGTGATCAACGCGATGAAGGCAGGCCTCGAGGCTGGAGGCGAAGCGGGCGAGGTGCGATCCGCGTCTTTGATAGTGGTGGACAAAGAGTCGTGGCCGCTGGCGGACCTGCGAGTGGACTGGACCAAGGACGGTGAGTCTGGTCCAATTGAAAGATTGCAGGAACTATGGGACATTTGGTCGCCGCAGATGTACGACTACGTAACGCGGTGTCTCCACCCCGACGACGCGCCCTCCTATGGCGTTCCCGGTGATGAGTAGATTGTATATAAGGCTAGATACAGTACCTCTGAGAACCGCAGAGCACCGCGACGGACAGCACCACGACAAACAGCACCTGCGCAGCGCGCCGTTTCCGGGGCACCCTGCACCCAACCCGCGCCCTATATCTCCTTATCGCAGGATACTCTAGCCGAGCTTTCGTCTGCCTACTTTACCCCATATAAAGGCACGATCCCACTCAACCTCACCGGCCCAACTTGGAAAAATGGCTCACCAGCGTATCCGCCCTTTCAACACTAAAGAAACGTACCCTGAACAGAATCTCGACAACGATCTGTGTCAGGCCGTGGTTACCAAGAACACGATCTACTTGCGTGGCCAGGTGCCCCAGGATCTCGACACTAGAGAGAATGTAGGCGTTGGTGACATTGTGGCCCAGGCCGAGAAGTGCATGGATAACATCGAGCTGCTTCTGTCCGAGTGCAATGCTAAACTCACCGACATCTGTAAGGTTGTCGTGTACCTCACGGACATCCGCTACCGAGAAGAGGCTTACCGTGTTCTCGGCAGGAGGATGAAGGGCGTGTTCCCTGTATTCACGGGCCTTGTTGTCGTGGCCCTTGCTCGTCCTGAGTGGTACATTGAGGTCGACGTTACTGCCGAAAAGGAGTAGAGGATATTTAAGCTTTAAAATCACTTGTACATTCTATAAATTCCCGCTTCCTAGCTTGCTGTGATACACACAAAGTCACCGCTTGGGTAATATCTTTGAAATACATGCCATTGCTGCGCTGTTGAGCGGAATCGACACGATTTCGTGTCATTTATCCGTTCTACAGTTGTGCCATTCTACAGTTGTGCCGTTCTGCCATCGCACTATCCTGCCCTCGTGCCATTGTGTTCCCAAGCTATTGTGCCACCACGCCATAGTGTGTGAACCCGTAGCTTTATGTGGAGGGTAGGGTTATTAAGGCCAGCTGGTTCAGCCAGCTTATCTTGCTAACGTAACCCACGACCACCAACCATCCGGAAGCATCAACCAGAAATGAGCGTTGCGTCCGCAAGGAAATTCGTGCAAAGGGTCAGCCTGCACGAAGACCAGGACCAGGAGTCCAAGTATGGTACGGTGTTGAGTATCAGCGGTCCCGTCGTCGTGGCCGAGAACATGCTTGGCTGTGCTATGTACGAGCTTGTGAAGGTCGGCCACGGTCAGCTTGTTGGTGAAACCATCCGCATTGAGAGTGACCGCGCAACCATCCAGGTCTACGAAGAGACGTCCGGTCTAATGGTAGGCGATCCGGTTTTGCGGACGGGCCAGCCCCTGAGTGTCGAACTTGGTCCCGGTCTCATGGAGACGATCTACGATGGTATCCAGCGTCCGCTGCGTGCCATTCGCGACAACACAAACAGTATCTACATCCCGCGTGGTGTTGAGGCTGCTGCTCTGAACCGAGACAAGAAGTACGAGTTCCACCCGTCGAAGTTCATCAAGGAGGGTGACCATCTCAGCGGTGGCGACGTCATCGGCAGCGTTTTCGAGAACTCGCTCGTTTCCGACCACAAGATCTTACTTCCGCCTCGCGCAAAGGGTACCGTCACCTGGGTTGCTGAGGAGGGCAGCTACACAGTAGACGAGAAGATTGTTGAGCTCGAGTTCGACGGAAAAAAGACCTCGTACTCGATGTTCCACATCTGGCCCGTCCGTATGCCCCGCCCCGTCGCGGAGAAGACCTCGGCCGATCACCCGCTGTTCACCGGCCAGCGTGTGCTCGACTCGCTTTTCCCCATGGTCCAGGGTGGTACGACCTGTATTCCCGGTGCGTTCGGCGCAGGCAAGACAGTCATCTCGCAGAGTTTGTCTAAGTACTCGAACTCCGACATTATTGTTTATGTTGGATGTTTTGCCGCAGGCACCCCGGTTTTGATGGCCGATGGCACTGAGCAGGCCATCGAGAGCATCAAGATCGGCGATGCTGTTATGGGTAAAGATGGCGCCTCTCGTGAAGTTGTTGCTCTTCCTCGTGGTACGGACATGATGTACACCGTCACGCAAAAGGTCCCCGCGCGAAGCGAAATTACTTACGGTCGCATGAGCTACACTTGTAATGCCACTCACTTGCTCGTCCTACGTACGCCTCAGATTGTCAAGCATGTTGAACACATGTACCATGGACGCCGCTTGTCGACTGTTTTGTACTTCTACTTGACAAAGGTGCTGGTGCGAGGCTCTAATGGCGGTCTACGTCGCGTGGAAATTGTCAAGGAAGGAACCGAGTCTTTCGACCATGAGTCGCACGGCGGCGCTGAGAAGGCGCGAAAAATGGCTTTCAATTTCATGACTGAAAAGGTTCAGGAGCGCAATGTGTTTGACTGGACTCTCGAGGCCCGTGACTTGCAGCTTCTTGGTGGACATGTCCGCAAGTCCACGATGCAGCTCATAAACCCGGTGCTTTGCGAGAAGCCCAAGCTGCAGGAAAGTCTTAAACGTCGCGGTCTTCAGTCCAAGCTCGCCCAGAGACTGGCATACTTGCTTGGTGCCTGGACCGTTGCTGGTGATATGAACCAAACTAAATTCACGAGCACCTCTGTGGACTTCGTGGATCGACTCGACAAATTTGGTGAAGATCTGGGTCTCACGCTCTTTTTCACGATTCAACAAAAGCGGCCCCACAAGCCGGTTGGCACTGATGCCTTCGTCGAGGTTGTTAATGAGAATGGCGATATTGAGTTTGTTGAGCACGATGTCGACGTTGTCGAAGAGTGTGCTGCTATGGACTCTTTGGATCTCAACGACAAGGAAGTCATGAAAGCTACTCTCAGGCTTGGTTCTGCCGAGGACCACCCGAACATCGACAATATTTTGTGGGAATTTGTGACTGGTTACGGATTGAGATCGCGTTCTCAGACTATGCCTGCGAAGAACGTGGTCAGCAGTCTTGCTACCGAATCGTTTATCGTGCGTGAGCAGTTCCTTGCTGGTATGATTGACGCTACGCTGAACTCCCCGCAGAACTCCTCGATCCAGGGCATCTCTCACAGTCGTGGCGAGTTCAGCGCATCTATTGCGACCACCTTTGCCGGTGTTCGCGACGGAACCGTGAAGTTGGCGAGGTCTCTTGGTATCCGCACTGCTGTCACCACCAAGAAGGAGTCCATCGTTGATGGCATGTACTTGCCTGAAACGTTCGTTGTGGTTTTGTCTGGTGAGACTGCTCTCCAGTCTGTTCTTGCGAAGTGTGTCTCGAGCAACTTCGGCATGCCCAGCAAGGTCAAGCGTGAAGCGCAGGCGGTTTATTTCGATATCGGCTCCACCGATGTTGGAGAGTACTACGGTATCACACTTGCTGATGATACTGACCACCAGTTCTTGTTGGCTAACTTGGCTCTTGTGCACAACTGTGGAGAACGTGGTAACGAAATGGCTGAAGTGTTGAAGGAGTTCCCAGAGCTGCACACTGAGATAGACGGGCGCAAGGAGCCTATCATGAAGCGAACGACTCTTGTTGCCAACACAAGTAATATGCCTGTTGCCGCTCGTGAGGCTTCTATCTACACTGGTATTACCCTCGCTGAGTATTTCCGTGATCAGGGAAAGAATGTTGCTATGATTGCGGACTCTTCGTCGCGATGGGCTGAGGCTTTGCGTGAGCTTAGTGGTCGTTTGGGCGAGATGCCTGCCGACCAGGGTTATCCTGCATATTTGGGTACGAAGCTCGCGAGTTTCTACGAGCGTGCTGGAAAAGTTCAGACATTGGGCTCGCCGGATCGCGAAGGTTCCGTGTCGATTGTCGCTGCTGTCTCTCCTCCTGGTGGTGACTACTCTGAGCCGGTTACCACGGCTACTCTGGGTATCACTCAGGTCTTCTGGGGTCTCGACAAAAAGTTGGCTCAGCGCAAGCACTTCCCGTCGATCAATACGGCTGCCTCGTACTCTAAGTACACCGATGCTCTGAACCCGTATTACGCTAAAAACTACCCCGACTTCCCAGTTTTGCGTAATAGCATTAAAGAAATTATCTCCAAGGCGGACGACTTGGAGCAGGTCGTTCAGCTGGTCGGAAAGAGTGCCCTAGGTGATGCTGACAAGATTACTCTTGACACCGCAGCCTTGATCAAGGATGACTTCTTGCAACAGAATGGCTACTCAGAGTACGATGCTTTCTGCCCTGCCTGGAAAACCCAGCTCATGATGCGCGCCTTCGTAGCTTACCATGATGAGGCTCAGAAGGCGGTTACTAGTGGAGCTCAGTGGAGCAAGCTTTCCGTGAAGACTGCAGATGTTAAGCACAAGGTCTCTTCGGCGAAGTTCTTCCTTCCTGCCGACGGTGAGGAAAAGGCCAAGAAAGAGCTCGGTGACCTTGTGACGGAAATCATTGAGAAATTCGGCGACTCTCATGAGTAAACCACTATATGTAGACCCGCCGCCACTTACGCAAGACGCAAATGACCGCGCACTGCCTTTTAAATGTCATTGCAGCATTCCCAAAACCATCTTTTAAGCGGAGGCTGCTTTTCGAATGCCATCCTTTGGTTATAAACATGCGATTCCTGAGTATAACTGCTACAAGTGTACCTGTCAATGGGCAATTGCGTGTTTACCTTCGGCAAAGGCGGGTATTTGGGGTCGAGGCCTTTGACGGCAGCTTTAGAGGGATGTTTCGGGGTCAAGTGAAAGGACATTTTATTGTTTAGAAACCAAGTAATTAAAATATTGCCTACTATAAATTGCGCTAGGTGTCAATGGTCTTAAACCTGCAACCTTCCTAAAAGAGTATATTAGGAAATGTATGCAGCCCTGTCAGGGGGTGATCGTATGAATCGGTGACACCCAGCTCACCTAAATAATATGTCTCATCAATGCAGCATCGCAGCAGGCCGCCGCCTTTCACGGATCCGAGAAGTAAAGTAGGGTATTGCATCAACTGCATAAATCTGCATGTCGCTTTGCCGGCTCCGTATGCACGAATTGTCGGAGATTGCTTAGAGCATCGCTTACAATTATCCACAGTGGACACTTAAAAACTAGACAAATACGTATTTTTTACAGCGAGAACGAGGGACAAAGATCTGAGGTAGGTCAAAGTGCTCACAGCATCATACAATGAGCCCCGAGGGAGTTTTGGTGACTATCAAGTTAAGCCTTAGTGCTCGTGCCGTCTCAGTTTACTTCTCGTAAGAGCCCCGCAAGCGGCTCTTCCTTCGGTGCCGTTTACCTCGCTACTAATGAGCCAGCAAGCCGGCCCGAGGCATTAACCTACACAAGCATGGGCAGTGCGCAGTGGACGTCGACGTAGTGATTATGGTCACGTGTTAACCGGGTTGTGCCTACATATGCATGTGGGCACCTTTGAGGCGGGTTACCCCGGAATGTGATGCACAAATTCGTTGCTACGTAGTTTCTCCACATGTGAGCGTTGCTATCGAGCACAGCATCGGAGAGAACTAAGCTCTATGATTATTCGAGTTTATTCGCGGTTCAAACTCCCGCTAGCCAAAAGTCAGTGCTGAGCATTAGGAGTTCCCAAAGGCGTATCAATACCGATGCTAATGTGTGTGTTTGTGCTAATATTGGACTCGGCTCAGGCGGTCGCGAGGGCATAGGGTAATTAATCCTTGACCACCAAGCCCATGACGTCATGGGCTGGGTAGTAAATGTTCAATGATGCATGATATGGCCTCAGTAAGCAAGGGATACGCAAGGAACCAGATTCAGGATACCACCTTGGTGCACGCTGGCATCTGTGGCCACATCGTAGCAGTAGTGGTTTCGAAGAAATCTATCAAGAAACGGCGGAAATTTAGCTTTATTTCTGTTAATTTCATCCACGGTTCGAGTAAACAGCGGAACTACGTCAGAGTGTGCAAAGACGCACCCCGCAAACACCCCTACCCAGAATATGCAGCATTACCCACCCCTTTCGAGAATTACAGAGGTATGGAGAGCTGCAAGGATGACGCGTTGAGACGTACATGATTTAGCATGCAGATTCCCCGCAGAGGCTCGTGTAACGCGGTGCATATTGATAATGGGCCGTAAGTATAAAAGTTCGCGTCGTGCCCACATCTTTCTTTAAAGGCCTTGCTCTTCTATCTGATCTTTACGAAGAACTGCACGAACAATGTCGGTCGACGCGGCCAAGAAGGATCTTAACAGTGAACACCATGAGTTCTCTCCAGGTGAGAACTATGCTGCCCCCACTGAATCTTTGAGTAATTCATCGTCCCTCGAGAAGACTCAAGAACCAGACCCAGAGGAAGAACTTCACTATGATGAGGGGCACTACAGCTACCTAGGCCTGAGTGGCAAGGCCCTCCATAATGCAATCTCCATCTGCGCCGGAACAGGATTCCTCCTCTTCGGATATGACCAAGGTGTCATGGGCTCTCTTCTGACCTTGCCGGCATTCTACGAGCAATTCCCCAGTATGGACACACACACCCCAGAGCTGAACAACAAGAATTCTACTTGGCAAGGCTTTGTTGTGGCTGTGTACGAAATTGGATGTCTCGCTGGTGCCTTGGCCACCATGTATGTGGGTGACAAGCTTGGTCGTAGAAAAACGATCTTGTTGGGTTGTATTGTAATGATCATCGGAGCCGTTATCCAGACGGCTTCATACAGCGCTGGTCAGTTACTGGTGGCTCGTATCATCACCGGTATCGGTAATGGGTTTAATACGTCAACGGTACCTGTTTGGCAGTCGGAGTGTGCACGTCCCGAGAGGCGTGGTCCGCTCGTGATGATCGCCGGAGCTCTCATTAGCGGCGGTATTATGATTTCCTACTGGGTTGACTTTGGATTCTACTTTGTGAAGCATAACTCTGCATCTTGGCGTTTCCCCCTAGCATTCCAGATTGTGTTCCCGCTGGTCATATTGCCGTTTATCTTGCGTCTTCCTGAATCGCCGCGTTGGCTCATCAAAAAGGGCCATGTAAAGGAGGCTGCACGGGTTTTCGCCGCTCTCGATGGAACAAAGGCTAACGATCCCGAAATCTTCGAACGCATTCATGAGATCGAGGAGTCTATCAACCAAGAACGCCGCACAGACGGAACTACAGGAAGCGGAACAAGGTTGATTTTCAAGCAGGGCAAGCATCGGAACTTCCAGCGCGTTATGCTCGCTGTCTTCAGCCAGATCATGCAACAAATCACTGGTATCAACCTGATCACATACTATGCCACAATGGTCTTCGAAAACTTCCTTGGAATGGATCCCATGACGTCGCGTATTTTGGCAGCGTGCAATGGTACCGAGTACTTTATGGCAGCGTGGGTCGCGTATTACACTGTTGAGCGTGTTGGGAGACGGAAGCTTATGATCTTTGGTGCTGCGGGCCAGGCGATGAGTATGGCCGTGCTGTGCGGAACTCAATGGGCTGCTACGAAACCCAGAGACAACACAGGTGCTGCGATCGCTGCATGCGTGTTCCTCTTCGTCTTCAACACATTCTTTGCGATCGGATGGCTAGGGATGACCTGGCTTCTTCCTGCGGAACTTACGCCTATCAACTGCCGTGCTCCTGCAAATGGAATCAGCACTGCTGCGAACTGGTGCTTCAACTTCGTCATAGTTATGACCACGCCAGTTGGTAACGATCAGATTGGAAATTACTTGTACTGCGTCTATGCCGTCATTAATGCACTCATGGTTCCAACGGTTTACTTCTTCTACCCCGAGACATCAGGGCGTTCCTTGGAGGAAATGGATGAGATCTTCGAGAACACGAACCCGTGGAAGCCTTGGGAGGCAGTTCGCCTTGCGAATCGTAAGCCAAAGCAGATCGAGGTTAAGGCGCATGAGCATGATTATGAAGATGGCATCGCGGCCGAAAAACAGTCTAAGTCTGGGCTTCGTCGTGTGTTTGGCAAGAGATAAGCTAATTATATGTATTCGAGACATTCTAATATTATTTAAGTACATTATTTCTAATTTTTTATACCTCTGTGACTACTAGATGATGGTTTCTCGGTGCCCAGACGATTCATCCCCTTCATCTTCGATGGTCATGGGTGGAACCGTGAACTAATCAAGTAACGCAAAGTATGATGTACGTGACTATCAACAGACAAAATGCGGTTAGATTAAATAGCAGACGAGCGCACTAATTGCGGCTAGTGCAAGTGACATATACACTGGCGGAGTCACTCTGACGCTGATGTTGACGTATTTGGCAGCCCGAGGCCACGGAGTGTACTTTTGAGGCAAATATACACCGAAAGTATAGTCGAATGCACTCAGCATACCAGCTGATGCAACGTCAGATGCAGAGCCTGCGGCATCGTAAATGACAAGAGTGTATTCGGCCGAAATCAAGTGCAGCCCACCGTCTTCAGTGGCTTTGTTTGTATCCCAAACAATGCTCGACGACTTGACTGATTGGTTATGCGCCAGAGTGTAGACCTGGCTGTTTTGCGAGCAAGAAACTTCCACATTGATGGCTGACGGGGTTACGCTCAGGCTTGTGTAGTTCCACCCGAAGGTGACTTTGGCCCCGCTCTTAATATAAGTCGACGAGGTGGATGCAGGTGTCTTCAGATTCACTCCGCCGGGTGGAAGAGCGGGATCTATGCTAATGGAACTCGAGGTTGTTTTCGGTTGGTTGCTCGACGTCGTTGTGTTCTTGTCGTCGTCGTCGCGCGCTATTAATAGATGAGCGTCCGTGCTGGCTTTGCGGTGTGCGAGGTCTAGGAGGTTGAAACAAGACACCAGTGCGATGAGCTGCAGCACAATCAGACTCCTCATGGTTAGCAGCATTCCTGAGTTTGATCGATGCGCTCCGTACGGACGAAGGGAGACTGCGTGGCCAGCTATAAGTCGCGAGTGCGAAGACCAACCTGTTTTGTGTGTGTACGTGTGGTGGTGGTCGTGTGTTTAGGGCACGCGCAGCACGGTCGGTACTAACAGTATGTGGGTGCTTAATGTTTTGTCGGAGTGGGCGCATGTGACCTGTGAGCTTAGGACAGCATAGCGAGCTCCGGCACCAGGCTTATGTCGCTAGTCAGCCTGGGAAGGGTATCGGCCCCCAAGGCTAGCTTACAAGAGAACTATTAGGAGGAATACCACTTACTTGTTACATAAGAATGTGGCTAATCTTATATACTCGGGGATGACTCATCGTCCTCTCCAACACTCCCTTGTTGAGCATCCAAGTTCTGTGCCAGGTGGACGAGTTGTCGGGCACCAGCCATGAACATCGGTTCGCTCAATGGCTTGGTGAGGACGTCTGCAGGATTGTCAATTCCCGCTACATGGAGGACCTCGAAGTTGGCGTTTTTTATCCTGTCGTGAATCCGATCCATGTGCAGCAGTAATCTTCTGGTATCCTTGTCTATCTTGGGATTGTTCAGAACACTGTATGACGACTTGGAATCAGTATAAAATGTATTGACCTGATTTGGTTCCATCAACTTGAGTATAATCAACAAGGTACGAATGCTGTCTCCATAACTGAGTGCGTTAGCTGCAGTTCTCAGTTCAGCCTCGTGAACACTTGCACAAGCGCGTCGTTCTTTACGAGATTCCCAGTAGATAAGACACCCGGCTAAGTACCAGAGATATCCGCCGTGTGGGCTGCGTACATGATGTCCACTGAAGGTTGCATCAGAGTACCCCACTAATTTGAACTCTGCTCCCCTGTTGAATACCAATCTCGCGTCGCGATATAGGTCGAGGTAGTTCAGTAAACGCATAAGCATTTTCCAGTGTAACTGGGTTGGACTGTTAGTGTGTATGCTCAATTGGGATGTAGCGAATGCTATATCCGGTCTACACTTCGTCACAAGATAGTTCAGTGCTCCAACTACAGATCTGAAGGTGTTGTGATCCTCAGAACTCAGCGGTTCGGCGTCCGTAATCTCCTCACCAATCAGATCCTGATTTGCTTCCTGTTTAAGCTGTATCCTTACTGCTCGTTCAGCTTCTGATGGTATATAAGGAACCTTTCTTGAGACTTTGTGTTTTGTGTAGAGATGTTGGGTATCTTTCAACAGTTTACCAAGGTTTTTACGACAGTCCAGGGTGATTCCTGTCGGTGTCTTCTCCACGTGTATCGACAGATAGGACTCAGGATAACCAGATTCAGAGAGTTCCAACACCTCTCTAATGGCCTCTTTAACACTAAGAGTCTGGTCCTTGGAAGAAGACATTATCAGTATATCATCGACATACACGACGATATAGGCCATTGTGTCATTGGCGTCTGATACGAATAAACCTTGGGAGTCCGAAACATGTTGAAACCCAATGCCATGTAGTACAGAGCTAAGTTTGTCAAACCACTCTTTAGGTGCCTGTTTAAGTCCGTAGAGTGACTTCTTTAGTTTCAGGATCTTGGAGGTACCATCCGAATAACCCTCAGGTTGTGTCATGTATACCGGCTCTGACAACTCAGCATACGTGAAAGCAGACTTTATATCTATCTGCTCGATGGACCAATTTGTGAAAGATTGCTACTGCGAGCATAATCAGCAAAGTGTCAGTTGAGACCACTTCTGCATATGTTTCTCCGTAATCTCTCCCTTTCCGCTGGGCAAAGCCTCGTACCACAAGGCGACCTTTGCACTTGATGGGCATCCCATTGTCATCAAGCTTTCTGGTTAAGACCCAGCGGCTATCCAGGAGAGTGCGATCTCTGGGGCGCTCTTCTCTGTCGACAAGAGTCCATACATCTCTGTGTTTCAGTGTTTCCATCTCTACGTCACACGCCTGCCTCCATTGAACTGAATCCTCCAAGGTCATTGCCTCTTTGAAGTTCTTTGGGTCTGGCGGTGCAGGTGCGCGTAAGTCCAGAGAAGCCAGTATGAATTCGCTTGGTGTATTTCCGCGTACGTTGGTTAGCACAATATGACATCCTTCCTCCCTTGCTCTACCAGAGTCTTTCACAGCTGTGGTAGAGAATGATCGTAGTTGCTTAAGCACGTACTGCGGAGGAGCCTGAAGTGAATCAAGCTGCAACGCAGCACCATCTGATGCCGATCCAGTGTTTGGGGTGTCCGGTGTGTCTCCGGCAGCGGTAATACGCGTGGCCGCTTCGGGCAGGGGAGTGTCTATTTGGAACCGTGCAGCGGAGGCTGACAGCTTGCGCTGGTAGGCAGCAAAGTGGTCAGCCCACACCTTGTTTATCCGCTCGATTTGATTCGATCCCGGTGACGGGCCAAGCTCTTTGTCCACAGAGGACAGGAGTCGGCTAAACGCATACACGTCATCCCGTAGTGGGGTGAAGTCATGGTATGACACCTTTTCGATTTTCCGCATCGAGGGAACGTAACACCAAATGGAGGAGCCAACTGTATCCGTACCACAGTAAATGGCTTCCAGACCACGAGGTTTACGCTTGTCGTGTTGGTATTTTACGTTCTTCAGAAACCCGCCAGTACCAAACAGAAGAAGTGTATTAGCGAACGTGGACATCTTCTGTTGTAAATCGGTATGGGAAAACTGGCCGGAGAACAAATCATAGAATGGGCACACACCATTTTCAACGGAGTTCTTCCGATGAAGCATGTTGGTGAGCATGGTTGCGTGAGCATACGCTGAGCGCCACATGGATTTAGGCATCTCAGATTCAATCAGCATTGCATTACCATGCTCTTTAATTGTGCGCATATCCCGCTCAATACGCCCATTAATCGCCGGAGATGCGACAGGGACTGGATCGAGCTGGATGTGGTGTTCCTTGAGAAACCTCTTAAAGGAAACACTCATAAATTCAGACCCTTGATCACACATGAATGTCTGAACAGGATCATTGGGAAAGGCCCGAGCAAGTGTCGGAAGAAAACGCTGGAGTTCAACATCAGCATGCGCTTTCGTAAATAGAGGAAAGAACCAAAGAAAACGAGTAAAATCATCTTTAAGGAGAAGAAAATACCGAAAACCTTGGACACTTGGAATCTCATCATCGGCAGTGGACTGCTGTTCATAGGAAACCTCATGCGGACCAGCAATGTCAGCATGAAGAACTTGTAAACGGCGAGACGAGAGCCTGGATTGACGAGTCGGAGGACGGTGAGCGATAGCGCGAGTAGGGCCACATGAAAGACAATCGTGAGTCGAGAAATTTCCTTTAGCAGGAAGATCCAAGAATTGAAGAAACTTGCGAATCTGTTCCTGACTAGGATGTCCCAGGACCGAATGCCAGTAGGGCATATTGCTACCACCACTCTGGCGAAGCACCAATGCAGACACGGATAAACTCGGCTGCGTAGGAAGCAACTCCGTTCCCGACGTATTGATCCGAAATTGATTAGCGGTGCTAGGATCGATGCACAGGACACTGCCGTCCTGCTCCATGACCTCGTTGTCAGACACTTTATAGAGGACTGCCCGATCCTTCCGCTGATAGAAGCACTGTGGGAAACGTGTGTCCCAGAGGCCAACTAGGTTATTGCCTGCCAGCGAGTAGGGGCTGAACGCCCGGACTCGGGATTCCGGACTATAGACAATAATCGTGATAATTGACAACGCTCCCGTGGTCTTGACCGCGGGAAAGGTGAACACACACAGGCCATAGTGTGTGGCAGTGATATCACCGCTTGACGCTGTATGAACTGTGAGAGGACTAACCTCTCTAGCATGTTGTAAATCCGAGAAAATGTTGGTGACACAGACGCTAGCGCCAGTGTCATACACCCATGGAGATAACTCTGAAGGGGAAACACGCATGGCAGAAAGCTGTATAGTGTCGGGAAGTAGCTAAGCCGATCCTCCCTTGGGCTGAGAGGACTTCGAAGACGACTGATTTGCTCCCTTGATCTCAGAAGAACTCTGAGGCTTGGGTGTCTTCGGTGGATTAGCTTGATTATTGTTCTTTTGGGATCGCGAGTTGTTGTCGCGGCCACGATTTGAGTTTGACGAATTATTCTTCTGGCTGTTATTAGGTTGATCGGACTTCTTAGAAAGCGCGTCACGAAGCAACTGTTGTTTACGGAACCAGGTAAGAACATCACTCGTAGATTGGAAGTGAGGGAAAGCTCGCTCCCATTCTCCACCAAGTGTCTTTAGCTGAGGCGAAAACTTCGCCCAGTGACAATGCCACATGAAAGCAGCTAAGACATTGATAATCCCGCGGTCAGTCGGTGACGGCGAATAACGACGGATCCAACGTCCAACGTGGATGAGGAATTGCGAAATTGTCTCTTCCCGACGACGCGACGGAAGAATCACCGGTACAGGTGACTCAGGTGTGGAGAATTCAAGTCCAGGGACCAGTTCGCGGAGACGTGCATAGAGAACGTCCGACGTGTTCTTGGTATCCCACTCGTCCATGGGGAGTTGCAGGACTTTAGACTTGATAACACTGGCCGCTTCGCAGGAGAATTGGAACTGGTCGTCGTCCAGCTCCTCTGCAGGGACAGTGAAGAGCCACTGAAACTCTGGATAAGTAGCAACCAGAGTATCAAGTTTCTCAACAAAGAGAAATGTGTCCTGTTCTTTGGACACGACTGGTAGAAGATTGAAATCATTTAGTAGAACGCGAAAGCGTTTCTTGGCCTTAGTAGTGTCATTTGTGTAAAGACGGAGGGATTGCAAGAAAATACCCTCAGTACCGGGAACACTAGAGGAGTCGTTCGAATCATCGACATCATCCTCATGAGGATCCGGCATTGCGTCCGACCCAGGTTGCTCGCTGTTCGCATCGATAAACTGGCTGTCATCATCGTCGGACGCTGTACGGCTTTCTGAAGCTGTGGTACGGTTTTGATATTGGTTTCGCGTTTCCTTAGGAACACGCGAAGAAGAAGCTGGCATCACAGAGGAGAACTACCAAAGTAAAAGAGACTGTGTGAATAGCCAGGAGAGAGGAAAAAATAAAAACCTTTTATAGATCAAAGGTTAGGATCGAACTTCCGCTTGAAGACACAGGCGCGCGAAGCGATCCAGGGACTATGCGTCCCCAGTCGTCGAAAAAGTGGGCGAGATGGAGAAAAATTTTCAAATAAGATCCTGCCCTGAGGTGCAAGTGGCCATTTATTGGTCACTGCCCACGATGTTGGCCAAATATGGGCGCATCGTGGTAAGGCAACAGCGCTACCAACGCTGCGTGGGCTAGGATCATGCAGATGACAGGGTCAGGTTTCAACGATCGAGATGAAGAAACCTGGAGAGAAATCCAAACTCGACTTCCAAAAAATAGACAGTGCCTCTTGAACACTGCTTCAGGTCTATCAAAGGGAAGTCAGGACGACTGTGGTGCCTGTATAACCGATCTGGAAGACGGAGAAGCCGCTTGTACGCAAGGGATGATCAGTCGGACAGGGTACGGGCTCACCGGAAAAAATGGAGAAATGGTCAGAATGGTGGGCGACAAACGCGAGTGTCGGCAACAGTTCGCGCTTCGTCAGATCGGCGGCAAGGAAGTGGATAACTAATCAGCAAAAATCAGACCAGGAAAGTCAAATCCAACCTGCTGTAGTTGACGGTTCTGCCGTTGATTGTAAGAACAGACCCGTAGGGCTCCATGTCGGAGTGGGCGCATGTGACCTGTGAGCTTAGGACAGCATAGCGAGCTCCGGCACCAGGCTTATGTCGCTAGTCAGCCTGGGAAGGGTATCGGCCCCCAAGGCTAGCTTACAAGAGAACTATTAGGAGGAATACCACTTACTTGTTACATAAGAATGTGGCTAATCTTATATACTCGGGGATGACTCATCGTCCTCTCCAACATGTTTACCATACTATCGCGTCTCTGAGAGTTGAGAGTTAAAGGCGCGGCGGGCGAACGCATGGAAGCAGGCACTGCGGAGAATGCGAAAATAGTGCACCTTCGGCATGCTGTAGAGAATGTGAATAGCCCATCTCAGAGGGACAAGGTTCTGGCGTTGTTTGATGTCGCTGCCGCGAAATTCCCGAACGCAGCATGCGGCCTGTTGATGCGCGCTATAGAGAAGTTGCTAAAGCAAAAAATGATGCCAATAGCCGAGATCAATGCATTGTTTTCATTTACGACATCGCGAAATGGCAATGCTTCTCTTGAGGAGATCCTCTCCGCAAATTTGCCCCAGAGATTTTCCAAACTCGAATATTTTCTCCGAGTCTACACATTGCGAACATTGATGAGTGATAAAGATCTTCTTGTCGACAGAAAAGTCTTGCGTGCAATTGCTGGGAAGCGGGATGTTGGCAGGATATCAGTTATTGACTACATTATCACTAGACGGTCACCTAATACCGATCTCCTGCGTCTGATGGAGCTCCTCATTTCAGAGCTTGACGATAAAGAGGGCTTCTCTGCTGACTCGAAGCGGTCCAATGCTGTAGCACGACTTATAAAGAAGTTTCCGCCACCAAGAGAAAAGCTGGATCTGAGGACCGTCACGTCGCATAAGAAGGTACTAGCTGAGTGGGATCATCTTATTCGGTGTGAGCCCTCAGAGATCCTGGAGTGGCTGATTTTTCTCCGACAAGAGCTCGAGTCTGATTGTGTACCAGAGGCCAAGCTCCGATCGCTCTCTTCCAGCCTCACTAATCTCGGCTCTGCATTCAAGGACGACCCTGTGGTTGTGGATATGTGGGACCTCGCCATTTTTATGGAGAGCAAGCTAAGTAAACCTTCGTCTCACATTCAGCAGAAACTTTGGCGACTTTGTTTGGCAGTCAAGCTCCACTCTGCGTCTAACTTCAGCGGTATACTGCTAGGGCTTCAACTTACTTTCAGATCTATTGGCATCCCACCGCCTACTGAAACATTGACCAGTGGTGAACTGAAAACACTCAGTAGTGCTTCAAGCGCAGTAGCCCAACTACCTAACTGGGGCGAACTGGTGGACTCGCTCACTGGCGTCTGTGGATATGAGATGCTCATTTGCTGGTTTCTTATGATAGTTGCAAGCAGCACAGGTATGAGACTTCCTAGCGAAATTGCTAATAGGCTGATGGAATTGACGTCCTCCTGCGGACTTCGTACACGACTTGAGCTTGAGCAGGCTTACTGCTCTCTGTATGGGAGATGTTTCGACAATACTGTTTTGAAAGCCATCGTAGAGCACTCCTCCTCTACAGAAGAACGCAGCATATCTTTTGCTCTGTTAGCTAAGAGCAGTAGTACACAGGGAGACACGCTCGGTGCATACCAACTATGCGGAAAGTTAACGGACGCTAGCGTTCCACTTGTACCAAGCGTTTTATATGAGCTTGGATTCGTGGGTATTGCAAGTAACCTTGGTTGCAATGATTTCCCTAGCGTTCTCATACCATTGCATAAACTCAACGCTCAGATAGACGTCGCTAAAGAGAAATCAGCGAAAGTCCTTCTGGTAGATCTTCTAGTGGTCGCATGGTTAGCTCTCGCAAATAGCGGTTGTTATCAGGACTCAGCGCGATATCTAAGCTCTGCCTTGCACAGTGCCGAGCAGGTTCTCGGAAAGCATAGCGTGCGTTATATCGCCATTTCGAGACTGAAGACGCGGTTCGATCAAACTCTCTTGCTCTCATGCGATGAAGAGTGTGCCTCTGGTTCAGAAACGAGCCCCGCAGAGTTGGGGCGTGCGGTAGAAGAGATCTCGAAATTTTGGTTGAATGGGAACTCAGACATTTTCTCAGTATCCGTTAGTGAATACAACGAGCTCAATGCTAGGCTTAGCATGGATCCAGTCTGGTCAGCATTTGCTATGTCGGCAATATCATCTCCGTCACTGGTGAAATCTAATAATGTGTGCACTGATATCGAGCTCGTGGCTCGCTTTAAAAAGGTGTATCACACCGCCGTGAGCTCGGATGACCCGATTTGGATGCGCAGAATGCTGATCGCAAGAAGGCTGCTTTGGCTGCAACTCATAGGATGCAACCTCAACCTGCACTCGGAGCTCGGGGGCGCCCTTTCAAGCCCCCAGTCTGTGGCCAGAATCCAGGGAGAACCAATTCGGTCTAGCCGTGCATTTTACTCAGGTCGCGACATCGAAGCACAGCAATGCAGCAATCTCCCTGGGGACACTGTATGTCTGTGCCTGAACTTCGATGAGGAAGACGTGTTGAACATCACGCGCCTCGAACGCGATTCAGAGCCTATTGCGCTGCGACTTCCTGCAGAACGCTGGTCAGAGTTGCGAACTATTGAATACGACGACGATGGCTCCAGCTACTATAAGCACGGCGACGCCATAAAACAGATAGAGACAATTGTTGAGGAAAGCACAAAAGTCTCGACTACCAACGCTCGGGAGTTCTGGGAACTGCAAAGAGAGCTAGACTCTAAGCTCCAGCAACTTGTCAAGGATTTGCAAAAGGTCTGGATTGGGGGTTTTTCGGGGATCATAAGCGCGCCTGCCGGAGGGCTACAAGGTAATGGCGATCTTGCTGCTAGGCTACAGTCAACGTTCTCTCCAAGCCTCAAATATCGTAGAGCAAAAGCTGCTAAGTTATCATGGAGTATCAATCCTGTCATTGTTCCGCTGCTCCGTTGCGCGCTGGAACGCAACAGGGCCGACGAAATAGAGGACCTAGTGACTTCTGTCCTCGACTCCATGAAGTTCCATGAGCTGCCAGTAGCTCACGATGAGATCAACATCTGGGACCTTATCAAAGACATCAAGGCTGTATTCCGCTCGTCGACTGAGCCAGAAAAGAGTCCTAGTGAACGGCGCCGTGTGTTGCTTGTGTGTGATCGCAAGGCCGCGCAAATTCCTTGGGAGCTCTTCCCTGTGTTCAAAGAAATCGGCTCTGTAACTCGGGCTCTTTCTCTTCAGCAAGCCGAAGAGTGGGCACGGCTTCCGCGCGACATACCAACGACCGGGGTGTCCTACCTCGTAAACCCGGATCAAGACCTGCCACCTACCCACAAGCTATTTATTCAGAACTTTGACCAGAGAGGGTGGAGTGGCCTAGCAGGAGTGAAGCCAAAGGAGTCAGAGTTCGCTGCTCAGCTTCAAAGAAGCGCAGGCTTCATCTATGTCGGCCACGGCTCGGGCAAGAATTATATTCGTGGCAGCAGCCTGCGTAAACTGTACTCAACGGCATCCCCAGTCTTCCTGTTTGGGTGTAGTTCTGTGCGCATTAAGCACCCGATGCTTGATGATGATGCTCTCACAGAGTATTCGGTGATGGGAAGCCAGCTGATTATGGGAACGCTCTGGGCAGTGAAGGATAAAGACTTCAACAGGTTCAGCCATGAATTCTTGAGCCGTGTGTTCGATGAAAAGGAGCCCGTAGGCGAGGCACTGCGTGAGGCGCGTAATGCTTGTGTACTTCCCCATCTTACTGGTGGTGCTGCGGTAGTCTACGGGCTGCCATAGTTTATTTATTTACTTTCAAAGACTTTACCACGCAACAGCGTACACTTTTTCTTATTCAATGATACTAGTGCTTTTCAGGCCCATATATGTACAAAAACTTCAGAATGTTGCCCGCAAGGTACAGCCCGTGTTTCCCATGGCGAATAACATCTGGAACATCAAGCTCCATAATCTCAAGGGCTCCAGTTATATCGAGTGTTAGGTCATTGCCACTGTATCCAGGCTTCGTGAAGCAGACGACGGACTTGGTTTCGTCAGGCAAGAATCTTTTGTAAAGATCGAGACTTAGTTCAAGGTCGGCAAGAAGAGCATGCTTGGGCCGATAAGTAGGTGCTGGCCTTAAACTAGCCATGGCCGGGTTTTTGCTCACGAGTCGGCCTCTGGCTTCTTTAGGAAGCTGCTTGATCCCTGGCGATGACGAAACCCAAAGACGCGCGCCAACGACCCGGCTCATCGAGCTTACTGCGTCCAATTCATGGTCAGCGTTGACCCCAATTCGCGTGAGCATGGACGACGGGTAAACCCTGCGCGTCAGCAAATCCATTTTGGGTTTCGCTGCCAACAAGCGAGCGTACACATTTGAGTGGAACGCTGGAAGAGAGTGCTCAGATGGTCTGCCCGTGCCTGGTTTCGAGGGTGCGACGAGTTCGAGCGCACTCTCGAGCGGGATGCTGGGGATTCTTGGAGGGCGTTTCATCCACGGCGCCTAGCGGCCTTGTTTACTATGGACTCGTAAGACGGTCCGCGGTTTAGCGCAGCGCTCCTTTCTCACCTTGGTCTCACGAACCCTTGGCGCCTACTCTCACTTGCCCTTCATTCACGCTACAAGCCGATGCAGTAAATGCAAGCACAATTTCGCGACCTGTGGAGACGAGCTGTGTCGCCAGTGACGGTCATAACAACATCGTTCAATAAGCAGCTTGCGGGAATGACTATCTCGTCGCTGACCTCTGTGTCCATGGGCCCGCCGCATGTGCTCGTGAGCTTTAAT
This sequence comes from Starmerella powellii, assembly GCA_030568915.1. Taxonomy (NCBI): domain Eukaryota; kingdom Fungi; phylum Ascomycota; class Dipodascomycetes; order Dipodascales; family Trichomonascaceae; genus Starmerella; species Starmerella powellii. The sequence goes on along the minus strand of JAJMJE010000001.1, from coordinate 1,295,078 downwards.
TGCCAAGTGCCTTCAAGAACGGCCGAGATTTTGGAACAGAGGGGCAAGCTGGTCTTAAACACTCTTCCTGCGACGCCCTCTGGAGTCCTTGTGGCTAAGGCTCTTGCAGGCCGTGTTGCCGGCGGACACAGCATCAATCCATTCGACAAGTACCCTGATCTATTCCATGCAAACGACGAGACCTGTGGCATACCGAGAGTAAAGGACGCCAGCTCGTGGCTGCTGTGCTCAACCCAGCACGTTTTTGATGCACAGGATCACAAAATCGTTGTTGCGCGTGTGGACAAAATGCATATTGGAGACTTAGACCCATTGATCTACCGCGATCATCGCTTTTGGGGTATAGGCCAGGAGATCAAACAAAAGTAACGTGTACATAAAAACCATTGCAGCTGTCAGCTGCTGATATCTATTCAATTTACTGAACCTGTCTATAATATCATGGCCTGCTTGTAACGCCTGCACCATTGGCCGAGCAAGCTTAATGCGCGGGCATCCCAGGGCCGGTGGTCCCAACGGTATGTAGTTGCCAGCCGACCTTACTCAGCGATCCGACAGAATACCAATCATAGAGCCAGTAATAGACTGCAATCGCGACAATGCAGAGGTCACTAGCGCTCGCCAAGGCTCTGCGTTTAGGGAGCCAAGTCCGTCGGTTCGGAGCAACGCGCTCTGCACTGGCCATCCAGGAAGCCCCTGAGGGTATCCAACCCCTTGGTGACCTTCCGCGCCAGGAGTCTCAAGTCCGGAGTGTGCCGTATGAAAACGTTGCTGACCGTTACGAGCAGACCGTGCAGGATTTGCACAAGTATGGCCGCTACCTTGTGAGCGCGATGCCGAAGCTCATCCAGCAGTTCACTGTGTGGAAGGACGAGCTGTCCATCAACGTCGCGCCGTCGGCTCTGATCCCCGTGCTCCGATTCCTGCGCGACCACAGCGCTTCGCAATATAAGGCTCTTGTCGACATCACGGCTGTGGATTTCCCGAGCCGTGAAAACCGTTTCGAGGTCGTTTACAACCTCCTGAGCATCAGACACAATTCGCGAATCCGTGTCAAGACCTACGCGAGCGAGCTCAGCGCTGTGCCATCGGCCACGGCGGTGTTCGAGTCTGCGAACTGGTACGAGCGTGAAACCTTTGATATGTTCGGTGTGTTCTTCGAGGGCCACCCGGACCTCCGTCGCATCCTCACAGACTACGGTTTCGAGGGCCACCCTCTGCGCAAGGATTTCCCTCTCTCGGGCTACACGGAGGTCCGATGGGACGAGGAGAAGCAGCGTATTGTATACGAGCCCGTCGAGCTGACCCAGGCATTCCGCAACTTCGGTGATGCGAGCGCTTGGGAGCAAGTCGGTCCTGGTCGCGACGACCGCCCTGCGGAGTTCCGATTGCCGGACCCGCAGCCTGAGGACGTGACTGATGAGAAAAAGCAATAAATTAACAGCTTGCGCGTTAAAATGCTACGTGCGCCAGGCACCATACGTCCTGGTAGTTACATACATATAATCTTAAACCCCCGCACGGCGGCGGCGAAGCTGCGCCCAGGCAATGTTCAAGCAACAATCTCTCGACGAGGCCGTTGTTCAACGCTGCACAGCCTGCGCACAACATGGAGTGCGTTTTCATCACTGCGCTCTGGCTCTGCAGTTCATTGAAAAGGGAAGCAGGATGGTGCAACATGGCTTTAAGGATAAGCGGCCAGACCGCCGGAAGGAAAATAGCACGACGAATCTGCATCTTGGGAGCTCGCAAAGTTCAGTAACCTCAAATCAAGGCATTTAAAGCGCCCGCAGTTCTTGTTCTAAACTCGCGAGCTGCTCTTGTCTAGAGCGATAGTGTTCCTTGAGTGCCTCCAGCTGCTCTGCCACCATATCAACCTCTTCCCGCGCGGCATTCAAGTCTCCATTCGACGAGCCCGTAGAATTTGATCGTTCTTTCAGCTGTGATTCCTTGTACTCGAGAAGCAGCTGCAGCTCGCGCCGCACGAGCGCGGAGTTCGAGGATGCGCCAGAGCTCTTGCGCTGCTTAGCTGCCTCAATCTTGTTAAGGCGGTCTTCTAGGTCTTGCAATTCCCGCTTCAGGCGAGCCTCCTCCCAGTCAGTATCCTTGGTTGCCGAGAAGTCCGTGCCGCTACTTTTGAATCCCTGTGAGCGGCCGCCCAAGCCGAGCCGTGACAAGTACCCCTCCGCAAAGGACGACTTTTGAGGGCTAGAGTCGCTGGCGCGCTTAATTTGCGCCTGCGATCCGCCAAGGTCGTAGTCCAAAGTTTCTCTGCCGAATGCAGCGCGAAGCGACGCCGGGACTGACCGGGGAAGCCTAACGCCCTTGTCACGCTGGCTCAAAATGTGCAAGAACACGATGCACTGCTCTTTATCTATCCGCTCCTCAGACTTCGGGTTCACAAGATTCCATGCCGAGGAGACATCGGTTGACGGCACCCTGTTCAGCGTTGAGTAGAGCTCGCGTAGCGAATCAAACGACAGGCGGCCGCGGCTGTCACAGTTTACAGAGTAGATCGCCTCGTACTCTTTTCTTTCGGAGGGGTTGATGTACCAATTGAAGTCCTGCCGCAGGGTGAGATCCTCGTCGTCCATGAGGCTGGGTGACCCGGGCCCAACGCTCGTGGGCTTGCCGGCAAGCGCCAGCTTTGCCTCGAGCAGATGCTGCTTGCTCCCTGGAATCAGCCATTGGGGCAGCTCGGAGGGTATTGGCTCCCCGGGCGATTTGAGGTTATCGAAAACAAGCCGCATGGCAATGCAGAACTCCTCAAAGTCCATGCTCCCGTCTCCGTCAATATCGGCAAGATCCCAGACCTTTGCCAGCTGCGAGCTCGGCAGCTGCGAGTTCTGCAGAATGCCCATCATCTGCGAGCTTGATAGATACCCGTTGCTTGGGTTATGCTGCTGGAAAATCTCCCAGTACTTGGAGATTTCATCCTGCGATATCGACGGCATTCGGTCGGCTAGTCGGTGATGTGTGTGGGCTGGCTGCTCTCGATGGAGTGAGCTCGGCTCGCCATTAATCATGACACATGGTACGGCGATGACATCTATCACCACCGTCGATTCGGAGGAGCGTCACCCGAACCCACTGCATGCGGCAGCGTGTAAACGCCTGGGAGTACACTGGCCTTTTCAAAGATTGCGACTGCTTGTCTAATGAACTCGTCGCGCGTGTAGAACTCGTTTAGTTTTGGATCCAATCCGACGCTAAAACCGGTGTACTTACAAGTGGCAAGAGGTTAGACGAGAGGTGTCGCCACTCCTAGTCTCAATAAAGTCTCTGATCTAATTGTTTTAGTATCATGCGTATGAGCAGCGACTTTATTGGTGCGGCGCACATAGTTGGTGAGGCGCTGGTAATGTGATAGCACAGAGTTGTTCATGTCGTCACCGGAAATCGGGATCCTTGTTCGCTGGTGTCCTTTGTAAAATTCATCTCTATTTCTCCAACCAAAAGTATACATGACGGCCTATTTGCTTTCCTTTTTATCTACTTATAAAAAATATATAAAGGAAACCGCTCAAAACAGAGAGCCCATAGAAAGCAGAGGCCCGTCCAGGCACCCCAATACCTCTACCTCAAGTGGTTTCCTTGATTTTCCCCTTACTTGCTAGGCCGCTGGGAACAAAACGCGCCTGAGCGGTGATCTTAGCAGATTAGAAGACGCAAGCTCCCGCATTTCACTTCCCAGAAGGTGGCACGTATTCGAAAGAAAAACGGAATCAAACAAACGCCCAATACACCTCAGCAACTTCAAAAGTGCCCGACATACGCACAGACAAATTACAGTCAAGCCAAGTTACGCAAGCTCAGGGTCATTTTTACTGCTTGCTGACAGCTCAACGGTTCTTGAACTTGCCAGACAACCACTCAAAGCCCTCGAGCAGACCATCGCCACGAGTAGCGCACGTGGCCTGGATGTACCATTCGCGGTTGTGCAGCGAATGCAGACCAAGCTTCTCGGTGATCTCGGCAGCGTTCATAGCATTAGGCATATCCTGCTTATTAGCGAAGACCAACACGATAGCATCGCGGAGCTCATCTTCGTTAAGCATGCGTTGCAGTTCTTCGCGGGCCTCGTTGATACGATCGCGGTCATTCGAGTCCACAACGAAGATGATGCCCTGTGTGTTCTGATAGTAGTACTTCCAGAGAGGACGGATACGGTCCTGGCCACCGACATCCCACACCGTGAACGTAATGTTTTTGTACTCAATAGTGTCGACATTGAAGCCGATCGTTGGAATTGTATGGACAAGCTCGCCAAGCTTCAGCTTGTACAGGATGGTCGTCTTACCGGCGCCGTCCAATCCGACCATCAATATGCGCATTTCCTGGTGGCCCAGAAGACCCGCGAAAAGCTTCGAAAACGACAAACCCATGGTTAACTGCTAATCCTGAGGCTAGCGGGAATATGGTTGGGTAAAAGAGGAGGAAATCAAGGTGGTTCGGGCAAGTCGAAAGGGGGGGTTCGCGTTGATGATGTGTCTGTATTATGTCATCACAAGGCAGGGGCGCTTTCAACCGCGAACGAGCTAGAAGCAAATTGCTGAGCAATGGTGAGAATAGCGTGGTTCGCGTCCGAGCGCAAATCTAAGAGCGGAATCGCTGAAATATGTACTTATGATATCAAGATTGCACTCGTTCAATTATTTAGTGGATCGGCCCCCGTCAAGACGGGAACGGCTGCTCCCCTCTACTCGCAATTACCACGGGCCTGAATGCGGCCTGTAGGGGCGTATCATGTAAACGATAGGGAAAATAACGATGTCTCCGTGGCTGACGCGTCGAGGTCGGGCACGGGCTCGCTTGAGCACAGAGACAAGATCAGCATCCACGGTTGACTCCTTGGGCTAGGGTCTTTTCCGATCACCGAAGTGCTTGTTGCTATGTCAGCCCGCGCACGTCTTCGTTGCGCATCATGATAGTTAGGGCTTGCCGTTGATCACCTCAGCAATTGAGTGCCCCAGCGGGGCCTTTGGGAGAATGACTAAGATGGGTCACGGGCGCCTCCGGCCCCGGCTGTGGTGCGTGAAATTTGTCGCCTTGAACACCGAAACTAAATCATTGCATTGGAACATGTCGGACATCAAGGTGAAGGATCTTAAGAGCCTTTCGGACGAGCAGCTAAAGACACAGCTCTTTGACCTCAAGGAGAACCTTGTCCAGCTTCGTGCCAAGAAGCAGAGCGTCCGCTCGGGCGAGATCAACCAGGTCCGCAAGAGCATCGCTCGTGTGCTCACCATCATCAACCTCAAGGCCCGCACTGACGTTGCCGCTTCTGTCAAGGACCCGAAGCACCTTCCCAAAGATCTCCGCCCCAAGCTCACCCGTGCTCTCCGCCGTAAGCTTTCGGCCTCCGAGAGCCAGAAAACGACTCTCAGGACCCAGAAGAAGCGTGCCGCTTACCCCAAGCGTGTCTACGCTCTTAAGGCCTAAACTGACCCTATGTATCTAATTTAAGTTATCATCCCTGGAAGCACCAGCCCCCGGCCATGCGCTCCGTTGAAAGCGAGTGCTTCGACCAATAGTGCTGTTTGTGATGCACGGTCTGTGGATCAACACTGTTTGCGGCCCAGTATTGTTTCTGCGCAACGCTGTCTATGTGGCAGCAGATTACGACTGATTTCAGCCAGGTAGCGGCTGGAATGGCGCGGTGTCCCTCTCGAGACCCTCGTATCGAGAACACCAGACAAAGCAGCGTCGCCCGTTAGCGGACAACGGCGACTTCAATTTTGGAGAGCGCTTTTAGTTAATATGTCTTTATGTATTATCCTGCCCAAACCAATGCAGCATATATGCGTACGCGGCTCTTCATAGCTGCTATGTTCATCGTTCACATATGGCGAGCGAGGTATGCCCTGACCCAGGCTCGCCGGGTCAACCTAACAACACATATACCACGTTGGCACAGCAGTTCAGATGCGGCTGCAGATCCTATTCTCATATTTGCTGTTAGCACTGCAGGCAGTGCTTGCGGCACCGCCGCCAGAGTACGCACGCGTGCTTGTAATTGTAGATAATGTGGAGGCCGACGTAGAGGCGTCGGTAGTTGCGGATCCGTTGAGTGCTCGCGGGTTCGAAGTCGAAGTAGCGAGCTTGAAGGACCGCCCGCAGCTTTTGAAGTACGGTGAGCGTGTCGTTGATAGCGTTGTTATCATTCCTGGAAAGACCAAGGCCCTCGGCTCGACGCTACGCGCTGCGGACCTTCTTGACTTCATGAAGCTTGGCGGCAACGTTGTCGCGCTGACGACGCCGAAGCACAGCCCCGCGTCATTGCGCGAAATCGCCCATCAGCTCGGCATTGAAGTTGGAGGTCGCGGCGTCGAGGCGCGTAACAACTTTGCGCACTCGGCTCTGTTCCCGCACCGCGCAATCCTGCCTGAGATCGAGGAGTCCGCTGGCCTTTTCTCTGGTTCGGCTGTAGCAAAGATCAACGAGGGCAACTCTCTTGCCTTGGGTCTTGTACAGGCCCCTTACTCCGCTTACGCGTACAATGCTGCTAAAGAAGAGGGCGACGAGCCGCACGTTTTGACGGACCCCTTCGGCTTGGGCAGTGATCTGTTCGTTAGTGCTGCGCTGCAGTCCTATGGTGGCTCTCGGTTTGTGTGGCTCGGATCGCCGGAGCTGCTAACAAATGCCGCTCTTGCTGAGCCGATCACGGGCTGGGCATTCCAGGAGCGCGGGCACCTGCGCATCGCGAACGCGACCCACAAGAGTGGGCTCACGGGAGAGCGTCACCTGCACTACAAGGTCGAGGAGCCGCTCAAGTACTGCGCGCAGATAGAGCAGTGGGTTCCTGAGGTCAGCGGTTGGGTTTCGTACCCCCACATTAGCGACGTTCAGCTCGAGTTCCGCATGCTCGACCCGTATTATCGCTTGTCTCTTGGTGAGGATGGCTGTGTCGAGTTCACAACACCCGAGCAGTACGGTATGTTCACTTTCAGCGTTGACTACAAGCGTCCTGGATTGACGTTCTTGGAGGACAAGCAAGTGGTCACGGTGCGTCACCGCGCCAACGACGAGTGGGACCGCTCTTGGACGATCACGAACAGCTGGGTCTACTTGTCTGGCGTCTCGACAACGGTCATTGGATTCATTCTGTTTGTCATTATCTATCTGGGAAGCCCCGAGCCTCTTGAGGCGGAGCCCGAAAAGACGCAAATGAAAAAGACCGAGTCTAAAAAGACTGAGGCTAAGAAGTCTGAGTCCAAAAAGGCCGAGGCTGTTGAAGCCACGACGCCCAGCAAGTCGGAAGCTAAGCAGAATGCATCCACCGAGGCCAAGCGCACGCGCCGTAGAACTCGTAACTAAACTCGCCTTCCTTCGAAGGATCTAAAAAAACAAAACATAAAATATAACTTTCAGTTTTTTAAATAACTTACAAGGCCTCACAACCCCGATTGGAGATCGTGGTTTTCTACGAGCTGACGACCCTTACTTTGTTGTCGACCTTCCACCTCTCCATTTGCGCCTGCTTGACCCGTAAGTCATTCTGCAGCGTTTCAATAGCTTTTGCGAGGCCCTTCTGTGTTTCCTCCACGGCTGGGATGACCTCGCTGATCTTCTTTTCAACCAACACGCCGCCAATCATGCGCATGCACTTGCGGTCACCATCGTATGTTGGCAGTACCTCCAGAACCTTCCGGTGCTCCTCGGCGTCATTTTCGAGCTCGCGGAGTTTCTCCTGGACCTCCTCGATGCCTACTTTGAACACATTGTATTGTCTCTGTAGATCCATAGTCATTAGGAGTGGAACTGAGGTAAGCCATACACACATACGCACCTTACTCAACTGTCGCACCTGCCTTACCGGTTCCGATCCCGGCCCGATGCATCCAGAGACAGCTGGACTTTGAGCATTGGACCATATTTTGATGAACTCCGAGAAGCAAGTAACGACCGCAGGAAAGGCTGAAATAGCCAGAACCGAGACGGTTTTAGATAACTTTGCACACCATGAGAAGGGTAAGACTGCAGAATTGGAGAAGAAGAATGCGGGCTTAGAGCCGCGCGCCGATCCCCACTCAGATTCTGAACCTCGTTCAGGTCCTGAAACGGAGTCTCAGTCCGACTCCGATTCAGACTCCGATTCAGACGTAGAAGCACCCAAATTCACTCGACGAGTCAAGACAGAAGAGGCACAGATAAAGCCTGGCAGGCGGCAACAAACCTTGGACATGGCACAAAGCCAGACACCTCAGGTGCAGATCGGTGAGGATGATGTAGACGACACGGACGGACTCGATCCAGTTGCGGAGCTGGACGCCTGGAAGCAGCGAGAACAAGCTCGCGTTCAAAGAGAATACGAGCAACTCGAGGCCATTGAAAACGAAGTACAGCACAAAATGGAATCGCGGAGAAAGCGGCTGAAGCAAGAACCGTCGAACTAGCAGCGCTTGCTGCTCAATTACTGTTTCATGCAAGCGGGTGCCGTGCCTGCGTTAACGAGTCGATGACTAGGCATGCGACAGCCTCTACAAACCCCAGCCCATCCTAACGGTTTCTTACTTGCAGGCTATGGCATCTAAGCTTATTGAACATGCATGCCCCAGCCTAATTTTAATCTTGGAAGGTGTCTGAGCTGGAAAGTGCTGTCAGCTACCAGAAATGCTAAGCGGTGCCGTGCCGTGCTATACCGTTTGGACCGTTAAGCGATGTCTCTATGTGGGACGCCGAGGGGAGAATGCACAATTAGCACCAACCAATAAAATTCTGAGTTATGATTGTGCTAACGCATATATTGAATTTAGTTTCAGGTAAATTGTAGATTACATGTAGCATTCAAAGACTTGTGTTCTAGCTCACACTGTGACTGCGACGCGATGGAAAATGAAGGTTCTTTGTCGTGCGACGCACAGATGCGTTTTAGGTGCACTCGCAGAACTTAGCAAGCTGCTTCCGTAGTACGTACAACGTGAAGCCATCTTCGAATAAAACCACTGGATTCAATCCATCTCTCGAAGACTTTGAGGACGGCGCCTAAGAAACGCATTTCCTGATCCCTAAGTACCTAGCCCTTGTCTTAGGCCCGCGTAGCTAGTGGAGCCTAGGACAGTAAATTTACGCTGCCGTCGAGTCAAGAAATTATGAAATTTATTTAAAAGCAAGCATCCAAACAATACCAATTCTCAATATACTCGGCCATGCAGCTCCGCGAGGGGGCTGGTTGCGGGTCTACATGTCAGCGGTGTGTGTATTTTAAGGTGATGTAATCCCACCAGCCAGCTTCAACGTGTTACAATCGCGGCACCAGAATGTACAACATATTCCGCATTGCTGGCGACTTGACGCATCTTGCGTCATCGTACTTGCTCATATCAAAAATTTTGTCTTCGCGATCAGTAGCAGGGCTGAGTTACAAGACGCAGGCGCTGTACATGGGCGTCTACGTCGCGCGCTACCTCGATTTGCTTGCCCTGCCATGGAAATCGTTCTATAACACCCTCCTGAAGTTCGTTTATATTGGAACCAGTGCGTGGGTGCTGTGGGCGATGACCAACAAGTTCAAGGCCACGCGCAGCCCGGCAAGTGTTGATACATTCCAGGTCCAGTATCTCATTGGGTTCTCGGCAGTGCTGGCCCTACTGTTTCACCTAGAGTTCACCGTTGCGGAGCTACTCTGGTCGTTCAGTATTTGGCTTGAGAGTGTTGCGATTCTGCCGCAACTGTTCATGATTCAGCGTACGGGCCGGGCCGAAACAATGACAACGCACTACATATTCGCTTTGGGTGCGTACCGCGCGCTCTACATGCTGAACTGGATCTACCGCTGGCTAGCTGGAGACCCCGGTGATCGCGTGTCTGTCCTCGGAGGCATCATTCAGACCCTATTGTACTCGGATTTCTTCTACGTGTACTATTCGAAGGTCTACCATGGCCAAAGCTTCACGCTTCCCGTATGAAAGCGATAAATTCGCGGCGCCAGCAGCCCCGGAGTAGCACCAGGCAACAATGGGGTTTATGAAACCCTCAGCTTGGTGCGGGAGGACGTGCACATAAGAGTCAGACCGTCAAATGATGCGTACCGAAGAATGTGCATATAAGACTATGCACCTCGGGGAAATACGCGGGCTAGGAGAAAGTAAATAGCTATGCGTGGTAAAAGTATAATACAAACGTAGAAACAACTAGTGTGGCTCACTAGTAGCAGTCATCCATGTGATATTTAGAATGATGTGTGACAGCTAGGAGAAATCTTGTGAGCCAGTCGTTCTAGTTTGAGTATGGCAGAATATTGAAAAATCATATAGACACACGCATATATATATATATATATATATATATATATGCACTTACTGGCACAGAGCCAACAGCGGCTCAGCGAGTGGCAAACAAATCCTATGTGATGGCGACGATACGGGACATGTCGGTTCGACTCACTCTTGCTACCGAGGTTCAACGTCTCTCATTTCGGACGGGATTCGATACCGATTTCGGTGCTCCAATCGGTGAGGGTCTATATACGAGCGCTTGGCCCAGCGTGCATATGCATCTCCGGATATCTCCGAGGCCCAGGTTGACGTACAAGCCTATCTTTAGGGTGGATTAGTGCCCACTCTGGAATTGCGGCAATCCGCCAGCCAGCCCACCAACACAAATTTTACGTGATAGCCCATTTGCCGCATGCGCATATGCATCGAATTGACCTCGGTTCCAAAATCGCGCAAGCTTCCGCGGCTCGGCGGCGTCTACGCTACGCAGACGCTTGGACAACATATTCACAGAGCGTGCCTCGGTCTGACTAAAACGCGTGCGATTGCACTGCAGATTTGTTACACGAAACAATGCCGCTAGGCCCTCGCCCTGCTAAAAAAAACATCAGGCAAATGCAGGAGACGCCGCGACAGTGGTGGGACGGTGCAGATTAGGCTTGCTAGAGACAACCCTCTAAGCCGGGAACAAAGTGGCGCGAAGTACTGCGAGCCGCACTGTATCTACCACCCATTGCTATTCACCGTATATTTACCGCAGAGCCACTAAACAAGGGAAGTGTGTGACACCTCGGATCGCCGATTGCGGCGAGCAAGTGACAAGCCTAACCCTTAGCGAGATTCTCTGTGACGTTTTTCCTTTAATCCTCGCCGCTGGCCCTACAGGATATATGCAGTGGCAGTGTTCTCTCCTACTGGCCTGAACAGACTACCCTCCCGCCATCAAAACAAGGCAGCTTATCTATAAAGGTTCTTCGCACGATTGTCTGACCCTAAATACGGGGGCATGAATTAAGTCGTTTCGATTTCGACGAAGTGAGCCGATCAACAGCAGTATTTATAAACCACCCTCAGCAGCGCCAGCTTACACGCACGCGTGGTGGTCAATTCCTTTGGCCTTCTGTCGCTTCCATTTTCTCAGTCTGCTAGCACTGTTATTCAGAGCCAGAGGTGCGTGGTTTATTTTTCCGCTTGGCCGTGAAACTTCCCGACATTAACCCTCCCATAAGGCGCTCGTAGTTAGCAACATATTCTTCGAGCGGGCTTTTTTTTTCACCAAGCGAGCTTCGAGCTTGAAGTTAGGACGAGGAACAAAACCAAAAAAGAAGTTGTGATCTTACATACATAACCGGCGTACGGGATGCAACAATCGGAGGAGGACATAGAACTGAAACCCACTCCGTTCGCCGCGTCATTCGGACCCCCTCCACGCGGCTGGGGCGCGTCCCATCCCACTGCTGAGTCCGAAGGCTTCTCCACAACCACTGCCTCCAACGCCGCCTCGACCGAGGATACGCACGCCTTCAAAGAGATGCACGAGAATTCATCCTCCACACACGTGATGCGTGGTGGCCCCGAACCTGAACCTGTTTTAGCCGCCGTGCCACAGTTGCCAGATTCTCCCCACCCGTCAAACACGCTACCCGCGAACCCTGCTGGGAGAGCTATACCACCAGTGCACCCGGGGCATATGCAGGCGTTGCCCTCGGTATCTTCACGGACATTCTCCCAACGCTCTGATACCGGAAGCGAACCGAAGTCAGACATGAACATTGTCAGCACAACGGGAAGCATGTATAGCGGCGGCTCGGGCCCGGAGACGGACGCCAATTATAAAAGGCGGAGTGAGGCGCTCAAGAAACTAGAGCGCCTCGCGCCGGACCTCGACAATACTGAGGAATGGCAGCAGACGGTGACGCAGGTTCTTGAAGCCATGCGCGAAGTACAGCAGCGGTGGCAGTTTCTAGAATCTGATCTGCGCTCAATAACCCGAGGCCCTGAGCGCGGCCCAAACTCCACGGGCCACGGCATGGGCCCTGGCACTCGAGGCCGAGGAAGAGGCCGTGGTCGTGGCCGTGGTCGTGGCCGTGGTCGCGGGAGATGGCGGAGCACGATGTGATCTGCCCACCAATTATAATATTATGGAGTTTGGACGATCAGTTCAGCCCTTTACGACGCATTTGCAATATCAAGTTAAGCTCATGACCAGTGCTCACGACGAAAGGAGCTGGAAGCATAGCCCGCTATGAGCCTACGTTGGCTGTGATTTTCAAGTGAGTATGATAGACTATTTCAACGTAAATCAAAACCTACAAACCTAGCACGAGCGTTACGTAGAAATTGCCGCCTGCTGTAGTGCCGCGCGCCTATAAATTCAGGGTTCTGGGCTGTGCAGCCCATGTTTCACCTCTTGATAACCCCAAGACACCACACCGTCAGTATCCCCATACTATGCCGAGTTTTTGCGTTACGCGCCAACCGTGCATTGCGGTGAAATTTTCAGGCAACTGAGACATCTCTCTCCTACATATCGTGCATACATACCCTATGGAATGTATGTCGATGAGATCTGATGGGCCCGCATCACGTGCTCGTTAAAGCGATGATGGCAGCCGCATAAGCGCCATCCTGGAGCGTCGAACCTAACCACGAGAATCTCCGCTTCACCGGGGCCTGGATCGCTCATAACATCACATTAAGCATTGTGATTCTCTGGAGCGCAAAGATACTGTATATCGCGCGTCAAAAATGGACAAGCAGCTACGCATCATTTTGCTGCTCCTTATGGACTCGGCATTCGCCGTAGTGGAGCTTGGCGTGGGCTACGCGGTGCACTCCCTTGCGCTCGTCGCCGACTCCTTCCACATGTTCAATGATATTCTTTCTCTTGTTGTCGCCCTGTGGGCGGTGAAGGTTTCACGCAGTGGCACGACCCCCACATTCAGTTATGGGCTGCAGCGTGCCGAGGTGCTCGGCGCGCTTGTTAATGCTGTGTTCTTGTTGGCGCTCTGCGTGACAATATTTCTGGAGGCAATCCAGCGGTTCGTGGAGCCGCCCGAGATCACGAACCCGAAGCTTATCCTCGTTGTCGGTGTTCTCGGCCTGCTATCGAATCTGCTGGGACTTGTTCTGTTCCACGAGCATGGCCACAGCCACGGCGGCGCGGGCCACGGGCACAGCCATGGCGACGCCGAGGCTCATGCTGGACTCGACGCTGAGGGGCACAGCCACACCCATGGATCGGGTCACAGCCACAACCACGATCTTCACGATCGCCGAAGAAGCGACATCAACGACCACATGCCGGAATCTGTGCTCGCGCGCGAAGAGCAGCGTCTGCTGTCGAATTCCAGCTCTTACGGCTCGACGAGCGACGCCACGGGATCCGACAACCGGCAGGCAGGCTCTATGGCTCACAACAACTCTAATGGACTTTATGGACGCCACGGCGCTGCCGCAGAGGGCTTGACTCTGCACAATGAGCACCACCACGCAAGGCCCAAGCAGGACTCCGCTGAGAAGTCGCGCAAGTCTATGAACATGGAAGGTGTGTTCCTTCATGTGATGGGTGACGCACTCGGAAACGTTGGCGTTATAGCAACAGCGCTCGTTATATGGAAGACAGACTACTCGTGGAGATTCTATTTCGACCCGATTGTTTCTTTGTTGATCACAGCGATCATCTTTTCAACTGCCGTACCGCTGTGCTTGCGAGCCTCAAAGGTCCTTCTTCAAGCAACGCCGTCCTCGGTGAACTGCGATGAGGTCGCCGAGGACATTCAGTCGCTGCCGGGTGTCGAGGAGGTGCATGACCTGCACATTTGGCAGCTGAGTGAGAGCGAGACTATTGGTACCGTGCACGTCACGGTGGATGGACCCTCTTCCAACTTCTCGAAACTGTCTCGTGCAATTCAGGAATGCTTCGCAGGTTATGGGGTACCCTCAATCACGATACAGCCTGAGTTTGTAGAAGAGCCGTCCCAGGCAGCTGGACTTAGACAGTGCCAGAGCAACGGAAACCTACTTGCGGGTCGCAATTGACGACTATCTTTAACGACGACACCCCTCATAGTAGTTTATTTAATATTCAATCATTAACACTGTGTAGTAGACTTGCTTTGACAAGTAATTATAGAAACCACAAAATATAGCTGGTAAGAGACAATCTAGGTACTATATTAAGTTTTTTTTTCAGCGAGCTTTGTTAAAAAGAGAAAGAAACCTGGGAAGCCCGCAATGCTCATTACATGGGCTGGCTTTTGAACCGATAATCAAAGCAGAGAAATGTCTCACATTACCAGGCACTTCCCTTTTTCATTCCCATCGCTTGCAAGTCCCATTTCTTTGACTCGTTTTTGCGCTTTTTCGTATCCATTAGTGGCAGCCCTTTGGTACCACTTTGAGGCCTCAACAAGGTTCCGGTGCGTGCCAAGCCCCTTCTCCATGAGGAAGCCTAGCGTGTATTGTGCTTTAGGTAGGCCGTTGAGCGCGGCGCGCAAGCACCACTCGTATGCTTCTTCCCTATTCACAGGGAACGAGGGGCCAGCGCCCACCATATACCAAGCGCACATTGCGAGTTGCGCATTTGGGTCGTTGCCAAGTGCGGCAATAGTGAAGTAGTGGATCGAAAGGCTGGGGTCCTGCGGACAGCCAAGCTCTCCGTACTCGTAAGCGCGTCCAAGGCGGGCAGCAGCTGGCACAAATCCAAGCTCAGCCGATCGCGAGTACAAGTTTGCAGAATACGCTCCATCCGGAATAACCAGATCCTTATACCCCACCTCGAAAATCTTGGCGAGTTCATACGGCGCACGATTGAAAGTGACATCGCTCACCTTCACAGCTCGCGTGAGCCACTTCACACCAGCCTGGCGGTTCGCACTGTTGTCCGGAAGGCCCATCCCGCCGTAGAAGTAGGCCATGCCAAGCTGGTAGAGAGCGCCAGGCTGATTGCGAACGGCTGCACTCTTGTAAAACTGCACTGCACGACGAGCATCACGGCTCGTGCCCCACCCTTCCTGAAGGCAGAGAGCAGCACGGTAGGCTGCTTCTGCATGATTATGCTTGCCGGCCATAGCAAAGTACTTGAAGGACTTCTCCATGTCCGGCTTATTGTTAATTGCCGGTGACGAGTAGATATCGCCCAAAAGATACTGCGCGTCAGCATACCCTCGCTCGGAGAGTCGCTTCAGCGAACTCATGGCATCCTTGAAGAGATTGGCAACAATCTTTGCCTCGTCGGGCGCAACACCGTTGCTCCCACTATCACTCGAACTCGGTGCGGAGTGGCTTGAATCCGCTCCAGCCGAACCCTGGGAGGACTGCACAGCCTTTCCGGGGTCTTCAGGGGAGCCTGCTTGGGCTTGACTAGTTCCGGCGCTTCCACCGGCCTTGGATTTCGCCTGCTGAGACGATGCTATGAGGGCAGTCTGCATCATATACTGAGCGAGCTGGAATTCGAGATCGGGATCGTTACTCTTTTTCGCATTCTTGCGATATAACTCTATCGTTTTCATGCGTGGCAGCAACGAGTTTGTTCCAGCTTCTTTGGCAACAACCTCGGCAAGATTAAGATTGATCGTCGAGGCTGCACTACTTCCGCTGCCAAAGTCGTAGTAACTCAGTCGATTTGTTGGTCTCACTGATTTGACAGACCGGGGCCGGCTTGGTGCTTGCCAAGGCGACTCACCACCGGTTGGAGCAGACTCTCCCGACCTCGACGAGCCATCGCTGTACGACGACTGCGATACATGGGATGCATGTGAATACCTTCCCGTACCCGGGGAGCTTAGCCTAGGGCTCGGAGTGAGTCGCATATGTATACCACCAGTAAGGGATCCCGTACGCGGGTCATCCACTTGCGACCCAGGTTGCAAACCCCTTGAGAAGTCAGGAGACTGCTTGCCAGCGTCGCCCGTAGACGGGTCCCTGTACAGATTCACATCAGGCTGAGGTGTCGTGGGCAGAGGCTCGCTCGGCACTCGTGGCGTGGGTAGCGAATTGAGAATCGACGGGCCATGCTCGTCATCATCGTCATAATCATCGTACTCCACGCCGCCATTGACAGTGTAGCCGACATTTTGCCCATCTCGTTCATAAAGCTCTCTGTCACGAGGTTCAGGCTGATGCATTATGCCAGGGCTAGAGAACTTGAGGGGCCTAACGTTCTGCGCCTCTCGGCGTATTTCATTGTTGAAAGAATCGTTAGCGAGATCGCTGTTGTAGCCATTGTTATAGTCGTTGTTGAAATCATTGTTGAAATTGTTGAAATCATTGTTAAAGTCGCCATTGCGGTATGAATCCCCACGGGCACCCAGACGTGGACGCCCATCGTACTGATGGTAATGGGCATGAGGCTGGCTGGTGGCCTGGTTAAGATCGAGGGTCTCGAGAGCTTCCTGGAACTCAGGAGTGGGCTCGTGGCTTTCTAGGTCAGCTTGAACCTCGGGGATCCCAGGAACATCTGGAGTGAACGTAGGAGACTTTTCTGACTTGCAATCTTCGAGTTCGGAGGAGCGCACCGAGCGGATCGATGTGCGCCCCGGGCTTTTGGGTGGGATGCTTTGCGGGGCTGGTTGGCCGAATATGGGGTTCAAGGCATGCTGATTTTGCAGAAGCGACTGCTGTAGGTCGGGAGTCTCTCCCGGGGTGTTCGCAGCTGCGTATGCCGAATAATATTGGTAAGGAGATGCAGATGATGCGTATGTGCTCGTAGTGGATACGGTGTTCGGCACTACATTGTGGTCTGAACCGTGCGCCCTTGGCGTTTTCGGAGAAAACGCGGGCTGTGACCTGCGACGGCCGGGCGAATTCTCAAACATCTTGGATGGGCTTGCAGCAGCATCTCTCGAGAGCGACGCCGGCGGAGGAGATGGCGAGCGGAACGCTTGTTCCGGGGATAGTTGTGAAGAGCTGTAATACAAGTAGTTGTGCTCAGGTAGTCCCTCCGCGGAGTGAAACGACGGCGTACTACCAAATTGAAATTCTGGATCCGCATCTGGGTCCGCAGAGCCACTCACGGGCCCATTAACGGGGCTGCCCCCCGAGAACCCTGCCTGCCCATTCAGCGGCGACGGCGCGCTTAGTTGGTAGTAGTGGTGACGAGATATGTTAGGATCCGAATCGTATGTGGACATGCTTGAAAGAAGGAGACTGTTGGCTATGGCCTCTGGCGGTTCTAATTTTAGGTTGCCGCGGTCTCTTCGGTGTGTGTGCTGGTGCTGCCCTGTGCTCGGTGCGTTTCAGTACCTCGAGGCTTCCGACAGAACTCCAGCAGAAAATGGAGGGGGCTTATGCAATACAGATCTGCGTGTGCGAGAGGAGATTGCCCGAAGATCCAAAGTGTTTCACCTGGCCAACCGATGTTATGGGCCTGGAGCAGATGTGTGGGTACGTGACAAGGGGATGCAGCCTCCTCAGATTCAGTGTGCTTAGTAGTGTAGCGTGTGCTGTGTGAGCCTCCTCAGCTTACACGTGTGATGGAATTGAGGGAGGGCACCTCAAGTGGAAGACAGTGTTATCAGGGCTTTGCGAAAATCAACGAGAATATATGTGTACTCATTCACTAGTTTACATCGAGCTGTTTGTGCGTTTGCAAATGCTTTCATGACCTGATCCTGCGCTTCACGCGCTTCTCGCTAAGCGCGCTGAAACAAGTGGGCAAGGTCTTTTTTGCAGCAGCCAATACACAAGTGCACGCGGACGTCACATGTGCTACAGAGGTCGCACGCTCGAAGGTTCGCTGGGCCATGTTTCACCCCGAACAGGTAATGCCGCGGGGAATAAAGAGAGCGCAGTGCGGGCCATTCAACAAAAAACGAGGCTGGCCACTCTGTGCGTTATCTGGCCCAAGCTGTTTGTGCATCTCGGCCACATTTACCTTCAAGGTTCGCTCTTGCGAGATCCTCTGATATGACGTTTCACCATGGGGTTACCTTTAGCAGCAATATTAGATATGAGACTATGTAACACAAAGAGCACGGGCTCGAGAATGCCTTGTTCGGATCCGAAGTACGCGACCCAGTGTGGGATAAAGACGAGGTGGCTGAGCAGGCATGCAAGCATGCCTTGTAACAAACTGTTTGCATGTCACGTATCAAAACTAGTTAGTATGTTTATATTCACAGCCTGAACAGGAGCCCCAACATCACATGACTTGTAGGTATCTAAGATTCCGTACGCAGGAACGCACATTGAGGTAAGGGGCATATGCTGTACAATGATCCTGCCGTGCGTGATCAGCCACCATTCCGGGCAGCCGGCACTACCATTCCGAGATGGTGTGGAACAATTGCTGTGACACATAGCTGGCAGACTGCGATATAGAGAGTTTGTGCGATACAAGGATGTATGCCCCTGTTGAATCAGCTCGAGTACACTTAGCTTCTCGGTGTTCGAGACTCAGTTACTAGTCGACTGAGCTTTAGTTACACATTCAGGCTCCCCTGCTGAGTGCCTAGTGGCTTCTTTGGTTATGTTATATAGACTATTCAATAGTCCATAATGCGTCCACATTGCGAACATGAGCAGGTCCAATATTAGTGAGCTTTGCAAACCCCCCTGGGGGACTTACTCGGCTATAGTATAGGAGGGTGCATGGGCGAGTGCCATTGTATCCAACAATCACAGTTCGTTAAGTCACCCCTTTCAGTCCAAACCACTTGAGACTGTAAAGCGGGCAATCGTTTCCGCTACGATCCACGGCAGGAACCGCTAGGCCAGCCTAGAACGACACGTGACCAGAAACCAGCGGGGCGCTGACCTAGCCGGCTCCTCTCGACTGCCTGGAACTTGTGCGTTTGTAGCGGGACCAAGCTTTTTCTCAGGCTTGGAGCACCTGCTAATGCTGTGGCTAGTGAACTTCGCAATCACCTCTGTCATTGTGGTGGTTGCTGCAGTGGGGCTGTACCATGCTTGGCAATGGGCTCTAGAGAATTTTAACCTTGGCCATATCCAACTGCAAGACTTTAGCAGGCGGAACTATGAAGAGGTCGACGATGCCCCAGAGGATCAGCCTTAACTCATTGACTACGCAGCTCGATGCGGCTATAAGGGACTAAGCGGCGCGGTTTGAATGTCGCAACGACTCCATGCACACCGCGTCGTCGAACCAGCGACCTGCGCTGTCTTTAATTACACAACATGTTAAACTTAAATCAACACACATAGCGCGCGGCATTTAGTGCATGGCATTTAGGGAGCCCGCAATACCTAACGCCATTGTGACGCACGGCCCTTCAACGGCTGCTCGTCGTGTTCAGGCCCACACCCCAACCCCGATAATCAGTGCTATCCAACAACGCAGCGGTTCCCCAGCATAGACGGAATAACCACCCGCGAAGCTAGCGAGCCCCCACCCAGCGGATAGTGTCCGCGCAAGAGTCCTTTAGACCGTCCTTGTGAAAAAGGCACCGCGAAGCAGTTCATAATGTCTGCGGCAGATAACCAGATATTCGGGCTCGAGAACTTTGGTAACACATGCTACTGCAACTCGGTTGTGCAAGCGCTGTACCACACAACGCCGTTCCGCGAGTATATGCTGAAAATGGCGCCCACGGAGCGACCTCGCCGAAAAACGATGCCAGGCACCAAGCCACACCCGATGTCTCCTGAGCAATACGCGCTGCACCATCCACAGCATGCGCAGCAACCCCCCGTTGGCTCAGCCTCGCAGCACACGGGGCACTTCCCGCACCTGGGCTCGAAGCCCGTGGACGTGAACTCCCAGGGCCGTTCTGGGCTGGGCGTTTTCAAGTCGCGGTTCTCCAAAAGCACGCCGGATTCGACGGGGTCCACGACGTCGTCGTCGGGTGTGCCCACAGACCTTGTTTCTTCCTTGGGCCTGGTGGCTCCCCCTGACAATGATAAAACCGTTGGATCGATTCCACTTGTTGGACTGTTAGATGAGGCCCACGCTCCGCAGCAGCCGAACTCGACCTCGCCACCTGGCACTCCGAATGCGTTTTCAGCGTCGGGGGTCCAGTCGCAGGCGTCAAGCTCGTTGATTTCCTCGTCGAGAGCCACGGCACAAACAGGCGACACCGACAACTTGATCGACGTGCGAAAGAAGAATGCATTGCTGCGCGGACCAATAGCCAATGTGGACCAAAGTTTCAGCAAGGAGTACGGCTTGAACGAGTCATTGGTGACGGCACTCAAGGACCTGTTCGAGTGCATTGCCGAGAACTCGAGCACTACGGGGGTGGCCAGCCCCTCGAAGCTCGTCGAGGTTCTGCGCAGCGAAAATGAAATGTTTCGTAGCTCGATGCACCAGGACGCACAGGAGTTCTTCAACTTCCTGCTAAATCGTGTCATTGAAGAGGAAGACAAGCTGCACCCTACGGGGAAGATCCCCACACAAACGGCACGCTCACTTTTCGCGGGAGAAATCACCAGCGAGATGCGGTGCCTGTTCTGCGAAACCACGACGCGCCGTAATGAGCCCTTCTACGATATCAGCCTCGAAACGTTCCCAAATACAAGCGTGTACCACTGCTTTCAAAAGTTCAGTGGATCCGAGGTGCTGGGGGGAAACAACAAGTTCTACTGCGATGTGTGTGGTGGGCACCAGGAAGCACTCAAACGCATTAAAGTCCGCAAGGCACCACCAGTGCTTGTTCTGCATCTGAAGCGATTCAAGTTCAGCGAGGAGGAGCAGCGCAATACGAAGCTCCTTCACCGCGTGCTATATTCGCGATATTTGCGCCTGCCAATCACGACAGACGACTGCACAACTCCAGAGAAGCTCTACGAGCTGTCGTCGGTCATCGTGCACCTCGGAGGTGGGCCGTACCAGGGCCACTATGTGGTGGTCACTAGGACCCCGCAGGGCTGGCTGCTGTACGATGATGAGATCGTTGACCGCGTTGACGAGTCATTTGTTTACAGATTCTTTGGTGACCGCGTGTCCCTAATCACTGCATACTTGCTGCTGTATCAGGAGGTATCGGAGGATGAGCACGAGCGAGCAAACATTGAACTCCCTGCCATCACCTACGCTGCACCCTTCTCAGCAGGCTCCACGTTCTCCTTTGATGAGGATGAGCAACCCGTCCCGACACAGCCGCCAAGCCCTGGAGGCAGTACGGCAAGCCTCGCGAGCTCACAGGGCTCGAGCAGCACCGTGTTGTCTAATAGAGGGGGCAAGAAAAAGTGGAAGGAGTCCAAAATGTTCTCATTGCGGCGCCCGAGCACATAATCGGATGGAACGTTTAACATATCTTGCCACGTTCTCAGTACGCAGGCCGCACGCGCGCACCGCCGAGTCTCCGACTTACGTGAAACAGACTTAACCGAAACCGCTGCGAGGCAATGTCGCAATGCATGCTGCGATTTGAATAACTCGCCTTAGATCATTTAAAGAACACTACATATAACGCTGAGAGGCGGCCCATATCTTTGTATCGAGGAGAGCACTGTCAAGGACCCAAAGCAACGCGTAGTTGAAAGTAGGCTACAGTCCAGTGCTCCGCCTAATTGAGTCTAAAGAACCAATCAAACTCTCACATCCGTAAGGCTGAGGTTCATGAACCGCTTGCGGCTGAACGCAAGCCAGTGCTTCGAGGGCTTCTGCGTGCTCTCAGCGAACACATGGGCTAGCAGGCGCTCGACAAGCTCTTGGCGGAACTGCGACAGGTAACCGCGCAAAGTGTCTGCCTCGTGCGCATTGGACGGCGCTTGATAATGACTGTTCAGCGGGAACTTCGGTTCGCCAGGCAGGGCGAAGTCGTCGCTGGCGACAACGTTCAAATGCTTCTGGGCGTCGTGGTAGGTCGGGTACCGGCGCAGCAATCCAAGGCACTCGCTCACAAACAGAATGCCATAAATCAAAGTTCGATCCGCAGCGCCCTTGATCTCGAAGTTGCGGAAGAAGCTGTTCACTCTGAATAGATCAACAACTTCGTCTGCGATATCGTACTCATCCGTGGGATACGCAGGCCCACGAATCTTAGTGCGCAGTGGCAACACCGCGAAATTGCCAACGAGCCGCACGTCCGGGTAATCGTTGAACACCGAATGCTGGACCGGCATTGGAGAGGTGAGTTGGAGACAGAGCGGCGACGGAGGTTAGGTAAGAGACCGACTCGCCGACCGAGGCGCGCGCGCCACGAGTAAGGCTCTGTGTGAGATCAAGCATAGTGCTGTGAAAATAAGTCGCACTTTTTGAATCAAATAAACTAAATTCTCATATAAGTAACAGACTTGGACATATTTGCCAGGTGTGCGCTCAGCCAAGGTGTTACCGAGAATGGGTTCGTCATTTGTCGCTAGAACAGCCCCCTAGAAACCGCCATAGGCGTTAAGACCGGTTCTCTGTGATCAAAAGTGTTTCCGGAGGCACGCATAGTTGTCAAGATTTTTAGATCAGTATCAGTGTCTCGAGGCTTGCTGGTTTTTGCCCAAGCATTTGCGCCATGGGGTGCTCCCTAGTCAAAGCAATCCAATGCTTCAGATCTCGTGTCGACTCAGGCTCGGAATTTCCCGACCTACCCTAGCGGTTTCTGGGTGTCGGTAACCCATTGCAACGTCCTCAACAGTAGAGCCCTAGCGGCATTTGGAGTTTACGCGATCTATCGTGGATGATGCAGCCATGCTTGACGGGGCTAAGTCTGCAGCTGCAGCATCTCGGCCAATGATGTGGCTTCTGATTCAAATGCCTCGGGCTCGGCAACCGGCTGTGGAATGGATTTTATGCGGGATTATGCATACCTATGCACAACAAACCCGCCCACGTGGGACTGCAGCCGCACGCTGATAATGCGAACACGGGCTATTCGCATGCGGTGTTCCTTCTCGATATTCAGTACCCAGAAAAGCTGTTTCATTAAGGAGAAGCAAAACGCACGGGGATGTGAAAAATTCAGACCTGCGCGGCAGATCGCTTCGCGTTTTCACCTCGGAAATCCCCGTCGTAAGGGGTTCTCAATCATATATGCATCAGTGTGCATATCCCGACGCAGGTCGGCGGATGCAAGTTGGCGAATATGCTACGGCAACCGATCTAGTCTAAATAGCAAAATGTGAAATGCGCATATATATACCACACTTATCGCGGGGTGGCTTTTCGATTAAAATGCCACTTGCGATCCTCGCAGCCTCGCTTTCATTTGCGTCCGCCTTTGACATATGGCCAGACAAGCCTGCAGACCTCTCGACGCCAGTGGGCGTTCGCTTGGGCATTGGCTCCTCGAGTTCGATGAACGTTGGATGGGCTTCCTATGCGGCACCTCAAGGAGAAGTGTGCGTCTCGTATGGAACTAAAGGAAGTAATCTCTCCGAGAAGGCGTGCTCGACCAATTATACAACGTACGGAACCTCGAAAGTATGGTACAGCCAGGTAGAGCTCACGGGTCTCGAGCCTGCGCAGTCGTATTCCTACCGCATTGAATCCTCAAACGCTACGACGCGAGACTTCAAAATGAGCCGCGCCCCAGGAGATAAAACGCCGTACAGCTTTGCGACCCTTGCCGATCTGGGCTACCACAGCTCTCTGGGTATCACGTTCTTCGACCAGCACCAAACGGCACGTCAATGGTACGATATGCGAGACCAATATGAGTTGACCTTTTTCCCCGGCGACTACGCCTATGCGGACGACTTCTTCCTGCACATCACTGACCTCTTGGGCTTTTTAGGTGGAGAAGACGCATACCAGTCGCTCTTAGAGCGCTTCTATGAGCTCATCTCCCCGCTGACGAGCTCGCAGCCGTTCATGATTACCGCTGGAAATCACGAAGCATCATGCATAGAGCTGCCCTTCATCGATGGCCTTTGCCCGACAGGCCAGAAAAACTTTACTGACATTCGGTACAGATATGAAGGGATGTTTCCTCATGGCTTCGACTCGGTCTCGAGCGACGCTAGCGCCAAGAGCAATAGCACGCGAGCAAAAGAGCTTGCGGTCCCTCCATTCTGGTACTCCTTCGATTCTGGCATGGTTCATTACGTCTTCATCAACACAGAAACCGATTTCCCAAATGCTCCCGATGCACCGGGCCAGCTGAATGGGCTTAACGGCGGTCCATTTGGCTACAACGGCCAGCAATTGGAGTGGTTAGAGGCAGACTTAGCCTCCGTTGATCGTGAAGTCACTCCATGGGTGATCGTAGGTGGTCACCGGCCTTGGTATACATCCAGTCAACTGTTAAACCGATGCGACGCTTGTATGAAGGCCTTCGAGGGCCTTTTCTACGAATATGGAGTGGATCTGGTCATTATGGGACACGTGCATAACTCGCAGCGTTTCCAACCGATGTATGCCGACGAAGTCGATGCGAATGGGTACAATAACCCGAATGCTCCGATGTACATCATTGTGGGAGGCGGCGGAAACACTGAGGATCTACAAGGTGTAGGCTTGCTTGATTGGTCTAAAGGTCTTGAGTGGGCCGACGGCTCAAACTTCGCCTTTGCCATTGTTGATATTGAAAGCCCGACCGACCTTTCGGTCCGATTTATCAGCTCAGCTGATGGTAGCACCATCGACAGCTCCAGCCTTCACAAAGATCACACGCAACGATTCGTGAGGCAGTCTGCATGAAGCTAGATGTCCTCCCTGTTATAAACATTTTATTGTAACTTTTAAACGACACTTAGAGTTTTGCTATTAAACGTATATCTGTAAATTTACTATTTGATGCAGTGACTTAAATGGGTATCTAATGATTTCGTTGGCATGGGTACTAAATAAGGCGCCTAGCATCTGATCTGCTAGTGGTTCAAAGCCGGTTGCTGTCCAAAAATTCGAAGAATACGCGTTCTATTCCACTGCGGCTAGTGACGGCACACTGGGTTTCCAGAGTATTGGCTGTTTCGTAAAGCATGGCCAGCACACTTAGCGGTATGGTACCAGCGATGTCTGGAATTTTGAGCTGCAGCTCTCGAAGACCAAATGCAAGCAGCTTAGCCTTCATCACCATAATTTCAGCAGTTTCATACGTGTTGCTCAGTTGCAGAAGATTTCTACCTGGTGCAGATTCTAGCGGTCGTGCCTTTGTCGCTTCCTCTATTTTCGCAGCTGCTTGACCCAGTATTGCATATATGGCGTCCGAGTTATTTGTGGCAGCCATTCGCATGCCCTCACGAACAATTTCGGCACTAACACGGGTCAGCCTGTCGAAAAATATGACGTCCGGAACCTGGCCCATACCTACTCGAGCAAAACACTGCCTGTATTGAGCTAGGCCCGTGAGTGCTGATTTGGACCTGATTTCACACTCTCCAAGAATATCGGCAGCACCTAAGCTATCGCAGAATACCTCAAACAGAACTGTACGCGATTGACCGGACATCAAGCTTCCCAGTGGTATCTCAATAGATGCTGAGCGCTCATCATTCTCAACATTAGACTGACCAATAACCCCACATATGGAGGCTCCGTTTCTAAGCTCGACATGTAGTTGGATATCGTGGTGAACATAAGTCCTGTCTGAGGCAACCAAACCAACCAAGCAGCTATCTACTTCGGTGGGCGACTCGGCAAAATAAAACTTACCCTTAGTTGAGGCACGCGCTAGGCGTGTCATGAGTTCCAGATCGAACATCTCACCATAACCAATGGTATGCACTGTTGTTCCATCTGGAATCGATGTGGACGCGAGTGGACATCCTGAAACGATGGCCACGGACTGCTGCCTGCCAGTAGTCTTACGACTAGGAAAGAGGCTTATTGCGGTGGATAACACGTCTTTAGAAGCTGCAGTGAACAACCTGCAGGCATCAACGTCGAACTGCGCAATCTCATTCCAGCCAGACCACGAAGGTTTATGTGGTGCGAGCCATGCACTGGCGCCATCAACTAGGACAACTACAAGCCCGAGTCTGTCTTGAGGACCTAGCTGACCCAGAATTTGTGGTACGACCTTCTCTATCCGTTCAATTGGCATGCACAAAATGAAATCTAGCGTCCCAGACTCTACATAGCCAGGGTTGAGAGGAGGACCGAGCCGTACTAAGGGGTCCTTCGCAGAGGCAGAAACTGGAAACACCAAGGACAGGTCGTTGACAGCTGCGAGCCAAGTAGAGATTGTGAGCCTTCCGGCCAATAGTGTATGGGAGGCGGCAGGCGTGTGCAATGTCAGACCTCCGGTCTCTCCTTGATAGACCTCTGTTTGCTCATTTTGAAGATCTATGATACCCACCAGCTCTTCAAAGCCATCGTCGGAATGCTGGAGAATTACCAAGTAACGAACAAAGAGGTATGCTACCACTCGACGACCATTGAGCTGGAAGTTGGATACCAACCTCAAGGATCCAGCTTCATGTTGGCTAATATGCTGCCCGGCGAGCTGTGTTACACCAATTGCATCTGTTCCTAACTTTTTCACTAGGTCTCTCTGCTCTGGCGAGCTGATGTGCTTCCAATGAGACTTTATGACACCTTTGCTTGCAGTGACCTGCACAAGTAGCTCACAGCTTCCTGACCCGGTCGGATGAGCATACGCACGTATCATGAGGGGTTCCACATCACAGTTCACGGAAACCAGATGCTCGCCGTCTACTGCCAAAGAGTCTGGAGTCATAGAAGAATACACAGACGAAGTGCGCTTTGCATCTTTGGAGAAGAGCTGTTCACAAACAGCACCACATGAGCGACAGAAAGGAGGCGACGAGTTTCTGCGCGTAAGGTCGCGTAAACAGCTTCCGTGAACAAAGTGTCCACATCGAAGCTCAGCAGCATTCAGACGCAGCATGTTCTTGTCCTTGCATAGTGCACAGGCGACTTTGAGTTGTAGCAGAGAACTCAGAGGAGGTGGGGAGATCACCGAGCCAGCGGAGCTCACGAAACTGTTTGAATTGTTCAAGGCGTCAGTGTATCCCGCATGACTTACATCCTCTGGCTGGGTTAAGTGGAAAGGCTCTGGCATTTCGAACATCTGTGATGGAGGTGTGTTGAAGCCATGGACACCAACTTTATTTAGGGATTCAGGGGTAGGTGCTCTTTTAATGTGCATGCCATCGATCTGATTGCTGGGACTTTGATTTATCTTTTGATGCTTTTGGAAGCCTTCATGGAACCCTTGGTTTGGCTGAAACTTCGATGATTTCGGATTCACAAGCGACTTTTGCAGAGCAAGTCCTAAAGTCAGCGGCTTGCATGAATCGGTGACATCCACTGACGCGGCGACAGGCTTACGTTTCACTTTGAACTGGGTTTTTCTGTCCATCTAGTGAGTGCTCAATTCTATGGAAATGTGCTAATTAAGGGGCGCAGATCCGTTTATATGCCCTCAATGTGCCCGAAGGCCGCATAAATGAACCACCCAAACCCGTACCCACCAATAATAATACACCCTTGCCTGTATGCAGATGCGTTCACACTTAAAGTGTTGTACACAGATACAAGATGCACGCACTCCATCCTAAGAAAACAATTGGACACTAGTTGGTGCGGAATAGGTCCAGGGAAACGTTCAGTAGCCATAGATGTTTCTGGGCTGGACTACGCCCATCGCGGAGAAGAGAAAAAGGGCAAGGGCAATATATATCAGCGTGGCCATTTGCATGGCAAGTTCTAAATATAACCAAGAATGGCCAAGTGGGATCATACAATACCCTGAACAGGAGTTTCATGCAACTGCGTTTATGAGTCTCAGGACGGTAAACCGAATGTTAGGAGCAATCGCAGGAACCTGTACTCCATTGTGCATGAGGGTTAGGCTGCTCCAGAAACGTACACTCTTATCTCGCATAATCCACGTAGGGTCAGCACATTGGTGCACTGCACGAGGCATGCATTCGTAGCCAGAAAAGCTCAGGTTACCTTATTGTCGATACCAGTAACCTGGATTTGAGTGTATCCAGGTACCTGCGTGACTTTCCGTTCACCGAGGCTAGTCTATTTATGGAAATCAAATTGTCGTTTCACACTAGACATGAGGTGACCACACCTGATTTAAGCACGAGGCTGTGTGAAGGTACCCACTAATCTGTACTGTTATGCATGAGCTTTAGATCTAAACAGGCTAATTATAATCTTGTGAGGTGCACACAGACTCCGTTATATCCATCGACTCTAACACATGCGTGGGAGCTCTAAGAGCTAATACTTCTAGGCACGAAAGGTATGAAGTTGGTACAGCGGTCGACTTCTGGGGCAATTCCACACGCTCTATGCCTTTGTGCAGTACTCAGACACGTTGACTAATCAACAACGCTGGACTATAGCCTGATGGCGGGTGAGAGTATGCTTACCTACGTAGAGACGAACGGAGGCTTCTAAGGCCTAGCGGAAGCTGAGCTTGCATTGCACGATGGAGCGTTCAGTATATCGCGAATTGGATGAGTGCGATACGAATGACCCCGCGAACTCCCGAGACTCGTTACCGCCGGTAGCATTGCCTGTTTACTCGAATGGGCCTGCGACTGGAGGGATCCTGACGGCGCGTGCATTGGCGGAATGGCGATGGGCCAATGTTGACAACCTTGATTTATTTCTGCGACAGGTTTACGAGTACTATGTCGACAAGGGATTCTATTGCATAATTCTGTCCCGATTCTTGAAAATGATAACCATACTGTTTGTTGTTGTGTTCGGCACCTACCTGTACAGCTGCATTGATTATAGCAAACTTCGGACTGCTGAAAGTCTGCAGCAGCTGAGAGCTGGCAGATGTCTCGCACGCACTTCGTGGTTCCATTACTTGGGCCTTTACGTTTTTGCATTGCTCTGGATACTCAAGGTGTTTCAGTATGTGAGCGACACTCGGACATTATGGGAGATTCACGATTTCTATCAACACATGCTGCACATTTCAGAGAATGAGGTACAGACGATAAGCTGGCAGCAGGTTGTGGAGCGGCTAGTGGAACTGCGTGCTATCAATGGCGCCAGCCATAAGCGATTGGATGCCCACGGAATTGTGAATCGCATTATGCGACAGGAGAACTATATGATCGCGCTATACAATAAGAATGTGCTTGATCTTGATGTGCAGTTACCATTCAGGGGCAACTATGAGTTTTTGACGAAGGTGCTCGAATGGAGCATAAGCATGTGCCTCGAAGACTACGTCTTCAACGACCGGGGCCAGCTTCGCAGCATTGTTCTCCGTGAGGATAAACGGGACCTGCTTGCAGAAGGGCTTCGAAGAAGATTCCAGTTTGCCGCATTCATGAACATTTTCCTAGCGCCAGTCGCCATTTTCTACATGTCGTTGTACTATTTTTTCCGGTACTTCAACGACTTCTACACAAACCCGAAGGATCTTGGAATAAGACAGTACACTCCGCTGGCGGAGTGGAAGTTCAGGGAGCTGAACGAGCTCTATCATCTGTTCAAACGAAGAGTGTCCATGAGCGACCCCCCAGCGAAACGATACATCAGCCAGTTCCCACGAGAGAAAACGGAACTGGTCTTGAGGTTTGTGATTTTCATCCTCAGTTCGTTTGCAGCAGTTCTCGTGGCACTGTCCATTTATGATCCCGAACTACTCAACCTTGAGATAAGACCAGGCCAAAATGTACTGTTCTACCTCACGTCTCTGGGACTTGCTATAGCAGTAAGCCGCGCAATGCTTTCTACACCTCAAGAGCAGGCCATTTATAGGCCTGATATGGCCATGCATCAGATCATTGAGTTCACGCACTACATGCCTGACAGCTGGGAGAACAAGCTACACACAGAACCTGTGAAGGCGGAGTTCATGACGCTCTACGACTTGAAACCTATGATAATACTGCGAGACCTTCTGAGCGTGGTTCTCAATCCAGTCATTCTGGGCATTAAGCTGGCGAACAGAAGTGGTAGGATCATCGACTTCTTTCGAGAATACAGTGTCAATATTGATGATCTAGGTGGTAACGTGTGCTCTCTCGCCGTTTTCGATACAGAGCACGTTGCCAAGGTGAAAGCGAGAAGTGATGCACTTGACAAGTACTACGCAACGCAGGATGGGAAGATGCTCAAGAGCTATCTCAACTTCGTTGATGTCTACAGCTCCGATCCGTCGCGCAACTATCCAACAATGTACCAATCGCTCTACAGCACACAATCTCGATCGCAACTCCAATCGCACCTTCCACCTCCAAGTAGCTCGCAGCCATCAGGAGCGCCGCCGCTGCCTCAGACTCCAGCCCCAGGCATGGAGGCCAGCGTCATGAGACAGTATGAAAAGCTGCGAAGCGAGCTTGCACCCGTTGAAGAGGAGGATCCCCGGACCAACTCTACATCCGAGTCTCAGCTGTTTTCAGACAACGATAACGATGAGGACGAGAGTATCGCAGATGATGGAGTTTTGGGCCTCCTCAATAATTTATATAAAAAATAGTAGTGACGAGGTTATTATACTTACTTCGTAGTGCTCTAACGCTTCCGCTTTTTCTGTCTTTCGCGCTCGTACGCATTACGCTCAGCGCCCTCTTCGCCGTTGATCTGGCCCTCAAGTCGCTTGAGCTTATCGTGATAAGCCGACATCTCCTTGCGTTTCTCATCAAGCACCTGCCGTGACTCGAACTCTGCGTCGCGCCGGATCTCGCGCAACGTGGACTTACGCTCCTTCTTATGAAGAGCCTTAAGCTTCTGCAACTCACGGCGCTCGGGATCCATGTTGGCACCTTTGACCTCAGGGTTGTAGTTTTCATCAAACATCGGAGCCCGTGTCACGATGCCCACTGGTCTGAATTCCTGTAGCTCCAAGAACCTCCGCTCAGACGAACTGAAGTGGATAAGCTTGGAAAGTTTGGCCATAGTCTCTGAAATCACTGGGTGCTTGTCACCGTTTGGCAACAAGGCTAGAGAATCGCGCAATGGTGCAAATGTTTCAGGGAAAGACTCCAGGCTGCGCCATGTAGACGCAGCTTTACTGATCACTTTGGCTGCTATGACAGCGATATCAGGCAGAGACGCCGCATCTCCTAGCTTTGCTTTTCCTTCTGAGGACGAAGGAATGCCTGAAAGCGGAGCCTTGTGCCCGTCTAACAGTTGCGCGGACGGAATGCGAGTGTATCTCTCCGCAATCATAGAGACTCGACGGCCAGAAAGCATCACCAGTACTCTTAGCAGATATGACGCGATTTCAGGTATGTATCTCTTTGATAACCGTTGGTACACAAGAAGGAGATCACAAAGAAACAGATTTGTGGTAACCGCGCAGCGGTCCACCTCTACAGACTGAGACAGTCTTTGAGTTATTACAAGAGAAGCCGACGTAACAACAACGTGCCATTGGTCACTTGTACTGAACAAAGAGCCGATCAAGCTGAATAGGAGAAGTTGCCTTGAGCCCCAAACCTTTCGGCGTTTAACTGCATGCACAAGATCGCGTGCTACGTTCGCAAGACGAATACCAACATCATTCTTGGGCGCTATGTCATGCAATATCTCTGCAACGGAACGAAAATGATCCGGCTTTGCTAGTGCGTATTCGAACATAGAAGCCGCCAAATTATTGAGCTGCGCCTTGGACCCCGAGCCGCGAGATGGCGTTGCCAATTGGATGAAATACTTCATCTTGTTGACGGGGTTCTCTTCCTTCTCAATAGAGTCACAAAGGCTTCTGTATGTCTCAGGAACAGCAGCTGTATGCGAGGTTTCGAATTCACCCTCGTCGCCGCTTCCTTCAAGACTCTCGCGCTCGTCCTCTTCGCTGTGTTCTTCAAGTCCGAACAGGTTTGCATCATCTTGAGCACCATCGAAATCAACGTCGAGCTCATCGCCTTCCATGCGTGCAGTTTTCGCCCGCTCTGCTGCCAAACGCTCGTTCTCTCGCTCCAAGGCCAGCTCAGATTCAGTTTTGGTGCGATCTTTGGGATCGGCTCGCTTATCGAAGGCCAATTGCTGCAGATTG
Source organism: Starmerella powellii (assembly GCA_030568915.1). Lineage (NCBI taxonomy): Eukaryota > Fungi > Ascomycota > Dipodascomycetes > Dipodascales > Trichomonascaceae > Starmerella > Starmerella powellii. The sequence goes on along the minus strand of JAJMJE010000001.1, from coordinate 1,263,079 downwards.
ATGTCGTATTCATCGACTTGGCGTTGGTCTTTCTTGTGCTGCCCTTCTGTATCGGCCAGGGCCGCCATCAACTCGTCGAAGCCTTCGTTCAAATCGTCAACAAGCTCGTCATCGGCCTGACGCTGCTGTTGCCTCTCAAGTTTATGCATCTTCGATTTTGCGATAACTTCTTGCATGACCTCAGCCTTAGTTTTCGGCCGTTCAGGGCGCTCAGACTGCTCACCCTCCGACCTGCGCTCTTCTTTGTCAAGCCGCGCCTTCTTTTTCATGGGCTCATCTTCGTCCGCAGAGTCCACGCCAAGATCCTCTTCGGCGAAATCATCTTCAAATGATAGCGCCTTGCCGCCATGCGTGAGAAGCATATCATCGGCTTGATCTTCCATGGTTTCATCGTCATCATTAATGTTGAAGCTTTTCCGGGTTCCGGCGCGCCGCAAACTGTTGAGCTTTTCGCGAGCATAGCGCTCGACCAATTTAGCTTCCTCGCTGATTGTTTTATCATTTTCACCAAAGCGTCGATCCACAAGGCCACCAACCTTGTTCTTTAGTCTTTTTTCAGCCTCCCAGGTTCGCCTTCGGTGCTCTTCTGCGGCGGAGCGGGCGGCAACAGGCTTGCCGGCCTCTTTACTACCAGATCCGCCAAACTTTTCGCGATTGAACTTGACATTGAATGGATTGAAGGCATCTCGGATGGATGCTAGCTGCTGCTGATCCCTCTCCTTGGCCTGCTTCTTCTGTTGAGGATCACGGTTCTTGCGCTTTTGATGGCGCAAAAGATCATGATCCTGTAAATTGCTTTTCAGGTTCTTAAGTACAGACCCGCGACCCATGAATTCTCACAAAGAAAGAGGCCGCTTTCTCTTTTCTGATCCGCCTAAGTCACTAATTTTTCGAGCTCGAAAAAATTATGTAACCAGATTTGTGGCAGTCGAGACGTTCAATCCACCTCACATCAACATAATTGCCACACTGTTCTTTACAATTTGAGCATATCACAAATTTAAGCAATTAAGTTATATTTTAGCTACAATTTTTTGCTAGATTAGAATGCCTGAGGTTACTACTAAAAGCTGCCAGGCATGCCTGGTTAACAATTCTACATCACATGACTTTCAACTGTCGGCGTGGGCGACATACTGCTAACGCGTAAACCGCTATAGTTTAATTTAGCGCGTCTGTGTTGTGTGTCTCGAAGCCGTATGCATGTCGGGGAAATCCCCGACTCAGATCCAGATCCGCCTGTACTGGACAAGGATAATCCATTCTGGGTCAATCTTGAGAGAAGTTGGGCGCCAGATCCTCCGCCATTGGCTGCGCGGATCTCTACTCCGCCGAGGTCGAAGAGAAGAAAGACCTCCAAACCAATTGATCCGACAAATGCCTCCAGTGATTCTCAAAACCAACACGAAGAACTTCACGAGGAAGATGAAAATGGTGAAACCCACGATGGCCAAAGACACCGCCCAAGAACACAGCGCAACTCACCTGTGCCAGAGGAAATACGCGATGAATCGGTTGAACATTCTACCAGCGCATCGATAGCGTCTGAAAATGTGCCGCGGCGAAGAAGATTCAATTTTGCAAAGTGGGTTCAAGAAGACAGAAGAACTCATGAATACGTCTACAGAAGGAGATTCCGAGACTTTCATGGGGCGCTCAGTGATAGTGAGGATGAGGACTACGCTGAGCTGCAAAACATGGCCAGTCAACCTTCGATGGATCAGCAAGAATCCATGTTCCAGGATCAAAGTGACGATGACGAAGAAGAGGATGATGCTGGAGAAGAAGAGGAAGAAGGCCACCTTGGGGTAGAAGAATCGAATGGTGGTACGAACGAGGTGGAAACCGATCACGACAACATGGTACCTACATCGGCTATTAACAGAAGGTCATGGCGGATCATTGACTCTGATTCTAGTGACGATGACGACGATGATGATGGGAGCGACGTAATACCGATGTTTGAGAAAAAGCTCACAAAGTCCATCCCTGCAACCTCACGCGCAACCGATACGGACATTACACCGTTGCCAGAATCCTATTCTGAGTCTCAATCGGATGGGTTCACGCAGTCTCAACCGAGCGAATCTCAAACTGCGTTGTCGCACTTTGTAGCAAGTGCGAGCATGGAAGGGGGTGAAGCTCAAGAAGACTATGGCGGCATAGACTATATGATGACTTCTCACCGCAGCACTAAAAAACGCAGTGCTGCCAAGAGCAGGACAAATGACGCGCTCCAGGTTGATCTCGCCCAGCTAACACGAAAGGCAGGTACAATGGCATCGAAGGCTTTGAAAGTTGCAGCAAGAACCGTGGCAAGAAAGAGACCGCTTAAAAGCACTTCTAATGGACACCGTAAAATTCCAAGAGGCAAAATCAATGGTCCACATGGCAAACTGTTTGTAAATCAAAGCCCTGAAGCTATGCAGACTTTGAGAAGGTGGGAGCGGAATGAATTTGCAGATGCATATACACCGACGCTCAGTGACATCTCCGTCGCTGGAGTGTCTCCCACACCAAAATACAGTGAACCCAGCCCGCGCTCGCATGTCCGGCAGCAGAATAGACAGCAAATGAATCCGGTCGTTGGTCCTAGCAGAAAAGGCACCGATAGGCCACAAAATATACCCCCGCTGAGTCCATTGTATACAGCAGCGACAAAACGGAAATCAAAGAAAAGGTCTAAAGTACTCCATAGTGTGGAGCCTAATCCTAATCTGTTCCGCACTACAATCATTGAACGAGCTCTGGGTAACCAACCGTCGGCGTTGATACAAAAAGACATGGAGAACGTTGCCCCGAGATCTAGGAAAGCTCAAGCTCGTGCGAACTACCCACCGAGGTCGATTCAGGAACGCGAGGCTCGTAAAGAAAGTGGAGATAGACGAGGCAATGATCGTAAGATTCATGTGAAGCTGCACTCCCCAAAACATGCCTTGAATTTGGAAGAGTTTGATCGTTCGACCTTCATTGGTAGCAATGTCTTGGAGCTACTTGGTGGGCCGACCATCTCGAACACTGTAGATACTGGAAGGCAGAGCACCCTCTTCAAAACACCTGTAAGATGTTCAAATGAAGTCAAAATAGCCACTGACACGGCCACGATCTTAGAACTATGCAGCGTAGGGATTGAACCCGAGACTTTTGATGAGTTGTACAGCTATTTTTTGCAAGGCTGTGTGTTCCTCATTGACGAGAGCGAAATAGTCGAACCTGAATTCCGGAAGTTTGTGCTTCACGAATGGCTCCGTCTAGCTCGGACCTTGTTGAAGGCGAGCATTCGAAATGGGTGGCTTTCATCTCGCAACACGACGAAGTCGAGGTGGCTGCTGATGACTGCTCAACTCGTATCCCTTGCAGTGGTTATATTGCACAACAGAGTGGCTATGTTGAGCCCGAATGCGATCAGCTCGTCAAAGGTCAAGCTGTTGGTTGGGTGGATGTCGTATTACCACCAGTTCGAGATATCGCGTCAGGTAGACTATCTCGGACCAAGTGGGCGTCACAGGATTGGAGCCGAGCTTGTCTACGTTTGTCAAAAATTGAACCTCTTTGAAGTGTTACCTCGCATTTTCGAGAAAAGCCAAGACTCGCGAGCCAATTGGCACATGATGATCCTGCTGACCAGCACAGGATCGAATTGGTGTGACTGGGGACTAGCAAGACAACTGGTGGCATCGGATATTCATACACAACAACGTATGCGCACATCAATGCTCTATATTCAGAGACTACTTTCTCACTGGCACTGGCCCGCATCAGCGGAGATCGTCATCGATCTCTTTATTTATTACGCAAAACAGCAGCATTATGCCGATCCACGAGGCGAATCGATTTGGTTGTCTTCATCACTGTGGGCGAGCAATTTCGATGGAAGACGACAACCAGAGGAGGACTTTTCGATGTTTCTTGAGCTCCTGGGCCTCACATTGCGCAAGCTAAGCAATGACTCAATGAGCACGCTACGTGTTGCTGGCCGAGTCACACCCCTAAGCGCGTTGTCGTTTCCGAAGTCGAAAGAAGTAAGCCTGTCGGATTTAAGCAGTGCGTCCCACCAGTATGGGATTCTGATTGTCTTGCTGCGAATCCTAGAAGGGGCTGGCCGCCCCTCAGTCGGCCAGTTCAGAGATTTGGTAGTTTTGAAAGATGCTCATTGGGCTATTAAAGTGAAGGCAGTGAGTGCCTGGAGTATTGTGGCCAGACTTTCGACCTCATCTTCCGAGCTAAAGGAGTGCAGATTGTGGATGGCTGAGGACATCTTACAAGGTGACTTTCTCCCGGAAGCTTTGAAAGTCGCCGCTTTGAGATCCAGCGCAGACTTGATCCCGGTCTCAAAGGCTGCCATTCCGGGGCGCGAACTTGTGGAGACTGGTTTGAAAAGTGGGAGTAGCGAGGTGCGTGAAAAAGCTTGGGAACTCTACACCAAACTGAAGCTCACCAAAGACCTCGAGGATATCCCGTTCTTCCCTCACTTCGAGCTATCAGACCTAGATTGGGTTTCGCGGCTTTTGACGCCCTTCGGTATCTCTTCTGTTCCCAAATGGTGCTCGAAAAACAATGTGCCGCGATCAGTAGAGGTGCTAATGTACTCTCTATTGCTCGAAACAGGAAAGATCAGGGCTTCTGACCTAAGGCACCCTGTTGCTGGGCTTGTCGTCGGCATTTTGATGGAATTGGTACCCACGCAGGAAGAATCTAGACTCGTAGCTGCTGCTGGAGCTGGCGACAAGTCTTTAAAGTCTGAGCGCCGACCTGCTGTTCTGCGATTTTTGGCAGTTCATCGCGATGATCTATCGGAAGCAGATTATTTTGCAGCATTGGCAAGGTCAAAAGCGAATCTGGAAACGATGGATCCTGCGGCAGCCGCCACATACCTCCCTGCAGTTACCGAGTTACGCCGAGTTGCCTTTGCCAAATTCCCTCACTTGAGCACGGAGTTTGCGATGCCACAGAATAACGAGGTCCACATTCTGGAGACAATGCAACAAAATATTCTCAGCTTCGCCAATCGAAGAGATTTCACATGCTACTACTATTTCGCATACCGACTCCAGAATTGCTGCGATTTCAAGGCCGATGGCGGTGACACTACCCCGGAGGCATCGAGATTTATAACTGAACTGATGACAGCGTTGAGCACTGGAGAGCAGGAGGCAGACAGGAAGATCTCCAATTTGGTTTTTAACTGCATGTTTGCGTCATTTTTCGATATGGCAAAAAACACATACAGTAAAACGTTGAAATCAAAAGTCTCTTACATGCTGCCGATTCTGATTAAGGCTGCAGTCGCCAATCTTGGACGTGGTACAAAACTCGAATTCCATTGCACGAGGCTAATCTTTTCTGTGATGCGGTATCTAAAGGACCGGCTACGCACCGACGACAAGGTTGTGTTTCACCCTCCGACAAGTCTGCTGATCCAATTGTTCTGTGTGCTGGCCACCTTATGGCTACATCAAAATGCTGCCAGAGGCGCAGTACTCCCTGAACTTGCTGAAAAAATCCTGATCTTGCTACGGTTGATATCCCGCCATGCTAACTCCAACGACCATAGCAGTACCAGGGAGTTCTCCGAGCTCGACCTGGATGAGGAACAGCTGATATGCTTCAGCAGAGATATCATGGTTTATTCAATGCACGACAGTACTGATCCCATTGCAGCATTTCACACTTCTGAGGTGGACGATTTGACTGTAGTCAACGATCAGCATAGAGCGATCTTGATAAGGTCAATACAGACACTTACCCGTCACATTGTAGCTTACAGCGCAGTGCGCAGCACTACTTAACCTATTTATTCACAAACTAATTTGTTATGAACTTCTACTAAAAACGCGAGCATATGAAAGGCTGTTCGAACTAATAATGTAGCATCCGATATGACATATTGACCGACGCTAATAGGTCACCTTGAGTGTACCATAGAAGACAGGCACTTTTCAGGCGAAACGTATATACACTTGGCTACAAATTGGCGAAGACGGTTACCATGGATTCGCCGTATTGACCGTATCTATTTGCCAACAGTCAATACCCGCGATTCAATGGCGCGGTCACCGACCCGTAAACCATACCCTTGCCTTGCTCCCCTCAAAGCCGAATTTAGGCTTGTCCCTGCCAAGGATATTTAAGGTTGGGAACGCCTTACAATTGCCCTTTTAAACCTGAACGACCATGGATTCTTTTAAGCCTTACGAGCGCCGTTTGAACAATGAACTGAGCAAGTTCGAGCCTCTCAACGAGCTTGAGCGCAGGACTCAGGTCTCCAAGTCATACCTTGTACTTGGTTTTGCCGCCGTCTACCTCGTCTTGATCTACGTCAATATCGGGGGTGTGGGCCAATTCTTCGCTAACACTGCGGCTGTTGTGCTCCCGGGCTACTTCTCCCTCGTCGCTCTGGAGACTCCGGGCAAAGCGGACGACACGCAATTTCTTACGTACTGGGTGGTTTACGCCGCGTTCACGATCGTTGAGACGTGGTCGAGCGTGATTCTGTACTGGGTCCCGGCTTACTGGCTGTTCAAGACGCTCTTCTTCTTGTGGCTTGGTCTCCCGGCTTTCAGCGGCGCGCGGTTTGTTTATGCGTCGTTGCTCCAGCCGATCTCGCGTAACTTCCTTGGCATCAAGCCGTCCCCGGCCGCGTCTGCCAAGGACACCTTGTCGAGCAAGCTTGAGTAAACCTGCGATTTTACAGATGTATTCCGTAAGTGTCTTGTAGTTAAATTTTATGTATAGCTTGATCAGCGTCTTAACGCACACGAGTCAATAAGAGTCGATTGGCCGCGGTGTTCACGGTTTGAGGACCTTACCGCAGCCCTGATTCGCTACACTCAAGCGGCGCTTTTCTTGGAATATTCCCCAGTACAAATGTCGATAAGCAGCGCGCTTGTAGGCGGTGTGTGGAGACGAGGCCCACACCTCACGCCGCGTTTCGTGCGCGGTGTAGCGACAAAGCAGACACCGTTCAAGTTCACTATGGACCAAGCAGGACTGGCAACCGATCTATATA